>AP025051.1:22034880-22225168 GCA_036186865.1 Eustoma russellianum
ACACTTAATGCGTCAAGATCATAACCTAACAAAATCGTCACTTAATACAGAACATGACAATAGAAGACTGTAACTCGCATCAATTCGTAACATAACAAGGATCATCACTTAAGGAAGTCACACTTAGGTTCTACAAGGTCATGACAACTTAGTCTAAGCATCATGTATCACTACACAATGACTCCATAAACGTGGCATGCATGCATATGTATGTGTGATGCATCATGATAAAAATGAGAATATGGCTTTCATGCTTTTCTTTCAAATCATCATCGTTGTAAAACAATAGAGTGTTCAGATCTATTTCCCGGATCTGAGGCGGTAACGTCATCTTCTTCTTGTCGGGTCTATTATATCCGGGCCCACACGGCCTACTGTTTCTTCTTGTCGGGTCTATTATTTTTGGGCCCGTACGGCCTTTCCTTCAGATCTATCATATCCGGATCTGAAAACGGTCTACTGTTTCTTCTCGTCGGGTCTATTATATCCGGGCCCGCACGGCCTACTGTTTTTCTTCGTCGGGTCTATTATATCCGGGCCCGCATAGCCTACTGTCAGATCACTTAACCCTGATCTGGTGGGTTCATACTGGCCAAGTTCATACTCACACACGGTACCGGTGGGGAATCATTCTTTCAAAAATCATCTTTTGAAAATGCTTTTCATCTTTCTTTCGCGTAAAATCAATGCCATAAATCATGTAAGTGATGATGATGCAATGTATGACATGCATTATGCGACTCGTGAACAAATGCATCATAACATGCATGCACGGACTTGTCTTCTAAACTGGAAAAACTGTCCAGCAACCACATTCGGTTCATATAGCCTCGTGCTCATCAATTCGTGCTCATATTCATAAATCCATGCCATAATATGCATAATGAAGGCTTAAACACATGCTATAAAAATTTCGTAACATTCCGAAATATCTAATGACCTCAAAACATCATACTATCATCAAAGGTACTGCTGAAATCAGCAGGGCAGTACCGCCTTACCTCAGTTTCGTGGGTCATAAAACCTTATTCATTTTGATCCATCACCTGGAAAACATATATAATTCACCAAGGAACAATATTCATAAGGCTAAACCTCCCATTCAAGCCTAAATGATCCAGATCGAAACCTTACAACTTAAGACATTAAACTGTCCTATTTTTCAGTTTTGTACCACTAACATCAACTCATTTGTTAACTATCAAAATGGTAGTTTTATGCTGGTTTCTTTACATTAACATGTACATCTATGCCTTAGGTAATTACCATAAAAATTCCAAGGCAATCCAATAAGTTTAAGGGGGTCATCTAGTTATTTTCCCAAAATGGGTACATGCAGAATCTGGAATGAGCAGTTATATCAAGAATTGAATTGTGACCAAACCACAACTCTTTTTACCAAAATTCCAAGTCACAGATGTCATACACACATTAAAATATCATCATGTCAAAAATCAGCTCATTTGCACATTCCTAAGGTTCATTTTCAAGCCACACAACTTACTACTCAAAACTGTCCTGTTCCAGCAACTCTGTTTGAGCAGTTTCACCAAAAATTTCATTAATGATAATTCACAACTCATTTTATCAAAATTCCACCTCTCACATTTCATATGCACATAAGGATATCACTATACCAAAAAATTAGCCAATTTGAATACTCCTAAGATTCATGTTCAGGTCGTTCAACATAACACATAAATCTGTCCAGTTCCAGTACTTCTGTTTGACCACTTCTTACTAAAAACTTCATTAAGGACAAACCACAACTCCTTTTATTGCAATTCCAACTCACACATTTCATATATATATGAGGCTAACATCACACCAAAAATTAGCCAATTTGAATACTCCTAAGATTCATTTTCAGGTCATGCAAAACGTCATACTGTTCTGTCCAGTTCCAGTAATTGCTTCTTGAGCAGTTTTACCAAAAGATTTATTAAAACTAAACCATAACTCTTTTTACTGAAATTCCAACTCTCACTTGTACTACACACACAGAGCTAGTGTCATGTCAAAATTGAGCTTAATTGAACACTTCTAAGGTTCTTTCTCAAGTCACACAATCAGCAACACAAATCTGCCAGCTCCAGTAGTTTCAGCACTTCTTCACCTTTGTATTGTTCCAGCATTCTTCAACCAACTTCATTTATTAAGATGACTTACTATACATCAAATACACATTTAAACATAGTTATTTCAAGTCTCATAACTCATTTTAGGCTACACATAACTCATACCAACAGTCTTGCCATTTACGCTTAGAACGTGTCACTTTTCATACCAACACTTTTCTTTACATCAACTAAGTTCATGTCTTGTTCTTAGAATCTTCAACTAAGATTCATAACTTAAAAATGGCTAGTCATTCAAGCATGCACTTCACAAATAAGGCAAGATTGGCTAGAGTATACTTGCCTCTTTGAACCTTAGAGCTCTTCCTTAGCATGAGCCTTGGTTGAAATGGAGTGAAGTCTTCCTCCAACTTTACTTATAGCCCACGGTTTTGAGAGGAGGAAGAAGAATGACATTAGTTACTATCTTAATAAAGAAACAACTTCATTGGGAATATGATTTTCTTACCGAGATGAAACTTGAATGGGGCTTGAAATGGATTTCAACCACCAAGATGTTAGATCCTCCTAGTGGCTTGACAAATCTTCTCCTAAAAATCATCTTGGGTGTCACGTTTTTGGGCAAGACAAGAGATACCCCTATGAGTTTCATTCTTTGAAACATGGAATTCACTTAGAACACTTAGCATGTACTTACCTAGATGAGTTCTTGAGGCTTGAAGGTCTTGGTTTTGTTGGCTTCAACTAGTCATGTTCTACAATGGAGAAAATAGGGAAGTCTCCTTGCTCCATTGTGACTTCTTGAGAGTGGTGTGTTCTTAAAATTGCTTGGAGGAATTTTCTTCCCTTGGTAGGAAGGTGCCGTGGGTTTTTGGGTGTTAAGGGGAGAGAATTTTCCATAATTTAGTTAGGCTAACTAGGATTACTTAGCCTTAGTTACTTTTATCCAACTATGGTTACTTTAGTTCAACTATAGTTACTTTATGTCAACTATAGTTACTTTATGTCAACTATAGTTACTTTATGGCTAACCTAGGTTACTTTGCCCAACTAGAGTTATTTTCTTAACCTTGTAGTAACATTAAGTAACCATGGTAATCTTTCTTGGTCAACCATGGGGGGGCGGTTTTGACTCCTTGGGGGAACTTTACCATGCTTAATTTCTCTCCAAATGAGTTTAATAAGAAGTCATTGTAGGATCTGCAAGGCACCACTAGAAGGGGGGGGGTTGAATAGGTGGTGCGGAAAGTGTGGTTTTTAAAATTTGTTTAAACCTAAACAACTCAACTTCTGAAAACAGATTCTGTTTTCAGGACCAGTTTAACGTTTTTAAAACTAGGTTATAGGTCTCCAAAATTTCTGAAATTTTGAGAGAACTTAGCCTCAAATGTTATGAGGGTCTCCTAAAAATTTCAAATTAAAATTCAATCTTTAACCCCTTCAAAAACCGTTGGTAATCAGATTACGCGAATCTGCCAGAAACGGTAGACGGTTTTGAAAAATTTATTTCTATTTCTGTGTAAGTCCAAATGCTCTGAAAATTTAACCACTAACTCCTTATGTACTATATTTAAGTGGGTTGAAACAGTTTTGCAAAATTCGTTTGTGAAGTAGGTCAACTACAATCAAAGTCTCAACCTTTGCAAGTCTAAAAATCAGACTGCACTAGTCTCAGAACTTTTGATGTTTGATCGACTTGTACTTATCCAAAAGGGTTGAAACTTGTGCCAAATTAACCCTAGATCGTGTGGGTATGTTTCTGGAAATTTTTATGATTTTTGAAAGTCGTTTACTATTTTTATGAACGCCAACAAAAAGAGTAAACTGTGCAGTAACCGAAAGTAAATGCTGAAAGTAAATGGCACCAAGAATTTTATACTGGTTCGGTTATAAACAACCTACTCCAGTCTTCAAGGAACACCTTCCTTGGTTCACACTAATCACACACACGCAATACACCTTACCACAGGGTTGTTGGAGTTACACACCAACTCCAACCCTTTACAAACCTTGTACGACGAATACAATTCGCACGAACACCACCACCTCGCAAGAATGAAGATTGATCACATCTTGATCAATCTTTTACAAAGATATGGAATATGTGGTGGTGTATATCAAGCCTATTCAAGATTGAAAGATATGAATATAATAGGCTTACAAGAAGAAAGAAAGAAAGAGAATGTAGAAGAAGAAGGCTAGAACACTTTTGATCTTTGAACTTGCAACTCTTGTTCTTGTTCTTGTTTTGCTCTTCTTTCTCTCCTTTTAATTTGTTTTGGCCGCCCCACTATAGTGCTATCCCCCTCTTGAAAATTATCTTCTAAGTCCTTGGGAGAATGTAAGACATTATTGTGACATGGTCTTGCTTGCTTGTCACCTTCTCATTGGATGATCATTTAAGCTTTGCTTACTTGGCACTTCATGATTGGTTGGATGTTGTCATCATTGATGACTTGGAAAAATCTGAGGATAACACTTAAAACATGTGCCAATATCAATTACAAAATAATTTCCATAAGGCTCAAGATTATCACATAAATGTTGCAAGACAAGATTCCTTCCCAACTAAGACATAAAAATCGGCCATAATAGTTTTACCATGCTGAATTTTCAGCATGTGTTACATGGTTGTACAATTCAAAATATTACCATTTTTTATTTTTCTTTTTAAAATAAGTCACCAATTGATGGTAATTATCTTTATCACATTGGAAATGAACTTGGACACTTTTAAGACCATGAATTCGGCCATGACATGTCACACACATGCTGAAAAATTTTCAGCATGTGTGATATATAAAATATCACATTTTATGAATTTAAATAATATTCAAATTACTTCCATTTCATCTCTCAATCAATCACACAATTTGAGATGACAAAATATATCATATTAAAGTGCAAAAATCGGCCACCCATGCTCACACATGCTGAAATTTTCAGCATGTGTTATAAGTGAGACAAAGTTTGAATTCTTACCATTTGTAGCTTCTCTCATTAATTCACCAACATTGTATGATTGATCCTTGACCAATCAATATGCCAACAAGGCTCCAAATAAGCTCCATCTTGGCTGTAATGTGCGTGTATGATGTATATACATATGCTGAAAATTATTTTTGCTAACTTTGTAAAATAGTGCACATTTAATAATACACACATGTTATATTCCAATCAGACCTTAAATTAATTTTCTAGAACACTTTAAGATGTATATCATATGTAAAAAGTGTCTAGATACATGTCACATGATGTGCCAAAAACGTTCCATGTGTTGTGTGCGTAGAAAACCGAATTTTCGATATTTATCGATTACCCGATTTTTCTCTAATTTAAATTCCAACTTTTGCACATGTTATATATATTATGTTACACATAATATATATATAATATATACTTTAAATCTCAGCACTTGGCTGGTCTAAAGTGGTACCATTAACATGTGACAAAATTAAACTTGGAATCTTCATATTTTGGCCTTAATGTGGGGTGATTTGTGTGTGCCAACATGGAAAGTATTTTTGTCTGAATATACAGTCATGTGCACGAAATTTTTATCAATTTTTGAATTATAGGGGTTGGCCATCTATTTATGGCAAGTACGTGACACGTTGGCGAAGTTTCGGTATTCACCCGATACGACAATTTTTGGCTTAGAACCTTTTGTCGTGTCGTATTTAATTTGTCATCACCATATCTTATATCATATGATATAAGACCTGAATATACTCATAAATATGAGTTAAGTATAGTGGTGTGACGTTAACGTACGTACGTAAAATATATAACGTGTCGGTAGTACGTTGGAATACATGTGTATGTGTCTTTTTCAAAAAATCTGAAAATATATGTATTAATATATGTATATGCGTGTATATCAATTGAGGGGAGGAGGAGAAGACTTTCCTTCCTTAGCCTTGTTGCCTTTGTGCCTTTTCCACATGTAGCTTCCTTTAATGAACTACTTAGTTTAATTAACTAAGTACTTCACTTAATGAACTAGTTTAGTTCATTAATGGTGGCACCTGAAAATAGTATAAACACAACAAATGTTTGCCATTTGATGTAAGCTTTGTAGCTTCATGGCTCGTTAATACGGCAACATAATATATGAACTATATAAGGCAAGTGATAAGCAATATATCATGCACATTTATCTTATGCTCGTTTTTATGCACATTTAAATCATGTATTTGAAAATCACTCAAACCCCTTTTTCTCTACAGCCATGTGGGTATTTGCCCCCTTTTTAATTATTCCCCTTTTCTTGTTTTAAAATAAAATTAGGAAATTCTTAATTTCTCATGGCTAAAGGGCCGAAATTTAGTAGTAGTTAGGGGAAAAATTGTCCACTACTTACAACTCCTTAATTTCCTTTTGGCTTATTTTGAGAAGGCCCTTAAGATTATCATCTCTTATAATTTTGGGAAAAACCCTTTAAGGCCCTTTCTAAACCTTGTGGCCGAAATTTTCTTAAGCTTTTGGGAATGAATTGGCCACTTCATATAGTCCCTAACTCACGCTTGAATTGATTATATCATTTGCTTATCATCCAAAAATAAAAGAATCACTAAGGAAGCTTAGTGAAAGACGCATGAAGGATACCACTTTATTAATTCACTTATATGAGTCCTCAAGTACTATATGACTTTTCAGCAGGGTAAAACAAATATGATGGTGATGAATCTTCTCATAGCCAGTGACAGAAATATAGAAAATCGGATGTTTTCTAAGTGTTAGGTGTCTAGATGTTGTCCAAAAGGTTACTCATGAAAAATACGATCAACCCATGGAATATTGGCCTAAAATATAGGCATCTTTACAGCATTCATTAACCACACCAAGGGCAAGGCTCCAGAGATCCTATATGCCGCTCAAGGCCTTCCTTACAACTCTCAAGAAGGCGAGAATATCAAGAGTGCTCCTCTTGGCCGAAGGATGAGTTCATGCAGATGCTAAGGAAAAAGGTAAAAAAACCATATACCAAACCTTTACCCTAATAAAGAAGCCCTTAGGCGTGAAGTCATGTCATTCAAAGCACGTGCAACAAGCACCGCTACTCTAATGCAGTCGAGTCGGCTTTGAGGATGAGTCATTCTCAAATCACCCCGAGTAAACACAGGCAGTACAAGAGTGTCCTTTTTTAGAAGAAATTGCAGAGCATATCGCCAGAGACATTTTTAAGGTGTGCAAGATGGACACCAATGATGGAACCTCTGATTTTAATATCATCTCATCCAATTCAGGACCATGATGAATTTCAAGAATGTTATAGACTCGATGAGGTTTAAAACCTACCCCATATATTTATACAGAAAGGCCAGGAGATGGTTTCAAGAGTTGTCATCCAAATCTATACATTATTTTTGAAACTAGCCTAGAGGTTCAAGAAACAACTTTTGGGTTTTGCATGTCATTCGTCAAAAAATCTTCATATTCAATAACTCTAAGGCAAAAGCCAGAAAAATCAATTTTATTATGTGCAACGCTTCACCGGCAAATCTCGGAAGGTCAGGAATTGCAATGATGGGGTTATGATTGCTGCATTCACAAATGGGCTGAGGCCAGGCCACCTCCTTTCCCAATTGGCTGAGGAGATGCAGAGACACTCAAGGCTATTTGGAAAAGCCCATCATTTCGCTCAAGACAAAGAGGACAACATGTTAAAAATGAAGGTTGAGTCAGCCTACCATAAGTCAAGCCGAGGTGAATCTAAAAAGGAAGTCTGTAGGGATCCGATGGAAAAACACACTATATTTGACCGCCAAGGAGGCCAAGTGATGCATGCTTGGTGTGTAAGAAGCAATCTTTCCTTTGTTCAAATGATTCTTCCTCAAGTACCCTGTGTTTGGTTCTTTGAGAATGAAATTCAACCTTAAAGCCGTATGCTTTCTTGAATGGAACTAAGCGAGATTCGTCCAAATTCAGAATTTGCATTTTAAACAGTTGAATCCACCTTTGGAATGTGTCTTCATTTGGTTGAATTTGATTCCCCCACAAATTTTGCTCAAGACTTTGATATAGAATCTAACCTTGATTAAAAAACAATCAAGAGCAAACTTAAAACTTTCAAATTACGTATAAGGATGAAAATATCGATATTATTGATGAACTTGTATTCTGTGCAAAGTAAAATTTTGGTGCAGGTCCGAATACATCCAAAGCATGTTGAAAAGAAAATTGCATGAAAAGTTTGAAAAATAAGAGAAGTCTTTACTTCGAGTTTAAGTTTTTTTCGACACTACTAACATATTCTTTATCATATTGATGTTTGATCCCTGTGGGATTCAGAGTAAACTAGATTTTTTTAGGTACCTTAGCTTTACGTTTCCTTTAACAAGTATATTAGTGGCTAAATTCTCTCTTTTAGAGCAGAGTTCAAAAGCAATGCTGGTGATCTTAATATAGCTAAATCACGCTCAAAAAATGTGTGGAAGAAATTGTGTTTTGATGATGGACCCAACGGCTAAGTTTATCATGATCGAGTTCCACTCACGTGTAAGTGTTATAGAGATTCAAGCATCTATTAGATTGAGTTTAGCTGCATTCAAGGTGAAATAAAGCAAGCATTTGCAAGGCTTTGAAGGGCCTCATTGGGCTAACATTTTGAAGTCCAAGAAGTGTCACAAGATTTAGATTCAAGTACGAATGTTTTGAAAGAGGAGGAGAATCATGCACCTGCTTAGGGTGGGTGGCCGAGATTGCGGTTTCTATCTTTTATGTTTTTTTACTTATTTATTTATTTTAAGTCATTTAATTGGATATGATGTTTATAAGAAAAATTAGGTAGGATATCTACAAGAAAAATTAGGTAGATACTCTTTTTTTGTCGGCTAAGTTGTTGGTGTTTTGAAGACCATAAATAACTTCCCTTGTATGCTATTCTGATCATCCCTTTTATTGATAAAATCTGAGAAATTTGAGCCATTGCTCCTGAGAGACTTTTGAAGGTTGTCTAGCTCAAGCTTCGTCCTTTGAATTTAATCAATTCCATAAGAAAGGGTTGTGATCTGGATTCATCCCCATTTTTGTTCAATGAGCTTTCCAATGGTCTACAAAGGTTCTTGGCAAAAATATTGTTGATGAAGAAAGGGTTGCTCAACATGGATAATAGTGGGTTTAACAAGATTCGCTGGGAAGCTGCGTTCACACATGTGGTCTAACAAGATTTTTGCTATTATCTTCATTTTTTGCATTCCTCGTGTCTTTCATATTCTTCTCATGTTTTTTTATCAATATTTCTTTTTGTGAGTCATTAAATTTCTTGTTATCAAGAGGTCTTTTAGAAGCATGTGATTCCGTTAAACACACATCAACTTGGTATTATGGCTATTTGAAATGAGAAATTTTGTGTCTTTTGTTTTTGTAACCCTAACAGTCTTTTCAAAAAAACTTGTTGATTATAGATTTTTCTTGCATATAGTATTCCATCTTGCATCTTTCTTTTGATTTCTTTACATATAATTTAGAGCTGCATGAAATTAGGTTTGTCCTTCATTATAAGATTTGCAGCTTTATTATCTTCATACAATTTGTCTCATTCTTAGTGCACTTAGACACTAGCTTATTTTGTTATTTACTTGTTAATTATTGTTAAGTTTACTTGAGAATTTGGATGTAAATCCTTGTTGATGCTACCCCTCTTGACTAAATTTTTTGCCACTTTCAAATAGCCTCCAACCTTGAAAGAAAACCCTAATCATATTCTTCTTATTTTTGACAAAAAAAAAACAAGGCACACTCGGTCTAATAAAAGAGGTTTGTTTACATTTTTAAAATAGAGTTTCGGTAAAAAAAGGAAAAAAATGAGAGAAAAGGGAAAAAGAGAAAATTTTTCGCCAGCTGCCTTCGTCTGTTGAATTTTATTTTGTGACTCCCAAAAAAAAAAGAAACAATACCCACTTTTGAAAATTCAACAAACATCCCATTTGCTCCTAACCTAGGCTACACATACTCACCTTATACATTTTTGCACTCAATTATTGGGTATATTTTAGTAATATTTAGCTTGGCACTTGGCCGTTCTAACTAAGAGTGTTCAAGACAACCCCTTAGTGTTGAATGCAGCCATTAAACATACTATTTGTTTCTTATTTCCTTAATTTCATTATCGCATACATACTTGTGTCTTCCATGTCTAACCTTGTTGCAGTTTGAGACATTGAAGAAAAGAGGAGAAGAAGACATTTGAACAACAACAACAACAACAAAGCATGCCCAGTATATCCCAACGACAGCAAAAGCTCTCGCTAGGGTCTGGAGTGGGTGAGTGGAAGGCAAACAATACATATATCACAAAGGATAAAGAGCAGAAGACATTTGGATAATGTTGGAAATCATATTCACATTTTGCTTGGTCTTGATAAATTCAAATGATTTGAACACTTGAGAACAAACTGAGAGGTAAAAAACTTTAAGTGGTAAGATTATTTAAGGAGAGGTAAAATCTATTTTTTGAGTGAATCCATACATGAGAGTCGAAAGGTAGAAAATATTTTTTTTTGGTTTTTACTAATGCAACTCATTCTTTTGAGTTCATGTTAGTATTTTTTCCTTGTTTGAATGCCTGATTTCATATGTCAAGAGATTTCTGCTTTTGTTCATTGAAATCAAATTGGAACACCTCATATGGTTCAAACTAAATAAGAACTGGAGTAGCTTTTTGCTAACTCCATGAAGATGATAAAGTACTTGAAACAATTTGGGGATTTAAGTGTTTCAAAAGAAACATTGAGGAGTTGAGAGAGCTTACGAAACAATTTGGTCTTTCTCAAGAGCTTTGGGGTAGTCGTTAGGCATAACAAAGGACACAGGTATAAATCTTTCTTTAAGAATATCTAAATATAGTAGAATATATAATGAGATGTTAGATGGTCTATATGATACTTATGTTGAAGAACACGAGAAATTAACAATGATGAGATTTATGGCTGAATAAGATATTGCTGACCAAATAAACCACATGAGAATTAAATATCTTGATAACATGTTTTATCTTGCAGACTAATACGAAAAGAACTTGACACATTATAAAATAAAATAAAACAAGAACTCTAACTTTATTTTCAAGAACTTAAGGAACAATTGATGGTTTTAAACTCTTACGTAAAAGTTTTGTAGAATGAGCATGAAATATTTGATGACTCACATATTCTAAATCATGATTTGCATGATAGTGTCCCTGGTGTGGTTGAGGTTGGAAATGGTTTGCAAGAAAGAGTTGATGATTATTTGCATAAAACTTTTGTTCATAAAACTATGAATTTCCCTGTGGTAATTGAGAGTTTGCATGAGAATAAAGCTGAAATTGAGCAACAAAAAAATATATAATTGTAAGTATATATCAATAACAAGATACATGAAACATGCATGATATTTATGCTTTTATTGCCTAATCAACTACCATCTTTGTTTGTGTATGATATATCTTTATTCCATAGTCGAGAGGTCCAAATGAAAGTGGTAAACGGCAATGATACGCCCTAACGATAGCGCGAGATATTCTTTTGTTTTGTAGATTGTTGTTAAAGGTAGTTTGAATCCACCAAGAATTCTCTTTTCAAAACCCTTGATTTGTATGCGTGGGTGTCTAAGCATTCCAGCGGTGTTTGAGTTTATCTGAGGTTAACTATTGGTTTGATCGAGGAGCTTGGATGTGCATTTGTAGTGTAATATCCAGTTGTTATTTAAAATAATTAATTATTAGTTATTAAATAGGAAAAAATGAATTAGAGAAAATACAAAATTAAATAGAATTTGATTTATAGTAGAAAACTTAAACCAAATCAAAATAGGAAAACCTAATATCTATCTATCCTTCCTACAATCTATATATACACACAACGCAACACAATAACTCACACCTCCATTAGAGCATCTGCCGCCCCTTATTACACTGATACAAAATAGAAAAAAAGCTATTAAACCCAACCCCTCCTTGAATCTCAATTCCGCCCCCTCAACTGAGAAAAAAAGTTTTCAACTCCAAATATAGTAGGCAACCGAGGTGTGGGGAGAAAGAGTATTCACCGGAAAAAGATAGGTGTCTATTCCCCCTCGATTTGGTAAGAATCAAGCATGCCAAATCGGTATGCTATTTACTTTATGTGAAATTATTGTTTTAATTACTAAATCCATGTGTTTTAATTCAAAGGCATGGCTTTTACTCTGTTTTATTGTATATGTATGTGTGCATGCTATGTTGATGATCGTCTGACATGAAAAGGAATTTAAAAGAAATGATTTTTAGGACATAAAATGAAAAATTGCATGAATAGCCTTAGAAATAGGTCACGATGGCCGGAAAATAGGTTGAAATTAGACTGAAAATTGAAAAACGAGTCTGATTGGGTGGCATTTGTTGCACACGCGCGTGTTTCAGGGTGGCACATGAGGCCCACGCACGCCTCCTAGGTAGCGCATGCAGGTCATGAGCGTAATGTATGGGTGCAGTGTGAGCGTGGCGTTAAACGGAGTCAAATGAAATTTGTTTGGGTCAATTTGGAGTTAAATTGGAGATTTTATTGAGGTTAAAAGAAAATTAAAATTTAAGAAAAAAAAGAAAAATCTAGGTCAGCCCGACCTAGTTTTCATCTGAGCTGACCCGCCAGAGGCGGGCTGGACCAGGCTGGCCTGTTCTGGTCTTAAAACTGGGCCGGGATGAGCTGCAGATAAAAAATTTAAATTAATTCAGGTCAGCGGGCTATGTCTGACCCGAAGCCCTGAACCGAGTTCGAGGTCAGGTCTGCATAATGGACCGGACCGGATATTCTGGGTCAGGCCGAATATTAATTAAGAAAAAGAGAAAAGAGGAAAGGAGGTCGTGGGCCAGACAAGAACAAGGGGGCGGATTTCAAAAAAAAAGAATTTAATAAATTAATTTCAGAATATAATAAATATGAAACAATAAAATAATAATTAGTAGAAATAGATTAAAATTCTAAAATATTAGAAATTAATCCCAAAAAATTAATAATTAATTTTAGAAAATATAAAATGGTGAAAATAAAGGTTTTTCATTAAATTTATTAATTTATAATTAATTTAATTAAATACAATAAATGGTAACTAATAAGGGAAAATTGGAAAAATAGTATAAAGTCACAGAAAAATTAATATAAGCTAGGAAAAATATAAGTGATGGCAAATAAACTTTCATGACATTTCCAATAATTAAAGTGAAGGAATTAGATGATAAATAAATGCAGAAAGTGGAAAATAAATCCCGAGAAAATGTGAAAAATATGGAAAAATCATGAATGACGCAACAAAAGATTAGAAAGTGAAATTTGCATCGCATTCATGGAACATGTAAGAGAAGTGGCATGCATCATGAAATTGCGCATTATTATGTGGAGTGACTATTATATGCCTTCGTGCTGTTACTTGAATTATGTGGTTATGTGTACATAACATTGTTGTATGTTCGTTCCACATCGGATAGAGGCAGATACCTACTGAGTGAAGTCATACCAATCACCCCTACTCCCCCCCCCATTCCAGGTGAGCTGTATTTTGAGTATATCTTCATTGAGGACGGGTCAGACCAGGCTAGTTGGGGAGAGTGAAGCTGCGAGATTTACTTGGGAGACATTTGGAGGATTATCAAGATTATTTCTTTTATGAGAAAATTTCACTTATCACCCAAACGTTGGTCAAGTTTTTCAATTAACATTTAAACATCCTGAAACCTCATTTGACAGCAAAAGGTGGCCCAACTTGACTTAATTAACACAAGAAACCAGCTGATAACCTGATGCAGCCGGTTTCACTATATTTTATCGCTAAAACAAATTCTCCCTCTAAAATAACGTCTTTTCCTTCCCTCCCTCTTGCTGCAACTGATTTCCTTCTGGTTTTCTTCCATAAATTAGTCCGCCACTTCACAATATCAACCAACATCCATCAATAATTCAAGATTTTGAATCAAGATCCTCGTTCTTCCCTCTTTCTATTGTGAGATTGGTTCATTCAGTACGTGTTTGATATGCAAGGCAGAAAACCGTCTCTCTATGAGAGGTGATAAAACCATAAGCTAATCACTTCAACATATGTAAAATGTTGAACGATATTTCTTGTTTGCTAAACATCAATTTTACTCTGGCTTACTGGAGAGGAAACTGTTGATGAAGTTGCACAAAATCAACACTACGAATTCGATCAACTTAAGGAACACCTCGACTATAAACGTAATTGGACTCAAACTCTTCTTTGGTTTTAATTCAACTACTTTTTGTCCAACAGTTGCCGTTTGCCCTGCAACATCCACCGCAGATTTTGGAGCTGCATCTTCTTGTTTAGTAGTTTGAGATGGCTCTGAAACAGCAAGGACATGTTCTGTGGTATCTTCTTTTTCTACAAGAGTAGGAGATGGCTCTGAAACAGCAAGGATAGGTTGTATCTTCTATTTCCACAAGAGTAGGAGATGGCTCTAAAACAGCAAGAGCAAGGGCAGGTTCTGGTGTAGCTTCTTTTTCCTCAGTAGTAGGTGATGGCTCTGTAACTTGAAGGGTTGATTTTGCTGCATCTTCTTGTTCAGTAGTTGGAGGTGGTCTTGAAACATTAATGGCTGATTTTGTCGCCTCTTCTTCTTCTTCTTCAGCGTATGGAGCTAAGCCTGAAGCGTACCGCGGGTAAAAGTCAGCAACTTTACAAATTTGCCAAGTATACTCCAATTTGTATTGTGACTAAATTTGGGGGAGAGAGTTGTCAAGAAGGACCATGCAATAACCAAGTTCTTATTTCAACAGTTCAATACTTAGGAAAGATTGTACTGAATGAACCAATCTCACAATAGACAGAGACAAGAATGAGGATCTTGATTCAAAATCTTGAATTATTGATGGATGTTGGTTGATTTTGTAAAGTAGGGGCCTAATTTATGGAGGGAAACCAGAAAGGAACCAGTTGCAGCAGGAGGGAGGGAAGAGAAAGACGTTATTTTGGAGGGGGAATTTCTTTTGGCGGTAAAATATAGTGAAACCGGCTGCAGCAGGTTATCAGCCGATTTCTGGTGATAATTGAGTCTAGTTGGGCCACCTTTAGCCGTCAAATAATGTTTCAGAACGTTTAAATGTTAATTGGAAAATTTGACCAACGTTTAGGTGATAAGTAAAATTTTCTCTTTCTTTTATTTCAGACTTTTAGAATTATGTTTCTTGTGTTGGGTTTCGTCAGCTCTAAACGTTTCATTTATTATCGTGTTGAGATTATTTATTAATTAAATTTGAATTTTCAATTATCGTTTCCACCGAAAAAAATTTCTACATTATTTCTGACGTGTAAGAAGTTTGAACGACGTGTTGTTGTTCTTGTAGTAGACTACGACAGATGCACCGTTCACAAAGCTAGGGCTCAGGAGCGGGATGCTATAGGTAATAACAGAGCCGAGGCTCTAGATCCGCCTTGAAAATGTAAAATTAACAAGATCACTTAGACATAAGCTATGATTTTTTTTAAAATGACAATTTTACCCCTAATAAACAAAGTACAATTAAGAGATGATATTAGACTTAAGCTATGATCGGGTTAAAGGGTGTGAGTATGTTCTTTCGTTTTCTTTATTAATTTACCATTTTACCCCTAAACTTTTGCGTACACCCCATAAGTGGTTATAAATTCCAAAAATACCCCCCAACTTAGCATGAATTCAAATAAACTATATTTTGCATGTTCCAAATTCTAGAAAAATGCCGTCGAGACGTGATCCACTAGGAAATGGAGGTTATGTAGGAACTGTATAGAACCACTAGAAGGGGGGGTAGAATAGTGAGTGTGGAAAATTTTGTTTTTAAAACTTTTAAACCCAATAACTCACTTTTGAAAACAGATTCTGTTTTGAGATCCAGATTTGAATTATTTAGATGACCTGGTTGTAGAATTTCAAAAATCATGAAATTTTGTGAGAGTGTGCTCTCAGATGTTATGAATGTGTCACAAAAATTTCAGATTAAAATTTTAAGTGTAACCTCTTGAACAACTATTTTTGTTTAGATTGTGTCAATCTACCAAAAACTGTATGTCAAATGAAAAATGTATTCCTATTAATTGACAACTCTAAATGATCTGAAAATTTTATGGTATGACCCTTAGGATGTGTACTTTAATGGGTTGAAACATAATTTCAAAATTCTTTTGGTAAGTATGTCAACCGCGTTGATGTTTGTAACCTTTGCAGATCTGAGAATCAGATGGCAGTAGTCTCAGAACTATGCACATTTGAATGACTTATACCTATCCAAATTTGATGAAGCTTTTTCCAAATGAAAGCTAAGGCGTGTGACTATATTTCTGAAAAATTTGGGGATTTTTGGAAAACATTTGCTATTTTTACCATGAGTATAAAAACGATGCAGAAAACTGAAACTGAAAGTAAATAATACCAAGATTTTTATAATGGTTTGGTCAAATCGACCTACTCCAGTCTTCGAGGACACCTTCCTCGGTATTCACTGATCATAAATAACACCCTGATGCAAGGTGACTGGAGTTAAACACCAAATCCACCCTTTTAAAATAAAACAAACAAAAACAACAACACAAACGCTACCACCGAACAAATGAAAGTTTGATCACACCTTGATCAACCTTGTACAAGAGATGAATGTATGTGAGTGGTATAAACAAAGCCTATATAGTATATGGAAGATAAGAATAATAGGCTTGAGGCTTAGAGCAAGAGAAAAGAAGAAGAGAATAGTCTTGCTTGATCTTGATATAATATGAACTTTGGCTTGGTTTGTCTCGAATCATCTTGCCCCTTTATATAGGTGTGTGGCATGCCTAGTGTGAGCTCTCCCCTTGAAAAATATGTCTTGAATTCCTTGGAATATTACCTTGTATAATATGGTGATACACCCTTGCTTACATGGCGAAATATGATTGGACGAACGACGTGTCTTCGCCTAATTGTCACTTCATGATAGGCCATCATTTTCCACTAATGAGCTGGAAATTCAACCAAAAATCTTAAACACATTCTCAAATTCACACAATTTAATTATCAATCAATCAAGATATGATTGCCCCTCAATTTTGGAACAAATTTGGAGCAAAATCATGTCATAAAATCGGTCAAGGAAGCACGTGATGAAAACTTCATTACTTTGTATGATTTTGAAATCTTTCCATGTGTGTCTTGCCTTCTTCAATGTCCCCAATCACATGTGACTTATCCTCTACCAATTAAAGTTCCAATAAAGCTCCACCTAGGATCCAAATGATGTGTAAGTGGTGTGTAAACCATCAGCACCATGTGCTGAAATTTCTTTTGAAAACTTTGTCAAATAATGATGCATAATCTTCACACATGTGGTAAATTTTAATCAACCCTTAATTTGTTTTTCTGGAATAATCTAATATGTCTTGATATTAAAAAAGTGTCTAGATACATGTGACATCAATGACAAAAACGTCTCACATATCCATAAGTGTAGAAAAACCGAATTTTCGACTTTCGTCGATTACGCAATTTTTCTCCGATTAATCTCAAACAACTTAGGCATGTAATATATGTTATGTCACACATAATATACATAAAATAAAGTGTTTTTCAGCTCCCATATCTGAGATTAAAAATGCCCCATGTGAGAAAAATATTTGAGTTTGAATTTTCAACAAATCAAGCCAAATTGTGGGTGATTGATGTGTGTAAACATGGTATGACTTTGGGGTTGATTTTGACATGTCGTGCACAAAACTTATGAGTATTTTGTGTGTTTGTAGGCTGACCATCTTTATATGGTAAGTACGTGACATGTCGATGATTGTTCGGTAGTCACCCAATGCAACAATTTTTGGGTTATGACCTCGTGACATGTGAACACAATTTTGGTGAGATAATGACTTGTAATGTATCATATGAAACCTGTATATACTCACAAATGTGATGTGTATATGGTTGTGTGATGTCGACGTATGTTTATAATGTGTATGACGTGTCGGTGGAACCTCATTGTTGAGAAAAAGGGTTTGAGTGATTCACAAAAATACATGATTTAAATAACGTGTACTAAAGAAATACATGACACATTTTATGACTTGACACGTTTTTACAACAAACCAGCCTTATATACTTTATATATAATGTTGCCGTACTAACAAGCCATGAATCTTTAAAGCTTACATCAAATGGCAAACATTTGTTGTGTCTGAACTATTTTCAGGTGCCACCATTAATGAACTAAACTAGTTCATTATGTGAAGTACTTAGTTAAATGAACTACGTAGTTTATTAAATGGAGAAATATTTGGAGAAGGCATAAAGGCAACAATCATGGAAATGGAAAGTCTTATTCCCCTCTTAAACCACACGTTTATTATATATTTATATATATTCAGATTTTTTTTAAAAGGGCACTATATACATATATTCCAACGTACTACCGACACGTTATATATTTTACGAACATACGTCAACGTCACACCACTATATTTACCTTATATTTATGAGTATATTCAGTTTTTATATCATATGATATATGTAGCGCCCCGCACCCGGGCCTCGTCCGGATACGGTGCACCCACCGTACTTCACTAAGGAGAGTACAAAGCGTCATGCGTAACATGCGAAAATCCATAACATAAGTCGTGGACTCCCATGCTAACATTCAACATGGTAGTAAAATTTAGGCAGAATTAAAACTTTTCAAATTAGACATGCATTACTAAATTACTAAGTTCCCAAAAGTAGTAGTCCCACAAAATAACATAACCGAAGTCCAGAGAGTTCAAACATAGTCATAATACAAAACGTCTTGGCAGCACAAAAGTTCTTAAGCTTAGCTCCCTTCATATCTTCTCGCCTATGGATAAGGTACCCTCGGCTAGTCCTCGATCCATTCTATCTTGGCATTATCTGGCTCTGGAGAAAAATAAAGTGTGAGTGATAAAAATCACCCAGCAAGAATACAATAAACTACCATGAAATACGTAAAGAATCATAACATGAATGTATTACCCCGAAAACCTCAAATAATCATAATTCATACCTGATCTTAAATCCTGAGCTTGCTTGACGTTCGGCTTAAGCATGTTTTTAGGTAATGCTATACCAATAATAACTTATAACCTTTAACTGTAACATGCAACATGTCCTCATGATCGTGAGTTATGCAAGATGCAATGCATGATGTCATGTCATGTCAAAACATCATTTTTGGTCCCATAAAGTAACATGTCGTAAAAACAGAGTGTCAGATCAATTAACCCCTGATCTGAGCGGGTCAAGAACATATCATCAGACCAATTAACCCTGGGTCTGGGACGGGTTCAGAACAGATATCAGATCAATTAACCCCGGATCTGAACGGGTCCAGAACAGATATCAGATCAATTAACCCCGGATCTGAACGGGTCCAGAACATATCATGTCATCAGACCAATTAACCCCGGTTCTTCAGTCGGGTTATTCGTATGCTTGGCCGGCAAGGGAATCATGAAGCTTTCTTTAAAAACATAGGACCGTAAAAACTTTTCATGCATAACGAAAACATAGTTGCCTATAAAACTTGCTTGCATATGTAAAATTCATAAAACCAGTTTCATGATCATGCGTGATACATGTAGTGATATGCAATGCAAGTCATGACATGAATAATCGTATACATTCCTTATAACATGTCAACATGCATGGTTTCAGAACCGAATATTTCCAGACTTTTACTTCATATTCATGGGGCGGTTAAGCTAACCAATTAAGTCCATTTCCATAATTCTTTTGTCACAAATACGTTTGGTGGAATCTTAGATACATGTCATAAGAATTTCAGATTATTTAAGTAACCATAAAGGGGCTTATTTAATTAATTTCCGAAATGGGTTAGGTGCTGAAGCTGAACTGACCTATTTTACCAAAAATTCAGTTGCGGCAAATCCGTGATTCGTTTTTCAGAAAATCCAACTCGCACAAATCATAAACATGTGGAACTAGTATCCTACCGAAATTTAGCCTATTTTCATATCTCGAAGTCCCCTTTCTGAGTCCAGAAACTCGTTACTAAACTTCAGGTTGGTTGCAGTAATTTCAGTTGAGCAGTTTGACTAATTAATTCATTAAAAATAATCCAAAACTTGTTTTACCAAAATTCTAGCTGGCGTATTTACTTCACTCATAGTATTATTACCATGCCAAAAATCAGCTTTATTGGTCCTCTACAAGGTCCCTTTTCAAGCCAACCAAAAGAGGTTACAATTCTGCTCAGTTCCCGTTTTTCAAGTCTGACCAGTCTTACCAAATATTTTATTAAAATTAACCATACCTCATCTTACCAAAATTCCAATTCTCATCTCTTCTATACACATGGGACTAGCATTGTGCCAAAAATCAGATTTATTAAAGGTCCACAAGGTCCTCTTTTAATTCGTTGACATCAGTGATCAATTCTGCCCAGCTCCAGAATTTTCTACTGGAGCAGTTTTACCGTATAATCTCTCAAAAATAATCCTTAGCAACGAAATTCCAACTCTCACTTGTGCTACACTCATAAGGCTAACTTTGTACCAAAAAGTAGCTTCATTGAAGGTCCGTAAGGTCAGTTCTTAAGCCGTTTAAAATGTCATTCCATTCGGTCCTATTCCAGTAGTTTGCTAGTTTGTCACCTATACAAGTCAAAAGTCCATATTCACCTTCTATTCCATCCTTTAGGCCGAAAATTGTATGGTGCCTTATCCACATTTTATAACATATATTCAAGCATGCATTCACATTCAAGAGTCATCTTAATCCAATCTTACAAACAACTTCATAAAACTCCTATCTTTCACATGCATACTTTTCCTAGGACCTTTCGTGTTACATTCACAAGTTAATCATGTCTAGACCCACTTACGTGAACCTTATTTCACTCTAGATCAGCCTCATTCCATAATGTATATAGGAAAAGACTCCATCTTTGAAGGAATAAATCACATGCAAAGCATTGTTCTTAGGGAATCACTAAGATATAGTCTTAAACTTAAGATATTCAACTAAAGATCAAATCTTAAGGACCTCTAAGCATTCAAGTCACTAACTCTTTAAATAAATCATGAGAGATCATTGTATACTTGCCTCTTCAAGCTAAAGCTCTTGTCTTTGCTTGGTTATGGAGTGAGTTGAGTTGAAATCCTTCTCTTTCTTCACCTTGAGCATACGGTTTTAAGGGAAATGGAAGGAAAAGATTAGTCTTTAGTCAATAGAGGAAATAAGATATGTTTGAGGGCTAGAGCATCTTACCAAAATAAGCTTGGAATGGAGATGCAAGCACTCCAAGGTATCACCTCCTAAGAAAGTTGATGGCTTTCACCTATTTGGACCTTGAATGTCACGGTTTTGACATGGAGAGAAGGAGTTCATGTGAGCTTCATTCTTCACCCAATAAGAATTCACTTAAGGAAGCTTGGAACAAGACTTAACTAGATGTTTCTTGAGTCTTGGAAGTGAAGTTGAGCTCCTATTCTTCAAGATGAAGGGGGCCGAAATATTTGTGATGATGGGAGGAGGGAATTTTTGCTAAGTGTTGCTTGGCTTGCTTGATGGTAGGTTTTAGATGAATGTAAGATGTTGTCTTGCAAGATTTAAAAATCTAGGGGATGAGGGAGGCATGGCCGATTTTTGGAGGGAGAAAATGGGGGTTAGGGCTTTCATGAGTGCTAATCAAGGTTAGGTTAGTAATAACCTTGGTTACTTTATTTCAACTATGGTTACTTTAGTGCTAACCCAAGTTACTTTATCAAATCATGGTTATCTTAACCTTGGTTGAAGGGAAAAAGTAACCATGGTAGGATTAAAAAAAAATCCTCCATGGTCTAGCCATTATGGGCGATTGGGTTGAGGTCTTTAATGACCTCTACCACACTTCCTTCTCTTTTAATGAGTTGTTTTATTCATTCTTTAAATGCTAACTTCTTGTCTTAATTGTGTAGTAGAATTTAAGTAATAATTTTAACTAATAAAATTGGCTAGAGAATTCTAGAATCTATTCCATGTCTAGGCTGAAATTTTGGGGCCTTGGGCATTTTGGTATTTTCTATGTTTATCCTATCTCATACTTTTATAATTTGTGATACTACTTATTTCACCTAATTATGATTTCAATCTTGCTTGGTGAGGATCACTTACGATTGCCTCCTTATGAATTATAATTGTTTTATGGGTGATCAAGGCCTCTTGGCCGAATTTCATAAGGTATCGCAATACCTAGTGACATTCCCCCTACTTAATTATTCAGTGTCCAATTCAAAAGTACTTAAGTAAAGTGGTGCTACTTGACCTAAGTATCAAGTAATTGATAGAATCATCATTTTCATTACACCACTTAGTCACGGTTTCAAGTACATGGTCGTTGGGGTACAACCTCTTCCCCCCCTTATCATAAGTTTTGTCCTCGAAACTTCAGAAGCTAGTCAAAAAGATAGGGGTATCTGCTCCTCATCTCTTCCTCCGTTTCCCATGTTGCCTCTTCTTCCGAATGATGCTTCCATTGTACCTTCACCATGGGTATGGATCTCTTCCTCAATGCCTTCTCTTTCCGATCAACTATCCTTAAGGGTTCCTCCTCATAAGTTACATCTTTTTCAACCTTCAGCTGTTGATCTTCAAGGATGTGGCTAGGGTCATATACATATCGACGGAGTTGAGAAACATGGAATACATCGTGCAGCTGAGAAAGAGATGGTGGCAACGCCAAGCGGTACGCAACATCGCCTACTTTCTCAAGCACTTCATAAGGTCCAACGAATCTTGAGCTTAGTTTTCCTTTGATGCCAAATCTCTCAACTCCTTTGGTCGGAGAAACTTTCAGGAAGACTTTCTCTCCTTCTTGGAACTCCAAAGGTCTTCTTCTTTCGTCTGCCCATATCTTCGTTCTATCTTGTGCTGCTCTTAGTCTTTGCTAGACTAACTTTACCTTCTCTCGTGTTTGCTCAACAATGTCAGGTCCCGCGTAGATTTTATTTCCAATTTCGTCCCAATAGAGTGGGGACCGACATTTTCGTCGATACAATGCCTCATATGGTGCCATTCCGATGGATCTGTGGAAGCTATTATTGTAAGAAAACTCAACGAGCTTAAGGCTTTTATCCCAGCTTCCTCCGAAATCAAGAATGCAAGCGCGTAGCATATCCTCAAGGGTTTGGGTTGTTCTCTCTGATTGTCCATCTGTTTGAGGATGAAATGCGGAACTCATTCTTATCTCTGTGCCCATTGCCTTTTGAAAGGCGGTCCAAAATCTCGAAGTAAATCGGGGGTCGCGGTCGCATACAATACTGATGAACACTCCATGTAAACAAATGATCTGATCAATATACATAGAGGCCAACTTCTCCATAGATGCTTTAATCGTCATAGCCAAAAAGTGAGCAGACTTAGTCAAACGATCCACAAAGTCCATGGTGATGTGATCCCATTTCCATTCTGGCACTTCTAAGGATTGTAACAATCCAGCAGGTCTTTGATGTTCGGCTTTTACTCTTTGACAAACCAAACATCGCTCAACAAATTTTGCTATTTGTTTCTTCATACTGGGCCACCAAAACTTTTGCTTGAGATCTTGATACATCTTATTAGCTCTAGGATGTATAGATAATCGAGAATTATGAGCTTCCATCAAGACTTCATCCTTAATTTCTTTGTTGTCGGGGACACATAACCATCCTCGATACCATAAACTGCCATCACTGCGAACCTCAAAGTCATCTCGCGGATTTTCTTCCATCATTTCCTTGACTTTTCTTAAGTTTTTATCAATTTCTTGAGTCTCCTTGATCTTATCAATTAATGAAGGGACAAGAACTAACTTGGCGAGAACTTCATCGACTGAGTCAACTTCTTCTAGGCCAAACTCTTCCATGTCTCGCTGAAGAGGGGGTTGACGTGGGTGGCTTGTTTTTCGACTTAACGCATCAGCGACTTTGTTAGCTTTTCCTGGATGATATTGAATGGAAAGGTCGTAATCTTTTATCAATTCTAACAATCTGCGTTGCCGCATATTAAGCTCCTTCTGGGTAAAGAGGTACTTCAGGCTCTTGTGGTCTGTATAGATTTCGCACTTCTCACCATACAAGTAGTGCCTCCATATCTTTAATGCGAAAACGACTATGGCAAGTTCAAGATCATGGACAGGGTAGTTTTGCTCAAATGGCTTCAACTGTCTGGATGCATAGGCTATCACTTTATCATTTTACATAAGAACACATCCGAGACCATTCTTCGAAGCATCACTGTATACTACGTACTTCTCTCCAGGAGTGGGCTGAGCTAGGATAGGAGCGGACGTCAACTTTGCTTTCAGCACCGAGAAACTCTTCTCACAGTTGGCACTCCACTCAAACTTGGTCTTCTTTTGGGTCAATCTGGTGAGGGGGACAGCTATCCTCGAGAATCCTTCCACAAACTTCCTGTAATATCAGGCTAGTCCGAGAAAACTTCTTACTTCAGTAACATTTGTTGGCCTGGGCCATTCTGTGATAGCTTCTATCTTCTTGGGATCTACTGAAATCCCATTTTCTGAAATCACATGACCAAGGAATGATACACTTCGCAGCCAAAACTCGCATTTGCTAAACTTAGCGTACAACTGTCTTGCTCTTAGAATATTCAATACTGTCCTCAAATGGGCTGCGTGAGTCTCTTCGTCGGGTGAATAAATCAAGATGTCGTCTATGAAGACCACTACGAACTTGTCCAACTGTTCTTGAAAGATTCGATTCATGAGATCCATAAAGGCGGCAGGGGCATTGGTCAAACCAAAAGGCATGACTAAGAACTCATAGTGTCCATAGCGGGTTCTAAAAGCAGTGTTAGGGACATCTTCTGCCTTAATCTTCAATTGAAAGTATCCAGATCGTAGGTCAATCTTACTAAAAATTTGAGATCCCTGCATTAAAATGCTTTAGATAGGGTTTCAAAGGATTTAAATCTTAGTCAGGTTAAAACTTACGAGTTACTTACCCTGAGCTGGTCGAATAAATCATCGATCCGGGGTAACGGGTACTTGTTCTTTATGGTGATTTTGTTGAGCTCCCGGTAATCGATGCATAAGCGCATACTTCCATCTTTCTTTTTCACGAATAGCACCGGAGCACCCCATGGTGAAACACTAGGGCGAATAAGTTTCCTTTCCAACAGTTCGTGTAATTGTTCCTTTAGCTCCTTTAGTTCCGCAGGTGCCATGCGATAAGGGGCTTTAGATATGGGTTCAGCTCCTGGAACAAGGTTTATTTGTAAGATTGATTAGCCAATTCTATAAGGCTACATCAATAGGTGGTAGAGGTGTTGCAACTAAGTGTTACATAGAAGGTGTTCATCCAAGTCCTCAATATGGTTGTTGTATAACCCAGGATCAATCTTGTTTCTTATTGTAAGTTGATTCATACTATAGTGAAATCCAAGGAAAGGTGTTCCTTGGGACTGGAGTAGGTCACATTGACCGAACTAGGATAAATTCTCAGTGTTCTTATCTTGTTTCTACATTTCTGCATTCTGCCTGTTTTTCACTACAGTTTTAAGACAACTTCTCATGTTTTGAAAAAATAGCTAAACACTTTCAAAATTCATGATTTTTGATGGAGTTATACTTCATACTGTTATCTTTCATTTGAAACAAGAATCACTTGATTTGAGCAAGGGAAAGTTAGTGTTTCAGTCTTTGCAATATAACTGCTCCATTCTAGCTGCAATTAGACCAGTTTTGAGAAAACTTGAATTCGGTTTTAACCAAGAATTATAGTAACAACATCAGAATTCTGATCAAACTATAATTCCATGCCTCAGTCAACATTTTAGCCAACCGAATTATAGTAACAACATCAAAAGATAACTGGTTTCGGTTGAAGATCAGAATCAGAATATGCAAAACAGTTTGCTGGCTGAAGCATGGAATTATAGTAATTATGTTTGCTTGAGTCATATTTTAAGTTGTTCAGACAATTCGTTGTAGGGACTATATTGTACCTTTAAAACGGCAAAGTCACTGTGGATGGCGTTAGATAAGAAGTACCGCACGGAGGATGCTGGAACAAAGAAGTTTATCGTTGGCAAATTTCTTGATTTTAAAATGTCAGACTCCAAGACTGTTGTTTCTCAGATTTAGGAACTTCAGATGTTAGTGGCCAAAATGAAAGAAGAGGGCATGTCGCTCAGTGAATCTTTCATAGTGGCGTGTGTGATTGAGAAGCCAGCTCTTTCGTGGAGGGAATTTAGAAGCTATCTCAAACTCAATCAAAAGGAGATGACTTTGGAGGATCTGATTGTTCAACTCCGTATAAAGGAGGACAACGGCAGATCCGAAAGAAAGCCAAGTTCGAGCTCTGGTCATGCAATGGCCCATGTCGCATAGGCAAAGAAAAAGAAAAAGGTAAATCATGTCGGAGTGAACTCTAAAGGCAAGAAAGTTGCCAAGAAGTTCACTGGAAAATGTTATAACTGTGGAATTCAAGGGCACTGCACTGTTGACTGCCGTAAGCCCAAGAAAAAGCAGGAAAAAGCGAAAGCCAACCTTGCTAGCTAGATTGATGATCTGGATTTGTGCACGGTTGTTTCTGAGTGCAACACAGTAGGAAATCCTTGTGAATGGTGGGTGGACATTGGAGGCACTTGACACGTCTGCACAAATAAGACGATGTTCAGAGACTATTCTCTGGCGAAGAATAATGAAATGTTGTACATGGGAAACTCTGATAGCTCGAAAATTGAAGGTTCGGGCAATGTGATTCTGAAAATGACTTCAGGAAAGGAACTGACTCTGCGAGATGTACTGCACGTTTTTGACATCCGCAAGAACTTAGTTTCTGGAGCTTTACTAGTTAGTCATGGATTTAGACTAGTATTTGATTGTAATAAATTTATTCTGAGTAAGAATGGGATATTTTGAGGGAAGGGGTACTTGACCGACAACTTGTTCAAACTTAGTGTGATGACTGTTATACCCAAAAAACTTTCCCTGAAGAGGCTAATAAGAATGCTTCTACTTCTGCTTATATGCTTGAGTCTTCTTGTTTATGACATTTTCGTTTGGGACATGTTAATTACAAGTCAATACAAAGGATGATTAATCTTGACTTATTACCCAAACTGAACATTAATAAAGAAAAATGTCAAGTCTGTGTTGAAGCAAAAATGACAAAGACGCTATTTCCTTCAATAGAAAGGAATACTGAATCTTTGGATTTAATTCATACTGATGTGTGTGATTTAAAATTTTTGCAAATTAGAGGTCGTAAAAAGTATTTTCTAACTTGTATCAATGATTGCACACGATATTGTTATGTCTATTTGCTAAGTAGCAAAGACGAGGCCCTTGATGCCTTCAAGGACAATAAACATGAAGCTGAAAATCAACTTAGCAAATGAATTAAGACAATTCGTAGTGATAGAGGTCGCGAATATGATACACCATTTAATGAATTCTGTTTAGAACATGGCATTATTCATTAAACGACTGCACCATATTCACCTCAATCGAATGGAATTGCTGAACGCAATAACCGTACTCTAAAAGAGATGATGAATGCTATGTTGATAAGTTTGGGTTTACCTCAAAACTTGTGGGGGGAAGCAATTCTCTCAGCCAACGTCATTTTAAATAGAATTTTATCTAAGAAGATGGATGAAACCCCATACGAGCTTTGGAAAGGCCATAAGCCTAGTTACAAATACTTGAAAGTGGGTGTCTGGCAAATGTTGCAGTACCCAAAGCAAGATAAGTAAGAATTGGGCCTAATTGATTGCATATTCATAGGATATGCAACTAACAGTAGTGCATATCGATTCTTGGTGCACAAGGCGGACATTCCTGACATACATGATAATGTTGTCATGGAATCAAGAAATGCAGTATTCTTTGAAGATGTCTTTGCAAAGAAAGACAAAACCAACGAAGAAACAAGCACTAGTAAACGATTGTGTGAGACGCCCCCTCAAGAAATAGAGGAACCGCATCAAAGCAAACGAGCCAGAATACCAACGTCCTTTGGACCAGAGTTTCTTGCATAATTGGTAAAAAATGATCCAAGAACCTTTTCTGAGGCTATGTCAACACCGAAAGCTCCCTTCTGGAAAGAGGCAGTAAATAGTGAAATAGAATCGATTATTCAAAATCACACTTGGGAGCTGGTTGATCTTCCATCTGGAAGTAAACCACTTGGATGCAAGTGGATCTTTAAGAAAAAGTTGAAAGAGGACGGGTTTATTGACAAGTACAAGGCCTGGTTGGTAGCTAAAGGCTATCGACAAAAGGAAGGCTTTGACTTTTTTGATACCTACTCACCGGTAACTAGGATCACTTCAATAAGGATGCTAGTTGCTATCATTGCAGTATACGACTTAGAAATCCATCAGATAGATGTGAAGACTGCCTTTCTGAACGGTGAGTTAGAAGAAGAAATTCATATGGAGCAACCTGAAGGGTTTGCTGTACCAGGGCAAGACAAAAAGGTGTGTAAACTTGTCAAGTCTTTGTACGGACTTAAACAAGCACCCAAACAGTGGCATTTGAAGTTTGATGAGGCAATGTTGTTAAATTGGTTCAGGATCAACGAGTGCGACAAGTGTGTATACATCATTAATACACCAGACGCCTATGTGATAGTATGTCTATATGTAGATCAAAATTGAAAAACGGAATGGGACTTAAGCCTACTACGCAAGAATCTTTGTAATGGTAACCCAACCTTGATGACTGGAGATCCCAGAATCTTTGTTCAATGGGACAACTAAGTTATGAAGGTTCAGTTTATCACTTACTCATTCCGCTACATAAAAGTGCTGTCTGCAGAGAATATTTAGGGTAAGCTAAAGCTTTTAATGATGTCCTATATCTTGATACATCAAGTAGGGTATGGCAGAATGCTCCTGATAGGAATTACCTATGTAAGTGTTAAGTGAGGCCGCTTCTATGAGAATTCTATGAGGCAAGAAATCGCTAAAATACTTTCTAAAACTAGGTTGTTCATGGCCAAAACAAACACAACCATGAGAACCAAAAGAGTGTTAAAGGAAATTTTGTGTGAGTATTGTTGTCTAGGTTCACAGCAAAGGCTGACTAGTTCAAGTCATCAAGTCACTACTTAGCCAGGTGAATCCGATGGTACATCACTACAAATGGTTCAAAGCCAGAAGCTATCTCTTCTGATGCAACATTTCCTTGTCTGACTTTGTGTTAGAGTCTGCATCGGCATTGGCATAAATTTTCATTCATATGGGGGATTGTTGGAAGAAATTTTGGAAATGGGTTTGTATAAAGTTGGTGAGCAACATACTTTGAGCTTAATTATGATTAGTGTCTGTTAATCAAGAAAGGTTACTAATTAGTCATAAATTATCTACGTAATTAGCAGATGATTTTAGGCTTTTGAATCACTCAATTCTGATAACGGGTGAATGAGAAATTAATGCTCAATATAGGAGTTAAAAATGGTTGAAAAACAGATAAATGATGATGTGGCCTCAAAGAAGCGTCTTCTAGGACCCGACAGTATATTTTGCAGAGCTACAGTGTAAAGAAGGTCTATTGCCGGCTATCTACGTACCTTTCCTTAGCTTGAAACTTGGATAAAATGAAATGAAGTCTCCCTTCTCTTCATCATACACAACCCACGATTTTGGAGGAAGAAAAAGAACAAACGTTAGTAATTATCTTAAGTGAAAGATAAAACTAAATGGAGGCTAGATTGGCTTACCAAGATGAAGCTTGAATGGTGTTCAAACCCCTAAGAAGCTAGTACCAGTTAAGAGCTTGAAAAGCTTGAACCTAGTGACCATGAAGGTCACGGTTTTTAAGCAAGAAAAAGTAGCAATGTGAGCTTCACTCTATGAATTATGTAATTTAACTAAGACGCTAGACATTCCACTTACCTAGAGGGTTCTTGAGGCTTGAAGATGAAAAGAATCTTGGACTTCTTGGCTCAAGTTAGCCGTCTACCTTAAGGGAAAAAGAGAGGGAAGTCTCTTGCTCCTTGTGAGTTCTTGAGGGTTATAGTAAGAGTGTTCTAGAGTTTCTTGGAGAGAAATTTTTCTTCACTAGGCTAAGTGGTTTAGCCGTTGGGATGCAAGAGAGAAGAAGGAGGTTACCTTGGCATGGTTAGGCTAATTAGAGTTAATTAACTTGAATTACTTTAGCCAACCAAGGTTACTTTAATGCTAACTTGAGTTACTTTATCCAGCTAGGGTTACTTTAATGCTAACTTTGGTTACTTTAGCATTGTGGTTAACATAAAGTAACCATAGTGAGATTTGAAATGTATCTTGGTTATCCTATAGAGGGAATCCGGCAGGTGAGGCGTTTTGTGGCCTTTACCATGCTTAAATTACTTTTTCAAGTGGGTTTAATGGAAAGTTATTTGGGTAGTTGCCCCCTTTTTCTTAATTAATTTCCCCATTTTCTTGATTTAAAATATAATGAGGAAAATCTTGAATCCTCTTGGACTCATGGGCCCGAAAAGTGGTGAGGGTTGGGGGATTAAACTCCTTAATTGCTATTTGGGCTTGTTTTAAGGAGGCCCTTTAAGATTAGCCTTCTTATAATTTGGAAAAAAAAACTTCTAAGGCCCTTTTTGTGCCTTGTGGCCGAAATCCCTTAGGCCCTTAGGTGAATTGGTCATGGTCCATAACTCATGCTTGAATGATTATAATATTTGCTTTATCAAAATATAATAAAAAAACAATAATAAAACTTAGTAAAATGTACTTGAAGGATGCAACTTTCATTAATTCACTTATACAAGTCTCAAGTACCAGATGATTTTTCCATTGGGTTCAACAGTAGCAGGGGAAGACTTTGCAAGCATGTCCACTGTGTTACTATTAAAGGAGAGGAATAAAGGTTTGAAGTCATATTGGTTGAAAAGTGAAGAAAATGTGGTTGGGAAGTGGGTTTCCATAACCCACTTTTTTTTTGGTCAAGGTAGTGGGGGTGCATTACTTTTTTCAAGCCTTATATTTTTACATGTTGTATGGTGGAATTTTGGTTTCAAGTCCTATATATATTCTAGGATGAATTTTGTATCTTGAATCTCATAGTTGGGTATAATGGACTGTGTTGAATATATTGTTAAGGTTGCTAATATGAGCTCTCTTTTGTAGCCAAGAAGTGAAGCCAAGAGATGAAGAAGGAGCTATTTTATTACTTTATATTTGTGACAAGAATTTGTAATTAATGGGAACTTTGGACTGTTTGCAATAAATTTTACATGGTATTTTCGTGATTGTTTTATTATGTTCATAAGCTTAAGAATCATCTTAGGATGGTATCATGGTTCATAAGGATGGAGAGGTCTTTAAGTATGGCCTATGGTAAGCCAAAGTCTACTCTTGATTATGAAAATATATATATATTTCGGCATTGTAGGGGCAGTAGAAGGTTATTTTATTAAATTTCTTGTCACGCTACATTGCACTATGATATTAATAGATTTTAAGAGGATTTAGGGAATCTATGTTAGGAATTAGACTTGATTAAAAACGTGGGAATATAGATACATAAAATAGCCCCGGGTGGGCCTGTTTATTACCGAAAATGCCCTAAAAATTTGGTTAAGTTAACGGTTAATTAGTACCATGAGAGTGGGGTCACGTTGGTATCATTTTGGGGACGATTCAGGGCCCAAACAAGGAAAAAAACAACCGTTTTAAGGTACTGGAATTTTTCAGCTTATAGAAAAATTAAGAAACCCGAAAATGATTATAGGAATCAACATAAAGAAATTAGAGAAAAAGGTATCGATGGTCACCGAGTACATTTCCTTGCACTGTTTGCATATCATGGCATTCTTTTGGGAAAAAAAGATATTGCATTGTTTTAAAAGTATCACATTGTTCCAAAGTTAAAGTATGATGTCGATTTAAAAACCCGTATCGAATAAACTGTCATTATGATCGATTCCGGTATTGTTACGATTATGGACCCGAGCGTAACATCCTTTTCATAGGTTGCCGGCATAATGTACAGTTATGGTTACGGTTATGGACCCAAGCGTAACATCCTCGTGTAGGTTGCCGGGTAATGTATAATTATGGTTATGGATGGAATTATTTGTATTTGACTTTTTTGTTCATACGGTGAAAAGGTATGTCATGTCTATATTTTAAAAGTATGGTATGGATGTTTTCAATAAGTAAAGTATCATATTGTATTGTTTGATGTCATTGCATTTCATATCGCATCATTTTGCATCATGCTGCATCGTGCTAACTTGTAGAGTTTTATTTACTAAAAATACATCATGTATTCTGAGGAATGTGCCAGGTAAGGAAATTATAATCAAGGTTATGTGCGATGTTCTGAGGTATTTCTTAGTAGATCAGGAAAATACTTGATGAGTGATTTTGATCACTCACCCTTTTTATCTACTATGTTTTTCAGAGCCTACGGAGCCCGAGTTCGATTATATCGAGGATGAACCAAAACAGAAGTATCCATGAGAGTGGCAGGTGATATGCTTTTTAATTTCTGTTGTTCGTATGATGGTCTTTTGTGGACAAGAATTGTGGCACTTATGTATTATGTAACGTTGAACGCTTTCTGTTGAATGCTTGAAATTCTGTCAGTTTACTACCACTGTTATGATATTTTATTCACTAGTCCGTGGCTCAGTCATGGAATTCTACTGTATCGTATCGACGCCTTGTACTTTCCGTAGCGAAGCACGGCGGGTGCACCGTAGGCGGACATGGCCCAAGTACGGGGCGCTACAATTTATCTATTTATAAAAATACCGGATACAACACTCTAGACCCTATGATTCTTCGTATACCATCGTAAAACGATTGTCACACTATTAATGCGGCAACAGATTTATAGTGGTATCATGATACGGTGGCATACAAAATTTGTGATACATTTTCTCAAACAATTTGTAACAACCGGATTGTCTTTTACGGAGGATAAAATTTTGTGTATCTACTGGACCCTATAATACGATGTATACCAACTTCCTCGTTTAAAAAGCAAATCAATACTTTTTTGCCTGTGGTGGTTGTCACCTTTTTAGTTGCTTTTTTTTTTTGTATGTTTTTTCTTGCTTGATTTAATGTCTTCCGTGATTTCTTTGGAGTCTTTTTTTTTTCCTTTCTTTGGTTTGACTGTTGATGTGTTTCAGGTTATTAATTTTCTTTACGATCGGTGAAGATACTTAGAGAATGAAAACCTAAAATTTGCGAGGAAGATGAGACAATAGAAGAAAGTGAGAGACAACTTTTCTTTTAGTATATTTTCCAATAAATCATCCACTAAATAATGGAATTAAATTTCACGTTATACATAAAAAAAAGATACGTTCATCTTTTGACAGTCATTACAATTCTACACAATGCCATTTATATCCTCCTTTTGCAGGGATGAGATCTCCTCACCGCGCGGTGAGTCACCGTACGGCCCAGGACGCGACATGTGGCAGCAGTAGGGGGTGGTGAGGCTGGATGAGGATTACCCTCACCCAGCCTCATCACTCTCCCTTTTTGTCACGTGTCGCACAGTCACGTACGCTGTAAGAGGGGAGCAGTGAGGTGATCATATCTCCTTTTGCATCGGTATGTTTCTTCTCTCCTTTTATGAATAATTTTTTATTAAAAGCCTATCTAATTGTAGCTGCTTCTTGGAAAGAGCAGAAGCAAAAACATCTAAAGCGGAAACAGCATTTCGTTATCTTAAAAAGTTGTAAAAAATGTAATTAATGAATAAACAACGCAATTTTGTTTTATAATTTCTCCCCAAGAGGTCAGACCTTAATGTTTTTTTTCTTATTATACTTTAATTAAATATAAATTAATCGTACCAAAGGAAAAGGTTCAATCAGATGAAGGATAGTTTGTACGGTCAAACAAGTCTTGACATTTTATATTAGGTAGGCGTCAAATCAATCTTGTCGAACTTCTTTTTGGCAGTGTAGACCGGAATGACTGGGATAGGATCTTCTCACCCATTTTTTCTCACCTCACGCGTCACCGCACGATACGTGGCAGCAAGGAGGAGTGGTGAGGCTAGATGAGGGTCACCCGCATCTAGCCTTACCACCCCACCCTGTTGCCACGTGTCGCGTGGTCATGAGTGGGGTGAGAGGATTGAGGATGAGAAGATCTCATCCCGAATGACTTCAGCTATTCATCCTTCTAACTCTAAATAATTCAGTAGATACGAATCCGATCGTTTATCGATTTTTAGGTGAAAAGTTTAGGATTCGATGTTTACAAAATATTCCAACCCAAATCTGCTATGGTATAAGAAGCTGACAGGATAGACCAAACACTCATTCTACTGCTGTTACGATTCGATCAGATAACTTAAATATCTATCATCCGAATATCAACGGAAATACGTACCGAAACATGTCAGTTTAGACTTGGCACTATTTGACTTTGCCTCTGAGTTTATTTTTACCATTACTATAGCCATATATGCAAGTATTTGTCACACATTTACCGTTATAAGGTTACTTTTAGACTTCTTTTGTTAACTAATTGTGTTTAGCTAATATTCGGACGCTAAATTACATTACAAACAGACAATTTCAATGCTTGCAAAGGATACTAAAAAAGGTGAGAGCGAGATACTGTCGACTCGTGTGAACGAAGATTAGTTCGGTTAGTAAGATTCGTTTATTTTGATTTGTAAAGTCTCAAGTTCGAATTTTATTATCAAGGATCTATTTTGCTGAACAATATGTAAATTCTAATGTAACTATTCAATGAAACTGGTGGTATGGCATTATCCTAAACTGGGAAAACATCTTCCAGCCTAAGCTTTTTATAAGAGAGAGAGTGAGGATTCGTCTCTTTAATGTAGTGCTTTAAAGTAGTAAATTCACAGTTGTTACTTGTTAGTAACTACAACAAATATATATATTTTTTTTTAATCAAAGAGGATATTTATTATAAGCAAACCTCTCTTTTGGCGGAGGAATACCATATTACAAAAGATAATAAATCAATGATATGAAAAGAGATAGTGTAAGAATGCTATGATTGCTAATCTCCAATCGTGCATGATATGCCGCATTAAAACCTTGCCAAGTAAAACCACCCTTGTGGATAAAACCTTGGCGAAGGAAAAAGCGTACATATTTGCACCATTGGAAGAAAAGCATTGTATCTGAGAATCAACTATGGTATGTCTAAAGGCGTGCCAAAAAAATAAACTAAGATGTATGAGACCCATCCGAGGCAGTTGTGTTAGTATAACGAAAGTGTGGCATAGTGGCATCCGTCCGTATGAGTCCACGAATATGTGTTGGCAATGAGGCAAGATTCGCATAGAACATTTGTGTAGAGATAGACATGGCATGCTGTGAAAGAAAATGTGCAACTTGATTGACCTCCCTCGGTGCATATGTGAGTGACAGAGACAATTGATGTAGCACTGAACGCAATCGGTGTATGTCCGGAGCTAGTGGCCCCGAAGAAGATACTAATTGGACTAACTCTAAGCAATCAACTTCAACCAAGAATCCTCCATAGGCCGGCCCATAATAAAGGATAGAGAACAATGCTGCCTGTGCCTCGACACGAAGGGGATAATCATGTCTAAGCGGCAGGGAGAAGGCATGAACAAAGTTTCCCTGCTCATTTCGAAGAATTGCACCCCCGGCTGCTGTGCATCTTCCTATCGCTGCATCAGTATTAAGCTTAAACCTTCCTGGTGGTGGAAAGCTCCATCGGAGTATTCTATTATGACGCGATCTCAAAGGTGGCGATAAGCCCATATTGATAAGGCGCTGGATGGAACAAGCTGTTGTTGTTCCACTTCTGGATTTTGTCCACATATATATGTCATTCCTAATGGACCGGATGAGAGCAGCTTGAGACCATCCACTATCATCATAAACTGCTGCTGCATATGACTTCCATATATTCCACAAAAGAATCCCCACAAAATGCTGCTGCACTTCACCCATGAAATCATTTTGAGCTGTCATCCAAACTGTTAAAGCATACGGACGCCAGCAAGTGGCGTATGCTGGAGTGATGTCCATGAGAAAGTGGAAGTAATCTCTGACGACTTGAATGGCACTGCATGTGAAAAAGAGATGATTTGTTGTAGCAGATTCCTGACGGCAGAAAAGACATATAGTGGGCAAGATATAGAAGAAACGACGCAGAGTATCTGGTAGGGGCAAGGCATTGTTAAATAATCTCCAAAGAAAAATTTGAATCGCCGGTCTCTGATGCTTAAGCCAAATGTATTTATATGATATCAATGTTGTCCGTGATGGCTGAATGAGATCATAAGCAGACGACAACAGAAAGCAGCCTGATGCAGTTGGCCATATAGGTAGTGAATTATCCCATTGCGTCGTTTCCATACATCTATGATGGATTAAACAAATGCGGCGCCAGCCAGGAGAGTCATATAAGCGTGGTATAAAGTCATTTCTTGCACCATATCTAGCGCATGTACTTACTCCAAAGATTCGTAGCATGGTAATACCACCACCACAGCTTGCATGAGAAAGCATCCTGTACATTCTGTAATGATCTAATACCCAAACCGCCCTCTTGTCTTGGAAAACAAATTTTCTGCCATGATACCCAATGATGCCGGTGTGACCCCCATAGGAATGCAGCAAACCGTCGTTGTAAAGAACATATTATGCTTCGAGGAAGACGTGAGCCAGCCATAAGATGCAAAGGTAGAGCTGATAAAATAGATCGAAGTAAGACTACTCTACCTGCCATGCCAAGCAACTTGTGCTGCCATGCCCCTAGCCGAATGTCAACTTGATGCAGTAAATCTTGACAATGAGCAACCCGTGTGATGCCTTTATGTAAGTAACATCCCAGATATTTCAGAGGTAAGGAGGATTGACGCATGGCCAGAAGCCGTAATAATGTTTGACGTTGGCGTACTCCTACATGCGTTGAAAAAGAAATCGTACTCTTGCTCCAGTTGACGGCTTGACCTGAGACTTGCTCATAAGATGCTAGAAATCGTTTAAAGCGAATGAGATTAGGCCTGTGTGCTGATAAAAACACCAATAAATCGTCCACATATGATAAGTGTGATACTACTAACGGCATGCGACCCATAGAGTATGGCGTAAGGAAAGAGGTCGAGATTAAATGTGTGAATCTTCTGCTAAAAGCTTCTGATGCAATAATGAATAAAAGCGGGGAGAGTGGATCCCCTTGTTTAACTCCACGGGTTGGCCTAAAAAATCCGCATGGGATGCCATTAATAAGGAGGGAAATATGTGTACCCTCTAAGTGATTCATGATGTGCTTTAAGTGTTCCTGTAGTTCTACCTTTAGAATTATACCACGTATCTTGTTGTTAAAAATTTAAAATGAAACTACAAATTAGAAAGAAAATGTGGTTGACGAAACAGTGGTGTACAAACAGAGATTTTGTAAAAAGCATATTAGGACAAAACCGTAATACACAACATGATTCTGACAGAACCGTGTCGTGTCCACGGTCAAAGTGGCACAATAAGATTTTATCCACACTGTTTTATATGACACATCACTGTTTTGACAAAACAGTATATGATACATATAAATTACTTTCAAAACTACGATAAAAATAGGTTTTCTTATTAAAATTATAATATTTTTGACTTTCTCTTTCAAATGGTGTAGAATAAATCATTACTGATACATGTTATATAAATTGATAAACACGTACCATAATGGATAGAAATAAACCATAATCATATTCCAATGCACAGATTTGAAATGAGGTGGATTCTAACCACTTTGACTAGACATAAGGGGATGAGATCCTCTCACCCTATATTCCTCACCTTCTGTACCACCGCACTACACCTCGTAGACATCCATATTAAAAAAAAATAACTCCACTCTACCCATTTAACTCAGGAACCCCTGTCCCCCACTCTCGCCACCCTCACCTTCCTATTCTCTCTCTTCCCTCTCCACTTTTCTTTTTCTTCTCTCCCTCTTTTCTCCTTTTTAGAGATGGACTGATATTAGAAGAGTTGACTAACTTCATTCTATGAACCAGTGTTCTTGAGATGATTTTATATAGTTTGCCAATGCTGCTGCTCCCCCCTCTCCCTCCCCGCGCCTCTTGAACATGAAAGAAAAAAAAAGCTAGAGGATAGACGAAAATTATGTGCTTCCAACACTGGCAAATAAATGTCACACAAAACAGCATAAAGCCCGTCGGAGAATGCAAGATAAGAGAAGAGATAGATAAGAGAAGAATAAGAAGAGCGGTCACCGGAGGGAGAAGGGAAGAGAAGAGAAGCAAGAATGTAGCGCCCCGTCCCGAACCCTAAGGTCAGAACCGGTACGCCCGCCGTATTCCACTAAGGGATATATAAGGCGTCTGTACGAATCCCTGCACTTATCAAAACGACAGAGTATTCGATTGCGGAAGCGAAATAAATCAATTCAGAAACCCAAATCAAAAGTAAAATCCCCAAATCATCTATAATCAACATCAAGTCAAAGTCTCCTAAACGACATCGTAAAGTTCGTAAAATAAAATCCCTAAGCTAAGTCCTCAATGAAATAATAAATAAAATAAAACTTCCTCATTTCTTGTTCCTCAATCTCCCGACAGTCTCTACGAGTCCCACTGAGCCCACTCGGAATCTTCTCCAACCCATATGTAATCATACCCTGAATCGTCTGCAAGAAAACAAAACAAACGGTGTGAGCGACAAATACGTCACTCAGTAGGTACCCTGCCTGCATCGGCCCTGCGAGATCATACATGCTAGGACAGTAGTGAAATACATATAAGTACCTTAATACGAAAATAGACTGTCCACGTTTGCGCAAATACATATAACGGTCATAACTTCTTAAAACAACGTATAACGGTCATATCATCTTTAGAACAATCAAACACATAATCATGAAAAATGAGCGTGAAATGCAATGTCACATACGTGATGCATGATAACCTACCTTCTCAGAAACTTTCATCTAATCGTGCAATGCATGATCCCGGGTCCTAACAGAACGGAACGGAACGGAACAGAACGGAACGGAACAGATCAGATATGCGACTTATGTCTCGCATATCCTAACAGAACAGAACGGAACGGAACAGAACATAACATATATGCAATGTCTCGTGATGCATGAGTGCACAGAAATCATACACGGAATCCTTCACTTACTTTCCTTCTCTTTCCTTTTTTCCTTTTCTTTTTCTTTTTCTTTTTCCTTTTCTTTTCTTTTCTTTTTCCTTTTACTCACATTCCCGCCCCTTGCCCTTTTTTCCTTTTTCTATTTTTCCTTTTTCCTACTTTCCCCCAGATTCTGTCGAACACCCCCTGCAATTTCAAACCCCCAAATTTTTGTCACTTTCGTTCCCCCCAGCAACTCCCCCCCGACTCCCTCTTCCCCCGTCAACACCCTCACCCACGCTACCCCTGGCTCACCCCCCCTCCAGTTCGCCCCTGACTAGACCCCCCTCCAGTTCGCCCACCACCCCACAGTCCCGCCTCCAACCGCAACCCCCTCTCCAACCGCCCCCCCAAACCAACCTCCCTCGGTCCGCCCCCCTCCACCTTATTCCTCCATCCGACAGCACGTGGTCATAGCCCACCACCACCGGCCACGCGCCGCCGGTACAAACACTCATTCCTACGATTTCGGTATTCACACGCAAATCAAAAATCAAATCTTTTCTCGAGTTTCATACGAAAATAGCATCGTACATATATACGGACATACAATTCATCACATATACGTATAATCAATAATCAAACATCTATACAATCACAAATACTAATGCACGATCTTATTTTCATAAAGAAATTAAACGATTACTGCTATTACATTCAACAGATGTTAAGGGGGCACCTACTTGGTACTGGATACGCGTTGAAAGGTTGATCGAGCGGTGGTTTCTCCTCCCTAAACTGGCAGCCTTTGGTTGAAGCGAGAGAAAGCCGCTCCTTTTCTTCCCTCTGTGAAGAAAGCGGCGTGTGTTTGTGAGGGGAGGGAGAAACCTAAGCGTAGTTTAAATAGATATTTGATTAGGGTTTAGGGAAAATTTTGATAATCAAATTAGGTTTTCTAATTAATTAGGCTCAATTGACCCTTTTGCCCTTAATTAAAAAATAGGATTATAACATTCTCCCCCCTTACAAAAAGTTTCGTCCTCGAAACTTGCATACCTTAGTCAAAGAGTCGAGGCACCACATCTCCCTCATCTGACTTTCGAGCTCCCACGTGGCTTCCTTCTCGGTGTGATTACTCCATTGAACCTTCACATACAGAATAACTCGGTGCCTCAGAACTTGCTCCTTGTGATCCACAATCTTTATTGGAACCTCTTCATAGGTCGTATCACTTCTTATTTTCAAGGGCCTCGCCTCTAACACGTGGCTAGGATCAGAAACGTATCTTCTGAGCTGTGACACATCGAATACGTTGTGCACTTGCGATAACGCTGGAGGCAAAGCAAGTCGATAAGCCAGAGTCCCAATCTTCTCGAGCACCTCGAAGGGACCCACATACCGAGGGCTCAATTTACCCTTCTCTCCAAATCTCATCACCCCTTTGTAGGTGAAACTCTGAGATACACCTTCTCTCCTTCCTCAAACTCCAACGGTCGTCTCCTCAAATCAGCCCAACTCTTACTCCGGTCTTGGGCCGCTTTCAATCGCTGATGAATCACCTTGATCTTCTCTAATGTCTGCTCAACCAATTCCGGACCAGTAATGGCTCTCTCACCAACCTCATCCCAATATAGTGGTGACCTACACTTCCGTCCATATAGAGCCTCAAAGGGTGCCATCCCAATAGCACTGTGATGACTGTTATTATACGAGAACTCAATTAGTTTCACCATGCCATCCCAGTTTCCCTTAAAATCCAATGCACATGCTCGTAACATATCCTCGAGTGTCTGAATAGTCCTCTCGGACTGACCATCGGTCTGAGGATGGAATGCCGTACTCAGTCTTAACTCGGTACCCATAGCCTTCTGACATGCTTCCCAAAATCGCGACGTAAATCTTGAGTCCCTATCAGACTACTATACTCACCGGAACGCCATGTAAGCTCACAACACTGTCCACATACAATTTCACCAACTTCTCCAAGGGCATCTCCATCGATATCGGAAGAAAGTGTGCAGACTTAGTCAAACGGTCCACAATAACCCAGATAGCATCATTATTGTTTCTAGTCTTGGGGAGTCCAACCACAAAATCCATGGTGATATGCTCCCACTTCCACGTAGGGATCTCTAACGGTTGCATTAGGCCTCCGGGTCGCTGATGTTCCGCCTTAATCTGTTGACACACCAAACATCTTTCTATGAACTCCGCGATGTGTCTTTTCATACCACTCCACCAATAGTTTCTCTTCAAGTCCTTATACATCTTGGTGGCTCCTGGATGGATAGAAAGTCTGGTATTATGAGCCTCTTTTAGCACCTCCCTTCTAAGATCCAAATTATTGGGCACACATAATCTTCCTTGGAACCAAAGACTCCCATCTCCCAACACCTGAAATCCTTTGACCTGACCAGTAGTCAACCTCTGCTTGATATCTCGTAACACCTCATCATCAACCTGCGCTTCTTTAATTTTCTCAACCAGTGTAGGCGTAATGGTTAGGGTGGCCAGAACATTTGCTGTGGAGTCAACAATATCCAGATCAAACTTTGCAATCTCTCTCTCCAACGGGGTCTGTCAGGCGTGACTCGATTTCCTACTCAGTGCATCAGCCACTCGATTAGCCTTGCCTGGATGGTAACTGATCGTGAGATCGTAGTCCTTGATCAACTCCAACCAACGACGCTGTCTCATATTAAGTTCCTTCTGAGTGAACAAGTACTTCAAACTTTTATGGTCCGTGAATACCTGACATTTCTCTCCATAAAGATAGTGTCGCCAAATCTTCAAAGCAAATACTACTGCAGCCAACTCTAAATCATGGGTCGGGTAATTCTGTTCATATGGCTTCAACTGTCTCGATGCATAAGCTATAACTCTTCCTCCTTGCATCAACACACAGCCCAAACCATTCTTGGAAGCATCACTGTACACCACAAATTCTCCTTCTCCGGAAGGTTGTGCTAGTACGGGCGCAGTCGTCAACCTCTTTTTCAATTCTGTGAAACTCTTCTCGCAATCAGGGGTCCACTCAAATTTTGTTTTCTTCTGCGTCAGACGGCTCAAAGGTACAGCAATAGTCGAGAAACCCTCCACGAACTTTCTATAATAACCGGCCAACCCAAGAAAACTCCGCACCTCAGTCACGTTTGTTGGCCTCGGCCACTCGGTGATTGCTTCAATCTTCTTGGGGTCTACTGATATCCCTTCTTCAGAAACCACATGACCCAAGAAAGATACACTTCGTAGCCAGAACTCGCATTTACTAAACTTCGCGAAGAGCTTCTTCTGCCTCAATATTCCCAGAACCGTCCTCAGATGCATCTCATGTGTCTCTTCATCTGGCGAATATACTAAGATATCATCGATGAATACCACCACAAACTTATCCAGCTGATCCCTGAATGTGGTATTCATTATATCCATAAATGCTGCGGGGGCATTAGTGAGTCCGAAAGGCATCACCAGAAACTCATAATGTCCATATCTCGTTCGGAAGGCCGTATTTGCAATATCTTCGGCCTTGATCCTCAGTTGATGGTATCCTGATCTGAGATCAATCTTTGAGAATACCCTCGCACCCTGAATGAATACAAGGAAGTTCTCAGTTCACAATAAAGGTAATTCAAGTTTCTTTGAAATAAATCGTACCTTTAGCTGGTCGAAAAGGTCCTCAATTCTCGGAAGAGGGTACTTGTTCTTTATAGTAATCTTATTTAGTTCTCGGTAGTCGATGCACATGCGCATACTGCCGTCCTTCTTTTTCACAAATAGAACAGGTGCACCCCATGGTGAAGCACTGGGTCGGATGAACTTCCGGTCTAGTAGCTCTTGCAATTGCTCCTTGAGCTCCTTCAATTCGGCGGGGGCCATACGATAAGGAGCCTTAGATATGGGCTCTGCCCCTGGTACCAACTTAATTTCGAACTCTATCTCACGATTGGGCGGTAAACCAGGTAGCTCATCCGGAAAGACGTCTTTGAACTCTTTGACCACCGGTATTTTGTCGATAGAAGGTACTCCGGCACTGGGATCCACGGCATAAACAAGGAAACCTTCTCTACCCTTTTGTAGAGCCTTATAAGCTTGAGCCGCTGTTAGGTAGATCTTTTGTGGCGCCTTCTTGAACTTGGGGCTTCCCTGAAAAACAAGCTCCTTCCTGGCTGGGTCCTTGATATTAACTTGTTTCTGACGACAATCGATGTTGGCGTGATAACGAGCCAACCAATCCATCCCAAGAATTATATCAAAATCGCTCATTTGGATAGGTATAAGGGTCGTGTCAAAAATCTGATCTTCCATCTCTAGTGCGCAACCTGGGTACTGATGATAGGAAACAATTACTTGGTCTCCGGCGGCGATCACCCGATAAGGAGTCTCTAATCGTTCAGGGCATTTATTAAGATTCTTCACGAATTTTCTAGCGACAAATGAATGGCTTGCGCCGCTGTCAAATAAGACGTTTGCATGGGATTTTGTTTACAAGAATTACACCTAAAGTTCACAGAGTCACACAGGTATAACATATGCAAGTATAATCACATATATATAAAAGGAAGGTACAACTGGAATGCGTGAATCTTAAATATACCTGTCACTACTTCATTTGAACCCTGCACATCTGCATCAGTCATGGAGTGAACTCGAGCATTCGTCCGAGGCTTATTAGGAGGCGGCGGTCTCGCCTCAGGCTGTGGTGCTGGCTTCCCTTCTGGGCAATCTCTGATAACATGGCCTACCTTCCCGCATCTGAAGCAGGCTCCAGTCTTCTTGTGACATTCCCCATGGTGGGGCTTATTGCATTCTTGACACATCGGGGTAGCCTGTGGAGGGCGTACGTACTGCGGATCATCCCTTGGTGGCAGTGGCGGTCTAACTGGCTGTCCAAAAGAAGGTCTCCGGGCAATCTTCACCCATCTGCCCGTGCTACTCCCACTGACCTCCTCTCGAGGTCTCTTGTTTCTGTCATGTGCTACGACTCTCCTGAAGTCGCTCTCAACCCTATAGCATGCGTCGAGCATCTCCTCAAATGTCCTCTTGCCCGCATTCACAATCGCAGACTGAATACGAGAGTCTAGACCTTCCTCAAACTTAAGCATCTTCATTCGGTTATCAGACATAACCGAAGGCACAAACTTTCCCAAAGCATGAAATGTGTCAGCATACTCTTTCACTGTCATCTTCCCCTGTTGTAGCCTACTGAATGCTCTCATCTTCTCCAACACAGCAGTCTCGGGTACATAATACTTTTTGAAAGCGTCCAGAAACTTAGCCCAGGTGATGGGTGGCTGCATTCGGGGAACGACGCCGTCCCACCACTCACTGGCCTTGCCACTAAGCATTGGTGTGGCTACATCAACACGAATCTCTTCAGGCACCTGAGTCAACCTGAAGCATTTCTCCATCTCTGCTAGCCAATGTTCAGCATCCTCCGGATCTGAACTACCTGCAAATGTTGGGGCATGGACCTTTTTCATCTCGCCATAGTAAAATCGGATACCATGCTGCGGTGGTGGCGGAGGAGGTGGAGCCTGTGGCTGCTGATTCTGTTGGGCCACAGTTTGGGCCATGACCAGTAGTGCATCGGTCAGGGCCTGAGGGAGCACCACCTGCGGTGGAGGCCCGTCATCTGAGTGATTTCCTCTTCTGTTTCCACCATTTCCTCTTCTCGGCGGCATTTTTGCTTCTACAAGGAAATTTTCAGTTTTGGTCAAGTACATTTCAAAAATGTATAATTAAGCTTAATAAATAGAAAACAGTTAAATACTGACAAATAGAGCAGAAATAAAACCCAACCGTGCCCCAGACTGATCATCACTTAGTCTAAATCAAACTTATTCTAAGATCAAACTTAGTGTCGGATCATAGCTTACGTCTAGAATCAAACTTAGTCTCAGATCAAACTTGCATCTACGATCGAAACTTAAGTCTATAGTCATTTCTTACGTCTAATATCATTTCTTAATTCTACGTTTTCCGCAGTAGATCTAGAGCCTTGTCTCTGATACCACCTGTAGCGCCCCGTCCCGAACCCTAAGGTCAGAACCGGTACGCCCACCGTATTCCACTAAGGGATATATAAGGCGTCTGTACGAATCCCTGCACTTATCAAAACGACAGAGTATTCGATTGCGGAAGCGAAATAAATCAATTCAGAAACCCAAATCAAAAGTAAAATCCCCAAATCATCTATAATCAACATCAAGTCAAAGTCTCCTAAACGACATCGTAAAGTTCGTAAAATAAAATCCCTAAGCTAAGTCCTCAATGAAATAATAAATAAAATAAAACTTCCTCATTTCTTGTTCCTCAATCTCCCGACAGTCTCTACGAGTCCCACTGAGCCCACTCGGAATCTTCTCCAACCCATATGTAATCATACCCTGAATCGTCTGCAAGAAAACAAAACAAACGGTGTGAGCGACAAATACGTCACTCAGTAGGTACCCTGCCTGCATCGGCCCTGCGAGATCATACATGCTAGGACAGTAGTGAAATACATATAAGTACCTTAATACGAAAATAGACTATCCACGTTTTCGCAAATACATATAACGGTCATAACTTCTTAAAACAACGTATAACGGTCATATCATCTTTAGAACAATCAAACACATAATCATGAAAAATGAGCGTGAAATGCAATGTCACATACGTGATGCATGATAACCTACCTTCTCAGAAACGTTTATCTAATCGTGCAATGCATGATCCCGGGTTCTAACAGAACAGAACGGAACGGAACAGAACGGAACGGAACAGATCAGATATGCGACTTATGTCTCGCATATCCTAACAGAACAGAACGGAACGGAACAGAACATAACATATATGCAATGTCTCGTGATGCATGAATGCACAGAAATCATACACGGAATCCTTCACTTACTTTCCTTCTCTTTCCTTTTTCCTTTTCTTTTTCTTTTTCTTTTTCCTTTTCTTTTCTTTTCTTTTTCCTTTTACTCACATTCCCGCCCCTTGCCCTTTTTTCCTTTTTCTATTTTTCCTTTTTCCTACTTTCCCCCAGATTCTGTCGAACACCCCCTGCAATTTCAAACCCCCAAATTTTTGTCACTTTCGTTCCCCCCAGCAACTTCCCCCGACTCCCTCTTCCCCCGTCAACACCCTCACCCACGCTACCCCTAGCTCACCCCCCCTCCAGTTCGCCCCTGACTAGACCCCCCTCCAGTTCGCCCCTGACTAGACCCCCCTCCAGTTCGCCCACCACCCCCCAGTCCCGCCTCCAACCGCAACCCCCTCTCCAACCGCCCCCCCAAACCAACCTCCCTCGGTCCGCCCTTCTCCACCTTATTCCTCCATCCGGCAGCACGTGGTCATAGCCCACCACCACCGGCCACGCGCCGCCGGTACAAACACTCATTCCTACGATTCCGGTATTCACACGCAAATCAAAAATCAAATCTTTTCTCGAGTTTCATACGAAAATAGCATCGTACATATATACGGACATACAATTCATCACATATACGTATAATCAATAATCAAACATCTATACAATCACAAATACTAATGCACGATCTCGTTTTCATAAAGAAATTAAACGATTACTGCTATTACATTCAACAGATGTTAAGGGGGCACCTACTTGGTACTGGATACGCGTTGAAAGGTTGATCGAGCGGTGGTTTCTCCTCCCTAAACTGGCAGCCTTGGGTTGAAGCGAGAGAAAGCCGCTCCTTTTCTTCCCTCTGTGAAGAAAACGGCGTGTGTTTGTGAGGGGAGGGAGAAACCTAAGCGTAGTTTAAATAGATATTTGATTAGGGTTTAGGGAAAATTTTGATAATCAAATTAGGTTTTCTAATTAATTAGGCCCAATTGACCCTTTTGCCCTTAATTAAAAAATAGGATTATAACAAAGAAAGAGAATGGAACAATGGGGAATAGCGAGCCAGATAAGGAAAGAGAAGAGAAAAGAAAGAGAATGGATGAGGAGAAAGAGACACGGAGAGAAGGAAAGAGGAAAGAGAAGAGAGAAGAGAGAAGAGAGAGAAGAGGAGGGTGGGGTGGGGGAGGACGTTCCTCAGCTAAATGGGTAGGGTGGTGTTAAATTTCTTTTTTTTAATATGTGTGCTTGTTATCTAAGGTGGTGGTAGAAAATGCGAGGGATGGGGGAGGGGGGTGAGAGAGGATCACATCCAAGGCATAAGGTACGCTTTTGGTTAGTCAAATTAAGGTAGAGAGTTTAAGAATGAAATATTGATACAGTAAACGGTAAAGGGGTTTATGTTAGGCTAAAATAAATAAGTGAAGCATAAAAATTACCTTCATCCATTATCGCTTAGTCATTGCCTTCAAACTGAAGTCAGCACTAGAGATGAATTCTTGTAAGAAATAGAGACTTCCAGCCTATGTCTATTTGAATATTGTATTGCTTGGATTGATGGGATATCATAGGCCCTTTATTTATGGGCTAGGCTAGGGACCCCTTTCCATATTTAACCAACAATTAATTCCTTACATCAAGGAATTATACTGATTATCAATCAATCAGAATCAAATCTTATCACTAATACAGTCAATAATTACAACGTATCTAGCCAAAAAACGTACTGATATATTTACATATGTGATCCACATTAGTAATTTATAAATAAATTACGAGATTCTTGCAATCAATCATAATTATTATAATTGATTCTTACATTCTCCCACTTGGATCACATGTCAAATGCTAGATAATACAGCATAAGTGACAAAACAATATGACCATAATTTTATTGGCACTTGGATGTATTGATAACCAAAATTAGACTGAAAATACAACACATGAATCAAGACGATCGTGCTTTGATGTCAACAACTCCCTTCCAAGAAATACAATACATCTTAAACTCAATCAAATAAAATGAATGATTTACTATAAATCATCTCAATGTGTCCACATATGTGGATCAAATAGATCCCAACAACTTTAAATGCGCATATTCAAAGTCAACAAATTTCTAGACAAAATAAGATCAAAGTACAACAAATCAATGAGAACTAAGAAGTCCTATATCAGTAGCATGATCCCTGAAAACTTTAACCGGTAATCCTTTAGTCATAGGATCAGCAACCATTGACTCCGTACTGATGTGTTCAATTTTCACTTCTCCTTGTTTAACATGATCTCAGACCTTCAAATACTTTATGCCGATATGTTTGCTGTGACTCCCACTTTTATTATGTTTTGCAAAGAACACAGTAGTTGAATTGTCGCAGAAAATCTTTATGGGTCTATTATTAGTATCGACAGCTTCTAGACTACTGATGAAATTTCTCACCGTAAAGCCTGTGAAGTTGGTTCATAGCACGCAATAAACTCAGCCTCCATTGTGGATGAAACAATAATAGATTGCCTCTTACTCCTCCAAGATACAGCTCCTTCAGCAAGAAGAAAAATGTATCCAGAAGTAGATTTACTCGTATCCACACAACCAGAGTAATCAGAATCAGAACATCCAATAACTTCTAAATTCTCTGATCGGCTGTATATGAGCTTATGATCTTTGGTTCCTTGTAAATATCTCAACACCCAGGGTTGCTTTGATATCTACCAAGCACTCCGACCGCAAATGCGATATCAGGTCTGATACAGATCAATGCATACACAAGAGGCTCCCAATGAGCGAGGCATATGGAATGCTTTTCATTTGATCCTGCTCCAATACATGTTTAGGGCACTGGTCCAAGCTGAACTTTTCCCTTGTGACAATAGGTGATGCTATGGACGCACAATTCTGCATAATAAATTTCTCAAGTACTTTGATGATGTAGGCCTTCTGAGAAAGACCTAGTATTTTACTTGTTCTATCTCTGTGAATATCTATACCAAGGACATAAGAGGCTTTACTCATATCCTTCATATCAAAGTTCAAAGTGAGAAATCGCTAAGTCTCATGCAATAACCCAAGATCACTGCTTGCCAGTAGAATATCATCCACATATAGGACTAAGAAAACGTATTTGCGCCCACTCATCTTGAGGTATATATATTGATCAACAACGTTCTCTGCGAAACCGAATGACGAGATTACCTCATGAAACCTAAGGTTCCATTGACGTGGAGCTTGTTTAAGCCCATATATAGATTTATTCAATTTGCAAACTAATTGATCATTATCAGAATTGATTAAGCTTTCAGGTTGACACATGTATACCTCTTCATCAAGAACCCCATTCAGAAATGTAGTTTTCACATCCATTTGATGTAGCTCGAGATCCAAATTGTAGAGATAGGGGGTTTGAGTGATTTCAAAATAAGTAACTTGAATGAATATATATATATAAACGTATACAAGCATATATATAAACGTGTACATGTATGCATGATATTTTGCCATTACTTGCCTTATTTAGCTTATATATTATGTTGCTGTACTAACGAGCCATGAAGCGTTAAAGCTTACATCATATGGCAAACATTTGTTGTGTTTACACTATTTTCAGGTGCCACCATTAATGAACTAAACTAGTTCATTAAGTGAAGTACTTAGTTTAATAAACTAAGTAGTTCATTAAAGGAAGTCATATTTGGAAAAGGCACAAAGCCAACAAAGCTAAGGAAGGAAAGTTTTCTCCTCCTCCCCATCTTTAATACACACGGCTATATACATATATTACACCTATTTTCAGATTTTTTTTAAAAAGCACATACACATGTATTCCAACGTACTACCGACACGTTATATATTTTACGTACGTACGTTAATGTCACACCACTATACATAACTCATATTTATGAGTATATTCAGGTCTTATATCATATGATATAAGATATGGTGATGACAAATTAAATACGACACGATAAAAGGTTCTAAACCGAAAATTGTCGTATCGGGCGAATACCGAAACTTCGCCAACGTGTCACGTACTTGCCATAAATAAATGGCCAGCCCCTATACTTCAAAAATTGATGAAAATTTCGTGCACTACATGTAATATTCAGCCAAAAATACTTTCCATGTTGGCACACATAAATCATTCCACATTAAGGCCAAAATGTGAAGATTCCAAGTTTAATTTTGTCACATGTTAATGGTACCACTTTAGACCAGCCAAGTGCTGAGATTTAAAGTATATATTATATATATTATGTATAACATAATATATATAGCATGTGCAAAAGTTGGAATTTAAATCAGAGAAAAATCGGGTAATCGATAAATATCGAAAATTCGGTTTTCTACGCACACAACACATGGAACGTTTTTGGTACATCATGTGACACGTATCTAGACACTTTTTACATATGATATACATCTTAAAGTGTTCTAGAAAAATTAAATTAAGGGCTGATTGGAATATAACATGTGTGTATTATTAAATCTGCATTATTTTACAAAGTTAGCAAAAATAAATTTCAGCACATGCACATACACATTCCAACGTCTACACCAGCTGAGATGGAGCTTATTTGGAGCCTTGTTGGCATATTGATTGGTCAAGGATCAATCATAAAATGTTGGTGAATTGAAGAGAGAAGCTACAAATGTGAAATTATCAGATTTTTCCAAGTCATCAATGATGACAACATTCATCCAATGAGAAGGTGTCAAGTAAGCGAAGACTAAATGATCATCCAATAAGAAGATGCCAAGTAAGCAAGGCCTTGTCACAATGATGTCTTACACTCTCTCAAGGACTTAAAAGATAATTTTCAAGAGGGGGAGACACACCAAGGGGGACGGCATGCACCATTATAAGGAAAGAAGAGAGCAAACAAAACAACAACAAGCATTGCAATTCAAAGAGATCAAAAAGCCTAGCTCTTCTTCTCCTACATCTTCTTTCTTTCTCTCTTCTTGTAAAGCCTATTGTTTTCATATCTTTCAATCTTGAATAGGCTTGAGATAAACCACCATTCATTATACATCTTTGTAAAAGATTGATCAAGGTTTGATCAATCTTCATTCTTGCAAGGTGGTGGTGTTCGTGCGAATTGTACTTACAATACAAGGTTTGTAAAGGGTTGGAGTTAGGTGTAACTCTATCAACCCTGTGGTAAGGTGTGTTGTGTGTGTGTGATTAGTGTGAACCAAGGAAGGTGTTCCTTGAAGACTGGAGTAGGTTGTTTATAACCGAACCAGTATAAAAATCTTGGTGCCATTTACTTTCTGCATTTACCTTTCAGTTACTGCACTGTTTACCCTTTTTGTTCGCATCCGTAAAAATAGTAAACGTTTCTCAAAATTATGAAAATTTCAAGAAATATACTTACACGTTCTAGGGTTAATTTGGCACAAGTTTCAACCCTTTTGGATAAGTATAAGTCAATCAAACATCAAAAGTTCTGAGACTAATGCAGTCTGATTTTCAGACTTGCAAAGGTTGAGACTTTGATTGTATTTGACCTACTTCCCAAAAGAATTTTACAAAACTGTTTTAACACATTTAAATATAGTGTATAAGGAGTTATTGGTCAAATTTTCAGAGCATTTGGACGTTCACACAAATAGGAATAAATTTTTCAAAACCATCTACCGTTTCTGGCAGATTCGAGCAATCTGAGTACCAACGTTTTTTGAAGGGGTTAAAGGTTGAATTTTAATTTGAAATTTTTAGGGGACCCTCATAACATCTGAGGCTAAGTTCTCTCAAAATTTCATAATTTTTGGAGACCTCTAACCTAGTTTTAAAAACATTTTAAAACTGGTCCTGAAAACAGAATCTGTTTTCAGAAGTTGAATTGTTCAAGTTTAAAGAAATTGTAAAAACCACACTTTTCGCACCACCTATTCAACCCCCCTTCTAGTGGTGCCTTACAGTTCCTACAAGTGGTATCAGAGAGCAGGAACACTCACTTCAAGGAATCCAACGATTCAGTGAGATGGCAACCACAAATCTCAAAACCGAGCAAGAAGGTATGTCGAGCCAAAGGCCTCCACTTTTTGACGGTGAGTCGTTTATTCAGTGGAAACTTAGAATGGAGCTTTTTCTTATGGCTATAGATATAGATCTTTGGTCAATCATTGAAGATGGTCCTTATGTCCCATCTAAGGTATCTACCGTAGACGGAGTCACTTTAGAAGTTGTTAAAACTAGACAAGAATATACGAGTGATGATAAAAAGAAACTTAGTATGAATGCTAGGGCTATGCAATTGCTTTTAAACGGATTAAGTAAAAGTGAGTCTAGTTATGTGTCAAACTGTTCGAGTGCACAAGAAATGTGGAGCATACTAGAAATGAAACACGAAGGCACGAGTCAAGTGAAAGAGTCAAAAATTAACATGCTTATGTCCACACTTGAGTCATTTAAATTATTGCCCAATGAGTCTATTGTAGATATGGATCTTCGTTTAACTAACATCTACAACTCTCTTGAGTCTCTTGGTAAGGCTTTTACTACGCAGGAAAAGGTACAGAAAGTCCTACGAAGCCTTCCTTCTGAATGGGACCCTAAAGTGACCGCGATAGAAGAAAGCAAGGAAACTAAATCAATAAAGATGGAAGAACTAATCGGATCACTTAAAGTTTATGAAAATAAACTCATCATACGGAAATCGGAATCATCTAAACAAGGTAAAGCCATTGCTTTTAAATCAAATGAATACGTCTCCCCTCCCTCCGATCACGTAGATGATAGTGATTCTGAATCGGATAATGATGACCTAATTCTATTGGCTAAAGGATTGAGAAAATTTATGAGAAGGTCATTTACAAACAAAAATAAGGGCACTACGACTAAGAGAAATAAGAACAAGTCAAACGATAAAGACGTTAAATGTTATGAATGTGGCAAACTCGGACACTTATCATATGACTGCCCAAATAAAGAAAAGCAAAATACTAAATACCCTGACAAGGAGCGGAACAAAAATAGACTCGTCTCAGAACCCAAACAAAGGAAGCGTGCTCTAAAGGCCTCCACCTGGAGTGATTCATCAGATTCTGAAACTGAGACCGAAGAGGAGACCGCACAAGTGTGCTTTGCATCCAAAGCATCTAATGAGGTATCATCTGATTCTGACTCTGACTCTGAACCTTCTTATGATGATCTTTTTAGTCAGTATCTAGAATTGCATAAATTCACCAAGACTCTCGCTAAAGAAAAGAAACGATTAATTGAAGACAAGAAACTGTTAGAATCTTCTAACGAGAATCTTGTCGCTCAATTAAGCGATTCAAAGAAAGAGTCATCATGCGTCATTACTACATTAAAGACAGAGATTTCATCATTAACCACTCGAAATAATGAAATGAAATCCGAGATTTCAAATTTGAAATCAAGGAATACCGATTTAGAGAAAATGATGAAACAATTTGATACAGGGTCCAACATGCTGCATCGCATCATATTATCACAAAAGCATGACAGCGACAAAACTGGACTGGGATACGTTGATACTAACGAAGTATCAACCAAACCAACCAAGTTTGTTGTGTCTAAGAAAGTAGACACCCCTAAGCTGCAAGTGGCGTCTAAGATGACGCAGAAAGCGCCCCCTTCCTCACGCCCCACTTCTTCATATCATGTGAAATATAACTTTGTACCTTATAGATATGAAAAGAAGAGAATAATGCATACACGAAATTCATATCATCCACGCACTACGCGCACACACACAAGGACATGTCAAAAACGTCCTTCATTTAATGAGTATAAGGGAGTCCTTGGGCAAAGGCCCAAAGTGCATGCACCACATGTCCATTATATCGCACCTTCATCTGCATTCTTGCCATTTGATGACCGAGAAGGATCACCCAAGTATGGGTACCGAAAGGTACTTTTACCAAGAGGTGATTAACTAACTCGAAAGGACCCAAAGTTAAAAGGGTACCTAAATCATCTTTGCACATTGCAGGGAGCCCACACATCGAAAGAAACATCTATTAAGTGGTTCCTTGATAGTGGATGCTCGAGACACATGACGGGTGACCCGAGCCTATTCACTAAACTAAAGAAGGTCACAAAAGGCGGATCCGTGACCTTCGGAGACAACAACGAAGGCAAGATCATCGGAAAAGGTACGATTGGAAGTCCAAACACACTCCAAATCTCCAACGTATTTTTGGTAAGCAACTTATCCTACAATCTTTTTAGTATTTCTCAATTTGTTGACAATGGTTTCAATGTGTGCTTTACTCACCCTTATTGCAATATAATAAATAAAAATGGAGAAACCGTTTTAAAAGGAAAACGAGAAGGTAATATTTTTACGCTTTCTATGGATGATGTAATAGACGCTAAAGTTAAGTGTTTTATGTCAAATGAACCCAATGTGAACTTATGACATAAACGTTTAGGACACATTGGCATTTCCACACTAGAAAAAATTCAACGAAAGAACCTAGTACGAGGATTGCCTACGCTCGATTTAGACAACTTTCAGTTGTGTGAATCTTGCATAAAAGGCAAACAAACACGTGAGTCACTTAAGCCTAAAAACGAAATAAGCACGACTAGAATCTTAGAACTATTGCATATTGATTTGTTTGGTCCTAGTCGCACTACAAGCCTTGGTGGGCGCCACTATGCATGCGTAATTGTTGATGACTTTTCTCGTTATACTTGGACTTTATTTCTTGCACATAAGGATGATAGCGCCGTTGAGATTGCTAAATTAATTAAACAACTTGAAAATCAATACGGTGTAAATGTGAAAAGGATAAGAAGCGATAGAGGCGGTGAGTTTAAAAACAAAGAGATGATTTCGTTTTGCGAAGAAAAATGAATTAAACATGAGTTCTCGCCACCTAGAACTCCACAATTAAATGGAGTAGTAGAAAGAAAGAATCGTACATTACAAGAAATCGCTAGAACTATGCTTTGCGAAAATAAATTGCCTAGATTTTTGTGGGCGGAAGCCGTTAATTGTGCGTGCTATATTGTAAATCGCCTATCTAAAAGAAAGAAAATAAACAAAACGCCTTATGAGATTTTAAATGATCGCATGCCTAAAATTGACTATTTTCATGTGTTTGGATGCAAATGTTTTGTTTTAAATACAAAAGATAATTTAGACAAATTTGAATCCAAATCAATTGAGTGCATTTTTGTTGGATATTCTATAAATTCGAAAGCATATAGATGTTATGATCCTCTCACTAGACAAATCCTGGAATCTATTCATGTGAAATTCAATGAATTTGGTGAGATTGATAAAGATAAGGAATATGAAGATGATTTTGAATTGAAACCCGTTTTGAATGAATATAATGATTCTTTTGATATGCATGATGTGATTGACACACTAGAAATGCATGATCACATAGAAATGCATGATAACTTAGAAAATAATCAACCAAGATGGCATAGAGATCACCCACATGATCTCATCATAGACGACCTCACTCATGGTGTGCGACCACGTAGAAGAATTACTTCAGATGAAATAAATGAATTTCATGCTATGATTTCTGAAATTGAGCCCAAAAATGTGCATGATGCTTTGAGTGATTCTTCTTGGATTGATGCCATGCATGATGAACTTAATCAATTTGTTAGAAACGATGTATGGGATTTAGTGCCACGTCCACAAGATAAGACTATCATAGGCACAAAGTGGGTATTTAGGAATAAAATGAATGAAGAAGGAAAGGTTGTTAGAAATAAAGCGAGACTTGTAGCACAAGGATATAATCAAGAAGAAGGAATTGACTACGATGAAACATTCGCACTCGTAGCACGTCTAGAAGCTATACGACTATTACTTGCTATTGCTTGCATGAAAGACTTTAAATTATATCAAATGGACGTAAAAAGTGCTTTTCTAAACGGATTCATACAAGAAAAAGTATACGTGAAGCAACCACCCGGTTTTGAAGATTTGAAACATCCCGATCACGTGTACAAACTAAAGAAGGCAATAAATGACTTAAAGCAAGCACCGAGAGCATGGTATGATCGTTTTGCTACTTTCCTTTTAGAAAATGATTTTAAACGTGGTACTATAGATAGTACACTATTTTTGAAATAAGATAAATCAGATTTACTTATTATCCAAATCTACGTTGATGATATTATTTTCGGCTCTACCTCACATAGACTTGTTAAAGATTTCGAAAATTGCATGAAATCTGAATTTGAAATGTCTATGGTTGGTGAATTTAATTATTTTCTTGGCTTGCAGATTAAGCAAACGAGTAAAGGGATTCATATAAGCCAAGCAAAATATGTTAATGACATGATTAAAAAGTTTAATTTTGAAAATTTGAAACCATCCCCCACCCCTATGAGTGTCACTACTAAATTAGACAAAGACAAACATGGTAAAGACGCTGATAATGGATTATATCGATCTATGATAGGTTCTTTGCTATATTTAACTGCTAGTAGGCCTGACATCATGTTTAGTGTATGCATGTGTGCCCGTTTTCAAAGTCAACCCATGGTGTCACACTTCAAAGCGGTAAAAAGAATATTCCGTTATATTAAGCACACGCCTATCTTAGGAATTTGGTATGATAAGGATTCTACATTTGACTTACATACTTACACTGATGCAGATTATGGTGGCTGCAAAATAGATAGAAAAAGCACGAGCGGAACTTGCCAATTTATAGGAAATTCCCTTATTTCATGGTTTTCCAAAAAGCAAGCAAGTGTTGCTTTGTCCCTTACTGAGGATGAGTACATGGCTCTTAGCCTTTGTTGCACACAGTTGTTGTGGATAAAACAACAACTTTCGGACTTTGGAATTACCGAAAAAAAAATTTCTATATATTGTGATAGTATGAGTGCCATAAATTTGTCTAAGAATCCCGTGTTACATTCTAAGGCTAAGCATATAGAAGTACGCTATCACTTTCTTCGTGATCACGTAAACAATGGTGATATTGTCATAGATCACGTACGCACAGAAGCACAAGTAGAAGATATCTTTACCAAAGCCTTAAATCAAGCCACATATGAATCTCTTCGTTCTAAATTACGCATGATTCCCGTTGATATGATTTGATTTGACGTGATTTGATTTACTTTCCTTTTTGACAGGAATCTTTTGATTTACTTTCCAAAATAAAGGGGGAGAGAAAAGCATGATTTAAGGGGGAGAGAGACACTAATTGATATTAATTGCACAAATCAAGGGGGAGCCGGATTTGAAATTCGAAATTCAAATTTCAAATTTGTGCATGTTTCAAGGGGGAGAGATAGCATTTAAATCATATGCATAAATTATTTTGAAAATCATCAAAAGGGGGAGATTGTAGAGATAAGGGGGTTTGAGTGATTTCAAAATAAGTAACTTGAATGCATATATATATAAACGTATACAAGCATATATATATATAAACGTGTACATGTATGCATGATATTTTGCCATTACTTACCTTATTTAGCTTATATATTATGTTGCCGTACTAACGAGCCATGAAGCATTAAAGCTTACATCATATGGCAAACATTTGTTGTGTTTACACTATTTTCAAGTGCCACCATTAATGAACTAAACTAGTTCATTAAGTGAAGTACTTAGTTTAATAAACTAAGCAGTTCATTAAAGGAAGTCATATTTGGAAAAGGCACAAAGGCAACAAAGCTAAGGAAGGAAAGTTTTCTCCTCCTCCCCATCTTTAATACACACGGCTATATACATATATTACACCTATTTTCAGATTTTTTTTAAAAAGCACATACACATGTATTCCCACGTACTACCGACACGTTATATATTTTACGTACGTACGTTAACGTCACACCACTATACTTAACTCATATTTATGAGTATATTCAGGTCTTATATCATATGATATAAGATATGGTGATGACAAATTAAATACGACACGATAAAAGGTTCTAAACCGAAAATTGTCGTATCGGGCGAATACCGAAACTTCGCCAATGTGTCACGTACTTGCCATAAATAAATGGCCAGCCCCTATACTTCAAAAATTAATGAAAATTTCGTGCACTACATGTAATATTCAGCCAAAAATACTTTTCATGTTGGCACACACAAATCATTCCACATTAAGGCCAAAATGTGAAGATTCCAAGTTTAATTTTGTCACATGTTAATGGTACCACTTTAGACCAGCCAAGTGCTGAGATTTAAAATATATATTCTATATATTATGTATAACATAATATATATAGCATGTGCAAAAGTTGGAATTTAAATGAGAGGAAAATCGGGTAATCGATAAATATAAAAAATTCGGTTTTCTACGCACACAACACATGGAACGTTTTTGGTACATCATGTGACACGTATCTAGACACTTTTAACATATGATATACATCTTAAAGTGTTCTAGAAAAATTAAATTAAGGGCTGATTGGAATATAACATGTGTGTATTATTAAATGTGCGTTATTTTACAAAGTTAGCAAAAATAAATTTCAGCACATGCACATACACATTCCAACGTCTACACCAACTGAGATGGAGCTTATTTGGAGCCTTGTTGGCATATTGATTGGTCAAGGATCAATCATACAATGTTGGTGAATTGAAGAGAGAAGCTACAAATGTGAAATTCTTAGATTTTTCCAAGTCATCAATGATGACAACATTCATCCAATGAGAAGGTGCCAAGTAAGCGAAGACTAAATGATCATCCAATAAGAAGATGCCAAGTAAGCAAGACCTTGTCACAATGATGTCTTACACTCTCTCAAGGACTTAAAAGATAATTTTCAAGAGGGGGAGACACACCAAGGGGGACGGCCTGCACCATTATAAGGAAGGAAGAGAGTAAACAAAACAACAACAAGCATTGCAATTCAAAGAGATCAAAAAGCCTAGCTCTTCTTCTCCTACATATTCTTTCTTTCTCTCTTCTTGTAAAGCCTATTGTTTTCATATCTTTCAATCTTGAATAGGCTTGAGATAAACCACCATTCATTATACATCTTTGTAAAAGATTGATCAAGGTGTGATCAATCTTCATTCTTGCAAGGTGGTGGTGTTCGTGCGAATTGTACTTACAATTCAAGGTTTGTAAAGGGTTAGAGTTAGGTGTAACTCTATCAACCCTGTGGTAAGGTGTGTTGTGTGTGTGTGATTAGTGTGAACCAAGGAAGGTGTTCCTTGAAGACTGGAGTAGGTTGTTTATAACCGAACCAGTATAAAAATCTTGGTGCCATTTACTTTCTGCATTTACCTTTCAGTTACTGCACTGTTTACCCTTTTTGTTCGCACCCGTAAAAATAGTAAACGTTTTTCAAAAATTACGAAAATTTCCAGAAATATACTTACACGTTCTAGGGTTAATTTGGCACAAGTTTCAACCCTTTTGGATAAGTATAAGTCAATCAAACATCAAAAGTTCTGAGACTAGTGCAGTCTGATTTTCAGACTTGCAAAGGTTGAGACTTTGATTGTATTTGACCTACTTCCCAAAAGAATTTTACAAAACTGTTTTAACCCATTTAAATATAGTGTATAAGGATTGGTCAAATTTTCAGAGCATTTGGACGTTCACACAAATAGGAATAAATTTTTCAAAACCATCTACCGTTTCTGGTAGATTCGAGCAATCTGAGTACCAACGGTTTTTGAAGGGGTTAAAGGTTGAATTTTAATTTGAAATTTTTAGGGGACCCTCATAACATCTGAGGCTAAGTTCTCTCAAAATTTCATAATTTTTGGAGACCTCTAACCTAGTTTTAAAAACATTTTAAAACTGGTCCTGAAAACAGAATCTGTTTTCAGAAGTTGAATTGTTCAAGTTTAAAGAAATTTTAAAAACCACACTTTTCGCACCACCTATTCAACCCCCCCTTCTAGTGGTGCCTTGCAGATCCTACACAAATGAGCTACTAAGGTCATGATTATCCGAAATGAATCCTTCTTTGAGATTGGAGAGAAGGTTTCATGGTAATCAATGCCCTCTTTTTGAGTGAAACCTTTGGCTACAAGTCTAGCTTTATATCGTTCAATATTACTAAAGGCGTCTTTTTTGGTCTTAAAGACCCATTTGCATCCCACCATAGAGGCTCTGTTTGGTGACAGAACAAGCTCTTAAACGTTGTTTTTAGCCATAGATTCTATCTCCTCTTTCATGGCATCGTACCATAGTGACGATTTATCACAATTCATGGCTTGTAAAAATGAGACAAAGTCATGATTCAATCTAATGTCATAATCGGACTCTTTAAGATATATAACATAATTGCTAGAAATTGCTGACCTTTTAGTTCTTGAGGATCTTCGCACTCCCACTGGTTCAGTAAATGTGGATTAGTGGATTCAGTTTGTTCTTGATGTGATTCTTCAATTTGTGGTTGTACAATTGGTGGCTCTTAAGTTTGTTGAATAGCAACTGAATTGTCCATATATAACGGTACAACATGTGTATCACTTCCTCAAAGTTGAATTGTCCATTCAAATCACTCCCACTAACTTCATGATCCTCTAGAAACTTAACATTTCTAGCTTCAACCACTTTGGAGTATGTGAGGGATAATAAAATCTATATCGTTTGGAGTTAACTGCATATCCAATGAAATAACCATTTTTCGCTCATTCATCCAGTTTCTTTATGCTTGGGTTGTATACCTTATCTTCAACTAGACAACTCCATAAGTGTAAATGTTTTAAACTTGATTTTCTACCATTCCACAACTCGAAAGGTGTTTTAGGAACGACCTTAAATAGAACCCTATTTAAAACATACACAGCGGTTTTTAGAGCTTCACTCCGAAAGGATATAGACAAATTTTTTGTGTTAATCATGCTCCTGACCATGTCCATAAGAGTCCGATTTCTTCTTTTAACAACACCATTTTGTTGTGGTGTGCCAGGCATGGTGTATTGAGCAACAATACCCTTCCTTTGAAGGAATTCGACAAATGAACCAATCATTTGTCCTTTTTCTGTGTAACGTCCATAATATTCACCACTTCTGTCCGATCGGACAATTTTAATTGTCTTCTCCTTTTGTTTTTCTACTTCTAATTTGAAGATTTTGAACGCATTAAGTACTTCAGATTTATCAAATAGAAGATAAAGACACATAAATCTTGAATAGTCATCGATAAATAAATAAAATATTTCTGACCATTCAAGCAAGGTGTTATGACCCGCACCTTCGAGCTGGTGTAAAAAGAGAACAAAGGAAATCATATTTGTAAAATAGGTGTATCGGTTTAAATCGATCAATTCGTTCTGCCGCGTTAAGCGTTATAGGTAAAAATTTTAGGACACACTAAAATTTAATAATGAACCCTAGAGGACAAAGTAACTTAGGTGAAATAATTAAATTGACATAAAATTAGAAAACAAATAAATTCTAGACTTAAATTTAATAAAAAAGAAAAGATGGGACATAAGAAAGTGAAGCGAACAAAAATACCCATTTTTCTCCCTCTAAATCACAAACTTTCCCTAAAATACCCACTCATACACCCCCTACCACCTTGACTGCCCAACCCCTTTGTGTAAGACAACTTGTCTTACATAAGCCATCATTTCATCTCGTTAAACACCACATTTCTCTTCTACTCAAAATTCATGCATGGCTTTCTTTTTCTTACACCTTCACTTGCCATTTTCTTCCATTTTTCTTTCCCTCCCATTATTTCCCTCTTACACACTTGAAGAACCCCTCCAACCAAATGCTATGCATGGCATATACTCCTTACACACTCATTTTCCAACCAAGACAACATGATGAAGCCTCCACTTAACCTTCCTCACAATCTCGGATAAAGGAAGGGAAAATAAGGCATAAAAGCCTTCCTTCAACATTTCTCCCTCATTTTTACACTTCACCTAAGATTTCAAATCTCTCTCTATAGAAAATTCTCTCCATTTCCACTCTCTCCCTCTCTAGACAAAGTTCTTCCCTCTCCATTCTCCCCTATCATCCGAGATCTTCATAGCAACAAAGGAAGAGAAAATTTTCCATCTGCAAGAGAGAATCAAGCCTCCAAATTCAAGAATCCTTAAGGTAAGTATCTCCTCTTCCTTTCTACGTTCTTTCATCATCCACTCCTCACAAGGCTCCAACACCCCTCTTTTAGGCCCCAACCTGTGAGCTACCTCAAGGTGGTGAAAGGAGTTGTTTGAGTTAAATAAGTAGGGATCTTCAAGGTGTTCCAAAGGTAAAGCATTATTTAGATGTGATTTTAGAATGTTCTTCATAAACCTCATCAAAAATAACCCATTTTCCTCTTCTTTCTTGGCCTAGGTTGAGAGATACCCAAAGAAAGGAAAAGAAGGAATATTTTCCTTCTTAAAGAGTAAGAATCAAAGAAAAGGCAAGTATTCTTCTTAGCTTCATCATGCATGTTCAAAAATGTATCAATTACATTCATCTACAATCTTGGATCATGCATGCATATGTTCAAATGATGTTTTCACTATAAAAATGAAAAAAGTGTGCTTGCATGCCAATTTGATGAAGTCTTATGTGTAGTTCTTAAATGTGATTGTGTTGATGATCATGTGAGTGTAGTAAAGTGTCATGTATGACAAGATTTTGGCATGTTTAGGCCTTATATGTTAGGCGTGCCATATGAAGTGGAAAATAGGCATGCATGTGTTCATTTTCATAAAAAGTGTTGGCATCTTAATACACTTTCTTGAAAAAATGTACTAAGAACCTCACTTAGATTCATCTTCATGTGTATATTTATGATGATCATCACCTCTATGATTTTTAGTGTGTTTGCATGTTAGTGGACATGAATTAGCATGACTATGGTGAATCATAAATTATGCTAGAATGCATGGCCATAAAAGATGGTTTCTTTGATGATGATCACCTCATTTTCATGTATTTCCTCCCAAAGATGGGGCTGTTTTGGCCTCCATCATTAGGCATGGTTCATCTCCCATCTTTATGATGTGTATTCTTGATGATCATGCCTAAGAGGGGGTCTTTTCATGTGTTGTATCTTCATATGTATTTGCATGAGATTTTCACTATGATCATCATCATGATCATGATTCCTATGTTCATGGTTGTGAAGAAGTTTCCATGCTTGAGGTCTTTATATATTATAGCCACAATGTATCATCATGGTAAAGTCATGTAGCATGCATGTATACTCATGATAAATGACGAAACAAAAGAAAGATGACCACTCTTGCATATGTGTTACAGTGAACAAGTGGAAATCATCTGTATGTGTGTGACAATATATTCGGCCTTATGGCCATAACGTTTACCAAAAATGTCCTTGAATATCTATTTGGTTACATATATGTAAGGATATGTTTATTGTACAAAATATGTGAAACTAAGGGAAGGAAATGATAAATAAATAACATGAAGAATTGACAAAATGCAACAAGCCAAATAAGGGCTGTTTTAGTAAATTAACCAAGACCACCTAGAAGGACAAAATGGTAAATTCTAAATTTCAAAAGTTATGAGAAATGGGCTGTTTTGGAAATGCCATCGATTGAAATAAGTAATGGATCATTGAGAGCAAAGATTATAGTGATTAGAAGCCCAAAAGTGGGATGTTTTTGAAAGGGAAGCCGAGGCTGTCTTAAAGGGGTAAAATAGACATTTCACATAAGAATATGACATGGAATACAAGCCAAATATTGGACTTAGATGCTGTAATTATTAGAAGCTTGAACCAGCCTAAAACTGAGCATAAACACATTTGTACACGAGTCAAAGTTTTAAAACGAAAAGGTTTTCTCATATGACCGATTTTACGAAAACGTTTTAACACATGAAATGTTTTATCATACGACAAAAGTTTACGAAATATTTTATTTCACGAAATGTTTTAAAGGAACTTTATGCGACATGTTTGACGGAGATGATTTTATCACATGAAACGTTTTTAAAAAGATTTTAATGAACCGCACCACGTGTTGACTGATTCCACAGCACAGATTTACGATGATATGCTTCGTTTTTTCCATAGCTTATGTTATTCGATATGTTATGCTGTTTTCATAGTTCATGTTTATGATTGGAGGCGGCCTTACGTCGGGCGTAGTAGAGAGGATGTCAGGGGCAGATATTATGATGCGCCTCATGACACTGGAACCTAGGTGAGAGGTTGGTGTCATGTGGCATAGTTATGTGTATGTTTTGGCCGAGTGTAACACCATGTCTGGGACCCGGGATCTCTGCCATAACGTTTACCGTTAGATCTTGTTGAAAAATATGTTTGGATAATTTTCAAAGTTATGATTTTAAGTGTTGAATGCTTAAGAAAGTGTCACACATGATTATAAAAAGTTGAAATATATTAAACATATGAGAAAATGTTGGTGTATCAGTTGGTTTTGATGATTTACGCAAGTATTATTTGTTAAAACTTTTCTTCAGGCTTCAAACGCCTGACCAAGCACTTCATCTGACTTCAAGCGCCTGATTAAGCACTTCCTCTTTCAGAAAGTTTAAACAGAAACTTTAGATCGAACATTGAACGCTTCATAAAGCGCTTCATCTTTCATAAAGTTTAAACAGAAACTTTTAGATCGAACATTGAACGCTTCATAAAGCATCTGAATTATTTTTAAAGCGTGAAACTTCACTCTCTCTGATAAGCGCTTCATCCTGTGAAAACTCTGAACAGAGAGTTCTGGTGGCAATATGATATGTTACATAAAGCGCTTCATCCTTTGGAAATTCTGAACAGAGAGCTCTGGTGGGAACATTACACGCTACATAAAACACTTAATCTATGAAGAAGTAATTACGTGTTACTTCACTCTCCTAACAAAGCGCTTCATGTTTTTAAATGTGATAAATAGTTGTTTTCATTCGCATATATATTCTTAATGTTTCATACATGATTGTTGTGATTTTATTATTTGACTTTAATGAATATTATTATGTCTTGTGATTAATGTGCCTTGGAAGTTTCTATAACTTGCCAAAAGGACAAAAGTAGTATTTTGAGTTCTTGTAGGTACATGACACGAAGAAAATCATACAAGAACTTCTTTATGACTTATTCATCATTACAAAGGTGTTCTTATATTTATTTCTGGCCAACGAGGATATTTTTGGAGTTTTCTATCTTTAGGGGTATTTACGTCATTTTACTCCCGAGGGCATTTTGGTCATTTCACTCAAGGACATCACTTGAGTTTGATATTATCTCTATTATGGAGCTCATTTATGGTTTTCTTGAAGATCATATCATGGTTATCTATTCTATGTTCTATTTGGTGATATTATCGACAGTAGCGTTATATGTGACGAGTTTTGATGTCACATTCTATTTTATTCTTGGAGATATTTTTATATATATTATTGGAGGTTCTCACTCATCATTTTGTAGAGATTCTAAGGGTGTTATTGGTACAAAATTCACCACAACTTGCAAGGAGAAAAATATGGGAATTTTGAACTATATGTTTACATAGTCTTGTCAACTGTGTCTTCGTATTTCCCTTCATCAAATCTGAGTTTGTACACTTATATTTGCATCAACAACGTGGTCAATCATGTAGAGAAGGTGTTCCATTCATATTTTGACAAATGTATAAGATTATGCCACTTGGACCAACCAAATACAAGCTAGTTGACAAAAGTTGCCAACATGGAATTTCAAGTTTGAAAATAACGGCTGGTTTGAGGATGTTGGGGAGCTGATTTTGTTCGAATTTTGCAGCCATCACATGGCCTATTATCATGCCAAGAAGTTGAGGGATTCTTGAGGAATATTCCATTATACATTATCTTTATTTTGCAAAGAAATTCCATGTCATTTTTATGATGATAAAATCGGTCAAGCTAAGAAAAAAGGTGGACAAATCATATTGCTTAAAATTGCCAAGTGTACAAGGTACTAAGGTGGCCATCCAATGAAGTGAAGATACATATGATTTGATGATGAAGAATGTGACACATTGTCATTCTTATCTTCAAGGGTCATTTCACACTTTAAATAGGAGGGAAGGTGAAGATAAGAATATACAACACACTTGAAAGAAAAAGTTGAAGTTTTTTATCTTGATATTCTCTTCTCTTATTTCTTGGTTCACTATTTGTAGCTAAGGTGTTCCATTAATAGTTGTTCTATAGCTACATTATACACCTCTTGGTTCATATGTTGTAAGATTGATTAGCCAATTATATAAGGCTATATCAATATCTGTTTGAGGTGTTGCAGCCAAAGTTGCATAGAGGTGATAATCCAAGTCTTCAATAGGGTTGGTGTGTAACCCAAGGATCAAGCTTGGTTCTTATTGTATTGGTGTTTGATTCATAGTGAAATCCAAGAAAAGATGTTCTTTGGGACTGGAGTAGGTCACATTGACTGAACTAGGATGAATTATTGGTGTTCTTGTCTTGCTTCTACTTTTCTGCATTCTGTCTGTTTTTACTGCACTTTTCATCCAACTTCACACGTCTTACAAAAATAGCAAAACATTTTCAAAATTCATGAGTTTTGGTGGAGTTATACTTCTGACTATTAGCTTTCATTTGCAAAAAGAATCACTTGATTTGAGCAAAGAAAATTTAGTCTTTCAGTCTTTGAAAAGTAACTGCTCCATTCTAGATGCAATCTGAGTAGTTTCTAAGAAACATACATTCTAAATTTATCAAGCATAGTTTCAGGTCAGGTCTTTTGGAAACTTACATTAGACATTTTAAGGAGTGTTTTGACATAAAGATCAATCTTTTTGGCTGAGTAATTAAAGAGAAACACGTTTTCATAGTTCAGCATTATTCTGTCCAAAACTGTCCAGATTGGCCAACTGAATCTTTTTATTTGTTTGAAGGGCCGATGATTTTATTTGAGCTAACTTTTGGACATAGTCTAGTTAAAACATCGAAATTGAATTCTGAAAATTTTCATAATGTTTGGAGTTGTGTATGATGACTTGTGAATTTTTCAAAGACGGGTACTGAATCTGAGCTGCTCTCAGATTTTGTTTTTAAAGGGGATTTTAATTAAAGGATATTAGTGTAATTTTCACTAGCCACTATTCACCCCCTCTAGTGGTGTTTATTGCTGGTATTACGGTCTAACAGATCTATGTACCCATGATGTAACATCATGTTTGGACCATCTGGATTCATGGTTGGTACATAAGACTATATGAGAAACTCAGTCGGTGCGCCGTGTGTTACTGTTCGTATGTGATGAAAGATGACATGCACATGCTGAGAAAGACTTATACGATAGTTATGAAAATGATTATGTTTTGAAAGTTTTCTAAAAAATGATGCAAGTCATTTCTTCATATGAGCATAGACATATTACCCAAGTCACCTTATCAGATACGGTTTAGGCCGTCAGTGGACTTAAGGTGAATTGGCAGAATATGAGGATCAGTGACAAAGACAGATTCAAAAAGGGGTTAACATAAGAAATAGGTTAAAAGCTTAATAACTACGTAAGAAGAAAAGAAATTTGAAAATTATATAATTCCTTCAATGACTTTACTTTTTCACACGTTACATGTTTACATGATGTTGATGCTACTTGTCTTATCTGTCACTGCATTTATGAAACGGAGACGCGTTAGGTTATTATTTCACTGTATTTGTTTTTTATTAACCCGTCTCCCATGCATGATCGACATGACGAACCTAGGCCGAAATACTTCCTGAGCGATTCGTTATCACTCATCCCTATTTTTACCATAATTTAGAGGCTTGGGAGTTAGTTCCAGATACCGCTGAGGATGACTCGAGGGTAGGTCACTAATGAGGAGTTCATCGGCCCTGATTATGTAGTTTTCATTTATGTTATTTACGACTTATACTATGACCCTTTATACTGATAGTATCTCGGATGTATTTAGAGTTAGTTATGTATTGTAATGCATGTCTATACGCTTTGTACATTTTATGATGTTTCTGCTATGTCGATACATGTTTATGTCGACATGTATATAGATGTTATCGACGCCTTGTACTTCTCGTAGCAGAGTATGGCGGGTGCACCATGCTGAGACCCTAGTCCCGGGCGGGGCGCTACGCAAGGTGTGAGAAATGGTCCAAAGATATCCGTATGTATAATTTCAAAAGGCTGAGAACTTCTTTTGGCACCCTTAATGGTCTTGTTGGCTTGCTTGCCCTTTATGCATCCCACACAAGTACCCAAATCGGTTAAATCTAGAGTTTGCAAAACTCCTTCATTCACCAATCTTTTCATTCTATCGATTGAGATATGTCTCAATCTTTTGTGCCACAGACTTGATGAGTTCTCATTGATAATACAACGTTTTTACCAATTTTTTTTAAAAGAGTATGCTCATAAATGGGATCTAACTCAAGTTAAAATAGAAAACCACTCAATTTCACAGAAACAATAATTTTATTGTCTTTCAAAAGATTCATAACAAAAAGATGAGAATTGGAATCATATCCAATAATCGAAAGTCTTGAAAGATAAACTAAATTTCTTGAAAAAGATGGTACATAAAAAGTGTTTTCTATCCAGTTAAAAACCGATACTCAAAATGAGTCTATAAGATCCCACTCCTTCAACAATAGAGTGCATCCAGTTTTAGAATAGATGCATTGCTCACTTTCCTTTGGCTTACTCAGGTTTAGAAAGCCCTACATGGTATTCACAATGTGAATTGTAGAACCACAATCAATCCACCATGTATTATGAGAAACCTCTGTAAAATTAGATTCATGACACACAAAGGAAAAATTACCTTTCTTCTTCAGTCATCCCTTATACTTCAGGCAATCGTTTTTCCAGTGTCCTCTTTTCTTCCAAAACCGGTATTTGTCTCTATCGCCAGTTTTCTTTATTGGAACACCTTTACCCTTTTTAGCATTTTTCTTAAAATGAGTCGCAAGATACACAATTTCAATTGACTCATTCTTCAACCTCTACTCTTCTGAACACACATGGTCAGAAGTTCATTAATTGACCAATTTTCTTTATGTGTGTTGTATGAGATTTTGAATGGAGTGAACTCCGAAGGGAGAGAGTTGAGTATGAAATGCATCAGAGATGGCTCCGAGATTTCAATCTTAAGGGAGCTCAATTTAGCATAAATGTCCCTGATATCCATGAAATGCTCGTGCACAACACGGCTTCTGTCATGGGTCATATTTGAATTCCTCTTCATAAGGATGATGTCCATAGCCTTGTCAGAGCTTACAAACTGTTCATCAATGGCTTTCAAGTAAGCTTTGACATTATCAAAATTAGGGATAGAACCCATAATACTTGAACTTATGTGAGACTTGATGAGCATTATGCTGAGGTGATTAGATCACTCCCATGCTCGTAACTAGGCCTCTCAGATGGCGTACTTTGATTTTGTGGGATTTGGTGGTTTATCCTCATGGAGTGCCAAGTCTAAGTCAATGCACCCTAATATCAAAAGGATGATATCCTTCTATTCAACATAATTGTCACCAGTCAGCATTGGAGTGCAGGCAAAATCAAATAATAGCAGGAATAACTACATAACCAAAGAAACACAGATCATGCTATGAACATATATAATCGGAACAACGAATTAATCAGGTTAATTCAAATAGTATATTCTAAACCTTCATGTGGGTAGAGGTTGAGCTCATGCATAGAATATACTTAAACGATATGAAAATTAAACAACCAAAAAAATTTCCGTACATGAGTGCATAGGAAATGTTTATGTTTAATTTTCTTGATTAATAAAACAATCACTTCCCTGTGGGGTAGAGTGATTACCTTATTAATCAAAACTTTCGATTTGATGACATTTTATTTTCTTTATACCATACAATTTTAAGATGATGTGGCTAATCTTAAAACTAAGTTGTATGTAATCAACAGAAGGATAAAATCATAGTGACCAAAATATATACAAAAAATCAACATCAGCCGACTCTATGCCTTCCTCGTAGATTAACCTCTCATCTGATAAGCAAGCTCCTTGTTACTAGGATTCCAAACAGATTGCTCATAGACAACGTGCCACTCCTTACGAGAATCTTGAGACAAGTTCATCGGCAAAGAAACCCCACTTGCGGTGGCAACAATACCTCTGCAGTCTCTATTGACAAAATCGCAAAAGCGGGAACAACACTCCAACTCTAATTGGAAAGGCCCTAAGGCTTCCTCCGAAACCCAGTACCAAAATATTTTCCTTAGAGAACAACGGAAAAAACACAAATTAAAAGGATTTTTTTAAGTACTTTGGGGTTTCGTGCATCACTTCTCCCCTTTTTCTTTTTTAATGCTTAACCTTTATGCGCCTCCAGGCCGCCGGAATGCAATTGGTTCCATAAATTTCCAGAAAACATAAATAATCGTGATTTTCAGTAACCAAAGTATACAAGTACCGAAAAAAATTTCTCCGTCAGCAAAAACATGATGCAATTTGTATGCAGCCATAATTATTTTTGACAAAGCAATTTCGGCAGAATAACAGTACACACAATTGAATGCTAAAGGCCTCGAAACTGTAATCCCGTATTATAATCCCGTAATCTTTGAACAATTAAATTGCATTAAAGGAAAAAGTTTTCTTCATACAAAAGATGTGGTTAGAGGCGACTCTGATACCCAATGTTATGCCAAAATAAATAGTAGAAGTATAAAAGTTACATCCAGCCATTATCGCTTAGTCATTGCATTCAAACTGAAGCCTGCTGCATAAATGAATTCCTGTGAGAAATGGAACCTTCTAGCCTATGTCTATCTGAATATTGTATTGCTTGGATTGATGGAATATCATAGGCTTTTTATTTATAGGCTAGGCTAGGGACCTCTTTCCATATTTAACCGATAAGTAATTCCTTCCATCAAGGAATTATACTGATTGTCAATCAATCAGAATCAAATCTTATCATTAATGCACTCAATAATTACAACGTATCTAGCCAATAAAACGTATGGATACATTTACACATGTGATCCACATTAGTAATTTATAAATAAATTACGAGATTCTTTCAATCGATCATAATTTTTATAATTGATTCTCTGAGTTTAAACAATGTGAGGGAGATGCTTTATGCTTCTTATAGTTGGAATGTGAAGCTATATCTAGTTTTGAATTTAAAAGATTGACTAAAAGGTTGCAAAAATAAAAAAATCAAAATCTTCGACCAAAATAGAGAGGATTTGATTTATCTCTGACTGACTATTTGAAAAAAAAAGGATTATATAGTTATAGTTCTTTAGGACATAAAAGATCCCCTATATATAACTTTTTTCAACATCACTAGAGTATCCTTGTTACATCTGGAAATTTTCGAATTAGGCGCTATGTGCTAATGTAGGAATTAAGTAGCCGTTGGTGTAACAATCCTCTGAAATTTAATTAACAATAGCATTTCGATTACGTTCAAGTAATTGTATAATTATATATTAAAAAAAGTGTTATACACATATAGAGTATATATTTTTTTTTATGAAAAGCGAAATTTTATTATGATAAAGCCTCACTTATGGCGGAGGAAAACCATATTACAAGTGTCCGAATATGCAAATAGATGAATTAAAAAGCTAAGGATGATATATCTCCAGTCGTATATGATATGCCGCATTAAAACCTTGCCAAGTAAAACCACCCTTGTGGATAAAACCTTGGCGAAGGAAAAAGCGTACATATTTATACGACTGTCATTGATATCAAGTGTGTAAAAGATTGAATACAATGATTAGGCATGTATTGTCGTCCAAGCGAGAAGCACCTCCATTGCGTGACCAAGCTCTCTACATGAGAATTTACGCATCATCATGAGTTGCGTTTGAAGAAGATTATGAAGACGCCATAGAAGCTTCCAATTGCCGTTGGCAGTACATACAGCATCCTCGTGGAAACAAGCATCCATCGTGTCCGTCCATGCAGCATGCAAACAACAGCATGCATGAAACACATATTGGCCACAGAAAGAAAAGAAACCAACCCAATGAATATAATACATACCCGGTCTGCCTGTACCCTCCGAGGCACAGGCAGGGGAGCGAAAGATGAGCCAATCCATACGGAAACTCGGGAGAGCGGCGACCATCAGATGTTGAAGACACCAAAACGCCCATGCAGCAGTATTACCGAAAATTACATCAATCATGCACAGGAAATACTTACTAAGAAAGTGTAACGAATAGATGTTAATCTCACCAAAGCTGCCTGCACTGACAAGAGTACAGGCAGCGACAGCATATAGACGCCAATCCATGTGGAAGACATTGGTAGGGTTGCACCCGCCATATACTGCGATAGTCCTCAAACCCTCGCAAAGTGTAATCCATGCGGAAGGGTAAATAATGTGTATATAAGTATTGAGAAGACCAATGATGAGTAGATGAAAAAGTACCGGCAACGTACCATGTCTGCCCGCACTCACATGAGCACAGGCAGAGGATAAGAAAGTGCACCAATCCATTCGGAAGACCTAATGATTACCGCCTACGCAAGGATGCCGACGTGAGGTCCAAAGTGACTGCAGCCCGAACCATAGGAGGCAGATTGGAGGAGGAAAAGTAGGAAGTGAGCGGCGATGTCATTGCATGATGAGCAAGGTAATGTGCTGGCATATTGGCCTCTCGATATATGATTGATGTCCAAGTTATTTTGAATAACCAAAACGTGTAGTAGTTTGAGATGAAAGTTGCCAAAGATTGGCTGTCGCTGACGTAACCGCTGCAGCATTTGAGCACAGTCTGTCTCTATGATAAGTGTCCTATAGAAAGGAAGAAAATATAGCAATCCAAATAATGCTGCCTGAATTTCAGCCAGCAGTGGCGTACACGGAGGCAGACGAAATGCGATGGCACGCACACAAGCGCCATTAGAGTCACGCAGGATGACTCCGCCTGCAGCATAGTGTCGTCCAACAGTTGCATCAACATTAAGTTTAAACCGTCCTGATGGAGGAGTGAGCCATTTGATCACTTCGAGACGTGGAGATCGAACCTTTGGAATCCATGATATCGGAGGGGGAGACCCTGCGGCTAGCTTGGAACCGTGGAGTGTATGAACCCACATGTCTATATCAAAATGGATTGTTGCCCGTAGGGCAGATATAGAAAAGGATGTCTGGTTCCCATAGACTAAACTAGCATAGCAACGCCATATGTTATGTACCAAGATTCCAGGGACAACAATTTTAAGAACCCCATATATCGAAGCAGAAGAGGATCTGTACCACCAAGACAATAAATGTTGGCGTAGAGGTAGAGAAGTGAGGAAAACACCCTGCAACTCTGCGGCAAAAAACGTCCAGAATAGCCGAATTGGCGAACAATACAAGAAAACATGATCAACCGTTGCTGAGTGCTGCTTGCAAAAGGGGCATTGCGTAGGACGGGCTGCAGCATAATTGCCAATATAATCTTCAAATGGCAGAGCAGCATGAAACAAACGCCACAACAATAACTTGATGGATGGTGAATGATGCTTAAACCAAATGAACTTAGCGGAGAGCAATGTTGGTCTAGATGATCGACAAACTTCGTAAGCAGATTTTAGAGTGAATTCTCCTGAGGGCGACAGTTGCCATGTGAGGTGCGTATTCGCGCCTGCTGCGTGCGAAAGACATACATTATTAATCCGACAAATAAGCTTCCAAACTGGCGAATCTGGTAATCGTGGTTGAAAATCTCCTCTCCGTCCATATTTGGCATGCATATAACGACTCCATAAAGTGTTTTGTTTATGATATAACCACCATATTCTGCAATGATATGCCTGCTGTAACGCATTGAGATCCCTTAGCCCCAAGCCACCTTCTTCAATTGGCAAAGTAATTTTAGACCAGGCAACCCAGTGGTGTCGATCCCCCCAATAAAAATTAGCCATTTTCTTGTTAATCATTCTAATGACAGACTTTGGCAATCCTCCCGCAGCCATGACATGAAGGGGAAGCGCAGAAAGGACCGAGCGCAATAAGACTAAACGACCCGCGGAAGAGAGAAGACGGGCATGCCAACCATGTAAACGGTCATCAAAATGCTGTAACAGAGTAGTGCAAAACCGAGAGCGATTAATACCCTTGTGAAGATAGGAACCCAAGTATTTAAATGGCAATGCCGATAGTCGCAACCCAAGTATTTCCTGCAAGTTTCGAACGCGCCGTGTGGAAAGGCGGGCCGATGGAATAAGACTACTCTTTTGAAAATTTACCTTTTGACCAGAAGCAGTTTCGTATTCCGTTAAGAATCTTTTAAAATGGCTTATATTACGCTGTGTGCCTTGCAGGAAAATAAGAAGATCATCTGCATAAGCTAAATGTGATATGGCGAATGGAATACGGCCAAGCCGAAATGGCTGTATGTGGCCCGCAGCCACTAATGATGATAATCCTCTGCTGAAACCCTCTGATGCCAGAATGAAAAGCAAAGGGGATAAAGGGTCCCCTTGCTTGACCCCGCGCTGTGGTCGAAAAGTGGGAGAAGGCTCACCATTGATCAAAATTGATAATGTAGTGGCACGAAGATGATTGATGATAAGCCGAGTGAAAAATCCTGAAAAACCAAATTGTAACAAAAGACGTTCCAGATAATCCCAACTGACCCCGATCAAAAGCTTTCATCATGTCCAATTTCAGGCACAGATGTGAAGAACCACTATCCAACATATGTACCATCTCTCGTGCCAATAAAACTTGGGTGGAAATATCATACCCAGGAAGGAAACCCGTTTGTTCTGGAGAAATTAGCTTGGGAAGAAGCAGACCCAAACGTGTAGCTATAATTCGGGTACATACTTTACTTATGAAATTTGTCAGGAAAATGGGACGAAAATCACCGAAAGACTGCGGAGATGACTTTTTGGGTATCAGAGTAATTAATGCGCTAGCCATAACAGTCGGCTGCGGGATACCAAGGAAAAATTCCTGCACAGCCTTAACCACATCAAAATGTATGACCGACCAACATGAACGATAAAACATACCATGGAAACCATCTGGGCCAGCTGCACTGTGAGGGTCCAGATGCCATACCGCTTCCTTAACTTCGACAGCAGTAGGAAGTCTCGTCAACATAATATTGTCCTCATCTGTTAGCAGCCGAGGGATGTACGATAGTATGGCAGAATGATTCTGCGTTGATGCCGGCGCAAACAACTCAGTATAAAAAGAGACCGCCGCTGCCATGATGTCACACGGCTCTGTTAATAGCTGGCCCTCCGCATTGCGTATGTTTTGAATACGCAAGTATGTCCGCTTCCCTTTAACGATAGAATGGAAAAATTTTGTATTTGCATCACCCTCAGTAAGCCATTTAAATCTAGCTTTTTGCTTCCAGAAAAGAAGTTCAGAGGTGGACGCTCTTAGATACTTGGCCTTGGATCTATATATTCGGCCCTGTTTTCTTCAGTTGGCTGGGCATCCAAGGCTGCCTCTGCGCAATTTAGTTGAGTCTCCGCATGTCGTAGGTTGTTGAAAATATTGCCAAAGATGTCTTTATTCCACCGTTGAATATCCTTTTTGAATGAGAATAATTTTTTATAGAAACCATACATACTGCCAGTCGTAGGGTATGATAACCATGCCTGCTGCATATAAGTATGAAAGTCTGAGTGATGTAACCAGGCATCCAAAAATCGGAATGTGTGTTTGCTATTAGTCACACTCCGCCGACACAAAATTAGCAATGGCATATGATCAGAGGCAACCCTCGGCAGATGTGACAACTGCAGCTCCGCAAAACTATCCTGATAAGCAGAATTGATAAAAAGCCAATCTAATCTGCGTTTGATACAGCCAAGACCTCTCCCATCTGCCCAAGTAAATCTAGAGCCTTGGTGCGGAGGGGCCATGAGAGAGCACTGTTCAATACAGTCATTGAAGTCTTGTAATGCTGTTAACCGGCCGCTATGATCATCTAATGCTCGAAACGTATTAAAATCACCACCAACCATCCAAGGCAAATGGCACGAAACAGCAAAGTCACACAACGACTGCCAAAGTGGGCGACGTTGTATATTTGTATGTTTGGCGTATACCACCGAAAATACAAAGATCCATTGTAGAGAAATGGACTGGAGGGTAAAATGCACCACCTGATCCTGATCCTGAGTAGTAAGCAAACGAAACTCAGCATCAGGCCAAAAAAACCAAATACGATGCGACTGTGAAGCATAAGATTGTGTAAAACCAAGTTGCAACATAAATCGATATACACTTGAAGGAGGATGTTTGGGCTCTAGTAAAGCTAGCAAATGTAAACGATGCTCCAAAATCAATTGCTTTAATCTAGGCAAAGAGGCACGCATGCCCCGGATGTTCCAAACTAGTGTATTCATTGAGAAAGAGAGGTACTTCCCTGGACGATGTGAGAAGCGCTACGTGTCAAGATCGTGGACGGTGGAAGAGGTGGCAAATCTTTACGAGCCCTGCGCTTGCGTCTTGGCACTACTGGAATGAACTCCGTCGCAGTCTCGTGATCTGTCAAACATGATATCAAAACCTCCTCATCAGGCGAAGGAGGTATACGCTGCATTCGACGGGCAACGTCCTCTGGAACAGTAGAAATATCATCAACAGCATCTTCTATGGGCAAATCCGTGTCGGATGAATGACCTGTTTCTACGTGGATTGGCTCCACTGATAGCTGCTGATCCGCAGCATCACAAAATTCCTCTTCAGGGGGGACCGCAGATGTACAAAGGTGGGTTGGATCCAATGGAGGAACATCTTCAACCGCTGCGTGCATGGCCATATCCTGTTGCGGTTCCGTCATAGGTGGGCTGCAATCAGCACGAGGAGAAGGTTCAGCAGTGATTTCGGGCTGAGACAAAATTGGTTCCATCACTCGCTTTTTGATTAGGGTCTAACGTTGCCGCGGTGGGCGATCCGGCTTTGGTGGAGGAGGTGGCGGGGGAGGAGGCGGCGGTGGGGGGGCTGTACCATTCGCCTTAGATGGACATGCAGCTGCTGCATGACCCAATCTGCGGCAGGTTGTGCAGAATAAAGGTAGATCCTCATAAGCTATAGATTGTAAGATCAATCTTCCCTTTGCCTGCAGATAAATTTTCTGTGGCAAATCCTGTGAGACATCAACTTCAACACAGACTCGAGCCACTGATGGACGCAAGCCATCTGAGGTGGCGACATCCAATTTCAAAGGTGTACCAATTGGTCGCACGACTTCAAATAGGGCTGCACGATGGTGTAGATGAATCGGAAGAGAGGGTAGCGCAACCCAGACTGGAACAATAGGAACGTCAGCGCTTGGATCAAAATCTACTGTCCACTTTGTAATCCTCATATGACATCCAGAAATATGCCATGAACGGCGATAGAAGCAACGCAAATGATCCGCTTCATTGCGGAAATTCAAAAGGATATGCGATTGATCAATCAATGTAATACGTAAATCTTGATGAAAGCCGATTTTCTCAAAAACCTGACGTATAACTTTTATTGGTGGCCTGCCATACCAAAAAGTGCCAACCAAAGAATACCTGTAGGGTTCAGCCAATGCGTCGATTTCAGCATCAAGGAAAGTGATCAACGGGAGTCCTTTGTATCTGGAAACTGTTTTCGGCGCAATATCAATACTGCCGGAATGGCCTGCGCCGGCGACAACCGCAGCAAAACTCGGTGCGGTTGTCATGATCCTCGCGATCCAAGCAAAGAAAAGAAACTGCGAAAGCAAAGTCAGGGATGGGAGATAACGATGAGGAAGGGGTATTGGTCGGATTGAATAATCGGAAGGAGAGAGTGCCGGCAGCCGCCGCCGGGGTAGACGATCGCCAGAGAGAATCGGCATTATACACGTATAGAGTGTATATATATATATATATATATATATATATATATAATCACCCCCATTTAAATTCTGTTCATTTAATTTTATTTATTTTACTTACTGTTTTTATATTTTGTTTTGCTTATAGTTTTTACTTTGTTTACATTATTGCTTTGTTATTTTGTTTATTATTATTCCTGTTAGTGTCGGTAGTTTATATTCCTGATTGTGGTGTGTGTGTATATATATATATATATATATATATATATATATATATATATATATATATAGTGAATAATATAAGATAAAATGAAAAAAAAGAAACGAAGTTCCGTAGGATAGGAATAACGAAGAAAGAAGTAAAAATAAAATAATAATAAATGAATAATAAATAATAACATTAATAATGGAATTAGAAAAGTAAATAAATAATACGATAAAAATAAACTTAAAAGGAAATTTAAAAAATAATAAATGAAATAAAACAAAAAAAAAGAGAAAGAGATAATGGGGGTAATTAAATCCCCCAAAATCTCGTTGGCTGTCGATAAATGGTGTAGTGGGATGGGGTTGACGTTAAAAAACAGAAAAGACGGCAACCGTTTGAGAAAGAGAGGAAGCAGAGGTGGAGTGGAGCGCTGCCAGAGAGGAAGGAGGAAGGAAGAAGAGAGAAGAGAGAAGGAAAAAGGGAAGGGCAAGGCATTCCAACCCAATATTGATATAAGTATAACGTATAAATGTCTGTGTGCAGGTAGGTTCCTTTTTCTCCCTCCAAATTGGTACAATTCAAGCATGCTTTAGTGGTATTTTATGTGTTTTTGTTGGTTTAATTGTTGAATTTCATGGCATGAAGTTAATCTCTGAAAAGCATGAAGTTTTGAAGACTCTGGGATGCGATTTTGGTTTTGCCTGTATTTGGTATTATACTGTGTGCATTTGATTTGGTTTTAGGGAAAAATTTGATAATCAAAATAGCACACCTTTAATATGTTTAGGGTCTTTAGTTCTTGTTTTGACTTTAGAATAGGTTCCCATAGACTAGAAATAGGCGAAAATATAGATCGGAGTTGGAAAACGGCCGCCAGAGGCGGCCAGAGCACCTCACGTGATGCTAGAAGAGCCGAGCATGGGTTGCATGCGCCTCCTAGTGGCTGCTTCACGCGTTATATATAAAAAAATTATAAGACAACCGGGCCGAAGCCTGGACCGAAAAGTGGGCAGACCAGCCCTTAACAGGCCGGCTGATTTGGGGACAGGCTCAACAGCTGGGCGAAATAAAAAACATTTTAATATGCAACTGACCGAACCAGTGGCGGGCCGGGCCGAATGGCCAACGGACCAGGCCCCGGCTACTGGCGGGCCCAAATACATTGATTTAAAAAAATACATATGTATACTGCAGCAGGCCGGATCTGGCGGGCCAGACCAAAGGGGGCGAACGGACCAGTACTGAGAAAAAGAAAAGGGGCCAGCCCGATAAGTCTATTTAAAATTGTAAATAAATTCTGAAATTGTGGAAAATTTTATAATTAACTTAAAATAGTAATAATTATAGGAAAAATATAAATAAATATCAGAAAATTATAAATAAATTTCAAAAATTATAAAATGCTGAAATTAAATTATTTCCATTAAATTTCAGTAATTGTGATAATTTATTTAATTTAGATAATTAGGTAATAAATAGAAATAAATAGGGGGAAAATAAAGAAAAAATATAGAAAATGCACGAAAAATGTATACAAGCCATGGAAGAATAGTTTCGATACCAAACAACGATAAATCATTATACAGATAATAAATAACCTAGATTTGAGTGCCGGAAGATGGTGAGGATGGGCCAAGGGCCTTAGACGATCTTTAAATGAACCTAGATTTGAGTGCCGGAGGATGGTGAGGATGTGCCCAGAGCCTCAGGCGATTGTGTTTTTGCATTCATGGCACGTGCATTGCATTTATGGTGGGTCGTGACATACGGGTCATGAGCGCTCAGCATGGTGTACAGTGATGGGGCCACGCACACTCAGTATGGTGTACGGTGGCAGGGCCACACACACTCAGTATGGTGACTGTGGATGGGTACGACCCACAGCCACTCAGTAGGTCCCGGGATCATGCATTGCATGGTGGAGATATCGGCATTCTGTGTGAAATGACTTTGTTGTGCGTGACATGCATAGTAGGACATGCATTACGATGTTGCGCATTCTTTATCTAGAGTGAATTACCTTTCCGCATTTTTCATATGCTTTTGTCATACCACGTTATGTGCTATGTGTTATATCATTTTTGTATGCTCGTCTTGTACTAGTTGGAGGTAGGTGCCTACTGGGTGATTTTCCGTCACTCACCCCTGCTCCCCCACCAGGTGAGCACGAGGAAGCGTACGACTATGTCTTTGTTGAGGACGGGGCTGACACGGTAGTATGGGCAGACTAATGGTCGGACCTAGGATATAAAGAGTGCGGCTGTCTGTCCTTATTTTATTGGGATTACATCCACTAGATTGTAGATGCCAGTACTCTTTCCAGAAGTCAGTACATTATGGTATTGAAGATTTCTTTATCATAAAACTTAACGTTATTGTATTTCGTTTCCGCGCGAAAAATTTCTGTCTTTTCGGACATGTGAGAAATTGATTCGACGCCTTGTATTCTCCTTAGCAAGATACGACGGGCGCACTGTTCCCGATGCTAGGGTTCGGGAGCAAGGCGCTACAGGTGGTATTAGAGCCGAGGCTTCAGATCCGCCTCGGGAACGCAGGATTAACTAGATCACTTAGACATAAGTTATGATATTTTCCTAGAAATGACATATATACCCCTAATAAATGAAGTAGACCTAGGTTATGATCGGGTTATGGGAGGTGTGTGCCGTTGGTGAGCTTTTTCTATTTAATTACTGTTGTACCCTTGAACCTCTACATGAGCCCCATAAATGCTTAAATCCCTTGATTACTTCTGTCTAATTCGAATTCTCGTCAAGGTTCGCGTGAAATCCAAGAAAATGCCGCCGTGTCGTGAACAATTTGGAAAAAGAGGCAACGATGGTTATGGTAATGACCACCAGGATCATGAGGTCATCCTCCAGGCATGGGCCGACACCATAGCCACCACTGTAGACGCAACAGCAACAATAGACTATGCAATGCCAGTAGCAGATAAACCAGCGGCTTCTGCCGCTGCCGCCACCAGATCTGAGGTTCTACTATATGAAAATGCACGGTGTCCGGAATTCGATGTTTAGAAGGACCTTCACCGGGGAGGCAGAGATATGCGACATGACCGCTAATAATCATAGGACTGCCTGCGACGAAAGTACAGCCGCGAAGGAGTGCATGGCCACCGCCATGTGCTCATTGTGGATGTCACACTCGGCTCAGTGTGGGGGAATTATGCAAGTATGAGTGCGACAACCAGAATGTTTTAAAAGTGAGGGCACTGAGCAGAGGCCGGCACCACCATCACAACAGAATCAAGAACAGCGTAAAGGGAAGCAAGGATCAGTGCCCGGATCCATGTGACGACTGATGCGGACGTTAGGAAAACTGGTGACGTCATAGCAGAGTTCAACCACCAGCAACCAGGTATCATGACACATCATCAGTACAGAGGATGTCAGTCAAAGATAAATGATCAGAATTGCGCAGTGAAAGCTTGTCCTTCTTAAGTCACGTAAGTTCAGAAGAGGGGACCTCAATGGATCTAAAGAAGATTAAGGCTATTGTTGAGTAGCCCTGACCGACCAAGATGACCGAAGTAACGAGTTTTCTTGGTTTGGCCAGCTGCTACAAGAAATTTGTTGACGGATTTTCGACGATACTGGTGCCCCTGAGCAGACAGAAGCAGAAGAAGGCGAAGTTCGAGTGGACTGTTGATATCAGCAATGTTTCGGGGAGTTGAAAAAAAAACAACTACAAACAAACAAAAAAAGAATTTTAAACACAAGACCATAATGCAGAATTTTGCTAATTAACTATATATACACACACTGATCAATACAACATACCTTAATGACATATTTCCACATATCAAACACGTATTAGAACATCAACCATACAAAATCCAACACAACTACACAAAGAAACATAACAAAGTACAAAAAAAAGAGACATCACATAACATAATGAACTATGAATATATGGCAACATAAATCAACAATATATATACACACATATACACATATACATATACATACAAAGAGACCAACAAAAAAAGCGAAGTAATAGATAAAAGCTCACAATATATATAGAATACAATAGAAACGTAGAAGTAGCAAATATATAAAAGATATACGATAAGTCTGGATTATATGTGCTAAATGACCACTACAAAAAGAACAATTCCAGATAACCAACTTAGAGATATACACTTCATGGGTTACCAATCCATAGAGTAATACATAATTACGAAAAAAACAAAACACAATAAAGAAACATATAGACACACACTATTTGTTACAACATTAATGATATAGCGAAAATAAGTCGATTTAAGAAAACATACAAATAGATACACGAAACAAAAGTAATTAAATGATGCTAAGTAAAAATGCACAAGAATACACACAACTATTTCAATGACACCACAGCATAACTAATACAACAAAATAGTAACAAACATCATAATTACAAAAAAATACAGTAACACAAGTACTTTTCATGCAAGACATGGGTTAAGGAATAGGCATACATCTACAAGTTTTAAAACAAATCGTTAACATACACAATTGAGGTAAAGCATGCTAATTACGAGTTAGGAACGACATAGTATTGCATGACAGTATAGTAATAGATTAAAGTATAAATAACTTAAATAACATGATGTATGAGGAAAAAAATTTAAAAAGGTATCATACTTGAACACCCAAATAAATTATATATCTACATTACAGTAAAATCTATGCATTTATGCATTTTCTTTGGAATAATATAACGACATTTGTACAATAACAAGACAGGCTAGTATGAAAATAAAGAGTACGGGTTAAAAAAAGAATAAAATATATGAACGACTAACATAAGTACAGAAAAAGAGATCACGATACACAAAGGCCAAAATGATCGCACATAGCATGCGTACTGCTTAAAACTTAACTAAAAAATAATATAAACATAATACATGTGACAAACTGCAGATAATAATTGTGAATTCATGAGCTACATAGGATACATAAGTCATACATGCGTTTAAAATAAGGATACACAACGTACTATAGGTCTATACCAAACATGTTCAACAACTTAACCATTAAAATGACCACACATATTAAAACTCGTGTGTGCTGATATATAATGGACGGAGCTACGTTTGAGCATTGCATTTCATCCCCAAACCGATGGGCAGTCACAGAGAACGATGCAGACACTGGAGGACATGCTGAGAGCTTGTGCCATTGATTTTAAGGGAAACTGAGACGGTATGATCACGTCGATTGAGTTCTCCTACAACAGCAGTTATCATAGCGCTATCGACATAGTGTAGGATCTGCAAGGCACCACTAGAAGGAGGGGTTGAATAGTGGGTGCAGAAAATGTGGTTTTTAAAATTTTTTTAAACCAAAAACCCAACTTATGAAAACAGTTTCTGTTTTCAGGATCAGTTTTGAAAACTAGGTTGCAGGTCTTCAAAAATTCTGAAATTTGGAGAAAGCTTAGTTCAGATGTTCTGCGTATCTCCTAAAAATTTCAGATTAAAATTCAACCTCTAACCCCTTGAAACATCGTTGGTGGTCATGTTGCGCAAATCTGCCAGACACGGTAGTCTGATTTGAAAAATTAATTCCTATTTGTCCGTCACTCCGAATGCTCTGAAAATTTAATGACTAACCCCTTATTAGTTTTATTTAATTGGGTTGAAACACTTTTGAAAAATTCTTTTGGGAAGTTAGTCAAATACGTACAAAGTCTCAACCTTTACAAGCCTGAAAATCAGACTGCGCTAGTCTCAGAATTTTGGGCGTTTGGATGACTTATACTTGTCCAAAAGGGTTGAAACTTGCACCAAAAGAACCTTAAGACGTGTGGCTATGATTCAGAAAAGTTTCGTGATTTTTGAAATTCGTTTACTATTTTTACCAACATGATTAAAAACGATAAATAATGCTGAAACTGAAAGTAAGTGCTGAAAGTAAATAAGACTAGGAATTTTATACTGGTTCGGTTATAAACAACCTACTCCAGTCTTCGAGGACACCTTTCTGGGTTAGCACTAATCACAAAACACAAAATAGCACCTTACCACAAGGTTTATGGAGTTACACACCAACTCCAACCCTTTACAAACCTTGTATGAGAATGCAACGATCACGAACACCACCACCTTGCAAGTGCAAGATTGATCACACCTTGATCAATCTTTTACAACAATAAAGAGAGTATGTGATGGTCTATATGAAGCCTATTCAAATATATGAATATGAGTACAATAGGTTTTTAGAGAGAAGAAAGAAAGAGAGTGTAGAAGAGGAGATGGAAAACGTTTTTGGCCTTTGAATTTGCAAGACTTGTTCTTGTCTTTTGTTTGCTCACTTCTTTCCTTTTTATTCAAGTTGGCCGCCCCCTCTTGCCTTCCTCTTCCTCTTGAAAATTATCTTCTAAATCCTTGGAAGAGTGTATTACATCATTGTGACATGTCCTTGCTTACTTGGCAACTCCTCATTGGATGATCATTAAGCTCTTGCTTACTTGGCACTCATTGATTGGATGGATGTTGTCATCACTTGATGACTAGATAAATCTGAAATTAAACCTCAAAAATCATGTGCCAATTAGCCATAAAATTATTTCTATAAAGCATATAATCATCCCACATAATTAGCAAGACAAATTTCTCCAACTTGCCATGCTAAAAATCGGTCATAACACCTCTTTCACATGCTGAAATTTCAGCATGTGTAACATTTGCATTTTATTCAAAATGTTGCCAAGTTTGTTTTGATTTATTCCTTGAAAATAAAGAAGAAATCAATCATCATTTAGTACATAACATACTACCAATTTTGGAATAAAAATTGATCACCAATAGAGCCTAGAATTCGCCCAACATACATTACACACATGCTGAAATTTTCAACATGTGTGATATTTGAAAATATCACTTTATTTATTTCCATGAAATATTCAAAACATTGCAATAACATATTTCAATTAATCCACATGATTCAAGATAGTAAAATATGGCTCATTAAGAGTAAAAAATCGGCCAGCCATGCACACATGCTGAAATTTTCAGCATGTGTTACAAATGTGACATAGTTTGAAATGTTACCTTGTGTAGCTCCTTCCTTTATGTCACCAACATTGTATGCTTCATTCTTGGCCAATCAAGATGCCAACAAAGCTCCACATATGCTCCAACATGGCTTTAGTATGTGTGTGATGAAGATTGTGCATGTGCTGAATTTTATTTTTGCAAACTTTGTAAAATAGTGCACATATAATTATACACACATGGTATATTCCAATCAGCCCTTAATTGATTTTTCTAGAACACTTTAGAATGTATGAGTATGTAAAAAGTGTCAAGATACATGTTATATGCCATGCCAAAAATGTTCCATGTGTCGTGTATGTAGAAAATCGAATTTTCAACGTTTATCGATTACCCGATTTTTCTCTAATTAAATTCCAACTTTTTGCACATGTTATTTATATTATGTTACACATAATATACATAAATTAAACTTTAATATTCAACACTTAGGCTGATCTAAAGTGGCACCTAAAATCTCCACAATTTGGCCTTAATTGAGGATAATTTATGTGTACCAACATGGAATGATTTTATGGCTGCACATACCATGTAAGCCACGAAATTTGTGGCCATTTTTGAAGTGTAGGGGCTGGCCATCTATTTATGGCAAGTACGTGACACGTTGGCGAAGTTTCGGTATTCACCCGATACGACAATTTTCGGTTTAGAACCTTTTAACGTGTCGTGATGAATTTGTCATCACCATGACTTATATCATATTATATAAGACCTGAATATACTCATAAATATGAGTTAAGTATAGTGGTGTGACGTTAACGTACGTACGTAAAATATATAACGTGTCGGTAGTACATTGGAATATATGTGTATGTGCCTTTTTCAAAAAAAATCTATATATATATATATATATATATATATATATATATATATATATATATATATGTTAAGTGGCGTTTAGGAGGGAGTGGAAGACTTTCCTTTCTTCAACTTATTGCCTTTGTGCCTTTTCCAAATATGGCTTCCTTGAATGAACTACTTAGTTTAATTAAGTAAGTACTTCACTTAATGAACTAGTTTAGTTCATTAATGATGGCACCTAAAAATAGTTCAAACACAACAAATGCTTTCCATTTGATGTAAGCTTTAAAGCTTCATGGCTCGTTAGTATGGCGACAATATATATGAACTATATAAGGCAAGTTTCATGCAAAAACGTGTCATGTCATAGAACATGTCATGCATTTCTTTAATACACGTTTATTTAAATCATGCATTTTGAAATCACTCAAACCCCTTTTTCTCTACAATCTCCCCCTTTTGATGATTTACAAAATAACCTACATTCATGATTTAAATCTTATCGCTCCCCCTCCAATTGTGCATAAATTCAAATTTTGAATTTCAAATTTCAAATCGCTCCCCCTTGATTTATGCAATCAGTTTCTCTCTCCCCTTAAATCATGCATTCTCTCCCCCTTTATTTTGGAAAGTCAATCAAAAATGCATGTAAATATGGAAAGATAATCAAATCAAATCAGCAGAAATCATGCATAATTTAGAACGAAGATTTTCATATGTGGCTTGATTTCATGCTTTAGTGAAGATGTCAGCTACTTGTACTTCAGTGCGTACGTGATCTATGACAATATCACCATTACTTATGTGATCACGAAGAAAATGATAACGTACTTCTATATGCTTGGCCTTAGAGTGTAGTACGGGGTTCTTAGACAGGTTGATAGCACTCATACTATCACAATATATAGGAATTTTATTTACGGCAATTCCAAAGTCCAAAAGTTGTTGTTTTATCCATATAATTGTATGCAACAAAGACTAAGTGCCATGTACTCAGCTTCAGTAGTGGATAAAGCTACGCTTGCTTGCTTTTTGGAAAACCATAAAATAAGTGAGTTTCCTATGAATTGGCAAGTGTCACTCGTGCTTTTTCTATCTATTTTACATCCACCATAGTCAGCGTCAGTGTAGGCATGCAAATTAAAGTCACAATCTTTATCATACCAAATGCCTAAGGTGGGTGTGTGCTTAATATATCGGAATATTCTTTTCACCGCATTAAAGTGAGACACCTTAGGTTGACTTTGAAAACGTGCACACATACATACACTGAACATGATATCAGGCCTACTAGCAGTAAGATATAGCAAAGAGCCAATCATAGATCTATATAAAGCATTATCAAAATCCTTACCATGTTCATTTTTATCTAATTTAGTAGTGACACTCATAGGGGTGGGTGATGGTTTTAAGTTCTCAAAATTGAACTTTTTAATCATATCATTTATATATTTAGCTTGGCTTATGTGGATGCCTTTACTCGTTTGTTTAATCTGCAAGCCAAGAAAGTAGTTCAATTTGCCAACCATAGACATTTCAAATTCGGATTTCATGCAATTTTCAAAATCTTCAACAAGTTTATGAGAAGTGGAGCCGAAAATGATGTCATCAACGTAAATTTGAATAATAAGTAAATCCGATTTATCTTGTTTTAAAAATAAAGTACTATCTATAGTGCCTCTTTTAAAACCATTTTCTAAAAGAAAAGTAGCAAAACGATCATACCATGCTCTAGGTGCTTGCTTTAGACTGTATAGTGCCTTCTTTAGTTTGTATACGTGATCGGGGTATTTCAAAACTTCAAAACTGGGTGGTTGTTTCACGTATACCTCTTCTTGTATGAATCCATTTAAGAATGCACTTTTCACGTCTATTTGATAGAGTTTAAAATCTTTCATGCATGCAATGGCAAGTAAAAGTCGTATAGCTTCTAAACGTGCTACGGATGCAAATGTTTCATCATAATCAATTCCTTCTTCTTGATTATAGCCTTGTGCCACAAGTCTAACTTTATTTCTAACAACTTTTCCTTCTTCATTCATTTTATTTCTAAACACCCACTTTGTGCCTATTATGGTCTTATCTTGTGGTCGTGACACTAAATCCCATACGTCATTTCTAACAAATTGATTAAGTTCGTCATGCATAGCATCAATCCAAGAAGAATCACTCAAAGCATCATGCACATTTTTAGGTTCGATTTCAGAAATCATGGCATGAAATTGGTTTATTTCATCCGGATTTATTTTTCTACGTGGTCGCACACCGTGAGTGATATCGCCTATAATGAGATCATGTGGGTGATCTCTATGCCATCTTGGTTGATTATTTTCTACGTTCTCATGCATTTCTAAGTGATCATGCATTTCCAGTGTATCATGCATATCATGCTTGCCATCATCATCATCCAACACGGGTTTCAATTCAAAATCATCATCATATTCTTTATCTTTATCAATCTCACCAAATTCATTGAACTTCACATGAATAGATTCTAGAATTTGTCTAGTGAGAGGATAATAGCATCTATATGCTTTTGAATTCACAGAATACCCAAAAAAGATGCATTCAATTGATTTAGATTCATACTTATCCAAATTATCTTTCGTATTTAACACAAAGCATTTACAACCAAACACACGAAAATAATCAAATTTAGGCATGCGATCATTTAATATCTCATAAGGCCTCTTATTTATTTTCTTTCTAATTGACAAACGATTAACTATGTAGCATGCACAATTTACGGCTTCCGCCCACAAAAATCTTGGCAATTTATTCTCACACAACATGGTTCTAGCAATTTCTTGTAATGTCCTATTCTTTCTTTCTCTAACTCCATTTAATTGTGGAGTTCTAGGTGGCAAAAACTCGTGTTTAATTCCTTTTTCTTCGCAAAATGAAATCATGTCCTTGTTTTTAAATTCACCGCCTCTATCGCTTCTTATCCTCTTCACATTGACACCATATTGATTTTCAAGTTGTTTTATTAGTTTAGCAATTTCAACAGCACTATCATCCTTATGTGCAAGAAACAAAGTCCAAGTTAACGAGAAAAATCATCAACAATCACACAAGCATGGTGACGTCCACCAAGACTCGTAGTGCGACTAGGACCAAAAAAATCAATGTGTAATAATTCTAAAACTCTAGTCGTGCTTATTTCATTCTTAGGTTTAAGTGACTCGCGTGTTTGTTTGCCTTTTATGCAAGATTCACACAACTGAAAGTTGTCTAAATCAAGTGTAGGCAATCCTCGTATTAGGTTCTTTCGTTGGACTTTTTCTAGTGTAGAAATGTCAATATATCCTAAACGTCTATGCCACAAATTTACGTTAGGTTCATTTGACATGAAACACTTAACCTTAGCGTCTAACATATCATCCATAGAAAGAGTAAAGATGTTTCCTTCCCGTTTTCCTTTTAAAACTGTTTCTCCATTTTTATTTATTATTGTTGTAATCCAATCATAGAATCCTTCTTGTACCTGAGATTGAGCTAGTGAACATGTGACAATGTACGCTTGCGTTTGGAATTGATTAAGTCAATGATCATTATAAGTATATCATGAGAGTACTATATGTATTACAAGAAAGGATCCAATTGCTCCATGACTTTGTGAGATTCGGCCCTAGCCAAGATGGGCTATTTTTAAAATCCCTATTTAAATATAAGCTAATGGCATAAATGTGTATCATTATTTTTTTTTAGAAAAATAAAAGGTGGCTAAGAGGGTATAAGGCTTAGTTGGGGTCATTTAAGACCCCAACCGCCGGCGGTATTAAGAGGGCAAGGGGAGAGAGGATAATTAAGAAGAAAGGTGGCTTGATTAATGAAGTTTAACCTAACCAACCCTAAAAGAAACTATAGTTAGTCAAAAGAAACTATGGTTGGCCTAAAGTAACCGTAGTTAGTAGAAAAGTAACCTTGGTTAACCAAAGGTAACCAAGGTTAAGACACCTAACTAGAAGGGCTAAGGCAAAACCCTAACCCCACCCCTTATTACCCAACGGCTAACCTAGCCAAGAGAAGAAGAGTTTTTCCCCCAAAATACACTTGAACATTCCCTAGATTTCAAACACTCCAAGGTGTCTCAAGAGCAAAAAAAAAAGAACTTCTTCTCTCCCTTTTTCCTTCCAACCTCACGGCCAAGAGGAGCACCAAGAAGGATAGGATTCCTCCAAAGCTAAGTGACATTAGGTAAGTGTTCTTAGCCTCTTAAGAAGACATTTATACTTTCATGAAGATGAAACTCATGGTGTGCCTCTCTTTGTCCAAACAGTGACCTTAATGGTCTCTAGGCTCAAGGATCTCAAGCTTTCAAGAACTCTAGTTTAGAGAAGCTTGGACACTACTCACACTCCTTTTTGGTAAGCCATTTAGCTTTCTTTTGAAGGAATGTTGAGTTAAAAACCTAGACTAACTATGTTTCTTTCTTTCTCCCCCACCACCGTGGGAATGCTTGTGTAGAGGAGAGAAAGACTTCAACTTTTTTTTCACCTTTCCAAGAAGTGTAAGCAAACAAGGCAAGTACACTATACTTTTTATGGTTTAGATGTGAAAGTGTGTGCATGAATGGCTAGAAATACCTAAGATCTAATCTTAGTTGTAAAATGGTAAGTTACAAGGCCAAAACTTTCGGCCCTAGGCATTTAAATGTGTAGGAGAAGTACTTTGCTCCAAAGATGTGTTCTTTGATGGTTACATGCATATTTATGTTCTAATCTAGGCTTGAATGTGTTAAAGATCCTTTCTTTCGTGATGAAAGGCCCACGGTGGAAGGGTTAAGGCAAGATGGGTGAGTTTACATGAAAAATGTTGATAAAGCAAGAAAGTGGGGACAAGATTTGATCTTGTTGTGTGTTAGGCTTAAATACTCTTGATTATATCATTTTCTTGCATGCACCAAATATTGAGGCTGTTGGTGAAGGGTGCGAGCGTTCATCTCAAAAATTTTGCTAAGTGTTGGTGACAAAAATGTGAGCCAAGGACATTTAGGAAGAATGTATAATCACTGGAAAATTCTGGAGCTGGACCGAAATTTTAGCTGTTTTGTGAAGCCAGAAAAGGGACCTTAGGAACCTTCAAATCCACTGAGTTTTGGTATGATATTAGTTTTATGTGTTTGTTAGATGTGAGACTTGGAATCACCTTAAAAAGAGCCACGGTTTATTTTTAATGAATTTTCGACTGAGATTGGTCCTGCTGGAAAAGTTGTACTGGACAGAACTTAAGTAATGTGTTTAGTAGCCTAAAAATGGACCTTAGGAGTGTGCAAATCCATTAATTTTCGGCATGGTGCTAGCCTCATGAATAAAGAAGAGATGGCAGTTGGAATTTTATCAAAATAAGTTGTGTTTTATTTTTAATTAATTTTCTAGCAAAACGGGTCAAACTGAATTATGCTGGATAGACAGAATTTATGTCACACATTGCATGATCTGAAAAAGGGCCTTAGAGAATCGGATTTGGGCTAAAAATTGGTAGGATGCTAGCCCAATGAGTTTATTAAGTTAGGGAGTTGGAATTTCCAGAAAAAGCTTAAAGGATTGGTCACAATAAATGTTATAGCAAAGTATGGTCATTTCAGAATTCAGATTGCATGGTTTTATGAAAAGGAGCAATTGAGTCCCTTATTGATATCGTAATTTCGCAACGCATGCATGGCATTCACTTAGGACAGTCACGGAGAAGTGCATGTGATTAAATGGGTCTAAAATGTGCATTTTAGTAGAAAATTCCTAAGAAGAAGTAGACGCTACGAAGCTGGAAATTCCAGCATGTTAACGAAACATGTCCATTCGTTTATGTCATGCATTATGCCGTCGTTTGCACGTTGCATATCATATATTGCATTCATCGTCACTTGCATGATTTATGGCATGGATTTTACGTGAAAGAAAGATGAAAAGCGTTTTCAAAAAGATGATTTTTGTGTTTTTAAAAGAACGCTTCCCCACCGGTACCGTGTGTGAGTATGAACTGGCCAGTATGAACCTGAGCAGATCCGGGTTAAGTGATCTGAAAGAAGTATGAACCTGAGCAGATTCGGGTTAAGTGATCTGAAAGAAGTATGAACCTGAGCAGATCCGGGTTAAGTGATCTGGAAGGACGACCGTGCGGGCCCGGAAGAGAATAGACCCGGCAAGTATGATGACGTTACCGTTCCGAATCCGGGAGTAATAGATTCGAAGGGGAGAAGTTACCGCCTCAGATCCGGGAAGATAGATCTGAACACTCTATTGTTTTATGACGATGATGATTTGAAAGAAAAGCATGAAAAATCATATTCTCATTTTTATCATGATGCATCACATGTGCATATGCATGCATGTCACGTTTATGGAATTATTGTGTAGTAACACATGATACTTAGACTAAGTTGGCATGACCTTGTAGAACCTAAGTGTGACTTCTTTAAGTGATGATTATTATGGTGTTATTCATCGGTACACGTTACAGTCTCTTAATGTTATATTCTGCTTGACTGGTGATTTATCTTAAGTTAAGATCTTATTACATTAAGTGATGATCCTTATCGAATGATGGTCGGAGAACAAGTATGCTTCTAAACCAAATATTGTTTGGGGTTGGTTCTTGCTCGCACTTTCCATTTAACTTATGACTATTATAGTATACTTGCTGGTGACATTGTCACTCACCCTATTTTTCTCTCCAGAGGTGGCAGGAGACAAAGTTGAATGGATTGATGACAAGCCTAGGGTTCCTTACCCGTGAGTGCGTTGGAGGATGGCCAGGATTAGTAGACCGAGCGTACCAGCATTAAGGGACGTTGGTGTTATGTAATTGTGATGGGAAAACAATTTACTTTTGATGCTTTCAGCTACGATTTATGTGGGTTGTAAACTTTAACTGATTATGTTGACGTTTTAATTCGAAGTTTTAAATTCTGCCACGGTTTCGCTTGTTATTGCGCGTAAGCACGAACATCCATGCATAAATATCATGGATCACGACGCGTATGGACGACGCCTAGTACTCTCCTTAGTGAAGTACGGCGGGTGCACCGGCTTCGGTGGGGCCGGGGTGCGGGGCGCCACAGGTGGTATCAGAGCGAAGGCTCCAGATCCGGGCAGAATGTAGAACTAAGTCATGATTATAGTCGACTAAGTTTGATCTTAGACCTAAGAATTGATCTTAGATGAGAGTTGACCTTAGAACAGAACGACTTCGACATACAAATTAGGTCACGGCCCAGTGATAGGCCCCACCAAGTGACCTATCGTATATTCGAACAACGATGTATGTACGAATATGTTCTTCCGATATGTCAAGTTTAATTCTGTTACTAGTTGTGACATTCCTGTACCGAATAAAGTCGACACTGCGTGCTGCAGATGGTGCGACCCAGAGGGAGACCAGCCCGAGCTAGACCCGAGGTGCAAGAGCCTATCCCACCTCCACCCGCTCAGGCCCCTCCACCTCCACCGCCTCAAGGCCAAAATCCACCGCCAGTGCAGAATGTCCCTCCCCCACAAGGACCTTTCCCACCTATGATGCCAGACATGAATACCTTTCAGAACTTCTGCCAAACGGTTACTCAGATTGGGCAAGTGATGCTCCAACAGAATAATCCCCAACCTCACGAGCCGATTAGGGATGCCCAGTATTACTTTGAAAAGTTGAAAAGAGCCAATGTTCCGCCATTCGAAGGAAAGTCAGATTCGGATATGGCTGAAAAATGGCTTGATGAGGTAGAAAATTGCTTCGAACTAATCAGAGCCCCGGAAGAAATGAAGACTCAAGTAGTCAGACCCTTTCTGTTAGGAGAGGCCAACCAATGGTGGAAGGCCAATCTACAAGCTTTGCCAAGACCAATTCCCTGGGAAAGGTTTCTACAGGAATTTAACAAGTTCTACATACCCCCTTCAGTCAAGCTACAGAAAAGACATGAATTTGAATCCCTAATGCAAGAGTCGGGAATGACAGTTGCTGATTACGCCAACAAATTTATAGCTCTGGGAATATTCCAACCATCCACTATGAATGATGAGGAAACAAAGATGTTGAAATTTGAGAGAGGACTGAACCCTAGAATCCGAACATGGTTGGTTAATGCCAACCCAGCCAACTTTGGTGCCCTTCTAGATGCCTGTTACAGAATTTGAACGAGATATCATTCGCAGGGACGAGTTTAATCAGAAGAGGGGAAGGGAGACCACTGGAAGCGGAGGGCCCCGTAAGGCCGCCAAGCAAAATACAATGGGGCCAGGGCGCCAAGGGAAGAACCGATTTCAACGCCGCTCCCAGAAAAACCAATCACAGAATCGGGGACAACAACTTGCCATTCCAAAATGCGCTCATTGTGGTAAGTTCCATGTAGAAGAATGCTATGTCCAGGCTGGCAAATGTTTCGGATGTGGTCAGACTGGGCACATCCTAAAGTACTGTCCAAACAAAGGGACCACCTGCTTTGGATGCGGAAAAACGGGACACATAGCCAGAGAGTGTCCTGAGAAGAGAACCCAGCAACAACAACAGCCACCAAAACCTCGGCGTCAGCGTACCAACGCCCGAGTCCACGCTATGACTGACGCAGCTGCTGAGGAAGCCGACAATGTAGTAACAGGTATTTTCCGGAAACCGTACTACTTTTCTTTTACAACATCATTGCCCTATGGTTGCTTAGTAAGAATTGTATGATCCAGGAGTTATACAAGTATGTTCAATACCTGCCAACGTACTATTTGACAGTGGCGCCAGCCACTCTTTCATATCCAAGAGATTCGCAAAGAATATTGAGAAAGGACCAACCTATAGTGATGCACCTTATAGAATCCAAGCAGCTGGGGAGCAGGTGCTTGTAGCTCACCAAGTGTTCAAAAATTGTGAACTTGAATTTAATAACCATCGGTTTGACACCGATTTGATTTCCATACCCATGGGGGACTTCGATGTAATTCTTGGAATGGACTGGCTCTCCAAGAACTGTGCCAACATCGATTGTAGTGAAAAGCAAGTTACCTTTAAGGACCCCACACATAAAGACGTAACATTTCGAGGGAGATCGAAGTTACGAAAGAACCCTAAGAACATTTATGTAAATGCAATTCGCGCCAGTAAAGCTTTAAAGAAAGGACATCAAGGATATCTGGTCTATGCCATAAACACTGACCAACCACCCACGGACTTAACTCAAGTTCCAGTGGTCCGAGAATATCCGGAGGTTTTTCCAGAAGAATTTCCAGGCCTTCCCCCAGAGCGGGAAATAGCTTTTGAGATCAACCTAATTCCAGGAGCTGAATATCGAAGGCTCCATACAGAATGGCCCCCACAGAACTGAAAGAGCTGAAAGAGCAGCTACGAGAGTTATTAGAAAAGAAGCTGATACGCCCAAGTGTTTCACCTTGGGGAGCGCCAGTACTGTTCGTCAAAAAGAAGGACGGAAGTATGCGGTTGTGTATCGACTATAGAGAACTCAATAAAATCACCATAAAGAATAAGTACCCCTTGCCGAGAATCGACGACTTGTTCGACCAGCTTCGGGTAAGCGAGTAAGACCTTTGTTTCAGTAATAAGTTTCTTATGAACCCTATCTAAAAGTATCATGATGCAGGGGGCAAGAATTTTCAGTAAGATTGATCTTCGCTCGGGATACTTCCAGTTGAAGATCAAAGCTGAAGACATCCACAAAACTGCATTCAGAACTCGTTACGGACATTACGAGTTCCTAGTAATGCCGTTCGGACTGACCAATGCGCCTGCCGCATTCATGGATCTAATGAACCGAGTCTTTCAAGAACAATTAGACAAATTCGTCGTAGTCTTCATAGACGACATCTTGATATATTCACCAGACGAAGAAACCCATGCAACCCATCTAAGGATTGCTCTGGACATCTTACGAAGAGAACAACTGTATGCGAAGTTCAATAAGTGCGAATTCTGGCTACAAAGCGTAGCCTTCCTAGGGCATGTGATATCCGAAGAAGGAATATCTGTAGATCCCAAGAAAATCGAAGCAATCACGGAGTGGCCCAGACCGACAAATGTTACGGAGGTACGAAGTTTTCTAGGTCTCGCGGGTTACTATCGAAATTTTGTAGAAGGATTCTCCCGGATTGCTATGCCCATGACCCGCTTAACCTAGAAGAAAACCAAGTTTGAATGGACTTCAGACTGCAAGAATAGCTTTACTGAATTAAAGAAGAAACTGACTTCCGCCCCAGTCCTGGCACAGCCTATTCCCGGAGAAAACTTTGTGGTATATAGTGATGCCTCTAAGAACGGGTTAGGATGTGTACTAATGCAAAAAGATCGAGTAATTGCATATGCATCCCGACAGTTAAAACCCTTTGAACAAAACTATCCTATACACGACCTTGAGTTGGCAGCTGTGGTCTTCGCACTAAAAATATGGACACACTATTTGTACGGCGAAAAGTGCGAAATTTTCACAGATCACAAAAGTCTCAAATACTTATTCACTCAAAAAGAGCTGAACATGCGACAACGAAGATGGTTGGAGCTAATAAAGGACTATGACCTATCAATTCAATATCACCCGGAAAAGCCAATAAGGTGGTGGACGCATTAAGTAGAAAAACAAGTCATCCACGCCAACCTCCTTTGTAGCGTGACATGGAGGAATTTGATCTAGAAGAAGTCGATTCAATTGAGGGCATGCTCGCAAAATTGATGATAATTCCTTCGTTAATAGATAGAATTAAAGAGGAGCAAGAAAAGGACGAAATCCTAAGAAAGATAAAGGATCGAGTACAGACAAAACTCATTGGAGAATTTAAGGTTCGGGACGACAACAGTCTGTGGTTTCAAGAAAGATTGTGCGTACCCAATAACGAAGACATTTTGAACAAAGTTCTTAAGGAAGCACATAGCTCGCGATTATCCATCCACCCTGGAGCTAACAAGATGTACCAAGATTTGAAACAACGATTCTGGTGGCGCGGCATGAAAAGACAGATTGCAGAGTTTGTGGAAAAATGTCTCGTGTGCCAAAAGGTGAAAGCAGAACACCAGAAACCCGCAGGGTTGCTACAGCCTCTCGAGGTTCTCGAATGGAAATGGGATCACATTTCTATGGATTTTGTGACTGACTTGCCTAGAACAAAAAACGGTTACGATGCCATTTGGGTAGTTGTTGATCGTCTAACCAAGTCCGCCCATTTCATGGCTATGACAATCAAGGCTCCAATGGAAAAGTTGGCTACGATGTACGTAGAACAAATTGTAAGTCTTCACGGAGTGCCCCTAAGTATCGTGTGTGATCGCGACCCTCGCTTCACATCACGATTCTGGACAGCTTTTCAGAAAACAATGGGTACTGAAATTCATATGAGCTCGGCATTTCATCCCCAAACGGATGGTCAATCAGAAAGAACTATTCAGACACTAGAAGACATGCTGCGATCTTGCACCCTCGATTTTGGGAAAAGCTGGGATCGAAGTCTCAAACTAGTAGAATTTTCATATAACAACAGCTACCATCGATCTATAGGAATGGCCCCATACGAAGCACTCTATGGAAGAAAGTGCCGATCTCCTCTTTATTGGGATGAAATAGGAGACAAGATTCTCACTGGGCCTGACCTAGTCGAGCAAGCTCGAGAGAAGATAAAAATTATAAAGCAAAAGTTACAAGCGGCCCAAGATAGAAGCAAGGTCTGGGCAGATGAGAAGCGGCGACCGTTAGAATTTCAAGATGGAGAAAAAGTGTTTCTCAAAGTGTCGCCAACCAAGGGAGTTAAAAGATTTGGTATTAAAGGGAAGTTGAGCCTAAGATTTATTGGGCCATACGAGGTTCTTGAAAGAATTGGAAAGGTGGCCTATCGACTCGCTCTACTGCCCACCCTATCTCAAATCCATGACGTGTTTCATGTCTCACAACTGCGACGATATGTACACGATCCTAGTCATGTCATAAAAGATCTACCTTTGAAGCTGGAAGCTGACAGACCTATGAGGAAGAACCAGAAAAGATAGTCGATCGTAAAGAAAAGGTGCTAAGGAAACGAACTATACCAATGGTTAAGGTACAATGGAAGAACCATTCGGTGGATGAGCCTACCTGGGAACTAGAAGAGGACATGAAAAATTTGTACCCTCACCTCTTCGGTTAGCACTTTCAAGTTTCAAGGACGAAACTTATAATAAGGGGGGAGAATGTTGTAATCCAATCATAGAATCCTTCTTGTACCTGAGGTTGAGCTAGTGAACATGTGACAATGTACGCTTGCGTTTGGAATTGATTAAGTCAATGATCATTATAAGTATATCATGAGAGTACTATATGTATTACAAGAAAGGATCCAATTGCTCCATGACTTTGTGAGATTCGGCCCTAGCCAAGATGGGCTATTTTTAAAATCCCTATTTAAATATAAGCTAATGGCATAAATGTGTATCATTATTTTTTTTTAGAAAAACAAAAGGTGGCTAAGAGGGTATAAGGCTTAGTTGGGGTCATTTAAGACCCCAACCGCCGGCGGTATTAAGAGGGCAAGGGGGGAGAGGATAATTAAGAAGAAAGGTGGCTTGATTAATGAAGTTTAACCTAACCAACCCTAAAAGAAACTATAGTTAGTCAAAAGAAACTATGGTTGGCCTAAAGTAACCATAGTTAGTAGAAAAGTAACCTTGGTTAACCAAAGGTAACCAAGGTTAAGACACCTAACTAGAAGGGCTAAGGCAAAACCCTAACCCCACCCCTTATTACCCAACGGCTAACCTAGCCAAGAGAAGAAGAGTTTTTCCCCCCAAAATACACTTGAACATTCCCTAGATTTCAAACACTCCAAGGTGTCTCAAGAGCAAAAAAAAGAACTTCTTCTCTCCCTTTTTCCTTCCAACCCCACGGCCAAGAGGAGCACCAAGAAGGATAGGATTCCTCCAAAGCTAAGTGACATTAGGTAAGTGTTCTTAGCCTCTTAAGAAGACATTTATACTTTCATGAAGATGAAACTCATGGTGTGCCTCTCTTTGTCCAAACCGTGACCCTTAATGGTCTCTAGGCTCAAGGATCTCAAGCTTTCAAGAACTCTAGCTTAGAGAAGCTTGGACACTACTCACACTCCTTTTTGGTAAGCCATTTAGCTTTCTTTTGAAGGAATGTTGAGTTAAAAACCTAGACTAACTATGTTTCTTTCTTTCTCCTCCACCACCGTGGGAATGCTTGTGTAGAGGAGAGAAAGACTTCAACTTTTTTTTTCACCTTTCCAAGAAGAGTAAGCAAACAAGGCAAGTACACTATACTTTTTATGGTTTAGATGTGAAAGTGTGTGCATGAATGGCTAGAAATACCTAAGATCTAATCTTAGTTGTAAAATGGTAAGTTACAAGGCCAAAACTTTCGGCCCTAGGCATTTAAATGTGTAGGAGAAGTACTTTGCTCCAAAGATGTGTTCTTTGATGGTTACATGCATATTTATGTTCTAATCTAGGCTTGAATGTGTTAAAGATCCTTTCTTTCGTGATGAAAGGCCCACGGTGGAAGGGTTAAGGCAAGATGGGTGAGTTTACATGAAAAATGTTGATAAAGCAAGAAAGTGGGGACAAGATTTGATCTTGTTGTGTGTTAGGCTTAAAATACTCTTGATTATATCATTTTCTTGCATGCACCAAATATTGAGGCTGTTGGTGAAGGGTGCAAGCGTTCATCTCAAAAATTTTGCTAAGTGTTGGTGACAAAAATGTGAGCCAAGGACATTTAGGAAGAATGTATGATCACTGGAAAATTCTGGAGCTGGACAGAAATTTTAGCTGTTTTGTGAAGCCAGAAAAGGGACCTTAGAAACCTTCAAACCACTGATTTTTGGTATGCTATTAGTTTTATGTGTTTTTTAGATGTGAGAGTTGAAATCACCTTAAAAAGAGCCACGGTTTATTTTTAATGAATTTTCTACTGAGATTGGTCCTGCTGGAAAAGTTGTACTGGACAGAACATAAGTAATGTGTTTAGTAGCCTAAAAATGGACCTTAGGAGTGTGCAAATCCATTAATTTTCGGCATGGTGCTAGCCTCATGAATAAAGAAGAGATGGCAGTTGGAATTTTATCAAAATAAGTTGTGTTTTATTTTTAATTAATTTTCTAGCAAAACGGGTCAAACTGAATTATGCTGGATAGACAGAATTTATGTCACACTTTGCATGATCTGAAAAAGGGCCTTAGAGAATTGGATTTGGGCTAAAAATTGGCGGGATGCTAGCCCACTGAGTTTATTAAGTTAGGGAGTTGGAATTTCCAGAAAAAGCTTAAAGGATTGGTCACAATAAATGTTATAGCAAAGTATGGTCATTTCAGAATTCAGATTGCATGGTTTTATGAAAAGGAGCAATTGAGTCCCTTATTGATATCGTAATTTCGCAACGCATGCATGGCATTCACTTAGGACAGTCACGGAGAAGTGCATGTGATTAAATGGGTCTAAAACGTGCATTTTAGGAGAAAATTCCTAAGAAGAAGTAGACGCTACGAAGCTGGAAATTCCAGCATGTTAACGAAACATGTCCATTCGTTTATGTCATGCATTATGCCGTCGTTTGCACGTTGCATGTCATATATTGCATTCATCGTCACTTGCATGATTTATGGCATGGATTTTACGTGAAAGAAAGATGAAAAACGTTTTCAAAAAGATGATTTTTGTGTTTTTAAAAGAACGCTTCCCCACCGGTACCGTGTGTGAGTATGAACTGGCCAGTATGAACCTGATCAGATCCTGGTTAAGTGATCTGAAAGAAGTATGAACCTGAGCAGATCCGGGTTAAGTGATCTGAAAGAAGTATGAACCTGAGCAGATCCAGGTTAAGTGATCTGGAAGGACGACCGTGCGGGCCCAGAAGAGAATAGACCCGACAAGTATGATGACGTTACCGTTTCGAATCCGGGAGTAATAGATTCGAAGGGGAGAAGTTACCGCCTCAGATCCGGGAAGATAGATCTGAACACTCTATTGTTTTATGACGATGATGATTTGAAAGAAAAGCATGAAAAATCATATTCTCATTTTTATCATGATGCATCACATGTGCATATGCATGCATGTCACGTTTATGGAATTATTGTGTAGTAACACATGATACTTAGACTAAGTTGGCATGACCTCGTAGAACCTAAGTGTGACTTCTTTAAGTGATGATTATTGTGGTGTTATTCATCGGTACACGTTACACTCTCTTAATGTTATATTCTACTTGACTGGTGATTTTTCTTAAGTTAAGATCTTATTACATTAAGTGATGATCCTTATCGAATGATGGTCGGAGGACAGGTATGCTTCTAAACCAAATATTGTTTGGGGTTGGTTCTTGCTCGCACTTTCCATTTAACTCATGACTATTATAGTATACTTGCTGGTGACATTGTCACTCACCCTATTTTTCTCTCCAGAGGTGGCAGGAGACAAAGTTGAATGGATTGATGACGAGCCTAGGGTTCCCTACCCGTGAGTGCGTTGGAGGATGGCCAGGATTAGTAGACCGAGCGTACCAGCATTAAGGGACGTTGGTGTTATGTAATTGTGATGGGAAAACAATTTACTTTTGATGCTTTCAGCTACGATTTATGTGGGTTGTAAACTTTAACTGATTATGTTGACGTTTTAATTCGAAGTTTTAAATTCTGCCACGATTTCGCTTGTTATTGCGCGTAAGCACGAAAATCCATGCATAAATATCATGGATCACGACGCGTATGGACGACGCCTAGTACTCTCCTTAGTGAAGTACGGCGGGTGCACCGGCTTCGGCGGGGCCGGGGTGCGGGGCGCCACAATTATATTGCAATATGGGTGAGTAAAACACATATCAAAACCATTGTCAATGAATTGCGAAATGCTAAGAAGATTATAGGATAAGTTGCTTACCAAAAAGACGTTTGAGATTTGAAGGGTGCTTGGGTTTTCAATTGTACCTTTTCCGATGATCTTGCCTTCATTGTTGTCTCCAAAGGTCACGGATCCGCCTTTTGTGACCTTCTTCAATTTAGTGAACAAGCTCGGGTCACCCGTCATGTGCCTCGAGCAACCACTGTCAAGGAACCACTTGATAGATATATCTTTTGATGTGTGGGTTCCCTGCAATGTACAATAGTGATTTAGGTACCCTTTTAAGTTTGGGTCCTTACGAATTAGTTATTCACCTCTTAGTAAAAGTACCTTTCGATACCCATACTTGGGTGATCCTTCTCGGTCTATCAAATGGCAAGAATGTAGGTGAAGGTGCAATGTAGTAGACATGTGGTGAGTGAACTTTGGGCCTTTGGCCGAGCACTCCTTTATATGCATTATATGGAGGACGTCTTTGATATAACCTTGTGTTGGTGTGCGTAGTGCGTGATCTAGATGGATGAAATGAATGTCGTGTATGCATCACTTGTTTCTTCTTATATCTATATGGCACAAAATTATATTTCGCATGATATGAAGAAGAAGTATGACGAGATGAGGGGAGAGGGGGTCTTTTCGTCATCTTAGACGCCGTATTTGCTTTTGGAGTGTCTACTTTCTTAGACAATACAAACTTGGTTGGTTTAATAGATACTTCATTTGTTTCAATGTATCCTAATCCCGTTTTATCACTATCATGCTTTTGTGATAAAATAATACGATCTAGGATGTTAGATCCTGTATCAAACTGTTTCATCATTTTCTCTAAGTCTGTATTCCTTGATTTCAAATTTGAAATCTCGGATTTCATTTCCTTATTTTGCATGGTCAATGATGAGATCTCTGTCTTTAATGCATTAATGATGCATGACGACTCTTCTTTTGAATCGTTTAATTGAGCGACAAGATTCTCGTTAGAAAATTCTAACAGCTTCTTGTCTTCAATTAATCGCTTCTTTTCTTTCGCGAGAGTCTTAGTGAATTTATGCAATTCTAAGTACTGACTAAAAAGATCATCATAAGAAGGCTCAGAGTCAGAATCAGAGTCAGATGATACCTCGTTTGATGCTTTGGACACAAAGCATACTTGTGCAGTCTCCTCTTCTGTCTCAGTCTCGGAATCAGATGTATCACTCCAAGTGGAGTCCTTGAGAGCTCTTTTCCTTTGCTTAGGTTCTGAGACGAGTCTATTCTTGTTCTGTTCCTTTTCAGGGTGTTTGTTTGTTTGCTTGCTTGTCCTTATTAGGGTAGTCATATGATAGATGTCCAAGTTTACCGCATTCATAACGTTTAACATCCTTGTCATTTGTCTTGTTCTTACTTCTTTTAGTCGAAGTAGCCTTAGTTTTGTTTCTAAATGACTTTCTCATGAATTTTCTTAAACCTTTAGCTAATAAAATTAAGTCATCGTTATCTGATTCAGAATCACTATCATCTATGTGATCGGAAGAAGTAGAGACGTATTCATTTGATTTAAATACAATAGTCTTACCTTGTTTTGATGATGATTCCGATTTCCTTATGGTGAGTTTGTTCTCATATACCTTAAGTGATCCAATTAGTTCTTCCATCTTAATCGATTTAGTTTCTTTGCTTTCTTCTACGGCCGTTACTTTAGGGTCCCACTCGGATGGAAGGCTTCGCAAGACCTTTTGTACCTTTTCCTGCATAGTAAAGGCTTTGCCAAGAGACTCAAGAGAATTGTAAATGTTAGCCAAGCGAAGATCCATATCAACGATAGATTCATTTGGCAATAATTTAAATGACTCGAGTGTGGACATAAGCATGTTGATCTTGGACTCTTTTACTTGACTAGTGGCTTCGTGTTTCATTTCAAGAATTATCCACATTTCTTGAGCACTAGAACAATTTGAATCATAGCTAGATTCACTTTTACTTAGTCCATTTAAAAGTAATTGCATAGCCCTAGCGTTCATGCTTAGTCTCTTTTTATCATCATTAGTGTACTCTTGTCTAGGCTTAACGACCTCTAGTGTGACTCCATCTATAGTGGACAATTTTGATGGAACAAAAGGACCATCTTCTATAATCCACCAAATATCAATATCAATTGCCATAAGGAAAAGTTTCATTCTTAACTTCTATTGAATGAAAGACTCACCGTCAAAGAGAGGAGGCCTTTGACTGGACATACCTTCTTGTTCGGTTTTGAAGTTTGTGGTTGCCATCTCACTTAGATCGTTGGATCCTTTTGATGTGAGTGTTCCTGTGCTCTGATACCACTTGTAGGATCTGCAAGGAACCACTATAAGGGGAGGGTTGAATAGTGTGTGCGGAAAATGTGGTTTTTAAAATTGTTTTAAACCAAAAACCCAACTTCTGAAAACAGTTTCTGTTTTCAGGACCAGTTTTGAAACGTTTTGAAAACTAGGTTGAAGGTCTTCAAAAATTCTGAAATTTGGAGAGAACTTAGTCTCAGATGTTCTGAGTATCTCCTAAAAATTTCAGATTAAAATTCAACCTCTAACCCCTTGAAAAATCGTTGGTGGTCAGATTGCGCAAATCTGCCAGAAACGGTAGTCTGATTTGAAAATTTAATTCCTATTTTTCCGTAACTCCAAATGCTCTGAAAGTTTAATGAATAACCACTTATTAGTTTTATTTAATTGGGTTGAAAGATTTTTGAAAAAATCTTTTGGGAAGTTAGTCAAATACGTTCAAAGTCTCAAATTTGCAAGCCTGAAAATCAGACTGCACTAGTCTCAGAACTTTGGGCGTTTGGATGATTTATACTTGTCCAAAAGGGTTGAAACTTGCGCCAAACGAATTTTAAGACATGTGGCTATGATTCTGGAAAGTTTCGTGATTTTTGAAATTCGTTTACTATTTTTACCAACGTGATTAAAAACGATAAACAGCGCTAAAACTGAAAGTAAGTGCTGAAAGTAAATAAGACCAGGAATTTTATACTGGTTCGGTTATAAACAACCTACTCCAGTCTTCGAGGACACCTTCCTCGATTAGCACTAATCACAAAACACAAAATAGCACCTTACCACAGGGTTGATGGAGTTACACACCAACTCCAACCCTTTACAAACCTTGTATGAGAATACAACGATCACGAAAACCACCACCTTGCAAGTGCAAGATTGATCACACCTTGATCAATCTTTTACAACAATAAAGAGAGTATGTGGTGGTCTATATGAAGCCTATTCAAATATATGAATATGAGTACAATAGGCTTTTAGAGAGAAGAAAGAAAGAGAGTGTAGAAGAGGAGATGGAAAACGTTTTTGGCCTTTGAATTTGCAAGACTTGTTCTTGTCTTTTGTTTGCTCACTTCTTTCCTTTTTATTCAAGTTGGCCGCCCCCTCTTGCCTTCCTCTTCCTCTTGAAAATTATCTTCTATGTCCTTGGAAGAGTGAGTTACATCATTGTGACATGTCCTTGCTTACTTGACAACTCCTCATTGGATGATCATTAAGCTCTTGCTTACTTGGCACTAATTGATTGGATGGATGTTGTCATCACTTGATGACTAGATAAATCTGAAATTAAAACTCAAAAAGCATGTGCCAATTAGCCATAAAATTATTTCCATAAAGCATATAATCATCCCACATAATTAGCAAGACAAATTTCTCCAACTTGCCATGCTAAAAATCGGCCATAACACCTCTTTCACATGCTGAAATTTCAGCATGTGTAACATTTGCATTTTATTAAAAATGTTGCCAAGTTTGTTTTGACTTATTCCTTGAAAATAAAGAAGAAATCAATCATCATTTAGTACATAACATATTACCAATTTTGGAATAAAAATTGATCACCAATAGAGCCTAGAATTCGGCCAACATACATTACACACATGCTGAAATTTTTAGCATGTGTGATATTTGAAAATATCACTTTATTTATTTCTATAAAATATTCAAAACATTGCCATAACATATTTCAATTAATCCACATGATTCAAGATAGTAAAATATGGCTCATTAAGAGTAAAAAATCAGCCAGCCATGCACACATGCTGAAATTTTCAGCATGTGTTACAAATGTGACATAGTTTGAAATGTTACCTTGTGTAGCTCCTTCCTTTATGTCACCAACATTGTATGCTTCATTCTTGGCCAATTAAGATTCCAACAAAGCTCCACATATGCTCCAACATGGCTGTAGTATGCGTGTGATGAAGATTGTGCATGTGCTGAATTTTATTTTTGCAATCTTTGTAAAATAGTACACATATAATTATACACACATGGTATATTCCAATCAGTCCTTAATTGATTTTCCTAGAACACTTTAGAATGTATGAAGTATGTAAAAAGTGTCTAGATACTTGTTATATGCCATGCCAAAAATGTTCCATGTGTCGTGTACGTAGAAAACCGAATTCCCGATTTTTCTCTAATTAAATTCCAACTTTTTGCACATGTTATATATATTATGTTACACATAATATACATAAATTAAACTTTAATATTCAGCACTTAGGCTGATCTAAACTGGAGCCTAAACATATGACAAAATTGAAATTGGAATCTCCACAATTTGGCCTTAATTGAGGATGATTTGTGTGTGCCAACATGGAATGATTTTATGGCTGCACATACCATGTAAGCCACGAAATTTTTGTCCATTTTTGAAGTGTAGGGGCTGTCCATCTATTTATGGTAAGTATGTGACACGTTGGCGAAGTTTCGGTATTCACCCGATACGTCAATTTTCGGTTTAGAACCCTTTAACGTGTCGTAATGAATTTGTCACCACCATGACTTATATCATATGATATAAGACCTGAATATACTCATAAATATGAGTTAAGTATAGTGGTGTGACGTTAACGTACGTACGTAAAATATATAACGTGTCGGTAGTACGTTGGAATATATGTGTATGTGCCTTTTTCAAAAAAAATCTGAATATATATATATATGGTAAGTGGCGTGTAGGAGGGAGTGGAAGACTTTCCTTTCTTCAACTTGTTGCCTTTGTGCCTTTTCCAAATATGGCTTCCTTTAATGAACTACTTAGTTTAATTAACTAAGTACTTCACTTAATGAACTAGTTTAGTTCATTAATGATGGAACATGAAAATAGTTCAAACACAACAAATGCTTGCCATTTGATGTAAGCTTTAAAGCTTCATGGCTCGTTAGTACGGCAACAATATATATAAACTATATAAGGCAAGTTTCATGCAAAAACATGTCATGTCATAGAACATGTCATGCATTTCTTTAATACACGTTTATTTAAATCATTAATTTTGAAATCACTCAAACCCCTTTTTCTCTACACATAGCACTATATGAGGTGCTCTATGGGCGTAAGTGCAGATCTCCGGTCCACTAGGATGAAGTTGGATAGCGTATTATTGTAGAGAAAAGGGGGTTTGAGTGATTTCAAAATATATGATTTAAATGAATAACATACACAAACGTGCATGATATATACATGTATGCATGATATGTTGCTTACTACTTGCCTTATTTAGCTTGTATATAATGTTGCCGTACTAACGAGCCATGAAGCGCTAAAGCTTACATCATATGGCAAACATTTGTTGTGTTTACACTATGTTCAGGTGCCACCATTAATGAACTAAACTAGTTCATTAAGTGAAGTACTTAGTTAATAAAACTAAGTAGTTCATTAAAGGAAGCCACATTTGGAAAAGGCACAACGGCAACAAGGCTAACGAAGGAAAGTCTTCTCCTCCTCCCCTCATTAATACATACACGCCATATACATATATAATACATATATTTTCAGATTTTTTGAAAAAGGCACATGCACATGTATTCCAACGTACTACCGACACGTTATATATTTTACGTACGTATGTTAACGTCACACCACTATACTTAACTCATATTTATGAGTATATTCAGGTCTTATATCATATGATATAAGTCATGGTGATGACAAATTAAATACGACACGTTAAAAGGTTCTAAATCAAAAATTGTCGTATCGGGCGAATACCGAAACTTCGCCAACGTATCACGTACTTTCCATAAATAGATGGCCAGTCCCTACATCTCAAAAATCATCAAAAATTTCGTGGGGTTGAGAATATTTTCAGCCAAAAATACTTTCCATGTTGGCACACACAAATCATCCCACATTAAGACCAAAATGTGAAGATTCCAATTTTAATTTTGACACATGTTAATGGCGCCACTTTAGACCAGCCAAGGTGCTGAGATTTAAAGTATATATTATATATATTATATGTAACATAATATATATAACATGTGCAAGAAGTTGGAATTTAATTAGCGAAAAATCGGGTAATCGATAAATATCGAAAATTCGGTTTTCTACACACGCAACACATGAAACGTTTTTGGTACATCATATGACACGTATCTAGACACTTTTTACATATGTTGTACATCTTAAAGTGTTCTAGAAAATTAAATTAAGGGCTGATTGGAATATAACATGTGTGTATTATTAAATGTGCACTATTTTACAAAGTTAGCAAAAAATAATTTTCAACACATGTATATACACTATACACGCATATCACAGCTGAGATGGAGCTTATTTGGAGCCTCGTTGACATATTGATTGGTCAAGAATCAACCATGCAATGTTGGTGAATTAAAGAGAGAAGCTACAAATGGTAAGATTTCAAACTTTGTCTCACTTATAACACATTCTGAAAATTTCAGCATGTGTAAGTATGGTGGCCGAAATTTTCACATTAAAAGGCTATATTTTATCATCTTGAATTATGTGATTGATTGGGAGAAGAAATGGAAGTAATTTGAATATTTTTTAAATTCATAAATTGTGATATTTTATATATCACACATGCTGAAAATTTTTCAGCATGTGTGAAAGGTGTCATGGCCGAATTCATGGGCATAAAGTTGTCCAAATTCATTTCTAATGTGATAAGGATATTTGCCATCAATTGGTGATTCATTTTAATTAGAAAAATCAAAGAAAAATGGAATTATTTTGAATTGTACAACCATGTAACACATGCTGAAAATTCAGCATGGCAAATTCTTATTATGGTCGATTTTCATACCTAGTGTGGGAGAAATTTTGTCTTGCAACATTTATGTGACAATCTTGTGTATTATGGAATTAATTTTATGATTGATTTTGGCACATGTTTGAGTGATATATTCAGATTTTTCCAAGTCATCAATGATGACAACATTCAACCTATCATGAAGTGCCAAGTAAGCAAAGCTTAAATGATCATCCAATGAGAAGGTGACAAGTAAGCAAGACCATATCACAATGATGTCTTACATTCTCCCAAGGACTTAGAAGATAATTTTCAAGAGGGGGAGGACATAAGGAGGGACGGCCATATGACATTAAAAGGAAAGAAGATGAGCAAAAACAAGACAAGCACAAGCATTGCAAAATAAAAGTGATCAAACGCCTAGCTCTTCCTCTTCTACATTCTCTTTCTTTCTTTCTTCTTGAAAGCCTATTGTATTCATATTTTTCAATCTTTAATAGGCTTGATATAGACCACCACATATTCCATATCTTTGTAAAAGATTGATCAAGGTGTGATCAATCTTCATTCTTACGAGGTGGTGGTGTTCGTGCGAATTGTATTCATCGTACAAGGTTTGTAAAGGGTTGAAGTTAGTGTGTAACTCTATCAAACCTGTGGTAAGGTGTATTGCATGTGTGTGATTAGTGTTAACCAAGGAAGGTGTTCCTTGAAGACTGGAGTAGGTTGTTTATAACCGAACCAGTATAAAATTCTTGGTGCCATTTACTTTCAGCACTTACTTTCTGTTACTGCACAGTTTACTCTTTTTGTTGGCGTTTGTAAAAATAGTAAACGACTTTCAAAAATCACAAACAATTTCTGAAACATAGCCACACGTTCTAGGGTTAATTTGGCACAAGTTTCAACCCTTTTGGATAAGTATAAGTCGATCAAACATCAAAAGTTCTGAGACTAGTGCAGTCTGATTTTCAGACTTGCAAAGGTTGAGACTTTGATTTTAATTGACCTACTTCCCAAAAGAATTTTGCAAAACTGTTTCAACCCACTTAAATATAGTATATAAGGAGTTATTGGTTAAAATTTCAGAGCATTTGGACTTACACACAAATAGGAATAAAGTTTTCAAAACCGTCTACTTTTTCTGGCAGATTCGCGCAATCTGATCACCAACGGTTTTGGAAGGGGTTAAAGGTTGAATTCTAATTTGAAATTTTTAGGAGACCCTCATAACATCTGAGGCTAAGTTCTCTAAAAATTTCAGAATTTTTGGAGAGCTATAACCTGGTTTTAAAAACGTTTTAAAACTGGTCCAGGAAACAGAATTTGTTTTCAGAAGTTGAGTTGTTTAGTATTAAACAAATTTTAAAAACCACACTTTCCGCATCACCTATTCAACCCCCCCTTCTAGTGGTGCCTTGCAGATCCTACAAGTGGTATCAGAGTACAGGAACACTCACTTCAAGGAATCCAACGATTCAGTGAGATGGCAACCACAAATCTCAAAACCGAACAAGAAGGTATGTCGAGCCAAAGGCCTCCACTTTTTGACGGTGAGTCATTTATTCAGTGGAAACTTAGAATGAAGCTTTTTCTTATGGCTATAGATATAGATCTTTGGTCGATAATAGAAGATGGTCCTTTTGTACCATCTAAGTTATCTACCGTAGACGGAGTCACATTAGAAGTTGTTAAAACTAGACAAGATTATACGAGTGATGATAAAAAGAAACTTCGTATGAATGCTAGGGCTTTGCAATTGCTCCTAAACGGATTAAGTAAAAGTGAGTCTAGTTATGTGTCAAACTGTTCGAGTGCACAAGAAATGTGGAGGATACTAGAAATGAAACACGAAGGCACGAGTCAAGTAAAAGAGTCAAAAATAAACATGCTTATGTCCACACTTGAGTTATTTAAATTATTGCCTAATGAGGCTATTGTTGATATGGATCTTCGTTTGACTAACATCTACAACTCTCTTGAGTCTCTTGGTAAAGCTTTTACCACGCAGGAAAAGGTACAGAAAGTCCTACGAAGCCTTCCATCCGAATGGGACCCTAAAGTGACCGTAATAGAAGAAAGCAAGGAAACTAAATCAATAAAGATGGAAGAATTAATCGGATCACTTAAGGTCTATGAGAGTAAACTCACCATACGGAAATCGGAATCATCTAAACAAGGTAAAGCTATTGCTTTTAAATCAAATGAATACGTCTCTTCTCCTTCCGATCACGTAGATGATAGTGATTCTGAATCGGATAACGATGACCTAATTCTACTGGCTAAAGGCTTAAGAAAATTTATGAGAAAGTCATTTAGAAATAAAAATAAAGGTACTACTATTAAGAAAAATAAGAACAAGTCAAATGATAAAGACGTTAAATGTTATGAATGTGGCAAACTCGGACACTTATCATATGACTGCCCCAATAAAGAAAAACAAACAACTAAATACCCTGACAAGGAGCGGAACAAAAATAGACCCGTCTCAGAACCCAAGCAAAGGAAGCGTGCTCTAAAGGCCTCCACCTGGAGTGATTCATCGGATTCTGAAACTGAGACCGAAGAGGAGACTGCACAAGTATGCTTTGCATCCAAAGCATCTAATGAGGTATCATCTGATTCTGATTCTGACTCTGAACCTTCTTATGATGATCTTTTTAGTCAGTATTTAGAATTGCATAAATTCACTAAGATTCTCGCTAAAGAAAAGAAGCGATTAATTGAAGACAAGAAACTGTTAGAATCTTCTAACGAGAATCTTGTCGCTCAATTAAGCGATTCAAAGAAAGAGTCAACATGTGTCATTACTGCATTAAAGACAGAGATTTCATCATTGACTACTCAAAATAACGAAATAAAATAGGAGATTTCAAATTTGAAATCAAGGAATATAGATTTAGAGAAAATGATGAAACAGTTTGATACGGGATCCAACATGCTGCATCGCATTATATTATCTCAAAAGCATGACAGTGACAAAACGGGTTTGGGATACATTGATAATAATGAAGTATCAACCAAACCAACCAAGTTTATTGTGTCTAAGAAATTAGACTCCCCAAAGCCTTAAGTGGCATCTAAGATGACGCAAAAGCTGCACCTTCCCTCATCACGCCCCACTCCCTCTTCATATCATGTGAAATATAACTTTGTACCATATAGATATGAAAAGAAAAGAGTAATGCATACACGAAATTCATATCATCCACGCACTACGCACACACACACAAGGACATATCAAAAACGTCCTTCATTCAATGAGTATAAAGGAGTCCTTGGGAAAAGGCCCAAAGTGCATGCACCACATGTCTACTATATCGCACCTTCATCTACAATCTTGCCATTTGATAGACCGAGAAGGATCACCCAAGTATGGGTACTGAAAGGTACTTTTACCAAAAGGTGATTAACTAACTCGAAAGGACCCAAAGGTAAAAGGGTACCTAAATCATTTTTACACAATGCAGGGAACCCACACATCAAAAGAAACAACTATAAAGTGGTTCCTTGACAGTGGATGCTCGAGGCACATGACGGGTGACCCAAGCTTGTTCACCAATTTAAAGAAGGTCACAAAAGGCAGATCCGTGACCTTTGGAGACAACAACGAAGGCAAAATCATCGGAAAAGGTACGATTGGAAATCCAAGCACTCTCCAAATCTCCAACGTCTTTTTGGTAAGCAACTTATCCTACAATCTTCTTAGCATTTCTCAATTTGTTGACAATGGTTTTAATGTGTGTTTTACTCACCCTTATTGCAATATAATAAATAAAAATAGAGAAACCGTTTTAAAAGGAAAACGAGAAGGTAATATTTTTACGCTTTCTATGGATGATATGGTAGACGCTAAAGTTAAGTGCTTTATGTCAAATGAACCCAATGTGAATTTATGGCATAGACATTTAGGACACATTGGTATCTCCACACTAGAAAAACTTCAACGAAAGAACCTAGTACGAGGACTGCCTACGCTTGATTTAGACAACTTTCAGTTGTGTGAATCTTGCATAAAAGGCAAACAAACACGTGAGTCACTTAAGCCTAAAAATGAAATAAGCATGACTAGAGTCTTAGAACTATTACATATTGATTTGTTTGGTCCTAGTCGCACTACAAGCCTTGGTGGGCGCCACTATGCATGCGTGATTGTTGATGATTTTTCTCGTTACACGTGGACTTTATTTCTTGCACATAAGGATGATAGTGCCATTGAGATTGCGAAATTAATCACACAGCTTGAAAATCAATACGGTGTAAATGTGAAAAAGATAAGAAGCGATAGAGGCGGTGAGTTTAAAAACAAAGAAATGATTTCATTTTGCGAAGAAAAGGGAATTAAGCATGAGTTTTCGACACCTAGAACTCCACAATTAAATGGAGTAGTAGAAAGAAAGAATCGTACATTACAAGAAATCGCTAGGATTATGTTATGCGAAAATAAATTGCCTAGATTTCTGTGGGCGGAAGCCGTAAATTGTGCATGCTATATTGTAAATCGCCTATCTGTAAGAAAGAAAATAAACAAGACGCCTTATGAGATTTTGAATGATCGCATGCCTAAGATTGACTATTTTCGTGTGTTTGGATGCAAATGTTTTGTTTTAAATACAAAAGATAATTTAGACAAATTTGAATCCAAATCAATTGAGTGCATTTTTGTTGGATATTCTATAAATTCAATGGCATATAGATGTTATGATCCTCTCACTAGACAAATCATGGAATCTATTCATGTGAAATTCAATGAATTTGGTGAGATTGATGAAGATAAAGAATATGACGATGACTTTGAATTGAAACCCGTGTTGAATGAAGATGATGGTACATTTGATATGCATGATATGAATGACACACTAGAAATTCATGATCACATAGAAATGCATGATAACATAGAGAATAATCAACCAAGATGGCATAGAGATCACCCACATGATCTCATCATAGGCGATCTCGCACACGGTGCGCGACCACGTAGAAGAATTACTTCGGACGAAATAAATGAATTTCATGCTATGATTTCTGAAATTGAGCCCAAAAATGCGCATGATGCTTTGAGTGATTCTTCTTGGATTGATGCCATGCATGATGAACTTAATCAATTTGTTAGAAAAGATGTATGGGATTTAGTGCCACGACCACAAGATAAGACGATAATAGGCACAAAATGGGTGTTTAGGAATAAAATGAATGAAGAAGGAAAGGTCTTTAGGAATAAAGCGAGACTTGTAGCACAAGGCTATAATCAAGAAGAAGAAATTGACTACGATGAAACATTTGCACCCGTAGCACGTTTAGAAGATATACGACTATTACTTGCTATTACTTGCATGAAAGATTTCAGATTATATCAAATGGACGTAAAAAGTGCATTCCTAAACGGATTTATACAAGAAGAAGTATACGTGAAGCAACCACCCGGTTTTGAAGATTTGAAACATCCCGATCACGTGTACAAACTAAAGAAGGCACTATACGGCCTAAAGCAAGCACCGAGAGCATGGTATGATCGTTTTGCTACTTTCCTTCTAGAAAATGATTTCAAACGAGGTACTATAGATAGTACACTATTTTTGAAACAAGATAAATCGGATTTACTTATTATCCAAATCTACGTTGCTGACATTATTTTCGGTTCTACCTCACATAGACTTGTTGAAGATTTTGAAAATTGCATGAAATCTGAATTTGAAATGTCTATGGTTGGTGAACTTAATTATTTTCTTGGCTTGCAGATTAAGCAAACGAGTAAAGGGATTCACATAAGTCAAGCAAAATATGTCAATGACATGATTAAAAAGTTTAACTTTGAAAATTTGAAACCATCCCCCACCCCTATGAGTGTCACTACTAAATTGGACAAAGACGAACATGGTAAAGACGTTGATAATGGCTTATATTGATCGATGATAGGTTCTTTGCTATATTTAACTGCTAGTAGGCCTGATATCATGTTTAGTGTATGCATGTGCGCACGATTTCAGAGTCAACCTAAGGTGTCTCACTATAATGCGGTAAAAAGAATATTCCGTTATATTAAGCACACGCCCACCTTAGGAATTTGGTACGATAACGATTCCACATTTAACTTACATGCTTATACTGATGCAGATTATGGTGGCTGCAAAATAGATAGAAAGAGCACGAGTGGGACTTGCCAATTTATAGGAAACTCACTCATTTCATGGTTTTCCAAAAAGCAAGCAAGCGTTGCTTTGTCCACTACTGAGGCTGAGTACATGGCACTTAGCCTTTGTTGCACACAGTTGTTGTGGATAAAACAACAACTTTCGGACTTTGGAATTACCGTAAATAGAATTCCTATATATTGTGATAGTATGAGTGCCATTAATTTGTCTAAGAACCCCATGTTACACTCTAAGGCTAAGCATATAGATGTACGCTATCACTTTCTTCGTGATCACGTAAACAACGGTGATATCGTCATAGATCACGTACACACAGAAGCACAAGTAGCAGACATTTTTACAAAAGCCTCAAATCAAGTCACGTATGAATCTCTTCGTTCTAAATTAGGCATGATTCCAGCTGATATGATGTGATTTGACGTGATTTGATTTTCTTTCCTTATTTACAGGAATCTTTTGATTTACTTTCCAAAATAAAGGGGGAGAGAAAGCATGATTTAAGGGAGAGAGAGAAACTAATTGCACAAATCAAGGGGGAGCCGGATTTGAAATTCAAATTTCAAATTTATGCATGTTTGAAGGGGGAGCGATAGCATTTAAATCATATGCATAAGTTATTTTGAAAATCATCAAAAGGGGGAGATTGTAGAGAAAAGGGGGTTTGAGTGATTTCAAAATATATGATTTAAATGAATAACATACACAAACGTGCATGATATATACATGTATGCATGATATGTTGCTTACTACTTGCCTTATTTAGCTTGTATATAATGTTGCCGTACTAACGAGCCATGAAGCGCTAAAGCTTACATCATATGGAAAACATTTGTTGTGTTTACACTATGTTCAGGTGCCACCATTAATGAACTAAACTAGTTCATTAAGTGAAGTACTTAGTTAATAAAACTAAGTAGTTCATTAAAGGAAGCCACATTTGGAAAAGGCACAACGGCAACAAGGCTAACGAAGGAAAGTCTTCTCCTCCTCCCCTCATTAATACATACACGCCATATACATATATAATACATATATTTTCAGATTTTTTGAAAAAGGCACATGCACATGTATTCCAACGTACTACCGACACGTTATATATTTTACGTACGTATGTTAACGTCACACCACTATACTTAACTCATATTTATGAGTATATTCAGGTCTTATATCATATGATATAAGTCATGGTGATGACAAATTAAATACGACACGTTAAAAGGTTCTAAATCAAAAATTGTCGTATCGGGCGAATACCGAAACTTCGCCAACGTATCACGTACTTTCCATAAATAGATGGCCAGTCCCTACATCTCAAAAATCATCAAAAATTTCGTGGGGTTGAGAATATTTTCAGCCAAAAATACTTTCCATGTTGGCACACACAAATCATCCCACATTAAGACCAAAATGTGAAGATTCCAATTTTAATTTTGACACATGTTAATGGCGCCACTTTAGACCAGCCAAGGTGCTGAGATTTAAAGTATATATTATATATATTATATGTAACATAATATATATAACATGTGCAAGAAGTTGGAATTTAATTAGCGAAAAATCGGGTAATCGATAAATATCGAAAATTCGGTTTTCTACACACGCAACACATGAAACGTTTTTGGTACATCATATGACACGTATCTAGACACTTTTTACATATGTTGTACATCTTAAAGTGTTCTAGAAAATTAAATTAAGGGCTGATTGGAATATAACATGTGTGTATTATTAAATGTGCACTATTTTACAAAGTTAGCAAAAAATAATTTTCAACACATGTATATACACTATACACGCATATCACAGCTGAGATGGAGCTTATTTGGAGCCTCGTTGACATATTGATTGGTCAAGAATCAACCATGCAATGTTGGTGAATTAAAGAGAGAAGCTACAAATGGTAAGATTTCAAACTTTGTCTCACTTATAACACATTCTGAAAATTTCAGCATGTGTAAGTATGGTGGCCGAAATTTTCACATTAAAAGGCTATATTTTATCATCTTGAATTATGTGATTGATTGGGAGAAGAAATGGAAGTAATTTGAATATTTTTTAAATTCATAAATTGTGATATTTTATATATCACACATGCTGAAAATTTTTCAGCATGTGTGAAAGGTGTCATGGCCGAATTCATGGGCATAAAGTTGTCCAAATTCATTTCTAATGTGATAAGGATATTTGCCATCAATTGGTGATTCATTTTAATTAGAAAAATCAAAGAAAAATGGAATTATTTTGAATTGTACAACCATGTAACACATGCTGAAAATTCAGCATGGCAAATTCTTATTATGGTCGATTTTCATACCTAGTGTGGGAGAAATTTTGTCTTGCAACATTTATGTGACAATCTTGTGTATTATGGAATTAATTTTATGATTGATTTTGGCACATGTTTGAGTGATATATTCAGATTTTTCCAAGTCATCAATGATGACAACATTCAACCTATCATGAAGTGCCAAGTAAGCAAAGCTTAAATGATCATCCAATGAGAAGGTGACAAGTAAGCAAGACCATGTCACAATGATGTCTTACATTCTCCCAAGGACTTAGAAGATAATTTTCAAGAGGGGGAGGACATAAGGAGGGACGGCCATATGACATTAAAAGGAAAGAAGATGAGCAAAAACAAGACAAGCACAAGCATTGCAAAATAAAAGTGATCAAACGCCTAGCTCTTCCTCTTCTACATTCTCTTTCTTTCTTTCTTCTTGAAAGCCTATTGTATTTATATTTTTCAATCCTGAATAGGCTTGATATAGACCACCACATATTCCATATCTTTGTAAAAGATTGATCAAGGTGTGATCAATCTTCATTCTTGCGAGGTGGTGGTGTTTGTGCGAATTGTATTCATCGTACAAGGTTTGTAAAGGGTTGGAGTTAGTGTGTAACTCTATCAACCTTGTGGTAAAGTGTATTGCGTCTGTGTGATTAGTGTGAACCAAGGAAGGTGTTCCTTGAAGACTGGAGTAGGTTGTTTATAACCGAACCAGTATAAAATTCTTGGTGCCATTTACTTTCAGTACTTACTTTCTGTTACTGCACATTTTACTCTTTTTGTTGGCGTTCGTAAAAATAGTAAACGACTTTCAAAAATCACATAAATTTCCAGAAACATAGCCACACATTCTAGGGTTAATTTGGCACAAGTTTCAACCCTTTTGGATAAGTATAAGTCGATCAAACATCAAAAGATCTGAGACTAGTGCAGTCTGATTTTTAGACTTGCAAAGGTTGAGACTTTGATTATAATTGACCTACTTCCCAAAAGAATTTTGCAAAACTGTTTCAACCCACTTAAATATAGTATATAAGGAGTTAGTGGTTAAAATTTCAGAGCATTTGGACTTACACACAAATAGGAATAAATTTTTCAAAACCGTCTACCGTTTCTGGCAGATTCGCGCAATCTGATCACCAACGGTTTTTGAAGTGGTTAAAGGTTGAATTTTAATTTGAAATTTTTAGGGGACCCTCATAACATCTGAGGCTAAGTTCTCTCAAAATTTTAGAATTTGTGAAGACCTATAACCTGGTTTTAAAAACTGGTCCTGGAAACAGAATCTGTTTTCAGAAGTTGAGTTGTTTAGTTGTAAACAAATTTTAAAAACATACTTTCCGCACCACCTATTCAACCCCCCTTCTAGTGGTGCCTTGCAGATCCTACAATTATCACCGGTCTGAAGCTAATTGAACATACCAAGGATGAGGTAAAGTTGATTCGGAAAAGGCTTAAGATTGCTCAAGACAAAAGCAAGAGTTGGGCAGATTCGAAGAGGCGTCCATTAGAGTTCACCGTCGGAGAAAAGGGTTACTTAAAGGTGTCACCTATGAAGTGTGTTGCACGATATGGTCTGAAGGGTAAGCTGAGGCCTCGGTACATTGGCCCCAGATGAGGTACTCGAAAGGATTGGTTCATTAGCTTACCGTTTAGCATTACCTTCGGCGCTAGCTCAAGTGCACAACGTATTCCATGTTTCTCAGCTAAGAAGGTATGTTTTGGATCACCGAGTCATGTACTAGACGCACCGCCTTTGAGGATCAAACCGGACACATCATATGAAGAGATTCCTGTTCAGATCATAGACCGCAAGGACCAAGAACTGAGAAGAAGAATCATTCCGTATGTCAAGGTGCAGTGGAGAAATCATAAGGAAAATGAAGCGACATTGGAGCTAGAGAATCAGATGCACGAGCGCTACCCATATCTCTTCGAATAAGGTACGTCAAGTTTCAAGGACGAAACTTCTTGTAAGGTGGGTATGATATTACCCCCGGAAATTTTCGAATTAGCCGCTATGTGCTAATGTAGGAATTCAGTAGCCGTTGGATGTAGCAATCCTCCGAAATTTAATTAACGATAGCATTTCGATTACGTTCAAGTAATTGTATAATTATATATTAAAAAAAGTGTTATACACGTATAGAGTAAAAAATATATATATATATAAAGTGAATAATATAAGATAAATGAAAAAAAACAAAGGAAGTTCCGTAGGATAGGAATAAAGAAGAAATAAGTAAAAATGAAATAATAATAAATGAATAATAAATAGTAACATTAATAATGAAATTAGAAAAGTAAATAAATGAGAGGATAGAGATAAACTTAAAAGGAAATTAAAAAATAATAATAAATGAAATAAAACAAAAAAAAGGAGGGGAAAGAGATAATGGGGTAATTAAATGCCCCAAAATCTCGTTGGCTGGCGATAAATTGTGTAGTGGGAGGGGGTTGACGTTAAAAAAAAAGAGAACAGAAAAGAAGACAACCGTTTGAGAAAGAGAGGAAGCAGAGGTGGAGTGGAGCGCCGCCAGAGAGAAAGGAGGAAGGAAGAAGAGAGAAGAGAGAAGGAAAAGGGGAAGGGCAAGGCATTCCAACCTAATATTGATACACGTATAACGTATAAATGTCTGTGTCCATGTAGGTTCCCTTTTCTTCGTCCAAATTGGTACAATTCAAGCATGCTTTAGTGGTATTTTATGTGTTTTTGTTGGTTTAATTGTTGAATTTCACGGCATGAAGTTAATCTGCGAAAAGCATGAAGTTTGAGGACTCTGGGATGCGTATTTGGTTTTGCGTGTATTTGGTATGATACTGTGTGCATTTGATTTGGTTTTAGAAAATAATTTGATAATCAAAATAGCACACCTTTCATATGTTTAGGGTCTTTAATTCTTATTTTGACCTTAGAATAGGTTCTCATAGACTGAAAATAGGCAAAAATGTAGATCGGAGTCGGAAAACGGCCGCCAGAGGTGGCCGGAGCGCCTCACACGCTGCTGGAAGAGCCGCGCATGGGTTGCACGCGCCTCCTGGTGACTGCTTCACGCGTTACATATAAAAAAATAATTTGTAAGGCAACCGAGCCGGAGCCCGGACCGAAGGATGGGCAGACCAGCCCTTAACAGGCCGGCTGATTTGGGGACATGCCCAATAGCTGAGTGAAATAAAAAAAATTTAATATGCAACTCGCCGAACCAGTGACGGGCCGGGCTAAATAGCCAACAGACCGGGCCCCAGCTGCTGGCCGGCCCAAATACATTGATTTTTTTTAAAAAATACATATTTATACTACAGCAGGCCGGATCTGGAGGGCCGGACCAAAGGGGCCAAACGGACCAGGGCTGGGAAAAAGAAAAGGGGCCAGCCCAATAAGTCTATTTAAAATTGTAAATAAATTCTGAAATTGTGGAAAATTTTATAATTAACTTAAAAAAGTAATAATTATAGGAAAAATGTAAATAAATATCAAAAAATTATAAATAAATTCCAGAAATTATAAAATGTTGAAATTAAATTATTTCTATTAAATTTTAGTAATTGTGATAATTTATTTAATTTGGATAATTAGGTAATAAATAGAAACAAATAGGAGAAAAATGAGGAAAAATATAGAAAATGCACGATAAATGTATACAATCTATGGAAAAATAGTTTTGACACCGAGAAACGATAAATCATTATACGAATAATAAATGAACCTAGATTTGAGTGCTAGAGGATGGCGAGGATGGGCCAGGAGCCTCATGCGATCTTTAAATGAACCTAGATTTGAGTGCCGGAGGATGGTGAGGATGGGTCAGGAGCCTCAGGCGATTGTATTTTTGCATTTATGGCACGTGCATTGCATTTATGGTAGATCGTGACGTACGGGTCACGGGCGCTCAGTATGGTGTACGGTGGCGGGGCCACGCACACTCAATATTGTGTACGGTGGCAGGGCCACGCACACTCAGTATGGTGATTGTGGGTGGGTACGACCCCTAGCCACTCAGTAGATCCCGGGATCATGCATTGCATGGTGGAGATATCGGCATTCTGTGTGACATGACTTTGCTGCGTGTGACATGCATAGTAGGACATGCATCCCGATGTTGCGCATTCTTTATCTGGAGTAAATTACTTTTCCGCATTCTTTCATATGCTTTTGTGAAACCATGTTATGTGTTATGTGTTATATCATTTTTGTATACTCGTCTTGTACTAGTTGGAGGTAGGTGCCTACTGGGTGATTTCCCGTCACTCACCCCTACTCCCCCCACCAGGTGAGCACGAGGGAGCGTACGACTATGTCTTTGCTAAGGACGGGGCTGACACAGTAGTATGGACAGACTGATGGTCGCACCTAGGATACGAAGAGACCTTGCGGCTGTCTGTGGTTATTTTATTGGGATTACATCAGACACTACCTTGTATTAAAATGATAGATTGTAGATGACAGTATTCTTTCAAGAAGTCGGTACATTATGGTATTGAAGATTTCTTTTATCATGAAACTTAACGTTATTGTATTTCGTTTCCGTGTCTTTTCAGATACGTGAGAAATTTATTTGACGTCTTGTATTCTTCTTAGCGAGATACGACGGACGCACTGTTCACGATGCTAAGGTTCGGGAACGGGGCGCTACAATCCTAGTGTTCAAAATCTTCAGATCTTCCCTCTTGGCTTGTTTGAGGTATGAATATAACTACCTTATTGCTCCATTGCTTCATATCTGATGTAGTATCTCCTTTTAAGTTTTATCCCAAACATTTCTTGTTTTTTTTTATTTTCCATTTTTTATTTTGGGTTTTCTTGTCAGTTTTGTTTCTCTTTTTCTTTTCCATATATGGGCAATCCATATCCAACATGCTCAGGCATCTTTAGTAAACATCTTTTTGGTCCAAGATTTTCATGGTCGAACTCATTTCTTTTTGATATCGTCAAATGTCACATGTACTCTTGAAAGAAACTACTTGAGTATTTGTGTGTGCTTGTACATTAGATTGGTTTTTGTTGGGATCAAATTCTCCCAGTTTTTATGTTCTTAATCCTCTTCCCCTATATGTTTTTTACTACATAACTATATGTTATGTATACATAATGGTGTCGAGTAAAACATAGAAGCACGATTGAGGAGAAGGGAATGGGTGAGACGACCTCATCACTAGTGGGTGTGGGTGCCCCCTGTGTGTTTGTTGGAGTGAGAGGTGGATGACAGGAGTCTCTTTTTGGGTAGAGGGATAAAAGATAAAAAGAGTGGAAGGTGAATAAGAGGAGTCTCTTTTGGACAGAGTGATAAAAGGATAAAAAGACATTCCGGACATACTCATTTGATATTTGAGTTACCATATTGTATTAGAAAGACGTAGATTTGAATCGAGACACAGACATAGTGGGTGTAACGTTGCTATTTAGGCAGTACTCACTTAATTCATAGTATTCGACCTAATTAAATTAAAGAGTTGCTGGTCAGTTTACATTTGATACTTTTTGTGGGTTATTTGTTATATATCTTATCAATCTAGAAGAACGGCATATTCTTAATTTATATCTTCAACAAAATTTTTCTATCACGGTGGATCTATCAAAACTAAATAAAAGGATAAAAGGTGGTAAACAAACAAAGAGACAAAAAGGTACAGAAGAATGCCATTATTATGTTTGCATGTGATACATATAGCCCCTACCTATGTATGATACAGAAGCAGCAGAAGCAGCATATTATTTCTCGATATTCGCGCCTCTTCTTCTTCTTCTAATGTATTAAGAAAAAAAAAAAATCTAGGTCGATTTCAAAATCAATGCTCAAGAGACAAACATAGGTCTGGTGGTCCACTTTTCCTATTACATATATTTTTTATTTGTTCTTGGGATGTAGGACTCAAATTTTATAAACCGAAACTATAAATCCTCTTTGTAGTTAAGCAAAATGTAACAATCTGAGTTTATTGTAGGGGTTATTGCATTGTCAGCTAGATATGGTGGCAAAGACGAAGCAGCCGGAGAAAATGATCGGCGGTGGAGGCGTTGTTGTTGCTGCCGGAAAGACAAGGACTCCGATTTCGTCATCATTTGATAATTCACGTTCTGGAAGCTTCAGCAGGCCGTCTTGGCTTCTCTTCAATATTGCTGGTATAAATCATCATGACCCTATCCTTTCTCCTTGCAACAACTTCCATGATTTTGTTCCACTCCTCACCCCACTTAATAATTACAGCTTTTTTCCTAAGTGAAGAGCTAGCTTAATTATCTACGCCATGTTAAGTGGATATAACCCAAACATGCTTTCTGTTGCTGGTACTACTTGAATCTCTCATCATTGCAAGCCTTCATCACTAGGTCATATAGTTAGATCCTCATTGTATATGTTTTTGTTTGGATGCCTCTCACCTTCTCTAAATCTTAGCGTATTTTTGATGTGGTTGGGCTATACTGGATATGAGTGTTCTTATCGTTGTATCTTAATGTGGTATAGTTCTTGATATTCTACTGTTATATGCACTAAAGAATATTTTTTTCCCATACAAGTCACTATAACACGTCGGCAGAACTGTGTGGATTGGTAATATACTTATGGTTGGTATTGTACACAAGAATAAAGACTAAAGTACGTTCATTCATACTGATTTGTATTACACATATAGGTACATAGTCTTTTTTTTTATATAAATGCTTATTTCATTTGCATAACACCCTTGGTTTACACAGTTTTTGTAAATAAATGCAGCTCTCAGTCTCGGAGATAGTTGAGATTGTTTGGGTTGTGGACTTTGGAATCAGTAATTAAGGTGTTTATACAAAAAAGGTTCTCAGTAACCGTCAATCTCTTTGTTGAGCTGTATGACATTATATAAGAACACTAAATTTAGATGTTCTTGTTGTAGTTTTGCTTCATTTGTATCTGTTCCATGATTTACCTAGTCAGAAATATTACGGCCACTTGTCTCGATAACTTTTATGAGTAATGACTTACTGAAATTTTCTTGATCCTTGTTTTCACTATGAATGGTTTTGTGATAGATATTGAAATTTTAGTACTAGAAAACTTGAACTGGAAAAGGCATAAAACAGGCATTCATAATTTTTTTAATTGGTAGGTGTTCGGGAGAGGGGGGGGGGGGGGGGGGGCAAAGAAGGAATATGATTATCTTCAGAAACCATAGGTCTTTGGCTTCTTGTTTGTGTTATCGATAGCTTTTTCTGAACTTCATGATGCTGGCAGCTAAAAGGGTGGTTTTCTTTTCATGCAATTGTCAATTCTCTCTCTTCTGCATCACTTTGATGAGGGAGTGGGTTCTCCCCCCACCTGTACCAGAGGCCCCTTAGCCAGGTGGGATGTAAATCGAGGGATGTGCTCCACCGGCAGCCCTGCAAAGGGAGAGGACACGCGAGACTCAGCCAGCCCAGAGGCAACCCTTGTAATATTTCAACAAGGATTGTCTCCACACGGACTCGAACTCGGGACGTCGGGGTTCTAGCCCCAATCACCTTTGCCACTTACCACTGGACTATGCCCCTGGGGGCCTCTCTTCTGCATCACTTGCTTTATGTGGCATTGAGTTGGGATGAGGGAAGGTAAAAAATGAGGTAAAATATAAGTTCTCCAATCACAGGTTGACACGTGTACGAAAGTGGAAGAAGTTTAATTTTTTTTTTTGTTTTTAAAAAATAGTTACTTGTACATGTGGCAGCACGTGATTAGAGGCCTCATATTTTGCCTTACTTTTTGCCTCTTGTTGCATTTGACAGTAAAGTGAAACTGCATCCTAGGATCTCACCATGATATAAAAAAAGCCTGATTAATAGGAGACAGAAAACAATGTAAAAAGAACAGAAATAGTGTTTCCCATCTGATTATTTATTCCATATTATTGCAAGAAAATGGGAAGGAAATTAAATGTAAAAAAGTTAAGACTTTGAATTGGTAAAGTGGGGCTAGGATTTGTTCCATAGCAATAAATGTTTTGTTCAAACAGAGAAATCCTGCCTGCTCCCTGTGTGTTTGGCTTTTACCTAAAGGTCGTGTCAGAAGGAGATGATATGTCATTTTCCTAACCTTATGCCTTTTTCAATTTTCCCTCAGTCTAATCTATTTGGACCTTTTGAAATATTCTGATTTAAGTTTGGAATTTATGAGGCTCTTTATTTGCTCCTTTTGTGTTTTCAAAATTTGAAAATCAAAATACAACCAAATCCTTTTCTGATGCCGTGTTGCAGATGGAAAATGATTCTCCTTTTTGATGTAAGTATTGTTTCTCTTTTGGGTAATTAAGTTGGCCTCTCTATAGCAAGGGGCTATGGGTCTTCAGAATAGGGAAACAACTACATATATAAATGTAGTGCTCCTGCATATTATTATTTACCTATTGATTACCCAACATGGCTCCAGCATATGCACCTTATTGGAAATTTGGAATTGTTAAGTCTGACCAAAATTAATATTGGATTATTATTATTTTTAAATTATGACTAAATATATTTAACACACTCCCCCTCCTAATCCCGGCTAAACCAGGTATATAATTTAAGAAAAAGGAAACGGAACCTGTAAAAGAAAGAGACTGCTAACTACAATATGCTTGCATAATCTATCCCCCAGAAGATATCATTAGATTTCAATGTGTTCTGTTTCTTATCTAGTTGCAGACAGCTTTTTAGAAAAGACTTGTGGAATATTTTTCTCAAAGTTTTGCCTGATTCTCTAAATTTGATTTTCAAATTCTAGTATCTGTCGATTATATATCTAGTTCGATTCCACATCCCTGTACATTACAAGTCAAATAAAATTTTCCATTGTAATGAAATCAAATTCGGATTTCAAAATCAGATTGATGTAATCTTTACCTAATAAGTCCAATTTCTGCTATTACTTCACATCATTCTCCATCTATAGATGATTCCAACCATCCAAAGATCACCCTTTATATACTAATGAAATTTGTTTAGTTCAAAATTTTGAAATACTTCAATTTTTTCCAATGAGCAAAATGAACACTAATGGGATTCAACATTGGTTCCCAGATTTGGATGAAAGGATGAAGATGGTGACACTCAATGCATCTGAGGAAGAGAATGCAGCAAGCTTCGCTGATCGTGCGGAGGGCTACTACCAGAGGCGACCTCAGCTCTTGGCTTTGCTTCATGACTTGTACAATGGCTATGTCTCCTTAGGCGATCGCTACTGCCAAGCTCTGGCCAAGAACCAACACCGCCGGAGATATTCATCTCCCATTTCCCCCTTTCACTTCAACGATCATGATCGTGCTGATGAGGAAGAAGGCACTGAGGCTATGTATTCTGATACCGAGAGTTCATTGTCATACCAGACTCCATTTCCTGTGCAACCAATGTTAGATGTTGATATGATTGTTGCGGACCTGGTTATAAAATCTGTGAGCTATGAGATTGTTTTGAATGAGCTCAATGTCGCAGATAAAAGGTGGGGTGATTCATCGCGCAAGATAGAGTTGCAGAAGAGCTTACTTGATGTGTTGGAGTCTGAGAGGTTGATTCTGCTGAATGAGAACTCGAGTTTAAGTTTCAGAGCGAATGCGCTGATGGAAGAGAACAAAGGGTTGGCTTCAGAATCAGCGTACATGAAAAGGAAGGCCGCCGAGCTGGCACGATGCATGTTGCAGATGAGGGAGGATCACAGAGTATGCCTCCTGAGTCAAAAAATTGAGGATCTTCAGGGACAGGTGTATCGGCTGGAGAAGCGAAACAAGGAGTATTATGACCAACTTGTCAAGCATGCACAAGAGAATACTAAATCAAAGGCAGTCAAAAGCAAATCTCATGGATCCGTGCTTCTCGATGACTGCTTCCATGTTCCTGAAGATGGTGTTGCTTGCTTTGGAAATGGCGGCAATAGTGCAAATCATATGAAGAAAACGCACTTGCAAACGGGTAGTGAAGGTCCTGGAAGAGATGGGAAGGCTTTGAAGCTGTGGGTTCGCATGAAAAGGTTCAACATTTTCATGTGCGTACCCCGTATGAACTCCACAGCCTGCTGAAGGGAGGAAGGTTTTGACGCCTGAAGATGATAGGTGCCTAAGCTTTTGTTAAAGACCAAGTAATGCTTGGAGTTGTCTATTTCATGGTACTATTAGGGATAAAAACCTAATCTTAGACTCCTTAAAAGAAAGCATCATATCATTTCTAGCTTAGAGACTGCATATTTCAGGTACCAGTATGTACTAAATTATAGAGAAGGGCCTCGTTTTTGGCAGAAATTTGAGTTTAAAATCAAAAAGTGGACAAAAAATGATCCAGAAGAGAAGAAAAGAAAGAGAATGCCTCCATGCCAGCATATGGGAGTCTTAACATGGCCAAAGGGTTCACTTACTATATCTTTTTAAGTCCTAAAATGACCAAACGGCAACCTGAGATGAAAATTCTAGCTTATCTGTGTTTTGGCCTATAGGTGGAGTTTCCTAAGCTATCAAATGATTCACAATACAGAATCTGCAACTACTGATACTGGATCTCTGGAGGGGAAGCAAGCATGAGATGCTTGTAGTCGGCGCATGAGCCATCATGCATACAACTCGTCAAAACAAGAAACATTCATCGGAGATGGATACAATAACTGCCAATAAATACAGTGGAGATGTTCAAATGAAATCAATGCTTAGATACAATTGGTAAATGAAATCATTGGCTTAGATACAATCGCACAATTAATGTAATGGAAGAAACAAAACAGCTGGAAATTAGTTCTGTTCATTGCATTCTAAGTTCCTTATAAAGAAGTACACTCATGACTGCAGGCTCCAAGATCTGAATGAAAGATAGACTAATCCATCTCTCTCATACATTATTTTCGAGGAATACAGTTACCTAACAATCCGCATAAAAAATGGCATGTTGCATCATCAAAATTGAAATTGCCACAGAAGTTTCACTTTGACCTTATACACAGAAAAGTAGATACATCCTGGTTATCTGAGGGATGCAACTCAGGCATTTTAAGGACCGAGGATGGAGGAATAGAAAAGAAGAACCTTTTTCCGAAAACCTGAACGGATGGGCAGATGACGTTAAAAGGTATTGGTGCATTTAACAATATCAAAAGCCATTTAGTTACTTGCAACATAATATTACAACCCATCAAAGAACACACACCAAACATTACATCCCATCAAAAAGAACAGAATGTCCTTCGACCCTCATGGTTCTTACCAAGCTTTAGCTTTTGCATTCACCCCTTGTCTACCAGAAAAAAGAAAGCAAACAACACCAATCTTGTCATTGTGTACTGAATGTGTCAAAAAGTTTATCCCTAACAAATACTGTACAAAAAGATAGGCACATCCAAGGATCTTTATGTTGGAGGAATTAAAAGTTTGGGCTTTGGCCCATTAAGGAAGGTTGCAAAACTTGGTTTAGCAACATACTTTGAGCTTAATTATGATTAGTTTCCGATAATGAAAATCGAAAAACTAATGGGTCCTTAATTATCTACGTAACGAGTAGTTAATTTTAGGCTTTGGAATCACTCAATTACGATACCGGGTGAATGAGAAATTAATGCTCAAAGTGGATGGAAAACATGGTTAATGGGTGATGTGTCCTATTCTTAGGAGGCCACATCACTCTTATAGAGGAATACCACATTGGACATTTGGATGCATTTAGCCACCTTATAAATGGCTAAAATGGACACTTTAAAAGTGAAGTTTTTGACCGGAGGGAAGACCTAGAAAGTGCCACACCAAGCAAAAAGACGTTCTTTCCACTCATCAAAAGGGGCGAACCTAGGGTTTCAATTTCTGGCCATCTACGACCACTCCGACACCGCCGTAATCCCCAAAAATGGAATGTGAGATGAACCAGATGTCTGATATGGGAGGTGGGGGACGTTCTACGGAAGAAGCTGATCAATTGCAGTGGAGCATCAAAAAATTTAAGAGACAAGCGAATGGGGATCCTGTACATCAGCCGAAATACGCGCAATTGCAGCAGGAGCCTGGGGAGCCTGGTCTTTCACAGAGGTGCTCAGGGGGGAATCTATATCAGTGATGAGGAGCCTGATGACTTTGAGATGGAAGACGAAGATCACACAACGATGGATGGAGAACAGGAGGAACATGCGGGTGGTAGGGTCAGGGTGGTCATTCCGGCGGACGACGTTAAGGAGCTCCGGAAGCCTTGGACCAGAGCACTCATTGTAAAGGTATTGGGTCGTACTATCTCATTCCGATTTTTACAACAGAAATTTAATGATTTGTGGAATCTGGAAAAGGGATGTGAGTTGATTGATCTTGACGAAGGTTACTACATTGTTCGATTTTATTCAAAATCCGATTACATCCATGTTTTAGACGATGGTCCTCGCCTAATCCAAGGGCATTATCTCACGGTAATGAAATGGCGGCCGTATTTTCACCCCAAACATGATCAGATTACATCGACATTAGCCTGGGTATGAATTGCACATTTGCCGATTGAGTTTTACAATGAAAAAGTGTTGTTGGAGGTAGGTAGCAGGTTTGGCAAGGCGGTGAAGGTGGACTATACAACCTTGCGTGCTGTAAGGGGTAAGTACACCCGGGTGTGCGTAGAGATAGACTTAACACAACCCCTGATACCCATGGTGACTCTGAATGGGCGAAACTACAATGTGGAGTATGAGGGCCTACACCTCATCTGTTTTGATTGTGGTCGATACGGTCATCGTAAAGAAACTTGCAACTTGAGTGCTACGCTCTCCCGCGAAGAACCCCCGGAAGTGGTGCAAGTAGACAAGCCAGACTCCCCCTATGGTCTATGGATGGTGGCCTCTAATAGTAGGAGACGAAAACCGCAAACCAGGGTAGGGCCACAAAATCAAGTTAGCCTACTGGCAAATGACATGGGAATTGGGAAACAAAATGCTGCTGCAACACATCGTGAAAAAGACCATGCGAAACAACAACCAAACAACCAGCAGGGAAGTAAACCGGTCATTACTCATGAGGTCCATTCAGGCTCACGGTTTACGGTCCTAGAGGCTGAGGAATCAGAGGCCACCCCGCTGTTTAATCTGGAAGAGGTTTGAACAAGCTAGAACAAGTGAAAGATATGCAAGGAGGAGTAGAATTTTCAAGCATCACAAGAGAACCTGGTGAATCCAGTAAGGCCAGGCCACGCAAAGGAGTGGCACTCAAAAATACTAACAAGGTTAAAGCACAACCTAGGCAATCACAGGGGCCGCGCGTGGAAAGAACTAGAGGGCTAGCTGTGCTTAAGTCAACGGACGGTACGGAACACGAGCGGACTCATCTACGAGATCTCACTAATGTCCAGCAGCAACTAAGTAAAACCGGCTTGGACAGAGGGAATACAGAGAGAACGATGTTGATACAGGAGGAAGAAAGGTCGCCTCCGCAGATTCCGTGTAAGCCACCGGATCTGGGGGACATCCGCAAGCCGAATGATGATGGTGGGGGCCAGGGGACGAAGTGCACATTGGAGGGTCATCCTTCTACAGTCTTAATCAGTGTTGATGACAATATACAGGGAGGGCATATGGCCCCCAGCACATGACTGTGTTCGTGATGATTGCATTATCATGGAATTGTAGGGGGCAGTGTCCCCCAAATTTCAGCTATGTTTGAAGGAACTACTGAGATCTTACAAACCAGACTTGTTATTTTCAATGGAACCTAGAGTTCATAGCAGAAAAGGCAAAAAGATCCTGATGAAGTATGCCTTTACTAACTTTGTCGCAGTGGAAGCAGAGGGCTTCTCTGGAGAGTTATGGTGCTTTTGGAATAAACAAGTACTTAATGTCCAGGTGTTAAACTACTCGGAGCAGATTATCAACCTGGCCATTACAAATAGCAGCGGACTTGATTGGGTTTTTTCATTGGTTTATGCTTCCCCAACGGAGGAATTGCGATTCACGTTGCGGCAATAGATAACACAGCTGGGGTCAATATTTCGTGTCCATGGTGCCTTATAGGGGATTTTAATGAGATACTATCGCAATCGGACAAGTATGGGGGCCGACACTTCACCCGCACCCAGGGTCTCCATCGTGTTCTTGAACTGTGTGAACTAACACCCCTGCCCTTCTCCGGACCGCAATTTACATGGAGCAACGGCAGGGCAGGGGCTGGGCTGATCCTTGAACGAATTGATTTCGCCTTCAGCAATGTTGCTTGGAGTAATAAATTTCCAGACGCAAGACTTACACATTTAACCAAGATGAGTTTGGACCACCATCTGTTACACCTGCAACTGCGACCAACCATCCAACCTTCGAATGTTCCACGGACTTTCAAATTCCAAACATGTTGGTTGGAACACGAAGACTTTCGACATTTTTTAGCCACTAACTGGAATGACTCGGGGGTTCATATCAAAGACGCACTAGAGTCTTGCGCCACTAAACTGAATTGGTGGAGCCAAAATATCTTCGGGAGTATTGATAAACGGAAAAGGCGTTGCATTGCCAGGATTTTAGGCATGCAGCAATCACTATGCGAACGCCCGTCAAATTTCTTAGCTGGCTGGAAAAGGAATTATCGGAGGAGTTACACTTGATCTTGAAGCAAGAGGAACTATATTGGTGGCAGAAATCCAAATTGGCGTGGATCACCCAAGGCGAACGCAACACGCGTTTCTTCCATGCCACCACTGTTATGAGAAGGCGAAAGAAATCCATCTATAAACTGAAAAATGCACAAGGAGCTTGGCTTGAACAAACAAATGCACTGGACGATTTGGTTGGCGAGTTTTACAAGGAGCTGTATGCGGCGGAGCCTTTAATAGTCGAGGCTAGGTATGATATCCAATTCCCAACTCTCACAGAAACTGAGATAACCATGCTTAATAGAGAAGTTATTGATGAGGAGATATACCGAGCTGTATTCCAAATGGGTGCACAAAAAGCTCCGGGTTTAGATGGTTTTAGTCCGATATTTTTTCAATATAATTGGTATTTGGTAGGTGACACGGTGCTGAAGTTTGTAAAAGAGGCTTTCCTCATGAAGAAATTTCCTGTCGATATGAACTGCACCCTTATTACTCTTATACCGAAAGTGGCAGTCCCAGAGTATGTGAGCCAATTTTGTCCAATTGCACTAATGAATATACTTGTTAAAATCATAACTAAGGTGGTGGCAAATCGGGTCAAGCTAGTCGTGCCCAAGTTGGTTAGTGAAGAACAATGCAGCTTCATTCCCGGGCGCCAAGCAAGTGATAATATTATTATCGTCCAAGAAGTACTACACTCTATGCGAAAGATAAAAGGGCGAACCGGGGCCATGGCGATCAAAATCGATCTAGAAAAAGCATACAACCGCATTAGTTGGCCTTTTCTTATTAAAGTGCTACAGGCTGCGGGCTTTAGCACCGACATGGTTGAAATCATTATGTATGTAGTGACGACAGCTAGAATGCAAGTCCTTTGGAAAGGATCCTACCTCCAGGAATTCCAACCGACTCGCGGCCTCAGACAGGGTGACCCACTTGCCCCTTATTTATTTGTCTTATGCATGGCTTACTTAACTCAATTGATACAGGAGTCCGTCTACGCTGGTCAGTGGAAGTGCATTCGGATCTCGCGTAATGGCCCCGCATTATCCCATTTGCTATTTGCAAACGATCTCTTCTTATTCGGGAAAGCAACGGAAAAGCAGGCGCGCGTTATGGCTGGTTGTTTGGAGGATTTCTGTGGCGCTTCTGGGCAAAAAATCAATACTGCGAAATCCATGTTGTATGTATCCAATAATGTTGATAATAGGATGGCTAGACATTTGAGCTCTCTGTTTGGTATTCCGCTCACTACGAACTTGGAAACCTATTTAGGGATGCCCGTGTTACATGGACGTGTTTGTAGGAACACATATCATTACCTTGTGGAGAAAGTTAACAAACGGTTGGCATCATGGAAAGGCAAACTCCTCTCACGGGCAGCGCGACAAATCCTTGTTCAATCTGTCACGTCGACTATCCCTTACTATGCCATGCAAACCTCACTACTTCCTATTGAAACCATTAATCAGTTGGAACGAATCAATCGGAGATTCTTTTGGGGCGACTTTGGGGATAAGAGGAAATTGCATACGGTTGCCTGGCAACGGGTCTGCTTGCCTAAGGGGGCAGGCGCCACACGAATAAAACTGTTGCGTCTTATGAATCTCGCCTTGCTTGCGAAGCTAACATGGAGACTTATTCAAGGGGAGAACACTCTATGGGTTAAAGTCTTGACAGCGAAATACGGTAACCTTTGGAGCGCTAGAGCCTATAGGAAAGATTGCACACATACTTGGCAAAGCATTATCGTAGCGACACCTCTGCTCGCTAAAGGTTTGGATATCAAGCAGCCGGGGAATCCAGTTGATGGCATGGAGTCTTTAGCGCTATCTTGGAAAGGTACCAGTAATGGCAAATTTACCGTTGCATCGGCATATTGGATGCAGCTACCGAAAGTCGACAAAAAGGAGTGTAAACCATGGACGAATATTTGGAAACTCAGAGGACCACAACGAGATAACCTTCTTCTATGGCAGGCACGCCTTGGCCGCCTGCCAACATACGAGCTGCTGCACTCACGCCGTCTTTGCAATACGCCGATATGCGGGGCGTGCCTCCAGTTACAAGACGGCTGCCTACACGTGCTAAGGGACTGCAACGAGGCAAGGAAGATATGGAAAAAAGTAATAGCGACTCAACATTGGCGGACTTTTTTTGATGAGTCTTTAGATATTACTGGGTGGATTGATGCAAATTTGAACGCAGGGGAGGCAGGGCACAATTCACAGACAGGATGGCCATACATCTTTTGGGAGACCGTTGCAACAATCTGGAATTCGAGAAATAAGAAGTTATATGATGATGAGTTCGTGCAACCGGAAGAGCACATCATGATGCATCAGATTTTTGAGCGAGCACAGAACATTAGACTAGCATGGGATCGTACTGCGTGTATTCATAGTTTCATGTAAGTACTGTAGGAGTTTTGCTGTAAATATTCACAAGTTTTTGCAATATATATAAACTGATCCTCTTCCGCCAAGAACACACACCAAACATTACATCCCATCAAAAAGAACAGAATGTCCTTCGACCCTCATGGTCCTTACCAAGCTTTAGCTTTTGCATTCACCCCTTGTCTACCAGAAAAAAGAAAGCAAACAACACCAATCTTGTCATTGTGTACTGAATGTGTCAAAAAGTTTATCCCTAACAAATACTGTACAAAAAGATAGGCACATCCAAGGATCTTTATGTTGGAGGAATTAAAAGTTTGGGCTTTGGCCCATTAAGGAAGGTTGCAAAACTTGGTTTAGCAACATACTTTGAGCTTAATTATGATTAGTTTTCAATAATGAAAATCGAAAAACTAATGGGTCCTTAATTATCTACGTAACGAGTAGTTAATTTTAGGCTTTAGAATCACTCAATTACGATACCGGGTGAATGAGAAATTAATGCTCAAAGTGGATGGAAAACATGGTTAATGAGTGATGTGTCCTATTCTTAGGAGGCCACATCACCCTTATGGAGGAATACCACATTGGACATTTGGATGCATTTAGCCACCTTATGAATGGCTAGAATGGACACTTTAAAAGTGAAGTTTTTGACCAGAGGGAAGACCTAGAAAGTGCCACACGCGCCCGCGTCGCCACCAACGTCATTTTAAATAGGATTCCGTCCAAGAAGATAGATAAAACCCCATATGAACTTTGGAAAGGCTATAAGCCTAGTTACAAGTAAAAGTGTGGGGGTGTCTGGCGAAGGTTGCTGTACCTAAACCAAGACAAGTGAGAATCGGGCCTAAAACGATTGATTGCATATTCATAGGTTATGCAACGAACAGTAGTGCATATCGTTTCTTAGTGCATATCGTTTCTTTGAAAATGTCTTTCCGAAGAAAGACAAAAACAGTGAAGAAGCTAGCACCAGTAAGCGAGTGCGTGAGACGACCCCTCAAGAGACTGAGGAACCTCGTGAAAGCAAACGAGCCAAAGTACCGACGTCTTTTGGACCAGATTTTCTAACCTACATGGTAGAAAACGAGCCAAGATCTTTCTCTGAGGCAATGACAACTCCAGAAGCTCCTTTCTGGAAAGAAGCAGTTAATAGTGAGATAGATTCCATTCTTCAAAATCACACTTGGGAGCTGGTAGATCTTCCTCCATGAAGTAAACCACTCGGATGCAAGTGGATTTTTAGGAAAAAACTGAAAGAAAATGGATCTATTGACAAGTACAAGGCCAGGTTGGTAACCAAGGGCTACAGACAAAAAGAAGGCTTTGACTTCTTTGACACCTACTCACCAGTGACTAGGATTACTTCCATAAGGATGCTAGTGGCTATTGCTGTAGTCTATGATTTAGAAATCCATCAAATGGATGTGAAGACTGCCTTTCTAAATGGTGAGATAGAAGAAGAAATTTATATGGAACAACCCGAAGGGTTCGTCGTTCCAGGACAAGAAAGGAAAGTGTGTAGACTTGTTAAGTCTCTGTACGGACTTAAACAAGCACCCAAGCAATGGCATTTAAAGTTTGATCAGGTAATGATGTCAAACGGCCTCGGGATCAACGAGTGTGACAAGTGTGTATACATCAAGAGCACACCAAATGCCTATGTGATAGTATGTCTCTATGTAGACGACATGCTAATCATGGGCAGTACTCGTGACATCATCTTGAATACAAAGAAGATGTTAACACGGAATTTTGATATGAAGGACATGGGGGTTGCCAATGTTATTCTAGGAATTAAAATTTCTCGGATGGCTGATGGTCTTGTTATGACGCAAACTCACTATATTGAATCTGTTCTCAAACGACTCAATATGTTTGAAACAAAACCAATAAAGACCCCACTTGACTTAAGTATACACTTAAGGAAAAACTGAGGCGAACCTGTAGCTCAATTAAAATACTCTCAGGTAATCGGAAGTCTGATGTACATAACGAATTGTACAAGACCAGACTTAGCTTGTTCAGTAAACAAATTGAGCAGGTTTACCAGTAATCCAAGTGATGATCATTGGAAAGCTCTTAATAGAGTGATGAGGTATCTGAAATACACAATGAACCTTGGATTACATTACACGAGATATCCAGCAGTATTAGAAGGATATTGCGATGCAAATTGGATATCAGATATTAAGGATTCGAAGTCCAACAGTGGATACTTATTCACTGTTGGTGGTGCTGCTGTGTCGTGGAAATCCACGAAACAAACGTGCATAGCTCGGTCCACTATGGAAGCTGAGTTCATAGCACTGGATAAAGCTGGGGAAGAGGCTGAATGGCTTCGAAATTTCCTAGAAGATGTTCCATGTTGGCCTAAACCAATCGCTCCTATTAGCATACACTGTGATAGTCAGTCAGCTATAGGACGTGCTCAAAGCTGCATCTACAATGGTAAGTCACGACACATACGTCGAAGACATAACACCATTAAACAGTTGATCTCTAATGGTGTGATTTACATTGATTACATAAAATCAATGGAGAATCTTGCAGATCCGCTTACAAAAGGCTTTCTTAGAGATCAGATGTCAAGATTGACAAACGGAATGGGACTAAAGCCTAAAATGCAAGAATCTTCGTAATGGTAACCCAACCTTGTTGACTGGAGATCCCAGAATCTTGGTTCAATGGGACAACTAAGTTATGAAGCTTAAGTTTGGCACTTATTTATTCCGTCATATAAAAGTGCTGTCTGCAGAGAATATTTAGGGTAAGCTAAAGCTTTCAATAATGTCCTATATCTTGATACATCAAGTGGAGTATGGCAGAATACTTTTGATAGGAATCACCTATGTAAGTGTGAAGTAGGGCCGCTTCTATGAGAAGTCTGGAAGGCAAGATTTCTCTAAAACACTTTCTGAAACCAGGCTGTTCATGGCCAAAACAAACACAACCATGAGAACCAAAAGGTTGTTAAAGAAAATGTTGTGTGAGTATCGTTGTCTAGGTTCACAACAAAGGCTGACTGGTTCAAGACATCAAGTCACTAATTAGCCGAGTGAATCCGATGGTACATCACTATGAAAGGTTCAAAGCCAGAAGCTACCTCTTCTGATGCAATATTTTCTATATGACTTCTCCTTAGAGTTTGCATCTGCATTTGCATTAATTTCCATTCATGTGGGGGATTGTTGGAGGAATTAAAAGTTTGGGCTTTGGCCCATTAAGGAAGGTTGCAAAACTTGGTTTAGCAACATACTTTGAGCTTAATTATGATTAGTTTCCGATAATGAAAATCAAAAAACTAATGGGTCCTTAATTATCTACGTAACGAGTAGCTAATTTTAGGCTTTGGAATCACTCAATTACGATACCAGGTGAATGAGAAATTAAAGCTCAAAGTCGATGGAAAACATGGTTAATGGGTGATGTGTCCTATTCTTAGGAGGCCACATCACCCTTATGGAGGAATACCACATTGGACATTTGGATACATTTAGCCACCTTATAAATGGCTAGAATGGACACTTTAGATGTGTCCTTGGGGCATGAGAAGTTTTTGACCGGAGGAAAGACCTAGAAAGTGCCACATGCGCGCACACGCGTGCGCGCGTGCCGTCGCCGCCGCCCGCCTGGCCAGCCGACTCGGCTCGGCTCGGGCTCAGGCTGGTGTGCCGGGCCGGTTCCTAACATTTTGGAGAAAATTTATTTGGGCTTTTGGATTAATTATTTTTTGTAAATAGTTAAAGGCTTCGGGCCTAGCTGTGCAGCGGCCCAAATGATCTCCTATGTGCATGGTCGCGTGCGGTCCGGTCCAGTAACGGATAACGCGTTCTAAACATGTTTCGGTTGCGTTCGGTTGTTCAGTTACAATTTAAATCGAACGGTTATTTTTTAAAGGGTCTCTTCTGGTATGCGATAAGATCAAACGGTTTTGATCTAACGGTGACGGAAAGGCAGCTTTGATCCAACGGCTGAGATTCAAACTGACCTAACCGCCCAACCGAATATGGTTTTCATCTAACGCTCCAGGTTTAATCCTGTTTTCCATCTAACGGCTGTAATTTAAACCTTCCATAACCGCTAGGAGGTTTTAATCTGACGGCTCTAATCGATCTACGGTTATGATCCGATGGTCACGATTCCATCTACGAAAACCGACTTTCAACCGACTCCCCTATATAAACAGGGCAAGGGGTGCGATCGACACTCACACTTTCTCTCGGCATTCGTAGCATACAGCATTCATTGCATTCGATTTTTTTCATCACGTCCAAGAGAAGTCAGGACACTCGAAGGTTCGCAGTAGTTCAAGTTCAGCAGTGCCGCTCAACTGAACAGGTACCCGTTGTATCCTGGGAGACGGTTGCTAATGCCGGTTAGGCACAGTATACTGGAGCAATACGTCTTAAGGACAGAGTCCTCGACTCGCCCCAGGTTTGGTTTATTTTACTGTTTCCATACGCACACACCGAATGACTGCTTCTTAGTACAAGATTGATTGTTTCCAACACTTTATACCTATTGCAGCATGACATTCTCAAGGTAATCCTCGGTTGATAAATATATTCAGTTATGATTTTAAGTGTTACATGTCATAAAAATGTCGCACATGATGTTACAAATGATAAAGAGTTGAAACATATCAAATAAGTGAAGAAAAATGACATCAATCTCTCAGGTGGGACACATTGATAGGTCGATGTATACATCGATCCCTATATCGATCGATCGAAGTAAGACAGGGAAAAACCAAGACTGTGATGTGAGACATCAAACTCTAAACCTGAGAAACAATGATCGATCGATGTGTACATCGATCTCTACATCGATCGATCGATGTAGATCAGAGAAAAAATCTGAACCTTACTGAGATAAAATGATTGTTTTCATTTTTACATGATTCATATATGTTTTTCATGTTGTTATTATGCGTTTTTGATGAATATAATAAAGTCTTGTGGCTAATATGCCTTGAAAGTTTCTACAACTTACCAAAAAGGGCAAAAGTGGTGTTTTGAGTTTTTCTAGGTACTTGACATGGTGAAAATGGTACACGGACTTTATTATTTCTTATTCATCACTATGACAGTGTTTTCATATCTATTTCTGACATTCAGAGTCATTTTCGATGTTTTCTCTCACCAGGGGCATTTTGGCTATTTTACCCTCCAAGGGCAGTTTCGTTATTTTACTGAAGGATCTCTTGAGTATCTGATTATCTTTATTATGGAGTTCAATTACGGTTCTTGAAGATTATTTGGTGGTTTTCTATTTATTCTCTTATTTGATGATAATATCGACGGTAGGGGGATATGTGACGGTTTTCGTGTCACGTTCTATTTTTCTTCTTGAAGACTTTTATGTATATGTTATTGGAGACTCTCATTCATTATTTTGCAGAAATTTTAAGGTGTTCTTGGTGCAAAATTCATTACAACATATAAAGGAGAAAACGTGGGAATTTTGATATTATATGTTGACATAATCTTGTCAACTCTTATATATTATTTTCTCTTCAATAAATGCTGAAATTGTACATGTATATATGCCTAAAAAACGTGTATAATCAGGTGCCAAAGGTGTTTTGTCTATTTTGTGACAAATATACAAGGTTATGCCAAGTGGACCAACCAAATACAAGTTAGTTGGCAAAAGTTGCCAACTTGGAAAATCATTTTGAATACCAACAGCTAGTATGTTGGTTTGGAAGCTGATTTTTATCCAAAATGGTCAGCCCTCACATGCCCTATTCTTGTGCCAAGAAGTTGAGGTATTCTTGTGGTATATTCCCTTCTATATTATCTTCATTTTGCAAAGGATATTCAAGACATTTCCATGGTAGAAATTTCGACCAAGCTAAGAACAAAGGTGGACCAATCATCTTCTCTATGTTTCCAAGTGTACAAGGTGATTATGTGGCCAATCAATGATGCGAAGACAACTAAGAGTTGATAATGAAGGTGTTGACCCATAGGAGTTCTTATCTTCAAGGGCCAATTCACCCTACAAATACAAGGCAATGTGAAGAAGAGAAGGCACACACTTGAAAAGCAAAAGTTGAAGCTCATTGTCTTGTTATTCTCTTCTCTTCTTTCTTGATTCATTCTTTGTGTAGGCAATGTGTTCTTGTGATATTTTTGTATAGCTACACGCCTCTTGTTGTGTCTTTTGTAAGATTGATTAGCCAAATTTATAAGACTACATCAATAGGTGGTAAAGGTGTTGCAACCACAGTCGCATAGAGGTGATCATCCAAGTCTTGAATAGGGTTGGTGTTTAACCTAAGGATCAAGCTTGGTTCTTGTTGTATTGTTGTTGATTCCATAGTAAAATCCAAGGAAAGGTGCTCCTTGGGACTAGAGTAGGTCACATTGACTGAACCAGGATAAATTCTTGGTGTTCTTGTCTTGCTTCTACCTTTCTATTTTTGCCCGTTTTTCACTGCAGATTTCATCCAACTTCACACATCTTGAAAAAATAGCAAAACATTTTCAAAATTCGTGATTTTTGGTGGAGTTATACTTCAAACTGTTATCTTTCATTTTCAACGAGAATCACTTAAACTGAGCAAAGGAAAAAGTTAGTCTTTCAGTCTTTGAAAGATAACTGCCCCATTCTGGCTGCAATCTGACCAGTGTCAAGGAAACTTACATTCTGAATTTATCAAACATAGTTTCAGGTCTGGACCTTTTTGAAACTTAAACTAGACACCTTAAGGAGTGTTTTGACATAAAGGTCAACCTTTTTGGTTGAGTAATTAAAGGGATCATGTTTGCAAAGTTCAACATTATTCTATCCAATTCTGTCCAGATTGACCATTTGAATCTTTTTATTTGTTTGAAAAGTCAAACGATCTTATTTTTATCTCATTTTGGACAGAGTCTAGTTAAGACATTGAAATTAATTTCTGGAAAGTTTCATAACTTTTGGAGTTGTTTATATTGACTTTTGGATTTTTCAAAAACGGATATTGAATCTGATTAGCTCTCAGATTTTGTTTTCAAAGGGGATTTTAATTCAAGGGTAGTAGTGTAATTTCTGCTAACCACTATTCATCCCCCCTCTAGTGGTGTTATTCCAGGCCAACACCACTCATCAGAAGCAAGGTTTAACACCACACGAGGAAGACAAGGTTACATACAAAAGAATTCATTAAAGCCTACTCATCTCAAATCAAAGGTATTTACAATGGCTATAGTTTCCCACAAAGGTGAGTTGAAAGGTATGTCTAGACAACGCCCTCCTCTTTTTGATGGTAGTAATTTTGTACATTGGAAACTTAGGGTGAGGCTATTCTTAATGGCTTTAGACATTGATTTATGGTTTATAGTTGAAGATGGGCCTTACATTCCGGTGAAAATTGTGCAAGTTAGTGGAGTCACATGAGAAGTAGAAAAATACAAAAGTGAATGGTCTATAGAAGATAAAAAGAAAATGTCCATGAATACTAAAGCTACGCAATTACTTTTAAACAGACTTTCTGCTTCTGAAGCAGGTTATGTTTCAAATTGCACTAGTGCACACGATATGTGGAAATCACTAGAATTAAAGCATGAAGGTACTAGCGGTGTAGAAGAGTCAAAAATCAACATGCTTATGACTAAACTTGAATCGTTTAAAATGTTGCCGAAGGAATCTATAACATCTATGGGTTTGACGATTACTAATATTTTTAATGCACTTGAAGCTTTATGTAAGTCTTTTACCAACAATGAGAAGGTTCAAAAATGCTGCGAAGTCTTCCCGCTGAATGGGATCCAAAAGTAACTGCAATCGAGGAGACAAAATCAATCACAAAAATGGTCGAATTGATAGGCTCACTTACAGTATACGAGGTAAAACTAAACCAACAGAAGTCCGAGTCGTCAAAAGCTACCGGTAAGTCTATTGCTTTCAAAAACAACTGAGACACATAATAATAGTGAAAGTTATAGCGATAGTGAATTAGATGATGACTTAATCTTAGTGGCTAGAAAACTTAGAAAATTTTTAAATGGCCTAATAGGAATAGAAAATAATCTTTTTTCTTCTTCCTCTTCTCAACTTAGCAAAAATAATTCAAATAAAAAAATGGTATAAGAAAGAATTAAAATTCTACGAAAGTGGACAAAAAGGACACATCTCTTACGATTGTCCGCCAAAGAAAATAATAATAATAACAATAAACAAGTCAAAGACAAGGAACCCCAATAGTCCAAGGCAAAGGAGCCAAAGGCAAGAAAAGGCAAACGAGCAATGAAGGCCAGCACATGGAGTGACTTGTCCAACTCAGAATCTGACAATGAGGAAACTCAAGTTTGATTCGTATCCAACTAGGTAAATCATGCAGAAGGTAAAAAAGAGACAAAACTAAAGAATCTAAAAACCAAGTTGTTTTTAGATAGTGGATGTTCGAGGCATATGACAGGCAACCTCAAACTTTTCACTGAACTTGAACATGTTGAAAATGGAGGAAAAGTGACATTCGGTGACAACAACCAAGGCAGGGTTGTTGGAAAAGAAATAATCGGGGACCCTTACACATTTGAAATATGAAATGTGTTGTTCGTAAGTAATCTTTCTTATAATTTAGTAAGTATTTCGCAACTTATAGATTCCGGTTATCATGTTTCTTTTCTCTTTAACTGTTGTAATATAATTAATAAAAGGGAGAAACTGTGATAAAAGGAACTAGGGATGGCAATATTCACACACTATCGTTAAATAACATGTTATTAAATGCCAGGATTAAGTGTTTAATATCACATGACTCAGATATGAATTTATGGCATAGACGACTAGGCCATAGAGGAATTTCAACCATAGAAAAATTATCTAAGAAGAATCTAATTAGAGGAATGTCTAAGTTATACTTAGATAATTTTCAAATGTGTGAAACATGTATTAAAGGAAAACACATAAAAGAAACAAATGAAACCAAAACATGAAGTGAGTATTAGCATGTATTAGAATTGCTTCACTTAGAATTATTTGGTCCAAGTAGGACAAGAAGTCTAGGTGGACACTACTATGTGTGTGTCATAGTAGATGATTACTCACGATACACATGGACATTGTTTTTAATGCACAAAGACGATGCTCTATTGGAAATCGAAAATCTTATTAAGCAACTTGAAAATCTTTATGAAGAAAATGTTAAAAGAATTAGGAGTGATTTAGGTGGAGAATTTAAAAACAAAGAAATAGTAAAGTTTTGTGAATTACATGGAATTAAACATGAACTCTCACCACCTAGAACACCACAACTCAATGGAGTTGTTGAACGTAAAAATAGAACAATTCAAGAAATTGCTAGGACAATTTTATGTGAAAATAAAGTATCAAAATACTTACGGGCTGAAGCTGTGAGTTGTGCATGTTATATAATAAATATGCTTTCTATTAGAGAGAAATTGAATACAACACCTTACAAATTATTAAACAATAGAAAACCTAAGATAGATTATCTTAGAGTATTTGGATGTATATGTTTTGTACTTAATGTTGAGAAAAAGAGTTTGAGTGATTCATAAAAATGCATGATTTAAATAACGTGTGCTAAAGAAATACATGACACAATTTATGACTTGACACGTTTTTGTGCCAAACTTGCCTTATATACTTTATATATAATGTTGCCGTACTAACAAGCCATGAAGCTTTAAAGCTTACATCAAATGGCAAACATTTGTTATGTTTGAACTATTTGCAGGTGCCACCATTAATGAACTAAACTAGTTCATTAAGTGAAGTACTTAGTTAAATGAACTAAGTAGTTCATTAAATAGAGATATATTTGGAGAAGGCATGATGACAACAAACATGGAAATGGAAAGTGATGAGGATCAAGGGTCCGATGAGGATCAAATCAAAGGTCCTATGACAAGAAGGAGGGCAAGGGAACTTTGTCATCAAGTTGCCACCTTCTTGTACAAGCATGTTCAAGATGAGCCTAAGACTCCTTGGGTTCATTTCATTGAACCTTCAACGTGAGCATGTATCAGCATGCACGTCTACATTCTTTGTCTTTAAATTTTATCTTGTGTCGTGTGATCTTAGTTTTATGTATTTGCTTTGTAGGTAAATTAGGTACATGGAATGTTTGAAGAGAATGTTTGAAGAGAATGTTTGAAGAGAATGTTTGTCTACGCTAAGACAAATTCAAAGGTGTCCAAGATAGAGTCTCTTGATCAAATTGAAATCAAACATCATCTCCAAGATATCACAAGGGGGCGGCCACTTTAAATTGGAGGATGACATCTTACTTGAATTTGAACTTGAAGATAAACTTGAATTCAAATTCAACCATAATTTGAATTCAAGTTTCAACCAATTTGAGGCTTACATTTCAAAAAGGATTCGGCTATCATCTCAAGGTCCTACACGCCATTTTTGAATAAGGAAGATGGGATCACACGCCATTTTTTGAAGCAAGGATGAGGATAGATCACAAATCAAATTTGAATCCAAGTTTGAATTCAAATTCAAACTCAATTTGAATTCAATCTTCAATCAACATTTGAATTCAAGTCCAGCCATCTTATCATCATCCAAATCAGATTTTCTACACTTCTTTATCCTTCCACACGCCCACTTGAAGATCAAAAAGGATGGGATCATAATTCAAAGATTGAATTCAAGTTTGAAGTCAAAGTGAATCCAATCTTCAACTAGCCTTTGAATTTAAGCTCAACCACTTCATCTATATCTCCAACGCCAATTTCATCACCAAACATGACCAGATTCATTGAAGATAATGTCTTGCGAGATTTGAAGTTTTTAGCTAGGATTTGTTTTAGCTTTGAATTCAAATAGTTTTCAATTTTTAAACATTGTTAGCTAGCTTTATTTTGAATTATTTCTAGCCTTTCAAAGCTGAATGGGGGCGTTACTTAGGCCTATAAATAGACCCCTTTGGCTGGTTGTAAACACACCTTTTGATGAATAACAATTCTTGATATTTCATTCACTTTGTGTGATACTTTGTTTTCTTGGTTTTGCATTAAAAACCTAGGTTAAGATCCTTCAAAGTTGAGCATATTGAAGGTGTTGCCATTGCTTAAAGGTGCCGTCCAGGAGGGCCATATTGGTTTGTCTGATCAACGACCATCTTGAAGTGTTGGTCTTGCTCATTATTAATCCATACGTTTTTATTCATTAAGGAAGCAAGGGGAAGTCTTCTTCCTTGTGCCTAACCTTTGTGAAGGACGTTTGGAAGGTGGAATCGTTGGAGCCCACGAGTTGCACGCATCAAATTGGTATCAGAGACCAGGTTACTCTATTCCACCATCTATCATTTCTTTTTCGTTTGAGTCTAGTCATTTCAATTTCAGTTGAGTCCTTCTTCTACCCCTCACTCTACACGCCATTGTCTTGCATCTCATACAAAAAAAACGTCCACATTTTCTTTGAGTCACGTTGCTGCATTTTGCTTTTTCATCATTCAAGTGTCATTTCCTTTATTTCATTTTCGCATCACAATCTGATTTTGAGTCGTTCAAACTTGAACACATTAGGGTTCGTTGCATTTTAGGTTACATTCAGCTTTCTTTAAAATAGTCCAACCATCAGCCTATAAAGCTACCTCGGTTTCAAATCATCTTGTTGCTACCGAAGCTTTTAGTTGGTGATGATTGTATGCGTCTTATGACTCGCATTGTGATTGATTTCATGCTTTAAGACAAGTAGTAATACGTGTGTTTGCCTTCCTGAACCATCTTCAACAACAAAACCCTAATTCCACCACCACACCCCACGGCCCAACCAACAACACCCCAACCCAACCCTAAAACGCACCAACCTGATCCCAAACAACTCTATTTACACTCCAAACAAAAAGCCCCAAACCAATTTACCCAAATACAATCAGATTCTAAAGATCCCAATTCATTCAAATAAACCCTAACCCTAGAATTTGAATTTCGTTCAAATTCTGTCCTAGACCAACCAATATCCAAATTGACCACACCAATCATCAATTACCAACACAAATAGCCCATCTACAACGCCCATTCCGTTCCTACAACCCCATTCTGCAAATTCCCAAACCATTCAAAAAAACCCTAAATCAAAAAAAAACCCTACCCCTACCCCAATCGGCCTTACCAAATTTCCCTCACCCCCCAAGGTCAATTTTGTTGCAAGTCCAAGATACAAATTGTATTTTAAATACATTGCACTATTCTGTCCAAAAACGCAAGTGCTAAGTGCAAAACAAGTGAAATCCCAATTCTGCCCTTAGTCAAAAAAGAAAAAAAAGGAGAATCTGAACCTTGCTCAATTGAAATAGCAAGGAAGAAAACGAAAAACAAAAGAACAAGAGCAAAGAAAAAGGGCAAAACGTTTGTGCATTGCGTGGAAAATTTTTTGGTACGACTTGCAAACCTTGGATACCATATTACCGACATTGCTGTCCCCTATACCCAATTCTCCAACTCTTGATCTTCTTGAACCAATCACACACTTGGTTGCTCGATTGTTGCATGACTTGAACCATTTTGTGGATAGTAAGTGCATAGAATCAAAATTAACTAAAGATTGCCCACGGCAACCCTTAGTTCATCTTTGGTTCAGCCTTATACATCAACTTTGGTTGCTTATTTTCTTTGAATCTTAGTAGAAAGTTCAAGTTTGAGTTCATTTCAATTGATTCTACTTTGATACTAATTGGTGCAACTTGAAAGCAAAAAGGAAGAAACAAGCGGAGAACATTGTGGTTTGAAGAAGCCTTGGCAATACACTTCCTTATTGATCACTTTGAGACTTCTTAACCTCAGGTTATCCAAGAACCAAAGTGGTAAAAGAGTGGAAAGAATCGAAATCGGAGTGTCCATAGCTTATTTATTTACTAATCCCTTAACGTTTGTTTGTCTTTGTGTTAGTTTGCTTCTTTCTTTTTTTTCCTTTGTTTCGTTCAAATCCTTAGGCACAATGGCCAGCAGCAATTCCGCATCTAGCAAGTCTAAAGAAGCCGAAACTGTTGACAATACTCAACGACAAATGCTGGAGATGCTTAAGAAACTCATGCATGACAATGAGATAATCAAGCATCGCTTGGAAGACGTGGAGCGAAGCTACAAAACAAGTGATGGCCAAGGAACAAGCAGGGCCGTTCCACCACCACAACCAAGGCGCCATCCTCCAGAAGAAGTTGAGGACGATAACATTCGACCCAAACACACCGAAGCGAGACGGTTTGCTCCTCCTACACAAGCAAGAAGGTACGCTCCAAGAAGGTACAATGATGATTACATTCCCTTTGAGCATGATGATTATGACTTTGATGACCACCATCCCCGTGGTTACCAAAGACGCCAAAATCCCCTTTTCCCGCAAGATGACGATTTTCTCAAAACCAAAAAGAGTATTCCCACGTTTTATGGTAAAAGTAATGCGGAGGAATATTTAGAATGGGAAACGAAAGTGGATTTGATCTTTTCTTGTACCAATTATAGTGAATTGCAAAAAGTGAGGTATGCTTCCATTGAATTTTCTGGTTATGCACTTAATTGGTGGACGAATTTGTGTCGAAATAGAACTAAGACGAGACAACCCCCAATTGCCACTTGGGAAGAAATGAAGTTTGAAATGCGACAACGTTTTATTCCAAACAATTATGAGAGTTCTATTTTCACGAGCTTGCATAACTTACGACAAGGTTCCAAAAGTGTAGACGAGTATTATAAAGAGTTAGAAATTTTGTTGGAGAGGTCTAACTTGCAGGAACCTGAAGAAGCCACCAAGGCTCGATTCTTACATGGTTTAAACAGGGAGATTGCGCAAAGGGTTGACCTTCAACCTTACCTCGACCTCACAACCATGGTCCATATGGCTGAAAAGATTGAAGCACAATTAAAGGTACGTAACTCCTCCAATTTCAATTCCAATTATCGTACTAATCAATCTTCATCAAGATTTCACAGCAAGCCTTCAGGAACAGGAAGTTCACGGCCTACAGGAAGCCAAACGCGTGACCAGGGAGCATCGCAAAGGATGGACAATCGTGTGCAATCCACACAAAGGAGAGATGAACGCACCCAACAAAAGGCTCCTACCAGCATTTCTTCGGATCCCTCAAACAGGTTTAGAGACATTAAATGTTATAAATGTCAAGGACGTGGTCACATAGGAAAAGAATGTCCTAATGCTAAAAGAATCATGTTAATTGAAGAGACAAACGAATATGTGTTCGAGTCCGAGCATGAAAACGAGTCTGAGCATGATAATGAAATTGAACCTGAAGAGGATCTAGGCGCATTAGATGATTTTGATACCAAGGAATTTCTTGTTGTGCGTAGAGCTTTAAATGCATATCCGAAATTAGATGATCACGAACAACATAGAGAAAACATTTTCCATATTCATTGCATGATAAATGGTAAAGTGTGCACCATGATCATTGATTCCGGTTCTTGTGCGAATGTGGCTAGCATCGAATTAGTAAGAAAACTGAATTTGCCTATGACTAATCATCCGCACCCTTACAAACTTGCATGGCTAAATGACTGCGGTGAAGTTAGCGTAAGTAAACAAGTTTTGATTTCTCTTAGCATTGGTAGTTACAAAGATGATGTTTTATGTGATGTCGCCCCAATGCATGCTAGTCATATCTTACTTGGTAGGCCATGGCAATTTGATCGACATGTGACATATGATGGTTATTTGAATCGTTATTCTTTCAAATTGAATGGCAAACTGTACAAACTGCATGCACTTCCACCACACAAAGTCCACGAGGATCACCAACGCATGTCCAAGTCTAGAGCCGATCCTAAGGAAAAAGAAGCCGAGAGAAAATTCGTGGAGTGTATGAAAAGTGAGAACAAAAAACACGAGAGCAAGGGAAAGGAGGTAGTGCCCTTAAGTGTCAATGAGTCCAAAAAGAAGTGTGGGTATTTCGCAAAGAAAAGAGAGGTTACACGTGCACTTTATAACAACCAAACTGTCCTCATCATCATCCCAAAGACGTGTCAACTTGCCCTTGAAGAACTCCCACCAAACTTACCTACCTCAGTTGCGTCCCTTATCCAAGAATATGAAGTTCTATTTCCCTCTGAACCACCATCCGGATTACCACCCATTAGAGGAATAGAACACCAAATCGACTTTGTCCCAGGAGCCGTGTTACCCAATCGCCCAGCCTATCGAGCCAACCCCGAAGAAACCAAAGAAATCCAAAGGCAAGTAGAGGAGCTTCTAGCTAGTGGACAAGTTCGAGAGAGTCTAAGCCCATCTGCCGTCCCAGTCATTTTAGTACCCAAAAAGGATGGAACGTGGAGAATGTGTACCGATTGCCGAGCCATAAACAAGATTACCGTCAAGTATAGGTACCCCATACCTAGGCTAGACGATATGTTAGACATGTTGCGCGGATCCAAATTCTTCACCAAAATTGACCTTAAGCAAGGGTACTTCCAGGTACGTATTAGAGAAGGGGACGAATGGAAGACTGCATTCAAAACCAAGTTTGGGCTCTATGAGTGGTTAGTGATGCCCTTCGGGCTCACCAACGCCCCTAGTACCTTTATGAGGCTAATGAATGAAGTCTTACGTGCGTTCATAGGACGCTTCGTCGTTGTCTATTTCGATGATATCCTAATCTATTCCCACACCATAGAAGATCATCTTGACCACATTAGAGCCGTTTTTGAAAAGCTTAAGCAAGAACAACTTTACGCCAACTTTAAGAAGTGCTCTTTTTGTTTAGAACGCGTAGTTTTTCTAGGCTTTGTCATTTCGGCTGAGGGAGTAGAGATGGATGAGGAAAAGGTTAGGTCAATTGTGGAGTGGCCTATACCTAAGAATGTAGGGGAAGTTCGCAGTTTTCATGGACTAGCAAGCTTTTATAGATGCTTTGTCAAAGATTTTTCTTCCATAGCTGCACCCCTAAACGAAATTGTGAAAAAAGATGTGCCTTTTAGGTGTGAAGAGTCACAACAACAGGCATTTGATGAACTCAAACGTAGGCTGACCACTGCACCCATACTTAGACTACCAAATTTTGACGAGACCTTTGAGATCGAGTGTGATGCAAGTGGAGTGGGTGTAGGCGCAGTTTTGACCCAAAGTAAGAAACCCATAGCCTACTTTAGTGAAAAGTTGAAAGGAGCAGCATTGAATTACTCTACCTATGATAAGGAACTTTATGCCCTTGTGAGATCCCTACAAACTTGGCAACACTATCTTCAACCTAAAGAGTTTGTGATCCACACTAACCACGAAAGCCTTAAGTATCTTAAAGGGCAGGGAAAGTTGAACAAAAGACATGCCAAATGGGTAGAGTTCATAGAACAATTCCCTTACGTGATTAAGTACAAACAAGGAAAGGATAATATAGTTGCCGATGCCCTCTCTAGGAGATACACGTTAGTAACTACATTATCTTCACGCTTCTTAGGATTCGAATCACTTAAGGACTTGTACCCCAATGACCATAACTTTGGCACCATTTTCGAGGCATGTAAAGGAGCACCATTTGGGAAATTTTACATACATGAGGGTTATCTTTTCAAAGAACAAAAATTGTGCGTTCCCCAATCATCCCTACGAGAAGCATTGACTAGAGAAGCCCATGGGGGAGGTTTAATGGGTCATTTCGGAGTGTTCAAAACCCTTGAGACTCTTAAGGAACATTTCTATTGGCCCCACATGAGAGTAGACGTCGAGAGGTTGTGTGGTAATTGCATCACTTGCAAACAAGCCAAATCCAAATCCCAACCACATGGCCTTTACACGCCTTTACCCGTCCCTGATTCCCCTTGGATTGAAATTTCTATGGACTTTGTTTTAGGACTTCCTAGGTCTCGGGGAGGACGCAATAGCATTTATGTTGTGGTTGATCGATTTTCAAAAATGGCACATTTCATTGCATGTAGGAAAGTTGATGATGCCACACATGTTGCTGATTTGTTCTTCAAAGAAATTATTAGATTGCATGGCATGCCACGTACAATTGTCAGCGATAGAGATACGAAATTTTTGAGTCATTTTTGGCGTGTTTTGTGGGCTAAACTTGGTACACAATTGTTGTTTTCCACCACCGCACACCCACAAACTGATGGACAAACTGAAGTCGTTAATCGTACTCTTTCTCAACTTTTGCGTGCCATTTTGCAAAAACACATTAAACATTGGGAAGATTGTTTCCCATATATCGAATTTGCATATAATAGGAGTGTCCATCACGGTACTTTGCATAGTCCATTTGAAATCGTGTATGGCTTTAATCCCTTGTCTCCCATTGATTTGATTCCTATTCCCGTGCATGAACGTTCTAGTCTTGATGGTAAACAAAAAGCGGACAACATAAAGAAACTGCATGAACAAGTTAAAACACAACTAGAAAAGAAAAACAAAGCTTATGCAAGACGAGCTAACAAACATCGGAAAAGAGTTGTGTTCAAACCTGGAGATTTAGTGTGGATACATTTGCGTAAAAAAAGATTTCCCAATGAAAGAAAGTCAAAATTGTTGCCTCGAGGAGATGGACCCTTTAAAGTATTGAAATGCATAGGTGACAATGCATACATCCTCGATCTTCCCGACAGGTATGGTTCAGTTTCACCTACTTTTAATGTTGCTGATCTCACCCCTTTCAACGATGACCTTTTTGATTCGAGGACGAATCCTTTTGAGGAGGGGGGGATTGATGAGGATCAAGGGTCCGATGAGGATCAAATCAAAGGTCCTATGACAAGAAGGAGGGCAAGGGAACTTTGTCATCAAGTTGCCACCTTCTTGTACAAGCATGTTCAAGATGAGCCTAAGACTCCTTGGGTTCATTTCATTGAACCTTCAACGTGAGCATGTATCAGCATGCACGTCTACATTCTTTGTCTTTAAATTTTATCTTGTGTCGTGTGATCTTAGTTTTATGTATTTGCTTTGTAGGTAAATTAGGTACATGGAATGTTTGAAGAGAATGTTTGAAGAGAATGTTTGTCTACGCTAAGACAAATTCAAAGGTGTCCAAGATAGAGTCTCTTGATCAAATTGAAATCAAACATCATCTCCAAGATATCACAAGGGGGCGGCCACTTTAAATTGGAGGATGACATCTTACTTGAATTTGAACTTGAATTCAAATTCAACCATAATTTGAATTCAAGTTTCAACCAATTTGAGGCTTACATTTCAAAAAGGATTCGGCTATCATCTCAAGGTCCTACACGCCATTTTTGAATAAGGAAGATGGGATCACACGCCATTTTTTGAAGCAAGGATGAGGATAGATCACAAATCAAATTTGAATCCAAGTTTGAATTCAAATTCAAACTCAATTTGAATTCAATCTTCAATCAACATTTGAATTCAAGTCCAGCCATCTTATCATCATCCAAATCAGATTTTCTACACTTCTTTATCCTTCCACACGCCCACTTGAAGATCAAAAAGGATGGGATCATAATTCAAAGATTGAATTCAAGTTTGAAGTCAAAGTGAATCCAATCTTCAACTAGCCTTTGAATTCAAGCTCAACCACTTCATCTATATCTCCAACGCCAATTTCATCACCAAACATGACCAGATTCATTGAAGATAATGTCTTGCGAGATTTGAAGTTTTTAGCTAGGATTTGTTTTAGCTTTGAATTCAAATAGTTTTCAATTTTTAAACATTGTTAGCTAGCTTTATTTTGAATTATTTCTAGCCTTTCAAAGCTGAATAGGGGCATTACTTAGGCCTATAAATAGACCCCTTTGGCTGGTTGTAAACACACCTTTTGATGAATAACAATTCTTGATATTTCATTCACTTTGTGTGATACTTTGTTTTCTTGGTTTTGCATTAAAAACCTAGGTTAAGATCCTTCAAAGTTGAGCATATTGAAGGTGTTGCCATTGCTTAAAGGTGCCGTCCAGGAGGGCCATATTGGTTTGCCTAATCAACGACCATCTTGAAGTGTTGGTCTTGCTCATTATTAATCCATACGTTTTTATTCATTAAGGAAGCAAGGGGAAGTCTTCTTCCTTGTGCCTAACCTTTGTGAAGGACGTTTGGAAGGTGGAATCGTTGGAGCCCACGAGTTGCACGCATCAGAAAGTTTTCTCTCCTCATTATATCACACATTTTATATATATATATATATATATATATATATATATATATTCATATTTTTTTAAAAAAGGTGCAATACATATATATTCCAACGTACTACTGACAGATTGTATATCTTACGAACGTACGTCATCGTCACACCACTATACTTACCTTATATTTATGAGTATATTCAGGTCTTATATCATATGATATAAGCCATAGTGACGACAATATTATAACGACACGTTATAAGGTTCTAGACCAAAAATTGTCGTATCGGGTGACAACCGAAACTTCGCCAACGTGTCACGTACTTGCCATTTATAGATGGCTAGCCCCTACACTTCAAAAATGACCATAAATTTCGTATCTTACATAGTACACTCAGCCATAAAATCATTCCATGTTGGCACACACAAATCACCCCCAATTAAGGCCAAATTGTGGAGATTCCAAATTCATCATTTAAGCACATGTGGGCGCCATTTGTCTCAGCTATTAAGAGCTGAATATTCATATTATTTTATGTATATTATGTGTGACATAATATACATAACATGTGCAAAAAGTTGGAATTTAAATCGGAGAAAAATCGCGTAATCGATAAAAGTCGAAAATTCGATTTTCTACAAACACAACACATGGAACGTTTTTGGCATGACATGTAACATGTATCTAGACACTTTTTACGTATTCAATACATACTAAACTGTTCTAGAATATTCAAATTAGGGTTGATTGGAATATACCATATGTATGATTATTGTGCACTATTTTGCAAAGTTTACAAAAATAAATTCAGCACATGTTCAAGATGAATATACACGCCTACTCAGTCTTGGTGGAGCTTATGTGGAGCTTAGTTGGCATCTCAATTGGCGGAGAATAAGCCACACAAGGTTAGTGACATAATGGAGGAATCTACACAAGGTAATATTTCAAACTTTGTTACAAATGTAACGCATGCTGAAAATTCAGCATGTGTGAATTGATGTGGCCGAATTTTGTCTCTTAATTGTGATCAATTTGCTTCTCAATATTCAAGGTATTAATGTCTAGTAATATGCTAACAATTTCAAAGTTTTTAGGTTATTGCATATGTTGAAAATTCAGCATTTGATACGAATGGTGCTGGCCGATTTCTATGGCTTAATGGAGACTAATTTACTTTCCAAATTAGTCGGGATTGATTGTGTGCTATTTGGAAATGTTTTTACTACTATTTTGGCACTTGTTTTAGATGATATTCTCAGATTTTTACAGTCATTAAGTAATGACAAATCTCATCCAATCAAGGAGTGCCAAGTAAGCAAGGCCAAGACAATCATCCAATCGAGTTGTGCCGAGTAAGCAAGTTGATGTCACATCTATACAAGGCATTCTTCCAAGGACTCATTTCCAAGGTGAAGATATGCCCTAAGGGGGGCGGCCACTTTCAAATAAAAGGAGGAGAAGAAGAGCCGACAAATGCAAGACAAGTCTTACAATTTTCAAAGTGCAAAAAGACTCTCTACTCTCTTCTTCTACATTTCTTGCTTCTCCTTCTCTCTCAAGCCTATTGTATCTATATTCAAACATATTGAATAGGATTTATTAATACCACCATACATGCATCATTGTTGTAAAAGCTTGATCAAGGTGTGATCAAACCTTCATCCGCTCGGTGGTGGTGTTCGTGATCATTGTGATTGCTTGTATCGTTTGTGAAGGGTTGGAGTTGGTGTGTAACTCCATCAACTCTTGTGGTAAGGTGTTGTTTTGTTTAGTTATAACCGAGGAAGGTGTCCTCGAAGATTGGAGTAGGTTGATTTAACTGAACCAGTGTAAAATTCCTTGTGGTCTTTACTATACTGCACAATACTTTCAGCACTTTAAATCCATTTCATCGCAATCTTAAAAATAGTAAATGAATTTCAAAAATTGTAAAATTTTTCAGAAACATAGCCACATCTCTTACGTTTCATTTGGCACAAGTTGCAACCCTTTTGGACAAGTATAAGTCATTCAAATATTAATACTTCTGAGACTAGTGCAATCTGATTTTCAGACTTGCAAAGGTTGAGAACTTGAACGCATTTGACATACTTCCCAAAGGAATTTTTCAAAACTGTTTTAACCCATTTAAATAAATGTAGTAAGGGTGGTTTCATTAAATTTTAAGACCATTTGGAGTTACGGATTAATCGGAATAAATTTTTTAAATCAGACTACTGTTTCTGGCAGATTTGCGCAATCTGACCACAAACGATTTTTCAAAGGGTTAGAGGTTGAATTTGGATCTGAAATTTTTAGGAGATACTCAGAACATCTGAGACTACAATATCTCCAAACTTCAGATTTTTTGAAGGCTTGTAACTTAGTTTTTCAAATGTTGCAAAATAGGACCTGAAAACAAAAACTGTTTTCAGAAGTTGGGTTTTTTGTTCAAAACATTTTAAAAAATCAAATTTTTTTGCACCCACTATTCAACCCCCCTTCTAGTGGTGCCTTACAAGTCCTAAAAGTGGTATCAGAGTGCAGGCATACTCACAACAAGAAGATCCACGATCTAAGTGTGATGTCAACCACTAGCTTCAAAACCGAACAAGAAGGTATGTCGAGTCAAAAGCCTCCTCTTTTTGATGGTGAGTCCTTTATTCAATGGAAACTTAGAATGAAATTTTTCTTATGGCTATTGATATTGATCTATGGTCTATTATAGAAGACGGTCTATTTGTTCCCTCTAAATTATCTACTGTACATGGTGTCACACTAGAGGTTTAAAACCAAAACAAGAGTACACTAGTGATGACAAAAAGAGACTAAGTATGAATGCTAGAGCCATGCAATTACTTTTAAACGTGCTAATTAAAAGTGAATCTAGTTACGTAGCTAATTGCTCTAGTGCTCAAGAGATGTGGAGAATTCTTGAGATGAAACATCAAGGGACTAGCCAAGTAAAGGAGTCCAAGATTAATATGCTTATGTCCACACTTGAGTATTCCAAATTATTGCCAAATGAGTCTATTGTTGATATGGATCTACGATTGACTAAGATCTATAATTCTCTTGAGTCTCTTCGCAAAGCTTTCTCTACGTAGGAAAAGGTCCAAAAGGTACTACGAAGTCTTCCATCCGAATGGGACCCTAAAGTCATAGCAATAGAGGAGAGTAAAGAAACAAAATCAATAAAAATAGAGGAACTTATCGGATCACGAAAGGTATATGAAAACAAACTTACATTAAGGAAATCGGAATCAACGTCAAAACAAGGTAAGACTCAAATGAATACGTCTTTGCTTCTTTCGATCACGTAGATGATAGTGATTCCAAATCAGACAATGATGATTTAATACTATTGGCCAAAGGTTTGAGAAAATTCATTAGAAAGTCATTTAAAAGCAAACCTAAGGTTACTTCCACTAAAAGAAATAAAAATAAAACAAATGACAAGGATGTAAAGTGCTATGAATGCGGGAAACTTGGACACTTGTCATATGACTGTCCTGACAAGGACAAACAAACAAACAAACACCTTGACAAGGATCAGACCAAAAACAAACAAACACCTTGACAAGAAACAAACACCTTTGTATCCAAAGCATCAAACGAGCTATCTTCCAATTCTGACTCTGATTTTGAACCTTCATATAATGATCTTTTTAGTCAATATTTAGAATTGCACAAATTCGCCAGGTCTCTCGCAAAAGAAAAGAAATGATTAATTAGACAAGAAGTTGTTAGAATCTTCTAACACGAATCTTGTTTCTCAATTAAACGATTCAAAAGAAGAGTCGTCTCACATCATCAATGCATTAAAATCAGAGATTTCATCATTAACTACACATAATAATGAAATAAAATCCGAGATTTCAAACTTGAAATCAAGGAATACGGATTTAAGAAAATGATGAAGCAATTTGACACGGGAACTAACATGCTAGATCGCATCATTTCATCACAAAATCATGATAGTGATAAAACTGGATTAGGATACATTGCGAAAAACGAGATATTAAATAAACCAACCAAATTGATTTTGTCTAAGAAAATAGGAACGCCCAAGACATATGTGGCGCCTAAGAAGACGCCTAGACCCCCTCTCACTTCATCTCATCATGCCTCTTCTTCTTATCATACAAGATATAATTATGTGTTGTATAGATATGAGAAGAAACCATTAATGCATACACGATATTCATTCCATACATCTAGATCACGCACTATGCACACAAACACAAGAGCATATCAACGACAACCATACAACATGCATAAAGGAATACTCGGCCAAAGGCCAAACATATTGTGACCCCATGTCTACTATGTTGCTTCTTCATCTACATTCTCACCATTTGCTAGACCGAGAAAGATCACCCAAGTATGGGTACCGAAAGGTACTTTTATAAAGAGGTGTATAACTAACTTGTAAGGACCCAAAATAAAAGGGTACCTAAATCGTTGTTGTACATTGCAGGGAACCCATACATCTAAAGGCACATCAATCAAGTGGTTCCTTGATAGTGGTTGCTTGAGGCACATGACGGGTGACCCGAGCTTGTTCTCAAAGTTGAAGAAGGTTACAAAAGGTGGATCGGTGACCTTCGGAGACAATAATGAAGGAAGAATCATTGGAAAAGGTACAATCGGAAGCTCAAGTACTCTTCAAATCTCCAACGTCTTCCTGGTAAGTAATCTATCCTATAATCTACTTAGCTCTCATAGTTTATTGACAACGGTTTTGATGTGTGTTTCATTCATCCATATTGCAACATAATAAATAAAAATGGAGAAACAGTATTAAAAGGAAAAAGGGAAGGAAATATTTTTACACTTTCTATGGATGACATGTTAGACGCTAAGGTTAAGTGTTTTCTACCAAATTAACCTAACGTTAATTTGTGGCATAGACGATTAGGACACATTGGCATTTCTATGCTTGAAAAACTTCAACGAAAGAACCTAATATGAGGATTGCCTAAACTTGATTTAGACAACTTTCAGTTGTGTTAATCTTGTATTAAAGGCAAACAAATATGCGAGTCACTTAAACCCAAAAATGAAATTAGCACATCTGGAGTTTTAGAATTACTACACATTGATTTGTTTGGTCATAGTCGTACTAAGAGTCTCGGTGGACGCCATTATGCATGTGTTATCGCTGATGATTTCTCTCGCTATACATGGACTTTATTTCTTGCAAATAAAGATGATAGTACCGTTGAGATTGCGAAACTAATAAAACAATTTGAAAATGAATATGGTTTAAATGTGAAAAAGATTAGAAGCGATAGAGGCGGTGAATCTGAAAACAAGGATATGATTGCATTTTGCGAAGAAAAAGGAATCGAACACGAGTTTTCACCACATAGAACTCCACAATTAAATGGAGTAGTAGAAAGAAAGAATAGGACACTACAAGAAATTGCTAGAACCATGTTGTGTGAAAATAAATTGCCTAGATTTTTGTGGGCGGAAGCCATAAATTGTGCATGCTATATAGTTAATCATTTGGCAATTAGAAAGAAAATAAATAAAACTCCTTACGAAATAGTAAATGATCACATGCCTAAAATTAATTAATTTCGTGTGTTTGGTTGCAAATGCTTTGTTTTGAATACAAAAGATAATTTAGATAATTTGAATCTAAATCAATTGAATGCATTTTTGTTGGGTATTTTGTGAATTCTAAAGCATATAGATGTTATGATCCCATCACTATACAAATTTTAGAATCCATTCATGTGAAGTTTAATGAATTTGGCGAGGTTGAAAAAGATAAAGAATATGACGATGATTTTGAACTAAAGCCCGTGTTAGATGACATAGAAGAGAGTGGCGTGCATGATGAATCGAACACCCTAGAAATGCATGATCACTTAGAAATGCATGAGAACCTAGAAAATAATCAACCAAGATGGCATAGGAATCATCCACATGATCTTATCCTAGGCGATATAACTCAAGGTGTCCGACCACGTAGAAGAATAAATCCGGATGAAATAAACCAATTTCATGCTATGATATCCGAAATTGAACCTAAAAAAGTGTTTGATGCTTTGAGTGATTCTTCTTGGATCGATGCTATGCATGATGAATTAAATCAATTCGTAAGAAATGATGTATGAGATTTAGTGCCACGACCACAAGATAAGATAATAATAGGCACAAAGTGGGTGTTTAGATATAAAATGAATGAAGAAGGTGAAGTTGTTAAAAACAAGGCAAGACTTGTAGCACAAGGATATAATCAAGAAGAAGGAATAGACTACGACGAAACATTTGCACCCATAGCACATTTAGAAGCCATACGACTTTTACTTGCTATTACTTGCATGAAAGGTTTTAAACTCTATCAAATGGACGTAAAAAGTGCATTTTTAAATAGTTTATTCAAGAAGAAGTATCGTAAAGAAACCACCCGGTTTTGAAGATTTGAAATACCCTGATCACGTGTACAAATTAAAGAAGGCACTATACGGTTTAAAGCAAACACCTAGGGCTTGGCATGATCGTTTTTCTACTTTTCTTTTAGAAAGTGAATTTAAAAGAGGCACCATAGATAGCACCCTATTCTTGAAACAAGATAAATCGGATTTACTAATCATTCAAATTTATGTTGATGACATCAATTTTGGATCTACATCTCACAAACTTGTTGAAGAATTTGAAACCTGCATGAAATCTGAGTTTGAAATGTCTATGGTTGGTGAATTGAATTACTTTCTTGGATTGCAAATTAAACAAACTAGTAAAGGCATTCACATAAGTCAAGTTTAATATGTAAATGACATGACTAAAAAGTTCAATTTTGAAAACTTAAAACCATCCCCCACCCCTATGAGTGTCACCACTAAACTAGATAAAGATGAAAATGGAAAAGACTTTGATAATGCTTTATATAGGTCTATGATTGGTTCTTTGCTTTATCTTACCGCAAGTAGACCTGATATCATGTTTAGTATTTGTATGTGTGCATGTTTTCAATGCCAACCTAAAGTGTCTCATTATAATGCCGAGAAAAGAATATTTCGATACATTAAGCACACACACCCACTTTAGGAATTTGGTATGATAAAAATTGTGAATTTGACTTGCATGCTTATACCGATGCAGATTATGGTAGATGTAAAATAGATAGAAAAAGCAAGCAAGTGTGCCTTATCTACTACCAAAGCTGAATACATGACACTTAGTCTTTGCTGCACACAATGCTTATGGTTAAAACAACAACTTTCTGATTTTGTTATCACGGTACATCGCATTCCTATTTATTGTGATAGTGTGAGTGCTATAAACTTGTCTAAGAACCCCGTACTACACTCTAAAGCAAAGCACATATAAGTACGATATCACTTTCTTCGTGATCACGTGAATAATGGTGATATTGTTATAGATCATATACGTACTGAAGCACAAGTCGCCGACATTTACGCTCTAAATTAGGCATGACTTCTGCTGATTTGATTTGATCTTTCTTTCCATCTTTACATGCACTTTTGATTTTCTTTCCAAAATAAAGGGGGAGAGAGAGCGCATGATTTAAGGGAGAGCGAGAGTAATTGATTGCAAAAATCAAGAGGAGTAATTGATTGCAAAAATCAAGGGGGAGAAAATTAAAAATTTGAAATTTGAATTTCTTCACGATTGGAGGGGGAGTGATTAAATTTAAATTATGAACTAAGGTTATTTTGTAAATCATCACAAGGGGGAGATTGTTGAGAAAAAGAGTTTGAGTGATTCACAAAAATGCATGATTTAAATAACGCGTGCTAAAGAAATGCATGACACAATTTATGACTTGACACGTTTTTGTGACAAACTTGCCTTATATACTTTATATATAATGTTGCCGTACTAAAAAGCCATGTAGCTTTAAAGCTTACATCAAATGGAAAGCATTTGTTGTGTTTGAACTATTTTCAGGTGCCACCATTAATGAACTAAACTAGTTCATTAAGTGAAGTACTTAGTTAAATGAACTAAGTAGTTCATTAAATGGAGATATATTTGGAGAAGGCATGATGGCAACAAACATAGAAATGGAAAGTTTTCTCTCCTCATGATATCACACGTTATATATATATTTATATATATATATATATATTCAGATTTTTTTAAAAAAAAGGCACGATACATATATATTCCAACGTACTACTGACACATTATATATATTACGAACGTACGTCATCGTCACACCACTATACTTACATTATATTTATGAGTATATTCAGGTCTTATATCATATGATATAAGCCATGGTGATGACAAAATTATAACGACACGTTACAAGGTTCTAGACCAAAAATTGTCGTATCGGGTGACAACCGAAACTTCGACAACGTGTCACATACTTGCCATATATAGATGTCGAGCCCCTGAACTTCAAAAATGACCATAAATTTCGTGGCTTACATGGTACACTCAGCCATAAATTCATTCCATTTTGGCACACACAAATCACCCCCAATTAAGGCTAAATTATGGAGATTCCAAATTCATCATTCAAGCACATGTGGGCGCCATTTGTCTCAGCCATTAAGATCTGAATATTCAAATTATTTTATGTATATTATGTGTGACATAATATATATAACATGTGAAAAAATTTGGAATTTAAATCGGAGAAAAATCGCGTAATCGACAAAAGTCGAAAATTCGATTTTCTACAAACACAACACATGGAACGTTTTTGGCATGACATGTAACATATATCTAGACAATTTTTACATATTCAATAAATACTAAAGTGTTCTAGAATATTCAAATTAGGTCTGATTGGAATATACCATATGTATAATTATTGTGCACCATTTTGCAAAGTTTACAAAAATAAATTCAGCACATGTTCAAGATGCATATACACGCCTACTCAGCCTTGGTAGGGCTTATGTGGAGCTTAGTTGGCATCTCAATTGGTGGAGAATAAGCCACACAAGGTTAGTGACATAATGGAGGAAGCTACATAAGGTAATATTTCAAACTTTGTTACAAATGTAACACATGCGGAAAATTCAGCATGTGTGAATTGATGTGGCCAAATTTTGTCTCTTAATTGTGACCAATTTTCTTCTCAATATTCAAGGGATTGATGTGTAGTAATATGCTAACAATTTCAAAGTCTTGAGACTATTGCACATGCTGAAAATTCTGCATGTGATACGAATGGTGCTGGCCGATTTCTATGGCTTAATGGAGACCAATTTACTTTCCAAATTAGTCGGGATTGATTGTATGCTATTTGAAAATGTTTTTACTACTATTTTGGTACATGTTTTAGATTATATTCTCAGATTTTTACAGTCATTAAGTAATGACAAATCTCATCCAATCAAAGAGTGCCAAGTAAGCAACGCCAAGACAATCATCCAATCAAGTTGTGCCAAGTAAGCAAGTTGATGTCACATCTATACACGACATTCTTCCAAGGACTTAAAAGAGAATTTCCAAGGTGAATAGATATCCTAAGGGGGCGGCCACTTCCAAATAGAAGGAGGCGAAGAAGAGCCAACAAATGCAAGACAAGTCTTACAATTTTCAAAATGCAAAAAGACTCTCTACTCTCTTCTTCTACATTTCTTGCTTCTCCTTCTCTATCAAGCCTATTGTATCTATATTCAACCATATTGAATGGGCTTTATTCATACCACCATAAATGCATCATTGTTGTAAAAGGTTGATCAAGGTGTGATCAAACCTTCATTCGCTCGGTGGTGGTGTTCGTGATCATTGTGATTGCTTGTATCGTTTGTAAAGGGTTGGAGTTGGTGTGTAACTCCAGCAAGCCTTGTGGTAAGGTGTTATTTTGTTAGTGATAACCGAGGAAGGTGTCCTTGAAGATTGGAGTAGGTTGATTTAACCGAACTAGTATAAAATTCCTTGTGTTCTTTACTTTACTGCACAGTACTTCCAGCACTTTGCATGCATTTTGTCGCAATCTTAAAAATAGTAAACAAATTGCAAAAAATGTAAAATTTTGCAGAAACATAGCCACATCTCTTACGTTTCATTTGGCTGAAGTTTCAACCCTTTTGGACAAGTATAAGTCATTCAAACGTTAATAGATCTGAGACTAGTGCAATCTGATTTTTAGACTTGCAAAGGTTGAGAACTTGAACAAATTTGACATACTTCCCAAAGGAATTTTACAAAACTGTTCCAACCCATTTAAATAAATATTTTAAGGGTGTTGTCATTTAATTTTCTGACCATTTGAAGTTACAGATTAATCTGAATACATTTTTTAAATCAGACTACTGTTTCTGGCAGATTTGTGCAATCTGAACACAAACGATTTTTCAAAAGGTTAGAGGTTGAATTGTGATCTGAAATTTTTAGGAGATACTCAGAACATATGAGACTAAATCTCTCTAAAGTTCAGAATTTTTGAAGGTCTGTAACCTAGTTTTTCAAACATTGCAAAACAGGATCTGAAAACAGAAACTGTTTTCAGAAGTTGGGTTTCTAGGTCAAAACATTTTAAAAAATCAAATTTTTTTGCACCCACTATTCAACCCCCTTCTAGTGGTGCCTTACAGGTCCTACACTTAATACTAAAGATTATCTAGACAAATTTGAACAAAAGTCTACTGAATGCATATTTCTTGGTTACTCAACTAATTCAACACCATATAGGTGTTATAATCCTGCATCTAGAAAAATAATTGAGTGTATACATATGAAATTTAACAAGAATACATATCTTGAAACGATTGCTAAAACTCAACATAAACAAGAGAATAATGTTGAAAATATGTTTGATGATGATGACTTGTTACTTGAGCCTGTTCATGATCATCTATAACCAACTCCCCCTGAACAAGACGTGCATGAACCCTTATGTGAAACAAATCAAGAAATTTTGCAATTGGAAGATAATCAATCTAACTTACAAGATGTTCCAATTGTACATAATAATGTTCACACTAATGAAACATTTGAACAAGATGAAAGTGAACCTACTCAAACTATGAATTGGTGGCTTATAAAAGATAAACATAAACATCCTAAAGAGCTAATCATTGGTAATCCAAGTGATGGGGTTAGAACACATAGAAAGATAAGTCAAGCCGAAGGACATGTCTTAATCTCACGCTTAGAACCTAAGAATGTTAAGAAAACCTGAGTGGATATATCATGGATAAATGCCATGCATGAAGAGTTAAACCAATTTACCCGAAACAATGTGTGGGATTTAGTACCTAAACACGAAAATAAAACTATAATAGGTACAAAATGGGTATTTAAGAATAAAATGGATGAACAAGGTAACATCACATGAAATAAGTCTAGGCTAGTCGCACAAGGTTATAATCAACAAGAAGGAATAGATTATGAAGAAACCTTTGCACCCGTTGCACGACTAGAAGCAATTAGATTGTTATTTGCTATTGCAAGTCTAAGCAATATTAAACTCTTCCAAATGAATGTTTAAAGTGCATTCTTAAATGGATACATCCAACAAGAGGTGTTTGCAAATAACCCCCTAGATTCGAGAACCCAAAGAATCCTAACCACGTATACAAGCTTAAGAAAGCCTTATATGGGTTGAAACAAGCTCTAAGGGCTTGGTATGATAGATTTGGGAATTTGCTTATTGCAAATAATTATCAAAGTGGTACCATAGACAACACATTATTCCTAAAAGGAAAAGATAATGACCTATTAATAGTTCAAATCTATGTAGAGGACATCGTCATTGGCTCAACCAACCCTACCTTAGTAAATGACTTCGAAGAGTGTATGAAGTCAAAATTTGAAATGTCAACAGTAGGAGAACTGAATTATTTCTTAGGACTGCAAATCAAACAAACCCCTCAAGGAATCCATATTAGCCAACTTAAGTATGTTAATGACATGATTAAAAAGTTTGGCTTTGAAGAGTTGAAACCAACACCTACCCCCGTGAGTTTTAGTACCAAACTAGATAAGGAAGAAAATGGAAAACCTTTTGATGCCACACTATATAGGTCTATGATTGGATCATTGCTATATTTAATCGCATCAAGACCTGATATAATGTTTAGTGTGTGTATGTGTGCTAGGTTTCAATCTTGTCCTAAAGTATCACATTACAATGCGGTGAAAAAGATATTTAGATATCTTAAACACACACCTCATTAGGACTTTGGTATGATAGAAATGCTAAGTTGGAATTGTACGCTTTTAGTGATGCTGATTATGGTGGTTGCAAAATAGATAGAAAATCCACTAGCGGAACTTGTCAATTATAGGAACAAACTTGATTTCATGGTTTTCAAAGAAACAAGCTAGTGTAGCTCTTTCTACCACCGAAGCCGAGTATATAGCCTTAAATTAATGCACTACCCAAATACTTTGGCTTAAACAACAATTTAGTGATTTTGTCATTATAATGAATAAGATTCTAATTTTCTATGGTAGCACAAGTGCAATCAATCTTTTTCGGAATTCGGTACTTCATTCTAAGACTAAACACATTGAAGTTAAATACCATTTCTTTCGAGACCATGTTCAAAACGAGGATATAGTCATAAACCATATAAGAACTGATCATCAGGTTGCTGATATTTTACTAAACCCCTTAGTCAAGCCACTTTCGAAAACTTACGAGTCAAGTTAGGTATGATGACCCTGATACAATGGCATAATCCTATCTTTTGCATGATTTGGCAAATAAAGGGAGAGATAAAATAGGAACATGATTTTAGATTTTAGTTCAATTGATTTTAAGGTTAAATAATGAGTGAAGTTTAATTGATATAAGTTTTAATTGGTGTTAAATTGCCTTAGAGCATAGGTTAAGGGGGAGCACGCATGTTAAAAACATGTACCTAAAAAGAGTTTGAGAGTTTCAAAACAATTGGAATAGAATTAGTGAGTTTTTCCAAAACAATTCAGCTGGTATAAAACATTGGTATAAAGTTGGTAAATTTGTGTTAAAAAATTGGTAACAATTGTAACGTTAAAATCATGTAGAGTTATTTTGAAAATCATCTAAAAGGGGGAGAATATTGAGAAATATGTTTGTGCAATTTTCATTTATGATTTTAAGTGTTACATATCATAAAAATGGCACACATGATGTTACAAATGATAAAGAGTTGTAACATATCAAATAACTGAAGAAAAATGACATCGATCCCTGCATCGATCGGCCGAAGTAAGGTCAGAAAAAAACCAAGACTTACTATGAGACATCGATCTCTAAACCTGAGACGCATCAATCGATCGATGTGTACATCGATCAATCGATGTAGGTTAGAGACAAAATCTAAAACTTACTGTGAGACATTGATCTCTCAAGCAGAGACACTTCGATCGATCGATGTCTAAGGTTTTTAGAAATTTTTTTCTAAAATGTGATAAAATGATTGTTTTCATTTTTACATGATTCATATATGTTTATCATGTTTTTATTATGTGTTTTCGATGCATATAATAACGTCTTGCGACTAATGTGCCTTAGAAGTTTCAAAAACTTACCAAAAAGGACAAAAGTGGTATTTTGAGTTCTTGTAGGTACTTAACATGGTGAAAATCATACAAGGAATTTGTTATTTCTTATTCATCACTATTAAGGTGCTTTCATATCTATTTCTGACCATCAGGGTCATTTTTGGAGTTTTCTCTCACCATGGACATTTTGGTCATTTTACCCTCCAAGGGCAGTTTTGTCGTTTTACTCAAGGAAATCTCTAGAGTATCTTATTATCTTCATTATGGAGTTCATTTATAGTATTTTTTTAAGATTATTTGTTGGTTTTCTATTTTATTCTCTTATTTGATGATATTATCGACGGTAGCAGGATATGTGACAATTTTCCTGTCACTCTATTTTTCTTCTTAAAGAATTTTATTTATATGTTATTGGAGGCTCTCATTCATCATTGTACAGAGATTTTAAGGTGTTCTTGGTGCAAAATTCATCACAACATATAAAGGAGAAAAGGTGAGAATTTTGATATTATATGTTGACATAATCTTGTCAACTCACATGTATTATTTTATCTTCAAAAAATGCTGAAATTGTACATGCATATATGCCTCAAAAACGTGTTTAATCAGGTGCCAAAGTTGTTTAATCTATTTTGTGACGTATATGCAAGGTTATGCCAAGTGGGTCAACCAAATACAGGCTAGTTGGCAAAAGCTGCCAACTTGGAAAATCATTTTGAATACCAATTGCTAGTAGGTTGGTTTGGAAGCTGATTTTTATCCAAAATGGTCAGCCCTCACATGCCCTATTCTTGTGCCAAGAATTTGAGGTATTCCTGTGGTACATTCCCTTCTATATTATCTCAATTTGCAATGGATAATCAAGACATTTCCATGGTGGAAATCTCGGCCAAGCTAAGACCAAAGGTAGATCAATCATTCTTCTCCATGTTGCCAAGTGTTCAAGGTGATTATATGGCCAACCAATTATGTGAAGAAAACTAAGAGTTGATAATGAAGGTGATGACACATAGGAGTTCTTATCTTTAAGGGCCAATTCACACTATAAATAGGAGGCAATGTGAAGAAGAGAAGACACACACTTGAAAAGCAAAAGTTGAAGCTCATTATCTTGTTATTCTCTTTTCTTCTTTCTTGATTCATTCTTTTTGTAGCCAAGGTGTTCTTGTGATATTTTTGTATAGCTACACCCCTCTTGTTGTGTCTTTTGTAAGATTGATTAGCCAAAATTATAAGGCTACATCAATATGTGGTAGAGTTGTTGCAACCAAAGTTGCATAGAGGTGATCATCCAAGTCTTGAATAGGGTTGGTGTTTAACCCAAGGATCAAGCTTAGTTCTTGTTGTATTGTTGTTGATTACATAGTACAATCCATGGAAAGGTGTTCCTTGGTACTGGAGTAGGTCACATTGTCCGAACCAGGATAAATTCTTGGTGTTCTTGTCTTGCTTCTACCTTTCTTTTTTTGCCCGTTTTTACTGCATATTTCATCCAACTTCACACATCTTGAAAAAATTTCAAAACATTTTCAAAATTCATGATTTTTGGTGGAGTTATACTTCAGACTGTTATCTTTCATTTTCAACAACAATCACTTGATTTGATCAAAGGAAGTTAGTCTTTCAGTCTTGGAAAGATAACTGCTCTATTCTGGCTGCAATCTGCCAGTTTCAAGGAAACTTGCATTCTGAATTTATCAAGCATAGTTTCACCTTATGACCTTTTTGAAACTTAAACTAGACATCTTAAGGAGTTCTTTGACATAAAGATCAACCTTTTTGGTTGAGTAATTAAAGAGAAACACATTTGCAATGTTTAGCACTATTCTGTCCAATTCTTTCCAGATTGACCATCTGAATCGTTTTTATTTGTTTGAAGAGTCAAATGATCTTATTTTTATCTCATTTTTGGATAGAGCCTATGCAAGACATTGAAATTACATTCTGGAAAGTTCCATAATATTTAGAGTTGTGTACACTGACTTTTAAATCTTTAAAAAACAGGTACTGAATCTGAGTAGCTCTCAGATTCTGTTTTCAAAGGGGATTTTAATTCAAGGGTAGTTGTGTAATTTCTGCTGACCACTATTCACCTCCCTCTTTTGGTGTTATTGCAGGTGTTACGGTCCAACAATTGATATCAGAGCTAGGCCAACACCACTCATCAGAAGCAAGGTTTAACACCACATGAAGAAGATAATGTTACATACAAAAGAGTTCATTAAAGCCTGCTTATCTCAAATTAAAGGTATATACAATAGCTATAGTTTCTCACAAAGGTGAGTTAGAAGGTATGTCTAGACAACGCTCTCCTCTTTCTGATGGTAATAATTTTGTACATTGGTAACTTAGGATGAGCCTATTCTTAATTGCTATAGACATCCATTTATGGTCTATAGTTGAAGATGGGCCTTACATTCCGATGAAAATTGTGCAAGTTAGTGGAGTCACACAAGAAGTAGAAAAATACAAAAGTGAATGGTCTATAGAAGATAAAAAGAAAATGTCCATGAATGCTAAATCTATGCAATTACTTCTAAAAAGACTTATGGCTTCTGAAGCAGGTTATGTTTCGATTTGCACTAACGCACACGCTATGTGGAAATCACTAAAATTAAAGCATGAAGGTACTAGCGGTGTGAAAGAGTCAAAAATAAACATGCTTATGACTGAACTTGAATCGTTTAAAATGTTGCCGAACGAATCTATAACATCTATGGGTTTTAGGATTACTAATATTTTTAATGCACTTGAAGCTTTAGGTAAGTCTTTTACCAACAACGAGAAGGTTCCAAAATTTCTACGAAGTCTTTCCGCTGAATGAGATCCAAAAGTAACGGCAATCGAGGAGACAAAATCAATCACAAAAATAGACGAATTGATAGGCTCACTTAGAGTATACGAGGTAAAACTAAACCAATAGAAGTCCGAGTCGTCAAAATCTATCGATAAGTCTATTGCTTTCAAAACAACTGAGACACATAATAATAGTAAAAGTAATAGTGATAGTGAGTTAGATGATGACTTAATCTTAGTGGCTAAAAAGCTTAGAAAGTATTTTAAACGGCCTAATAGGAATAGAAAATAATCTTTTTCTTCTTTCTCTTTTCAACTTAGGAGAAATAATTTAAATAAAAATAGTGACAAATGGTATAATAAAGAATTAAAATTCTACGAATGTGGACAAAAAGGACACATCTCTTACGATTGTGCGACGAAAAAAAAATAATAATAATAAAAAAAGTCAAAGACAAAGAGCCCCAACAGTCCAAGGCAAAGGAGCCAAAGGCAAGAAAAGGCAAACAAGCAATGAAGGCGAGCACATGGAGCGACTCGTCCGACTCAGAATCCGACAATGAGAAAGCTCAAGTCTGCTTCGTATCCAACCAGGTAAATCATACAGAAGGTAAAAAGGAGACAAAACTAAAGAATTTAAAAACCAAGTGGTTTTTAGATAGTGGATGTTCGAGGCATATGACAGACAACCTCAAACTTTTCACCGAACTTGAATATGTTGAAAATGGAGGAAAAGTGACATTTGGTGACAACTACCAAGGCATGGTTGTTGGAAAAGGAACAATCGGAGACCCTAACACATTTCAAATACGAAATGTGTTGTTCGTAAGTAATCTTTCTTATCATTTATTAAGTATTTTGCAACTTGTATATTTTGGTTATCATGTTTCTTTTCTCTCTAATTGTTGTGAGATAATTAATAAAAAAGGAGAAATTGTGATAAAAGAAACTAGGGATGGCAATATTGACACCCTATCGTTAAATAACAGTTATTAGATGTTAGGATTAAGTGCTTAGTATCATATGACTTAGATGTGAATTTATGGCATAGACGACTAAGCCATACAGAATTTTCAACCATAGAAAAATTATCTAAGAAGAATCTAATTAGAGATATGCCTAAGTTAGACTTAGATAATTTTCAAATGTGTGAAACATATATTAAAGGAAAACACATAAAAGAAACAACGAAACAAAAACATGAAGTGAGTTCTATTCATGTACTAGAATTGCTTCACTTAGACTTATTTGGTCCAACTAAGACAAGAAGTCTAGATGGACACTACTATGTGTGTGTCATAGTAGATGATTACTCACGATACACATGGACATTGTTCTTAACACACAAAGACGATGCTCCATTGGCAATCGAAAATCGTATTAAGCAACTTGAAAATCTTTATGAAGAAAATGTTAAAAGAATTAGGAGTGATAGAGGTGAAGAATTTAAAAACAAAGAAATAGTAAATTTTTGTGAATTACATGGAACTAAACATGGGTTCTCACCAGCTAGAACACCACAATTCAATGGAGTTGTTGAACGTAAAAATAGAACAATTCAAGAAATTGCTAGGACAATGTTATGTGAAAATAAAGTATCAAAATACTTCTGGGCTGAAGCTGTGAGTTGTGCATGTTATATAATAAATAGGCTTTCTATTCGAGAGAAATTGAATATAACACCTTACGAATTATTAAACAATAGACAACCTAAGGTAGATTATCTTAGAATACTTGGATGTAAATGTTTTGTATTCATACTAAAGATAATCTAGACAAATTTGAACAAAAGTCTACTGAACGCATATTTGTTGGTTATTCAACTAATTCAAGACCATACAGGTGTTTTAATCCTGCATCTAGAAAAATAATTGAGTCTATATGTTGTACCCAATGAGGAATTATATTGTACTTAAGACTTGCCTATGAGGATTTATGAAACGTTGCATCCCCAAATACAATTTTATTAGTTTTATGATTACTTCTTTAATTATATTTGTGTTAAGGAAAGTATTGTATAATAATTCAAGCATGAATATTGGACTATGTGAAGTGACCCAATTCACTCCCAAGAGCTTGGGAGATTTCGGCCACAAGGATAAAAAGGGCCTTAGAGGATTTCATAAGATTTCAAGAAGATTAATCTTAAGGGCCATCTTTAAGTGAGCCCAAATAGCAACTAAACAATTTTAGGTAATGGGTAAATTTGCTTACAACATTCACCAAACTTTCGGCCCAATGAGTCCAAGAGACTCAACATTTCCATAATTTTTATTCTTGAAGAAAAAGGGGAAATAATTAGTAAAAAAATACAACTACCTACATGACTTTTATTAAACCCACTTGGAAAGATAATTAAGTGTGCTAAGGGCCAATTAATGCCCAAACCACCGGATTGCCTATACGGCTAACCAAGGATAATATTAAAATCTTACCATGGTTACTTTATATTAACCACAAGGTTAAAGTAACCCAAGTTAGTCTAAAAGTAACTATGATTGGATAAAGTAACCCAAGTTAGACATAAAGTAACCTTGATTAACTAAAGTAACAAAGGTTGATTAACTTAACCATGCCATGGTAATCCCTTAACCCCTCTTGATTCCCAACGGCTACACCATAGCCAAGTAAAAGAAACTCTCTCCAAAGAAACCCTCACACTTAACCCTCAAGAAATCACAAGAAGTTTCCCTTCCTTTTACTCAAAGCACACGGCCATAGTGAGCCAAGAAGGTTAGGGTTCATCCAAGATCAAGTTGTCCGAGGTAAGTATATCCTCAAATCCTTAAGAGAATTTCTACATTTTCATAAGAAGCTGATTTTGCTACTCTTCTTGCTCAAAACCATGACCTCCATGGTCACTAGGTCCAAGCTTTCAAGCTTCTAAGAGGTGCTAGATTCTTAAGAAATTTTAACACCATTCAAGCTCCATATTGGTAAGTTAATCTAAGCCTCCATTTGGTTTTATCTTTTGCTTAGAATAAAAGCTAAATGTTATTCATTTTTCTTCCTCCCAACCGTGGGGTATGTGTAGTGAAGAGGAGGAAGACTTCACTCATTTCATACTCATTCCAAGTCAAGGAAAGATGTAAGCTTGAGAAAGGCAAGTACACTATAAATACTCATGGCTTGTGTGTGAAAATGCATGCTTGAATGTCTAGATGCTACTAAGCTTTAATGTTAGATGTGAAATGATAGGCTTGATGCATGAAACTTTCGGATTCTTGAGTAAAGAGGCTTGCATGTATGAAATTTTCTTCAAAGGTGGAGTCTTTGCTCTTTTTAAGTATGAATATGATGTCAATCTAAGATGAATATGGAAAATTTTTCTTCTTTGGCATGTAAGGGGGTACGGTTGGAGGTAAAGGAATGATAAAGGTGATTCTTGTGGTAGATTGTAATTTGTGTGGTAAAGAATGTGTTCAAGATGCATGCTTTATGACTTAGGTTTAATATGTTCATTAAGAAAACATGATTTAAGCCCTTGCATGCGTGTGAAGTGGCCTGTTTCGGGGGTATGGTACGTACACCCCAAACATACCAAGAATAGATCCTTATTATGAACAAAAGGTGCAAGACCAATGAGTGATTTGTGTAACCTTCAAAACTGTTTTGAAGTGATGTGTAGATGACCTTTGGAATGTGTTAGAATCTGCAAAATCGTATGCTAAAGGTGTATTTGAGGATTAGTAAGGTATTTATGAAAAATAACTTAAGTTGGGACACTTTTAGTAAGGATAAGTGACAAAAATGAGAATTACTGGAACAAGGCAGAATAATGATGCATTTTGCAAGCCCAGAAAATGGATCTTAGAAGTGTGAAATTAAGCTAATTTTTGGTATGACATTAGCCCTATGTATGTGGTAAATATGAGAGTTGGAATTTTGGTAAAGTAAGTTGTGGTTTGTCCTTAATGAAATTTTTAGTAAAATTGGTCAAGCTGAAACTTACTGGACTGGACATGAAATTAAGTGGTGTATTGAATAACCCGAAAATGGACCTTAGAAATATGAAAATGGGCTGATTTTTAGTAGGATGCTAGCCTTATGTGTTTATTAAGTTTGTGAGTTAGAATTTTCGAAAAAGGACATATGGTTTGATCAGAATAAAATTCGTGGTAAAACTGGTCATTCCAGAAATCAGCATGTACCCGTTTTGGAAAAGTGAACAAATGACCCCTTGAATGTTATTATGTTATTCCGAAAATTTTATGACATTTACTTAGGACATTGATGAACACATCCATGCAAATTTCTCACCCTAGAATTATTATTTTATTAGATAATTGCCTAAGTTAAGTTAGTATCACTAATCTGGAAAACTGGGCAGAATTAAGGACTTGGTTGTATGGCATTATTCTTTTGGGCTTAGACTCATTTGTAAGATTTGGGCTTATGAGACCTAATTTTCAGTATGTACACAGCATTTTTCAGGTAGTGGCCCAAATTAAATGAGACTAAATGGGCTTAACAGAAAAGTAAAAGAAAGGGGCACTGTACTGCTGAACTTCAGCAGTACCCTGTTGGTAATAAAATAATTCAAGCGTCTCGCATGTCTCGCATCGTTACGAAAATTGTACGACGTATAGAAATGACACCCTTACGCGTATGTATGACACGAACTTATGATAACGGGCCTAAAATATGAGGTTTTGAGGCCGTGCAAATGGAATGATAATTCTGGAAATTTTTCCAGCCTAAAGAATAGGTTGTACGTGTGTGTATGTAACGCGTGATGTCACGAATTGCATGGTACATGTCATACATTACATCATCGTCATTTACATGATTTATGAGACTGGTTTTATGAGAAAGAATGATGAAAAAGCGTTTTTAAAGAAAAGATTCCGTTTTTGAAAGAATGCTTTCCACCGGTACCGTGTGTTTTCTGGCCAGCAGGACTCGCTCCAGATCCGGGGTTAATTGATCTGATGATAATGACCGTTCAGGCCCGGAGAGAATAGACCTGATTATGATAATGACCGTACAGGCCTGGAGATAATAGACCTGGTGATTATGAGTGATGACGTGACCGTTTCGAATCCAGGAATAATAGATTCGAAGAGAAGAATATGACTGCCTCAGATCCGGATAGAATAGATCTGAACACTCTCTTGTTTTCGTGACGATGATGTTTTGAAAGAAATAATGAAAGAACTTATCTTCATTTTTATCACGATGCATCACATGTACATACTCATGCATGCTGCATTTAATGAGTCACCGAGTAATTGGTACATGTTACTTAGACTAAATTGTCATGACTTGGTAGCTCCTAGGTTATGATCTTTATTGAGTTATGACCCTTAGTAAGTAATGATCTTTTATAAGTTATGATCTTTAATAAGATATGAACTTTGATAAGTTATGATCTTCGATGAGATATGAGTTGATTACGTGTGGGTTTTGAATAGAAAGTCAGGTATGTTTTTAAACCGAATTTATGGGGTTCGGTTCTTGTATGTACTTTCCATTTAATTCACGATTATTTATAGTTTACTTGCTGGTGACGTTGTCACTCACCCCTTATTTTTCCTCCCAGAACCTGCCGGAAATAGAGTTGAATGGATCGAAGATGAATCTAGGGTTCCTTACCCATAAAGCGCGATAGGTGGACGACTTAAGAGACTTGACGAGATGGTTATGATCGATGATCTTTTCATGAATTTATGATGGGAACATTTACTTTTGGGATTTCCGTACTTTATGATCATGTTGTAAGACTAATGATGGTTGCCTAGATGTTTTTATTTTAAAGTTTTTATTCTGCATCGGTTTTGCTTACTTGTTGACGTGTAAGCATGAAAGTCCACATATTTTATTCTGGACTTTGTTATGTTATGGACTGACGCCTGGTACTCTCTGTAGTGAAGTACGGCGGGCGCATCGTATCCGGCTGGGCCGGGGTGCGGGGCGCTACAGGTGGTATCAGAGAAGGCTCTAGATCCGGGCAAAATATAGAATTAAGTTATGATTTTAGCAAACTAAGTTTGATCTTAGATCTAAGTCATGATCCTAGATGAGAGTTGACCTTAGACTAGGATGACTTAGACTAGAAGTTAGGGTTCGATCTAATGATAAGACCCTAGTCGATGACAATTTATAGAATTTAATTCATAACGTATTTACTTGCGTGCCACTCAGAAGCTCTATCGGATTATGAATTAAATTCTGTCACTTATTATGACACTCCCACCTTGAATAAAATCCCGACACTGCATAATGCAGATGGTACAACCAAGAGGCAGACCAGCCAGACCGGAGGTGCAGGAGCCTATTCCTCCACCTGCTGAGGTTCCTCCACCACCACCACCACAAGACCAAAATCTGCCTCCGGTTCAGAACGTTCCCCCACCCCAGGGTCCTTTATCACAAATGATGCCGGATATTAACGCCTTCCAGAATTTATGCCAGACCGTAAACCAAATCAGTCAAGTGATGTTGCAACAGAATGTCCCTCAGCCTCACGAGCTAGTTAGGGATGCCCCATACTACTTTGAAAAGTTGAAAAGAGCTAATGTTCCGCCTTTCGAAGGGAAGTCAGACTCGGATGCCGCTGAGAAGTGGCTAGACAAAGTAGAAAATTGTTTTGAATTGATTCGAGCACCTGAGGAAGTAAAGACTCAGGCGGTCAGGCCGTTCCTACTTGGAGAGGCCAACCAATGGTGGAAGGCCAACATGCAATCTCTACCAAGACCAATTCCATGGGAGAGATTTCTCCATGAATTCAACAAATTTTACATACCACCCTCCGTTAAGCTGCAGAAGAGACATGAGTTTGAATCGCTGGTACAAGAACAAGGAATGACGGTCGCAGAATATACTAACAAGTTCATAGCCCTGGGAAGATTTCAACCATCTACTATGAACGATGAGGAAACTAAAATGCTGAAGTTTGAAAAAGGGCTAAACCCTAGGATCAGGACCTGGTTGGTCAATGCGAACCTGAAAACTTTTGGTGCACTTTTGGACGCTTGTTACAAAATAGAAAGGGATATTATTCGCCATGACAAAATCGGACAGAAAAGAGGAAGAGAAACTTTAGGGAATGGAGGGTCCCATGAAGCTGCAAAACAAAACTCAAGGGGCCCAGGACGCAAAGGAAAGAATCGATTCCAACGCCGCTCCCAAAAGAACCGGTCAAAGAATCAAGGTCAGCAGTCTGCTATTCCAAGTTGCCCTCACTGCAATAAGCGTCATGTGGGGGAATGTTACTATCAGGCAGGAAAGTGCTTCGGATGCGGCAAGGTGTGCCACATCCTCAAAGACTTTCCGGATAAAGGAACTACTTGCTTTGGATGTGGAAAGACAGGGCACATGGTCAAGGATTGTCCAGAAAGGGGGGTCCAGCAATAGCAACCACCAAAGAACCAGCGTCAACGTACTAATGCAAGAGTTCATGCTATGACTGACGCAGCCGCTGAAGAGGCCAATGATGTGGTGGCAGGTATATTCTAAAATTTATGCAATGCTTAAATTTTTACAAATGCTGTTGCCCTACTGTTGCTTAGGAAATCTTGCATGATTCAGGAGCTATTTTAGTATGTTCAGTACCTGCCAATGTGTTATTTGATAGTGGTGCTAGCCATTCCTTTATATCCAAGAAATTCGCAAAGAATATTGAGCACAACCCAACCTATAGTGATACACCCTATAGAATTCAAGCAGCTGGGGATCAGGTGCTTGTGTCTCACTACGTTTTCAGAAACAGCGAACTTGAGTTCGGTGATCACCGGTTTGATGCTGACCTAATTCCCATACCCATGATGGACTTCGATGTGATTCTTGGGATGTATTGGCTCTCCAAGAATTTTGCCAACATCGACTGTGATGAAAAACAGGTTACTTTTAAGGACCTCACACGTAAGGAAGTAACCTTTCAAGGAGGATCAAAGTTAAGGAAGTGCCCCAAGAACGTTTATGTAAATATGATTTGCGCCAGTAAGGCGTTGAAGAAAGGACATGAAGGGTTTCTTGTTTATGCAATAAATGTCGACCAAGCACCCTCCGACCTATCTCAAGTCCCAGTGGTCTGAGAATACCCAGATGTTTTTCCGGAAGAATTGCTGGGTCTTCTTCTGGACCGAGAGATATCTTTTGAAATTAACCTAGTTTTGGGAGCTGAGCCAATATCAAAGGCTCCCTATCGAATGGCACCTGCGGAACTAAAAGAGTTGAAGGAACAATTACGCGAATTGCTAGAAAAGAAACTTATTCGCCCAAGTGTTTCGCCTTGGGGTGCCCCCATACTGTTTGTAAAGAAAAAGGACGAAAGTATGCGGTTATGTATAGATTATCGAGAACTCAACAAGATCACTATAAAGAACAAGTACCCATTGCCTAAGATCGACGATCTGTTCGATCAGCTTCGGGTAAGCGATTCAAAACTTTATTTCAATGATAAGTCCATTATAAACATTACCTAAAAATGTCGTGATGTAGGGGGCACGGATTTTCAGTAAGATTGATCTTCGCTCGGGATACTTCCAATTGAAGATCAAAGCTGAGGATGTCTCGAAAACTGCATTCAGAACCCGTTATGGACATTACGAATTTCTTGTAATGCCATTCGGACTGACCAACGTCCCCGCAGCGTTTATGGATCTAATAAATCGAGTATTTCAAGAGCAACTAGACAAGTTCGTGGTAGTTTTCATTGATGATATCTTGATCTACTCACCTGATGAAGAGACCCACATAAACCATTTAAGAACCGTTCTTGACATTCTACAGAGAAAACAACTGTATGCTAAATTTAGTAAATGCGAATTCTGGCTACGCAGTGTAGCATTTCTGGGACACATGATATCTGAGGATGGTATATCGGTAGATCCCATGAAAATCGAGGCAATCACAGAGTGGCCAAGGCCGACCAAGGTTACAGAGGTACGAAGTTTTCTCGGTCTCGCCGGCTACTATCGTAAGTTTGTTGAAGGATTTTCTGGAATTGCTATGCCTCTTACCCGTTTGACACAGAAAAAGACCAAGTTCGAATGGACCTCAGATTGTGAAAAGAGTTTTACTGAATTAAAGGAGAAGCTAACCTCTGCCCCAGTTTTGGCACAACCTATTCCGGGTGAGAATTTTGTGGTGTATAGTGATGCCTCTAAGAATGGGCTCGGATGTGTACTAATGCAGAAAGATCGAGTGATTGCGTACGCATCCAGACAGCTAAAACCATTTGAACAAAATTACCTGGTACACGACCTTGAATTAGCAGCCGTAGTCTTTGCCCTAAAAATATGGAGACATTATTTGTACGGTGAGAGGTGCGAAATCTTCACAGACCACAAGAGTCTTGGTACCTCTTCACCCAAAAAGAATTGAACATGCGACAACGCAGATGGCTGGAGTTGATGAAGAACTACGATCTTTTTATTCAGTATCATCCGGGAAAAGCCAATAAAGTAGCCGACGCTCTGAGTAGAAAGAAAAGCCATCCACGTCAGCCACCTCTGCAACGTGATATAGAGGAATTTGATCTTGAGGTGGTCGATTCTATTGAAGGTATGCTCGTAAAACTGGTATTGATCCCCTCACTGATTGACAAGATTAAGGAAGGTCAAGAAGGGGACGGAACTTTAAAGAAAACAAAAGACTGATTGAAAACAAAACCATCTGAGGATTTTAAGATCGGGAATGATGATAGTTTGTGGTTCCCAGAATGACTGTGCGTACCCAATAACGATGATATAAGGAACGAAATTCTTCGCGAAGCTCATAATACACGTTGTCTATCCATCCTGGAGCCAACAAGATGTACCAAGACCTAAAGCAAAGATTCTGGTGGCAAGGCATGAAAAGACAAATTGCGAAATTCGTAGAAAAATGCCTTGTTTGCCAGAAGGTAAAAGTGGAACATCAGAAACCCACCGGATTACTACAACCTTTAGAAGTTCCCAAATGGAAGTGGGACCACATTACTATGGATTTTGTAACAGACCTACCAAGAACGAAGAACGGATATGATACCATTTGGGTGGTTGTCGACCGTCTAACTAAATCAGCTCATTTCATGGCTATGACGATCAAGGCTCCTATGGAGAAGTTGGCTACAATGTATGTTGATCAAATTGTGAGTCTTCATGGGGTACCCATAAGCATTGTATGTGACCGCGACCCTCGCTTTACATCACGGTTTTGGACGGCTTTTCAAAAAGCAATGGACACCGAAATACGAATGAGCTCTGCATTTCACCCCCAAACGGATGGTCAATCGGAAAGAACCATCCAAACGCTGGAAGACATGCTGCGGGCTTGCATACTCGACTTTGGGGGAAGTTGAGACAGGAGTCTCAAACTAGTGGAATTCTCTTATAACAATAGTTGTCATCGATCCATTGGGATGACCCCGTATGAAGCACTATATGGGAGAAAGTGTCACTCTCCATTGTATTGGGACGAAATCGAAGAAAAGATTTTCACAGGACCTGTCCTAATAGAACAAACGCGAGAGAAAATAATGATTATCAAACAAAGGTTGCAAGCATCCCAAGATAGAAGCAAGGTTTGGGCAGACGAAAAACGATTGGAATTTCAAGATGGGGAAAAGGTATTCTTGAAGGTATCGCCATCCAAAGGAGTTAAAAGATTTGGTATTCAAGGAAAGTTAAGCCCAAGGTTTATTGGACCCTATGAGATTCTTGAAAGAGTTGGAGAAGTCGCTTATCGGCTAGCACTACCGCCATCACTATCTCAACTACATGATGTGTTTCATGTATCTCAGCTTCGTCGGTATGTGCACGAGCCTAGCCATATTATAGAGGAACAACCTTTGAAAATTGAAGCCGACGCGACATACGTAGAAGAACTGGAAAGGATAGTTGATCGTAAGGAAAAGACATTAAGGAGACGTTCCATACCCATGGTTAAAGTGCAATGGAAGCATCACTCGGTTGAGGAAGCTACTTGGGAAATGGAAGAGAACATGAAGAACTTGTACCCTCACCTTTTTGATTAGCGCTCTTAAGTTTCGGGGACGAAACTTGTAATAAGGGGGGACGATGTTGTACCCAATGAGGAATTATATTGTACTTAAGACTTGCCTATGAGGATTTATGAAACATTGCATCCCCAAATACAATTTATTTAGTTTTATGATTACTTCTTTAATTAGATTTGTGTTAAGGAAAGTATTTTATAATAATTCAAGCATGAATATTGGACTATGTGAAGTGGCCCAATTCACTCCCAAGAGCTTGGGAGATTTCGGCCACAAGGATAAAGAGGGCCTTAGAGGATTTCTTAAGATTTCAAGAAGATTAATCTTAAGGGCCATCTTTAAGTGAGCCTAAATAGCAATTAAACAATTTTAGGTAATGGGTAAATTTGCTTCCAACGTTCACCAAACTTTCGGCCCTATGAGTCCAAGAGACTCAACATTTCCTAATTTTTATTATTGAAGAAAAAGGGGAAATAATTAGTAAAAAAAAGACAACTACCTACATGACTTTTATTAAACCCACTTGGAAAGAGAATTAAGTGTGCTAAGGGCCAATTAATGCTCAAACTGCTGGATTGCCTATATGGCTAACCAAGGATAATTTTAAAATATTACCATGGTTACTTTATATTTACCACAAGGTTAAAGTAACCCAAGTTAGTCTAAAAGTAACTATGATTGGATAAAGTAACCCAAGTTAGTCATAAAGTAACCTTGATTAACTAAAGTAACTAAGGTTGATTAACTTAACCATGCCATGGTAATCCCTTAACCCCTCTTGGTTCCCAATGGCTACACCATAGCCAAGTAAAAGAAACTCTCTCCAAAGAAACCCTCACACTCAACCCTCAAGAAATCACAAGAAGTTTCCCTTCCTTTTCCCCAATGCACACGGCCATAGTGAGCCAAGAAGGTTAGGGTTCATCCAAGATCAAGTTGTCCTAGGTAAGTATATCCTCAACTCCTTAAGAGAATTTCTACATTTTCATAAAGTGAAGCTCATTTTGCTACTCTTCTTGCTCAAAACAGTGACCTCCATGGTCACTAGGTCCAAGCTTTCAAGCTTCTAAGAGGTGCTAGATTCTTAAGAAATTTTAAAACCATTCAAGCTCCATCTTGGTAAGTTAATCTAAGCCTCTATTTGGTTTTATCTTTTGCTTAGAATAAAAGATAAATGTTATTCCTTTTTCTTCCTCCCAACTGTGGGGTATGTGTAGTGAAGAGGAGGAAGACTTCACTCATTTCATACTCATTCCAAGTCAAGGAAAGGTGTAAGCTTGAGAAAGGCAATTACACTATAAATACTCATGGCTTGTGTGTGAAAGTGCATGCTTGAATGTCTAGATGCTACTAAGCTTTAATCTTAGATGTGAAATGTTAGGTTTGATGCATGAAACTTTCGGATTCTTGAGTAAAGAGGCTTGCATGTATGAAAGTTTCTTCAAAGGTGGAGTCTTTGCTCTTTTTAAGTATGAATATGATGTTAATCTAAGATGAATATGGAAAATTTTTCTTATTTGGCATGTAAGGGGGTACTGTTGGAGGTAAAGGAATGATAAAGGTGATTCTTGTGGTAGATTGTAATTTGTGTGGTAAAGAATGTGTTCAAGATGCATGCTTTATGACTTAGGTTTAATATGTTCATTAAGGAAACATGATTTAAGCCCTTGCATGCGTGTGAAGTGGCCTGTTTCGGGGGTATGGTACGTACACCCCAAACATACCAAGAATAGATCCTTATTATGAACAAAAGGTGCAAGACCAATGAGTGATTTGTGTAACCTTCAAAACTGTTTTGAAGTATGTGTAGATGACCTTTGGAATGTTTTAGAATCTGCAAAATCGTATGCTAAAGGTGTATTTGAGGATTAGTAAAGTATTTATGAAAAATAACTTAAGTTGGGACACTTTTAGTAAGGATAAGTGACAAAAATGAGAATTACTGGAATAGGGCAGAATAATGATACATTTTGCAAGCCCAGAAAATGGATCTTAGAAGTGTGAAATTAAGCTAATTTTTGGTATGACATTAGCCCTATGTATGTGGTAAATATGAGAGTTGGAATTTTGGTACAGTAAGTTGTGGTTTGTCCTTAATGGAATTTTTAGTAAAATTGGTCAAGCTGAAATTACTGGACTGGACAGGAATTAAGTGGTGTATTGAATAACCCGAAAACGGACCTTAGAAATATGCAAATGGGCTGATTTTTGGTAGGATGCTAGCCTTATGTGTTTATTAAGTTTGTGAATAAATTTTTGAAAAAGGACTTATGGTTTGATCACAATAAAATTCATGGTAAAACTGGTCATTCCAGAAATCAGCATGTACCCGTTTTGGAAAAGTGAACGAATGACCCCTTGAATGTTATTATGTTATTCCGCAAATTTTATGACATTTACTTAGGACATTGATGAACACATCCATGTAAATTGCTCACCCTATAATTATTATTTTATTGGATAATTTCCTACGTTAAGCTAGTATCACTAATCTGGAAAACTGGGCATAATTAAGGACTTGGTTGTATGGCATTATTCTTTTGGGCTTAGACTCATTTGTAAGATTTGGGCTTATGAGACCTAATTTTCAGTATGTACACAGCATTTTCCAGGTGGTGGCCCAAATTAAATGAGACTAAATGGGCTTAAGAGAAAAGTAAAAGAAAGGGGTACTGTACTGCTGAACTTCAGCAGTACCCTGTTGGTAATAAAATAATTCAAGTGTCTCGCATGTCTCGCATCGTTACGAAAATTATACGACGTATAGAAATGACACCCTTACACGTATGTATGACACGAACTTATGATAACGGCCCTAAAATATGAGGTTTTGAGGCCGTGCAAATGGAATGATAATTCTGGAAATTTTTCTAGCCTAAAGAATAGGTTGTACGTGTGTGTATGTAACGCGTCATGTCATGAATTCCATGGTACATGTCATACATTGAATCATCGTCATTTACATGATTTATGAGACTGGTTTTATGAGAAAGAATGATGAAAAGCGTTTTTAAAGAAAAGATACCATTTTTGAAAGAACGCTTTCCACCGGTACCGTGTGTTTTCTTGCCAGCAGGACCCGCTCCAGATCCGGGGTTAATTGATCTGATGATAATGACCGTTTAGGCCCGGAGAGTATAGACCTGATTATGATAATGACCGTACAGGCCCGAAGAGAATAGACCTGGTGATTATGAGTGATGACGTGACCGCTCCGAATCCGAGAATAATAGATTCGAAGAGAAGAATATGACCACCTCAGATCCGGATTGAATAGATCTGAACACTCTCTTGTTTCCATTTAATTCACGATTATTTATAGTTTACTTGCTGGTGCCGGATAGAACCCGCAGGAAATAGAGTTGAATGGATCGAAGATGAACCTAGGGTTCCTTACCCGTAAAGCGCGAGAGGTGGACGACTTAAGAGACTTGATGAGATGGTTATGATCGATGATCTTTTCATAAATTTATGATGGAAACATTTACTTTTGGGATTTCCGTAATTTATGATCATGTTGTAAGACTAATGATGGTTGCCTAGACGTTTTTATTTTAAAGTTTTTATTCTGTCTTGGTTTTGCTTACTTGTTGACGTGTAAGCATGAAAGTCCACATATTTTATTCTGGACTTTGTTATGTTATGGACTGATGCTCATGGCACGTTAGTACGGCAAGATTATATACAAATATATAAGGCATTTTTATTGTGTATGTATGATAGGCTTGAGGCTAAGTGCAAGAGAAAGGAATGAAAGAAGAAGAGAGTACTCTTGCTTTGGACTTGTAAGAATATCAACTTTTGTTAGCATTGAGCAAGAGAAAGGAATGGAAGAAGAAGAGAGTAGTCTTGCTTTGGACTTGTAAGAAAATCAAACTTTTCTTAGCATTGTCTTCCACCATCTTGCCCCAATTTATAGTGTTGTTGGCCGCTCCTAGGGTTTGAGTCTTCCTTGGAAATTGTCTTGAATACCCTTGGAAGATTTCTTTGTCTAGATGATGACACAAACTTGCTTACTTGGCGCAACACGATTGGACGAATGATTTGTCTTCGCCTAGTTGTCACTTCTTAATAGGCCATCTTTAATCCACCTTGACACACCCTAAATGAGCTGGAATTTCTTCTCAAAAATCTGAAACATGTTCTCAAAATCAAGGTGATTAACTTCCAAATAATCATGATATAATCCCCTTAAATTTTGGACTAAAATTGAAGACATTTAACCACCAAAAATCGGCGAGATTTTTTTCATGTGCTGAAGTTTTCAGCATGTGGTTTATTTGAATTGCTTCCTTGTGTGTTGCCCTCTTCAATGTCACCAATCATGTTTGTCATATTCTCCACCAATTAAAGTGCCAAATAAGCTCCACCTAGGCTCCAAAAATGCTGAACTAGGCGTGTACATTCAGCTGCACATGTGCTGAATTCTTGTTATGTAAACTTTGTCAAATAATTCATAATCTTCACATACATGGTAAATTTCAATCAGCCCTAATTTGATTTTTCTAGAACACTCTAACATGTCATGTATATTACATCAATGTCAAAAATGTTCCATGTGTGTAGGGTTGTTAAAAACCGAATTTTTGACTTTCGTCGATTATGTGATTTTTCTCTAATTAATTTCAAACTTCTTACACATGTAATATATATTATGTCACGCATAATATACATAAAATGAGGTGTATATTCAGCTTCAATGGCTGAGTAGAAAACGCCCCATGTGCCAAAATAGCCTACAATTTGATCTCCATAAATTAGGCTAGCTTGTGGGTGATTTGTATGTGTAAACATAGTATGACCTTGTGGCTGAATATGACATGTGGATCACAAAATTTTAGAGTATTTTTAGTGTATATAGGCTTGCCATCTTTATATAGTAGGAACATGACATATCGGTGAAGTTTCGGTGTCACCCGATAAGACAATTTTCGGTTTATGACATTGTGACATGTCGTTATAACTTTGATAGCACTATGACTTGTAATATATGATATAAGACCTGTATATACTCATAAATATAAGGTGTATATACTGGTGTGACGTCGACGTACGTGTATAATATATATGACGCGTCGGTAGAACGTTGTAACATAAGTATATAGTTTGTCGTATAAAAAAAATATGGATATATAAAATGTGTATGTGGCGTGTATATTACAGCATGGAGATGGGGAGACTTTCCATTTCAAGTTTGTTGCCATATAGCTCTCTCCAAATATGTCTTCATTTTAATGAACTAGTTAGTTCATTAACTTAAGCACTTCACTTAATGAAGTAGTTTAGTTCATTAATCATGGCGCCTGAAAATAGTATAAAGGAGACAAATGTTTTTCTCCATTTTTAAGCCACTCAAAACGTTATACAATTCTGCCAAGTTCCAGAATTTTCAGTGTGAGCAGTTCCACCAAATATTTTATTAAAAATAATCCGTAGCTTGTTTTATCGAAATTTTAACTCTCATATTTGCCACACACAGAAGGCTAACTTTGTACCAAAAATCAGCTTTATTGAAGGTCTACAAGATCCATTTTAAAGCTATTAAAAACGTTACTCAATTCTGCCCAGTTCCAGTGGTTTGATGTTTTGCCATTCATTCAAGTCAAATGTCCACTATTTATCTTGTTCTTATGAAATAGTTTATTGGTTACCGCATACACCCCTTTGTAACATGAATATCCAGATTCCATGCTTTTTATAAAGTCACTTTTGCATCATACCAAACAGTTTGTAGATTGTACACAAAACAAGCATCATATATGCTCAAAACAAATGTTCTTCCTTGAAGTCAAGACTCACCATCCTTTTCATCCTTTAGGCCGAAACTTATATGGTACCTTAACCACATTTTACAACATATATTTAAGCATGCATTACATTCAAGAGTCATTTTAGTCCAATCTTACAAAGAACCTTATAAAAACTCACATCCATCACATGCATGCTTTCCTAGGACCTCTCAAGTTTCAACCAAGAGTTAATCTTGCCTAGACTCACTTAGATGAACCATATTTCAACCTAAAACAGCCTCATACCATATTGCATGTAAGAAAAGATTCCATCTTTGAAAGAATAAACCACATGCAAGACATTGTTCTTGAGAAACCACTAAGATACAATCTTGAACTTAAGATATTCAACTAAAGATCACATCTTAAGAACTTCTAACCATTCAAGCTGCTAATTCTTTAAGTAAATCATAAGAGATTAGTGTATACTTGTCTCTTCAAGCTAAAGCTTTTGTCTTAGCTTGGATTTTGGATGGAATGAGTTGAAATCTTTCTCCTCATTCACTTCTTGAGCACATGATTTTGAAGAAGAGGAAGGAAGAATGTTAGTCTTCATTCTATAGTGAAAATAGAATTTATTTGAGGCTAGAACATCGTGCCAAAGTGAGACCTTGAATGAAGCTTCAACTATCCAAAGGTTTCACCACCTAAGAGATTGAAATCTTAGCACCTATGGCCAATGGAGGTCATGGTTGGGTGAAGAAAAAAAACACCCTTGTGAGCTTCATTATTATGCATGAAGAATTTACTTAATGAACTTGGGATGAAGCTTACCTAAACACTTCTTGAGCTTGAAGATGAAACTTGGGTTGGATTCTTAGCTCCAAGAGGAAGGGCGAAAGTTTTGTGTGTGGTGGAGGGAGATGGTAAATTGCTTAAGTGTTTGCTAGAAGATTTCTTAAGAAGGTGCTCAAGATGGGATGGAAATGATGTTGTCTTGCAATTTAAAAAAAATCTAGGGGTGTAAGGGGGAGGGAACCGGTGGTGCATGGGGGAGGGAAAAAGGGGACCTAGGCTTTTCTTTTCTTGCATGCTAGCCCTTCTTTTTCTTATTTTAATCTTTCTTTTTGCATGCAAGTTGTTTTTTTGTTTTTTAATTATTATATAATTTGTTATTTTAAGAATTTTTTTAGAAGGGTGTAGAGAATCCTAGATTCCCCAAGGCCTTGGCCAAAATTAGGAGGGTTTTGGGGGGGGTTGTTGTACCCAACGGAAAATCATATTGTACTTGAGCATTGTACAAGTGAATTAACAAAGGTTGCATCCTTCAAGTACATTTTACTAAGTTTTATTATTACTTCTTGAATAAATTTTGTTAAAGCAAATAGTGTATGATTATTCAAGCATGAGTTATGGACCATGTGAAATGGCCAATTTACTCTCAAGATCTTAGGAATTTTCGGCACTAAAGCCCTAAAAGGGCCCTAGAAGGTTTTTCAAATTATAAGAAGGCTAATCTTAAGGGCCTTCTTAAAACAAACCCCAAAAGTGATTAGGGATTTCAAGAAGTGGGGAAATTATACCAACATGAATTATGAAAATAGGAAAAATAACACAAATAACCCCTCCCCAACCCCCACTATTTCGGTCAAGATGAGGAGGTTCTAGAACCCTCTCTAAATTCCAAGACTCCATTTAATTATAAGATTAAGGATTAAAAAATAGCAAGGCATGCTTGCATGGGGGACCAAAAGGGGTCAAATTGCACTACCCCAAGAACCTTTCCTAAACTTTCATGCAACATTTTGTCCCCTCCCCTTGACTTGACCATGGGTTACCCCCTCTCCCCTACAAGAAGTCTTCTTCTTCTATTTAGTTAGTAGCTCATCTCCATCCTCAAGCTCCACACCATCAAGAATTTTACAAGCAAGATATTAGAGCATTGAACACTTAGATTATTTCTAGACACTCATCACTCCATACAGTTGGCTAGAACTAGAATTGCCAAGATCCTCTTCATCTTCAAGCTCCAAGAATCATCTAGGTAAGTTGCATGTCAAGATACTTAGTTGAATTTCATAATTCATAGATTGAAGCTCACATTGCCTCTCTTATGCTTGCCAAAACCGTGACCTCCATGGTCACTAGGTTCAAACTTTCCAAGCTCCTAAGTGATGTTAGCTTCTTGGTGGATTGAACTCCATTCAAGCCTCATCTTGGTAAGCTAATATAGCCTTAATTTAGCTCTATTCTTCACTTAAGATAATAGCTAACATTCATTCTCTTTCTTCCTCCAAAACCGTGGGGTGTGATTGAAGTTGGAGGGAGACTTCACTTCATTTCATCCAAGATTCAAGCTAGAGGAAGGTTCCTAGTTTAAAAGAGGCAAGTATACTCTAGAAAATCTTGACTTATTTGTGAAGTGTATGCTTGAATGATTAGCCATCTTTAAGCTATGAATCTTAGTTGAAGATTCTAAGTATAAGACATGAGAACTAGTTGTTATAAAGAAAGGTGTTGGCATGATTGAATAATTTGCCACATGAATGTGTTGTGACTGTTTTGACATGATTTATGGGTAGCCTAAAGAATGTTATGAGACCTGGAATGACCATGTTGAAATGTGTATTTAATGGTTAGTGAGTTATTTAAGGAATGAAGTTGGTTGGAAATTGTTTGAACAATACAAAATGATGAAATGCTAGAATTACTTGAGCTGGACAGTTTGTGTAGCTGATTAAGTGACATGAAAACGAACCTTAGAAGTGTTCAAATGAGCTGATTTTTGGCATGATGAGCCTTATGTCTTTAGTAAATCTGTGAGTTGGAATTTCGGTAAAAGGACTTGTGGTTTGGTCATAATGGAATTTTTGGTAAAACTGGTCAATTCAGATTCTGCATGTACCCGGTTTTGGAAAAATAATTAGATGCCCCCTCTAAACTTATGGGATTGTCTTGGAATTTTTATGGTAATTACTAAAGACATAGGTGAAAATGTCCATGCAAAGAAATTAACTTGGAACCACTGTTATGATGGTTAATAACTGAGTTGGAGTTCATGATACAAAACTGGTAATGGAACTGGACAGTTTTCGAGTAGCAAATTGGTTGGCCTGAAAGAGAACCTTAGGAATGTGCAAATGAGCTGATTTTTTGGTATAATGATAATTTGATATGTTTAGTAAGTTTGGGAGGTGGAATTTTGGTAAAAGGAGTTGTGGTTTGTCCTTAATGTAATTTTTAGTGAGGACTGGTCATTTCGGATTCTGTATGTACCTAGCTTGGGAACATAATTAAATGACCCACTTAAACTTATTGGATTGCCTTGAAATTTTTATGGTACTTACCTTAGACATAGATGTACATGTTCATTTAAATAAACCAGCTTAAAACCACCATTTTGATGGTCAACAACTGAGTTGGAATTAGTGGTACCAAACTGGAAAACAGGACAGTTTAATGACATAAGTTGTAAGGCTTTGATTTTGCTCATTTAGGCTTGAATGTGATGTTTGGCCACATGAATATTGTCCCTTGGTATGTTAGCTATGTTTTTCAGGAGATGGCCCAAGTTGAATGAGGTTTTATGATCCATGAAACTGAGGTAAGGCGGGTACTGCCCTGCTGATTTCAGCAGTACCCTTTTTATGGTAATCTGATGTTTTGAGGACTTTAGACATTTCAGAATATTACGAAATTATTATGACATCTGTCTAAGTCTCCGTTATGCATATGTATGGCAAGAGATTATGAAAATAGGCCTGATTTGTTATGTTGGAGGCCTCATGAACAGAGCGTAAGTTCTGGAAATTTCTCCAGCTTGAAGAACGAGGCCATATTATGTGATGCATTTTGTCACGAATTGCATATCGCACGTCATGCATTGCATCATCGTCATTTACATGATTTATAAAACTGATTTTATGCCAAAGAATGATGAAAAAGCGCTTTTAAAGAAAAGAAGTTTTCATTTTGAAAGAAGATTTCTATGGTACCATTTATTTCTGGCCAGCTTAACCCGCTCCAGATCCAGGGTTAATTGATCTGATGATTATGACCGTTCAGGCCCGAAAAGAATAGACCTGATTATGACTGTTCAGGCCCGGAAAGAATAGACCTGATTATGACCGTTCAGACCCGGAAAGAATAGACCTGATTATGATGATTATGACCGTTCAGGCCTGGAGAGAATAGACCTGATGACTATGATTGATGATGTGACCATTTTCGGATCCGGAAATAATAGATTCGAAGGGATGGACATGACCGCCTCAGATCCGGATATAATAGATCTGAACACTATTTTGTTTTTATTGACGATGATGTTTTGAAAGAAAGAATGAACGAATTCGCCCTTATTTTATCATAATGCATCACATGTGCATGTCCATGCATGTGCATTTAATAGCTAGTCGCATGTTTAGTACACTGTTCCTTAGGCCAGTATGTTATGATTTGAGATCCCCTAAGTTATGATTTTATTGTTATTTCGTAAAGTTATGATCTTGTTATTTAAGGATACTGGTTGGAAGGTCAGGTATGTTACTTAACCAAATTTT
>AP025051.1:22226369-22591669 GCA_036186865.1 Eustoma russellianum
AGTGGCGCTAGCCACTCATTTATCTCGAGGAAATTCACAAAGAATATTGACCATAGTCCAGTCCCTCTTGAGACGCCCTATAGAGTTCAAGCAGCTGGTGACCAGGTGCTTGTTTCCCATCAATTGTACAACGAATGTGAAATTGAATTCGATGAACAACGATTTATAGCAGACTTGATCCCCATACACATGAGCGACTTCGACATAATTCTTGGAATGGATTGGCTTTCCAAGAACTTCGCGCACATCGATTGCAGTGAAAGACAGGTTACTATTAAGGACCCAACACGAAAGGAGGTGACTTTTCAGGGAGGTTCGAAGCTAAAGAAATCTTCTAAAAACATATATGTGAATGCGATTCGAGCCAGTAAGGCGTTAAAGAAAGGCACGAAGGATTTTTAGTTTATGCGCTAAGCGTTGATCAAGCGCCACATGACCCTTCGCAAGTTCCGGTAGTTCGAGAGTATTCTGATGTCTTCCCAGAGGAATTACCGGGCCTTCCCCCAGATCGAGAAATAGCATTTGAAATCAATCTAATTCCGGGAGCTGAGCCGATATCAAAGGCTCCTTATCGAATGGCACCTGCTGAATTGAAAGAATTAAAGGAGCATCTGCGTGAGCTGCTGGAGAAGAAGCTTATCCGATCAAGTGTCTCGCCTTGGGGTGCTCTAGTACTGTTCGTAAAGAAAAAGGATGGAAGTATGCGGTTGTGTATCGACTATCGAGAACTCAACAAGATCACGATAAAGAACAAGTACCCATTGCCTAGGATCGACGATCTGTTCGATCAGCTTCGGGTAAGCGATTTAAAAGTTTTTATTTCAATGATTAATCCTATTTTGAACACTGCCTAAAGATATCTTGATACAGGGAGCACGAATCTTCAGTAAGATTGATCTTCGTTCTGGATACTTCCAATTAAAAATCAAAGCCGAGATGTTTCGAAAACCGCATTTCGGACACGTTATGGACACTATGAATTTCTTGTAATGCCGTTCGGATTGACCAACGCCCCCGCAGCATTTATGGATCTGATGAATCGAGTATTTCAAGAGCAACTGGACAAGTTTGTTGTGGTTTTAATCGATGATATCTTGATCTACTCACCTGATGAAGAGTCCCATGTAGCCCATTTAAGGATCGTCCTATACATTTTACGAAGGAAGCAACTGTATGCCAAATTTAGTAAATGCAAATTTTGGCTGCACAGTGTAGCATTTCTGGGACACGTTATATCTGAGGATGGAATATCTGTAGATCCCAAGAAGATTGAGGCAATCATAGAGTGCCAAGGCCGACAAATGTCACGGAAGTACGGAGTTTTCTTGGTCTCGCTGGCTATTATCGCAAGTTTGTTGAAGGATTTTCTCGAATTGCTATGACTCTCACCCGTTTGACCCAGAAAAAGACCAAGTTCGAATGGACCTCAGATTGTGAAAGGAGTTTTACTGAATTGAAGGAGAAGTTGACATCTGCCCCAGTTTTGGCACAACCTATTTCGGGTGAAACGTTTGTAGTGTATAGTGATGCCTCTAAGAATGGACTTGGATATGTGTTGATGCAGAAAGATTGAGTGATTGCGTATGCATCTCGACAGCTGAAGCCGTTTGAGCAAAATTACCCGGTACACGATCTCGAGCTTGCTGCTATAGTCTTTGCCCTAAAGGTATGGAGACATTATTTTTACGGTGAAAGGTGCGAAATCTTCACGGATCACAAGAGTCTTAAGTACCTCTTCACCCAGAAAGAATTAAATATGCGTCAACGTAGATGGCTAGAGTTGATGAAGGACTATGACCTCTCTATTCAGTATCATCCAGGAAAAGCCAATAAAGTTGCCGACGCCTTGAGTCGAAAGACAAGCCATCCTGCGTCAACCACCTTTGCAGCGTGATATGGAAGAGTTTGATCTTGAGATGGTTGATTCCATTGATAGCATGCTCGTTGAGTTGGTATTGATTCCTTCACTGATTGACAGGATTAAGGAGGGTCAAGAAAGAGATGAAACTTTGAAGAAAACTAAGGACAAGTTGAAAACGAGACCATCTGAAGATTTTGAGATCAGAAATGATGATAGCTTGTGGTTTAGAGGACGACTATGCGTACCCGAGGACGATGCTATAAGGAATGAAGTTCTTCGCGAAGCTCATAATTCTCGTTTGTCTATCCATCCTGGAGCCAACAAAATGTATCAAGACCTAAAGCAAAGATTCTGGTGGCATGGCATGAAGAGGCAAATTGCGGAGTTCGTAGAGAAATGCCTTGTTTGTCAAAGAGTAAAAGCAGAACATCAGAGACCCGCTGGATTACTGCAACCTCTTGAAGTCCCCGAGTGGAAGTGGGATCACATTACTATGGACTTCGTGACTGACTTACCAAGGACGAAGAATGGACATGATGCTATTTGGATTGTAGTCGATCGTTTGACAAAATCTGCCCATTTCATGGCCATTGACGATCAAGGCCCCTATGGAGAAGTTAGCTACTATGTATGTTGATCAGATTGTGTGCCTGCATGGGGTGCCCATGAGTATTTTTTGTGATCGCGACCCTCGATTCACATCTCGATTTTGGACAGCTTTCCTAAAAAGCAATGGGCACTGAGATACGAATGAGCTCTACATTTCAGCCTCAGACGGATGGTCAATCGGAGAGAACCATCCAAACACTGGAAGACATGTTGCGAGCTTGTATACTTGACTTTGGAGGAAGTTGGGACAAGAGTCTCAAACTAGTAGAGTTCTCTTATAATAATAGTTACCATCGATATATTGGGATGGCTCCTTATGAAGCACTATATGGGAGAAAGTGCCGCTCTCCACTGTATTGGGATGAAATCGGAGATAAAGTTTTCACGGGACCTGACCTAGTAGAAGAAACTCGAGAGAAAATAATGATCATCAAGCAAAGGTTGCAAGCGGCCCAAGATAGAAGCAAGATTTGGGCAGACGAGAAGCGGCGACCATTAGAATTTCAAGCTGGGGAAAAGGTGTTCTTGAAGGTATCGCCGTCAAAAGGAGTTAAGAGATTTAGTATCAAAGGAAAATTAAGCCCAAGGTATATAGGACCATATGAGATTCTTGAAAGAATTGGAGAAGTCGCTTATCGGCTAGTACTACCGCCATCGCTATCTCAATTGCACGATGTATTTCACGTATCCCAGCTTCGTCAGTATGTGAACGAGCCTAGCCATATCATTGAGGAGAAGCCCTTGAAATTTGAAGCCGACGCGATATATGTAGAAGAACCGGAAAGGATTGTTGATCGCAAAGAAAAGGCGCTGAGGAAACGATCCATTCCTATGGTTAAGGTGCAATGGAAGCACCACACTATTGATGAGGCCACTTGGGAGATGGAAGAAAATATGAAGAACTTGTACCCTCATCTTTTTGATTAACGCTCCTAAGTTTCGAGGACGAAACTTGTAATAAGGGGGGAGGATGTTGTACCCAACAGAAAATCATATTGTACTTGAGCATTGTACAAGTGAATTAATAAAGGTTGCATCCTTCAAGTACATTTTACTAAGTTTTATTATTACTTCTTGAATAAATTTTGTTAAAGCAAATAGTATATGATTATTCAAGCATGAGTTATGGACCATGTGAAATGGCCAATTTACTCTCAAGATCTTAGGAATTTTCGGCCCTAAAGCCTTAAAAGGGCCTTAGAAGGTTTTTCAAATTATAAGAAGGCTAATCTTAAGGGCCTACTTAAAACAAGCCCCAAAAGTGATTAGGGATTTCAAGAAGTGGGGAAATTATACCAACATGAATTATGAAAATAGGAAAAATAACACAAATAACCCCTCCCCAACCCCCACTATTTCGGTCAAGATGAGGAGGTTCTAGAACCCTCTCTAAATTCCAAGACTCCATTTAATTATAAGATTAAGGATTAAAAAATAGCAAGGCATGCTTGCATGGGGGACCAAAAGGGGTCAAATTGCACTACCCCAAGAACCTTTCCTCACCTTTCATGCAACATTTTGTCCCCTCCCCTTGACTTGACCGTGGGTTACCCCCTCTCCCCTACAAGAAGTCTTCTTCTTCTATTTAGTTAGTAGCTCATCTCCATTCTCAAGCTCCACACCATCAAGAATTGTACAAGCAAGATATTAGAGCATTAAACACTTAGATTATTTCTAGACACTCATCACTCCATACGGTTGGCTAGAACTAGAATTGCCAAGATCCTCTTCATCTTCAAGCTCCAAGAATCATCTCGGTAAGTTGCATGTCAAGATACTTAGTTGAATTTCATAATTCATAGATTGAAGCTCACATTGCCTCTCTTATGCTTGCCAAAACCGTGACCTCCATGGTCACTAGGTTCAAACTTTCCAAGCTCCTAAGTGATGTTAGCTTCTTGGTGGATTGAACTCCATTCAAGCCTCATCTTGGTAAGCTAATCTAGCCTTAATTTAGCTCTATTCTTCACTTAAGATAATAGCTAACATTCATTCTCTTTCTTCCTCCAAAACCATGGGGTGTGATTGAAGTTGGAAGGAGACTTCACTTCACTTCATCCAAGATTCAAGCTAGAGGAAGGTTCCTAGTTTAAAAGAGGCAAGTATACCCTAGAAAATCTTGACTTATTTGTGAAGTGTATGCTTGAATGATTAGCCATCTTTAAGCTATGAACCTTAGTTGAAGATTCTAAGTATAAGACATGAGAACTAGTTGTTATAAAGAAAGGTGTTGGCATGATTGAATAATTTGCCACATGAATGTGTTGTGACTGTTTTGACATGATTTATGGGTAGCCTAAAGAATGTTATGAGACCTGGAATGACCATGTTGAAATGTGTATTTAATGGTTAGTGAGTTATTTAAGGAATGAAGTTGGTTGGAAATTGTTTGAACAATACAAAATGAAGAAATGCTAGAATTACTGGAGATGGACAGTTTGTGTAGCTGATTAAGTGACATGAAAACGAACCTTAGAAGTGTTCAAATGAGCTGATTTTTGGCATGATGTTAGCCTTATGGCTTTAGTAAATCTGTGAGTTAGAATTTCGGTAAAAGGACTTGTGATTTGGTCATAATGGAATTTTTGGTAAAACTGGTCAATTCAGATTCTGCATGTACCCGGTTTTGGAAAAATAATTAGATGCCCCCTCTAAACTTATGGGATTGTCTTGGAATTTTTATGGTAATTACTAAAGACATAGGTGAAAATTTCCATGCAAAGAAATTAACTTGGAACCACTGTTATGATGGTTAATAACTGAGTTGGATTTCATGATACAAAACTGGTAATGGAACTGGACAGTTTTCGAGTAGCAAATTGGTCGGCGTGAAAGAGAACCTTAGGAATGTGCAAATGAGCTGATTTTTTGGTATGATGATAATTTGATATGTGTAGTAAGTTTGGGAGGTGGAATTTCGGTAAAAGGAATTGTGGTTTGTCCTTAATGTAATTTTTAGTGAGGACTGGTCATTTCGGATTCTGTATGTACCTAGCTTGGGAACATAATTAAATGACCCACTTAAACTTATTGGATTGCCTTGAAATTTTTATGGTACTTACCTTAGACATAGATGTACATGTTCATTTAAATAAACCAGCTTAAAACCACCATTTTGATGGTCAACAACTGAGTTGGAATTAGTGGTACCAAACTGGAAAACATGACAGTTTAATGACATAAGTTGTAAGGCTTTGATGTTTGGCCACATGAATATTGTCCCTTGGTATGTTAGCTATGTTTTTCAGGAGATGGCTTAAGTTGAATGAGGTTTTATGATCCATGAAACTGAGGTAAGGCGGGTATTCCCTGCTGATTTCAGCAGTACCCTTTTTATGGTAATCTGATGTTTTGAGGACTTTAGACATTTCGGAATATTACGAAATTATTATGACATCTGTCTAAGTCTCCGTTATGCATATGTATGGCAAGAGATTATGAAAATAGGCCTGATTTGTTATGTTGGAGGCCTCATGACCAGAGCGTAAGTTCTGGAAAATTTCTCCAGCTTGAAGAACGAGGCCATATTATGTGATGCATTTTGTCACGAATTGCATATCGCACGTCATGCATTGCATCATCGTCATTTACATGATTTATGAAACTGATTTTATGCCAAAGAATGATGAAAAAGCGCTTTTAAATAAAAGAAGTTTTCAGTTTTGAAAGAAGATTTCTATGGTACCATTTATTTCTGGCCAGCTTAACCCGCTCCAGATCCGGGGTTAATTGATCTGATGATTATGACCGTTCAGGCCCGGAAAGAATAGACCTGATTATGACCGCTCAGGCCCGGAAAGAATAGACCTGATTATGACCGTTCAGGCCCGGAAAGAATAGACCTGATTATGATGATTATGACCTTTCAGGCCCGGAGAGAATACACCTGATGACTATGATTGATGATGTGACTGTTTTCGGATCCGGAAATAATAGATTCGAAGGGATGGACATGACCGCCTCAGATCCGGATATAATAGATCTGAACACTCTTTTGTTTTTATTGACGATGATGTTTTGAAAGAAAGAATGAACGAATTTGCCCTTATTTTATCATATTGCATCACATGTGCATGTCCATGCATGTGCATTTAATAGCTAGTCGCATGTTTAGTACATTGTTGCTTAGGCCAGTATGTTATGATTTGAGATCCCCTAAGTTATGATTTTAATGTTATTTCGTAAAGTTATGATCTTGTTATTTAAGGATCTTGGTTGGAAGGTCAGGTATGTTACTAAACCAAATTTTGGGGTTTGGTTCTCGTGTATACTTTCCATTTAATTCATGATCGTTTATGGTATACTTACTGGTGACGTTGTCACTCACCCCTTATTTTTCCTCCCAGAACCTGCAGGGAACAGGGTTGAGTGGATCGAGGATGAGCCTAGGGTTCCCTATCCATAGGAGTGCGAGAGGAGGATGGCTTAAGGATTTTTGTTATGACAGTTATGTTTGATGGACTTTTGATGAATTTATGCTGGGAACATTGATTTTCGGATTTTTGGACTTTCTTTGTTTCGAGAACATGGTTGTAGACTTTATGATGGATGTTTAGAATGTTCTAATTTAAAAGTTTTTATTCTGCCTCGGTCTTCGCTTACCTGTTGATGTGTATACAGGAAAGTCTGTATATTTTGTTATGGACCACGACATGTTATGGATTGACGCTTGGTACTCTCCGTAGTAAAGTACGGCGGGCGCACCGTATCTGGCTAGGCCGGGGTGCGGGGCGCTACAGGGGTATTTTTGTCCTTTCACATTTATCAAATCCCATACTTATATAATTTATAATGTTTATTTATTTTATCAAATTATGATTTTAATCTTGCCTTTTGTGAGAATCAATTAGGCTTGCATTCCTATAAACAAAATTGTTTTATGGTTGATCAAGGCCTCTTGGCCGAAATTCACAAGGTATTACAATACCTTGTGACATCCCCTTATTTAATTATTTAGTAACCATTCCAAAAGCATTTAAGTAAAGTAGTGCTAAGCTGACTTAAGTAACATGCACTTGAAAGAATCATCGTTTTCATTACGTCACTTAATCATAGTTTCGAGTATATTATCGTTGGGGTACAACACCATCACTCGAAGATCGGAGGATACTGCTTCTGCATCTGCTGCTCTGGCTCCCAAGTCGCTTCTCGCTCGGAATGATTACTTCACTGCACCTTTACAAACAGAATCGACCTCTTCCTCAATGTTTTCTCCTTACGGTTCACAATACGTATCGATACCTCCTCGTATGTAGCATCTTCTTGAATCGTCAAGGGTTGCTGCTCTAGGATGTGACTCAAATCAGTACATAATGCCGTAACTGCAATACATGGAACATATGCCTGTGACAATGAAAAGGGTAGCGCCAACCGATACGCTACTGCTCAAACTCTCTCCTTTTGGATGATTTTCAAAATAACTATACATGATTCTAATGTCACAAATGTTTACCAATTTTTTAACACATATTTACCAACTCTATACCAATGCTTTATACCAACTGAATTGTTTTGAAAAAATTTACTAATTTTATACCAATTGTTTTCAAACTCTTAAACTCTTTTTAGATACATGTTTTTAACATACGTGCTCCCCCTCAACTTATACTCTCCCCCTTAACCTGTGCTCCAAGCCAATTTAACACCAATTAAAACTCCCCCCACACCCACATACTTCATCTTCTACAGACTACATGATCTGACAAAATGGAAATAGAAACCAAAATGTTCCATCCATCTAGAATACCAATTTTGTCAATTGAAGATTTTCTCAAACAAGAACCAAAGGCGTGTTTGGAATTCTTACAGCTTTATGAATGTTATGGTGGTGAAGTCTGTAAAAGAACGTTTGAAGTAAAAGAAGATTTGGTGTTGGACTCTTTTTGATAATCAAGTAAGGGATATTCAAAAATTTATGTTTTGCATTACATGTACATGTAAACGTTATGTGTATTTTAATACCGAAAGTGTGGTGGGCGCACCGTATCCGGCTGGGCCGGGGTGCGGGGCGCTACACTATACATGTGAAATTTAACGAGAATGCATATCTTGAAACGATTGCAAAACTCAACTTAAACAAGAGAATAATGTTGAAAATATGTTTGATGATGATGACTTGTTACTTGAGCATGTTCATGATCCTCTAGAACCAACTCCCCTGAACGAGACGTGCATGAACCCTTATGTGAAACAAATCAATAAATTTTGAAATTGGAAGATAATCAATCTAACTTACAAGATGTTCCCATTGTATATAATAATGTTCACACTGTAGAGAAAAAGGGGTCTGAGTGATTTTCAAATACATGATTTAAATGTGTTTAAAAACGTGCATGAGATAAATGTGCATGATATATTTCATATTACTTGCCTTATATAATTCATATATTATGTTGCCGTACTAACGAGCCATGAAGCTTTAAAGCTTACATCAAATGGCAAACATTTGTTGTGTTTATACTATTTTCAGGTGCCACCATTAATGAACTAAACTAGTTCATTAAGTGAAGTACTTAGTTAGTTAAACTAAGTAGTTCATTAAAGGAAGCAACATTTGGACAAGGCACAAAGACAACAAGATTAAGAAAGGAAAGTCTACTCCTCCTACATCATGATTATACACGCATACATATATACAAATATATATATATATATTTTCAGAATTTTTGAAAAAGGCACATACACATGTATTCCAACGTACTACCAACATGTTATATATTTTACGTACGTACGTTAACGTCACACCACCATACTTAACTCATATTTATGAGTATATTCAGGTCTTATATCATATGATAGATATAAGTCATGGTGATGACAAATTAAATACGACACGTTAAAAGGTTCTAAACCGAAAATTGTCGTATCGGACGAATACCGAAACTTCGCCAACGTGTCACGTACTTGCCATAAATAGATGACCAGACCCTACACTTCAAAAATGCTCAACAATTTCGTGGCTATGATGTAAATTTCAGCTATAAAATCATTCCATGTTGGCACACACAAATCACCCCACATTAAGGCCAAATTGTGGAGATTCCAATTTCAATTTTGTCACATGTTAATGGCGCCACTTTAGACCAGCAAAGTGCTGAGAATTAAAGTTTATATTATATATATTATGTGTAACATAATATGTATATAACGTATGCAAAAGTTGGAATTTAATTAGAGAAAAATCGGGTAATCGATAAATATCAAAAATTCGGTTTTCTACATACACAACACATGAAACATTTTTGGCACATCATATGACACGTATCTAGACACTTTTACATATGTCATACATCTTAAAGTGTTCTAGAAAATTAAATTAAGGGCTGATTGGAATATAACATGTGTGTATTATTAAATGTGCACTATTTTACAAAGTTAGCAAAAATAAATTTCAGCACATGCATATACATGTATACATGCCACCTACAGCTGAGATGGAGCATATGTGGAGCCTTGTTGGCATATTGATTGGTCAAGAATCAATCATACAATGTTGGTGATTTAAAGAAAGAAGCTACAAAAGGTAAGATTTCAAATTTTGTCACAATTATGACACATGCTGAAAATTCAGCATGTGTACTATAGTGTTGGGCATTATGAGCTATATTTTGTGTTTTGATTAAGGTGGATTAATTAGTAGACAATTTGAAAGTGTTTTAAACATTTTATGGAATAAAGAAAGTGATATTCATGAATATCACACATGCTGAAAATTTTAGCATGTGTGCAATGTATCTAGGCGTTTTTAAGGCCTTATTAGTGACTAATTTTTATTCCAAAAATGATGAAAATGTTGTCTACTAAATGGTGATTGATTTCTTCTTTATTTTCAAGAAATAAATCAAACCAAACTTGGCAACATTTTAAATAGTAGACAAATGTTACACGTGCTGAAATTTCAGCATGTAAAGTGAGTTAATGGCCGAAATTTACATGGTATTTTGGAGAAAATTCTCTTGCTTAATTTATGTGATGATCTTGTAAATTATGGCAATTATTTTATGATTATTTTGGCACATGTTTTAAGTGGTATTCTCAGATTTTCCAAGTCATCAAATGATGACAACATTCAACCTATCAATGAGTGTCAAGTAAGCAAAAGTTAAATGATCATCCAATGAGAACATGCCAAGTAAGCAAGATCATGTCACAATGATGCCGCACATTCTCCCAAGGACTTTGAAGATAATTTTCAAGAGGAGAAGGACTCCAAGGGGGTGGCCAACACATGTTAAAAAGAAGGAAGAAGAGCAAAAACAAGAACAAGAACAAGAGTTGCAAATTCAAAGATCAAAAGTGTTCTAGCCTTCTTCTTCTATACTCTCTTTCTTTCGTCTTCTTCAAAAGCCTATTGTACTTATATTCATATTCTTGAATAGGCTTATCTTAGACCACCACATATCCTTTATTTTTGTAAAATATTGATCTAGGTGTGATCAATCTTCAATCTTGCAAGGTGGTGGTGTTCGTGTGCATTGTATTGAACATACAAGGTTTGTAAATGGTTGGAGTTGGTGTGCAACTCCATCAACCCTGTGGTAAGGTGTTTTTGAGTTGTGTGATTAGTGTGAACCGAGGAAAGTGTTCCTCGAAGACTAGAGTAGGTTGTTGATAACCGAACCAGTATAAAATTCTTGGTGTCATTTACTTTCAGCACTGATTCTCTGTTTCAGCACTGTTTACTGTTTTTAATCACGTTTGTAAAAATAGTAAACAAATTTCAAAAATCACGAAACTTTCAGGAAACATAGCCACACGTTTCAAGGTTCTTTGGGTACAAGTTTCAACCCTTTTGGATAAGTATAAGTCACCCAAACGTCCAAAGTTCTGAGACTAGTGAAGTCTGATTTTCAGGCTTGCAAAGGTTGAGACTTTGATCGTATTTGACTAACTTTCCAAAAGCATTTTTCAAAACTGTTTCAACCCATTTAAATATAACTTATAAAGGGCTAGTGGTTAAAATTTCAGAGCATTTGGAGTTGCGTACAAATAGGAATAAATTTTCCAAAATAGTCTACCGTTTCTGGCAGATTCGCGCAGTCTGAACACCAACGATTTTTGAAGGGGTTAGAGCTTGAATTTAAATCTGCAATTTTTAGGCGAAACTCATAACATCTGAGGCTAAGTTCTCTCAAAATTTCAGAAATTTTGAAGACCTACAACCTAGTTTTCAAAACGTTTTAAAACTGGTTCTAAAAACAGAAACTGTTTTCAGAAGTTGGGTTTTTGGTTTAAAACAATTTTAAAAACCACATTTTCCGCACCCACTATTCAACCCCCCCTTCTAGTGGTGCCTTGCAGATCCTACACACACTAATGAAACATTTGAACAAGATGAAAGTGAACCTAGTCAAACTAGGAATTGGTGGCTTATAAAAGATAAACATAAACATCCAGCACACTCTCTAACGGCGATCTCTACGTTAAATCAATCCATGTTCCAAGTGAAAATGGAACATCAATATCTAAACAGTGACTTCGACCAATCGACGTATATAGCGATCTCTAAAATAGAGACGTCGATCGATCTATGTATAAAACGTGTAAAATAAGAGTACATAGTGGAGTTGGTGTTCAACTCTAGTCACCCTTGTGTCAAGGTGTTTTTGTGTTTAGTGAATACCGAGAAAGGCGTCCTCATAGAATGGAGTAGGCTGTTTTAACCGAACCAGTATAAAAATCTCAGTGTTCTTACTTTTCAGCAATTTTACTTTAAGTTCCTGTTTTTTGTATCGCTTTTATTAGCACGGCAAAAATAGCAAATGATTTTCAAAAATAACAACATTTTGCAGAAACATAGCCACACGTTCTAGCTTTCATTGGGCACAAGTTTCTTCTTGTTTGGATAAGTATATGTTTGTCAAACGTTAATCGTTCTGAGACTAGTGCAATCGAATTCTGAGATTTACAAAGGTTGAGAACATCAACGTGGTTGACATACTTAATAAGAAAAGTTTGAAAAATTGTTTTAATCCATTAAAATACACATCTTGAGAGTCATACTATAAAATTTTCAGGTCATTTAGAGTTCCCAATTAATTGGAATAAAATTTTCATTTCGAAGTACAGTTTCTGACAGATTGATGCAATATGTACAAAAACGTGTTTTCAAGGGGTTAGGGTTGGAATTTTAATCTGAAATTTTTGTGAGACACTCATAAAATCTATGAGAACATCTTCACCAAATTGCATAATTTTTAGAAGACTACACCTAGGTCATTTTGATTAATCAAATCACAATCTGAAAACAGAAACTGTTTTCAGAAGTGAGTTATTGGGTCCAAAAAGTTTTAAAAACCGAATTTTCTACACTCACTAGTCAACCCCCTCCCTTTTCTAGTAGTTCTATACATGTCCTACAAGTGGTATCAGAGCGCATGCACACTCACTACAAGAAGATCCAACGATCTTTGTGAGATGGCATCCACTAGTCACAAGACCAAACAAGAAGGCATGTGAAGTCAAAGGCATCCTCTTTTTGACGATGAGTCTGTTATACAATGAAAACATAAAATGAAACTCTTTCTTATGGCTATTGATACACAGTTATGGTCCATAATAGAAGACGGCCATTTTATTCCTTCTAAGTTATCCACGGTTAATGGTGTTACTTTAGAAGTCATGAAACCAAAACAAGAATACACTAGTGATGACAAAAAGAAATCAAGTATGAATGCTAGAGCCATGCAACTTCTTCTAAATGGTTTAAGTAAAAGCAAACCGAGTTATTTGTCAAATTGCTCTAGTGCCCAAGAAATATCAAGAATTCTTGAAATGAAACATGAAGGTACTAGTCAAGTTAAAGAATGCAAAATAAAGATGCTTATGTGTACTATTGAATCTTTCAAGTAATTACCAAACAAATAGAGTGCATAATAAAAAGAGTATGAAAATTGAAGAGTCCATCCTTGTTAATTTTAGTGAAACACATGATAATGAATTAAAACCTAATGATAATGGAGAAAATGAGATAGTTGAAATAAATCCCATAGAAAATGTCTGTAATGAGAGCAATTTGAAAGTGTTCTGCTCTCTTAGTAAAAAATGAAGTAGAAGTTAAATGTGACACTTCAAATTTGTCGGAATCGTTTAAGCATAGGAAGGACAACCTTAAAGAGTTAACTAGGTGAACTTAGTTAATGCATGTTAACAAGAATAAAATTTTATGAAAATACATTCATTTCTCAAGTTTAGCCTAAAAGTGGCCACAATTGATAAAGATTGGGTAAGATCTATGCAAGAAGAGTTTCATCAATTTGAAAGGAGTGACGTTTGGTAGTTACTTCCTAAACCTAATGATCATCCCATTATTAGAACAAATTAGGCATTTAGAGATAAAATGTATGACCAAAGAAATATAACAATAAATAAAGCTAGATTAGTATAACAAAAATATAAATAAGAAGAAAGAATTGATTGTGATGAGACTTTTGCCTCTATAACAAGGATAAAGGGCACTATGATGCTTTTAGCTTATGGATGCTATAGAGAATATAAACCATGTCAAATAGAAGTGAAATCGACCTTCTTAAACATGATCATTTATGAAAAGGTATACGTATCTTAACCGCCAGGATTTGAAAGATCATGATTATCCAAATTATGTTCTCAAACTTAAAAAGGCCCTTCATAGACTTACACAAGCTCCTAAAGCTTGGTATGAGAGATTGAACAACTCCATTCTTGAAAATGACTTTTCTAGAATAAAAGATGACACTAATTTATTCATTAAATACAAAGACGCGATCACTTATTCAAATATATTGATGACATTATACTTAGCACTATTAATGTTTTTTTTGTGACATTTTGCTATGCTAATGAAAGAAAATTCTGACACAAGCATAATAAGAGAAATCAAGTACTTTATTTGGCTTCAAATCAAGCAGACTAAAGAGAGAGTGTACATTTCTCAAACAAAGTACACTAACGATCTTATCAAGAAGTAAAAATTTGAGGATGGAAGAAGCATAAGAACAACAATCAGAACAAGTGCAGAACTCGATAAAGATGAAAAAGTAGAGCCGATTAGGGTAACAAAGTATAGGGGTATGCTTGTTAGCTTATAATAGTTGATAGCTAGTTGACCGAACATATTACATGCTGTACATTTATATGGTGCATTCCAAAGCATGCCTAAGAAATCACATCTAGTTGCTATAAAGCTTTTATTTAGATATTTGAACGCTATAATGAACTTCTTGGTGCTTTATCCTAAGAATGGATGTTTTGAGTTAAGAGGATATAGTTATTTGGATCATATGAGGAATCGTGTTTTATAGGAAAAGCACATTAAGTACTTGTCATTTCCTTGGTGATTGTTTACATTCTTAGTTTTCTAAGAAACAAAATAGTGTGTCACTTTCTACGGTGAAACCTGAATACGTGTCAGCCTCCTCGTGTAGTGCAACAATAAATCATTACAATATTAAATTTTACAAAGTTTCTATTCTATTTGATAATATCTCAACTATAAATTTAATGTAATATCTGGTTCATCGGAGTAGGATCAACCTAGCATATTGAAGTTAGACATCATTTTAAAAGAAATTGTGTGCAAAAGGGGTTAGTTTGTTTTGAATTTGTCCTCGCTAATGATCAATTATCATATATATATTCACAAAAAACTTCCCACTTAGGCTTTGAATCCATTAAAACAAGATCAGGCATGATAAATGATATATAAGAAGTAAGAGCTTAAAAACCCTAAAATCTAGACATGTCGATCAATTGGGGTGGTTGAAGAAGATGTCGATGTATATATAGATATCTACATCGAGCAATTGATGTGACATCGGTTGCTATATCGATCGATCAATGTGAGCGGGTTCAATAGCTATAAAAGCTATCAAAAATCCAAAAATCCTTAATTTATCTTCTCCGACTTCGATCACACCACATCAATATTTTACGATTTTCATCTCCAAAATCACTCCTTCCATTCAAATTCAAGCAACTTCTTTCCATTCTTTTTCAACAATCCCTATTCTAAGTAAAAATAAAGAGCAAGACAACTTGAAAAAGACCAATAACCTAAAATGGTGAAGGAGTTTCAAGTAATCCACCTCAAGTCTCAGGTCACAGCTCCAAGTACCTACTGCTCGAAGAAATAGGAATGGTAGGCCTAGAGGAATGGATTTTGCCAAGGTAGAAGAATTGGTGGAACTAAGGAGGGGGTTACCTATCCATGGCTTTCGGTGGATGAAACCGGCTGATTTCTTAGGATTCATGGATGAGTCTGGAGGCACATGTAACTTCAACTATATTCCTCCTATGCTCAAGACTTATTCACTAAGTGGGAGATGAATGGAAAGCGAATATTCCTTTAAAGTTTCTTAAGATTTAGGATGTCGACAAAAAGGGAGAGTTGAAACCAGTCATAAATTTTCTATTCCTTTGGACTGAGAAGGAGATGAATAAAATGTGTAGGATGTACACTAAACTCTTTTATGCAAAATTGTGGGTGAAATACCTGAATTATTTTCCTTATACTTAGCACACTGTGATTCATTACACACATCTCAAATGAGATATTGGACTATTTATGATTTTCTTGTGTGTTTCTAATAAGGGATTAAATAAGTTTAATGTATGAAAATGGGATAAGAATCGGGCGGAAGGTTAATGAGGACCAAGTTAAGAGTATCTTAGGACACCACCCTATGAAGAACACCAATGGTACGTCTTTGTTAGATCAGTGCTAACTGCGGTAGATACATTATGTGTTAATGAATAATCTGCAAAGCTCACAAGTAACCTTGATTTTACATAGCATATCGCTTTGTCAATCAGGAAATTCTGAACATCTGAGAAATTTTCATGGCTAATATGATCGAGGTAGCTTTAAGTAACAAATCCCTCTCCTCTGGCAATCTCAGCTATCATATGTAAAAAGAATTGGCATTGAGATAGATGACGCTGATGTTAAGAAGATATCTCATAAGGCTTTTTATGACAATGCTAACATTAAGCAAGTTCTCGAGGCAAAAAAACGAAGGACAGAGTTCCCGCTAAACCCATTGTAGAGGAGGAAGTCCCTGCAGCTCCTACGACTGCAGAAAATGATGGTGCCAACTTTGTAGTTAATGACGATATCACCGTCCTCATGGAGCTGGTCATTGATGTCCAACAGAAAACTGACACGACAACATCTTAATTGGAGATAGAGGTGGATCGCTTTAGTACTGAGGTGGTTAAACTATAGGGCAAGATGGTGAGGCATGACTCCAAGTACACCAAGTTCAAAGCCAAGATGAAGGGTTGCATCTCTGGACTCACCTTCTTGTTAGGTCCAAAACACACTCTAGAGGGGGGGGGGGTGAATAGAGTCTTTGGTACTTTTTGCGGAATTTTCTTGTTTGGCTCAACTTAAAAGAAATTCAATATCAAAGCAAGAATGGGAGGTGAGAAGCAATGAATGAATACACCGGATATACAATGGTTCGAGTCGTAAATGATTCTACTCCACTACCACTTTGTTGCCAAAGTGGATTTTCAACAACTACTCTTCTTATTAGAGACAATTAGAACAACCACAGCAATACTTACACTAACACCTTAGTTTAAGAAACAACAACAACAGCAACTTCTTGCACAAAATACACTTGTGCAACTACAGCAACTACAGCTCTAGCAAGAACAACTTCTTGCTACCTCACAACTTTAACAAAGTTCCCTCAAGAACTTTCTCACAGTGGGTTGAAGGAAATAGTAAGGTTCACACTTTCTCACTAGTCTAATCACAAGCAAGAGATCAATTATTTATGGTTCCTCTTGTGCTAGACTCTCTATCTCTCAATATACAAAAATGAAGAACAAAGAAAGCTTAACAAGCTTTAAGCAATTTTACAAATGTGAGAGAATTATACACAATGAAGAATGAAGATTGATGATAGAAAAAGTGTGTATTTGCCTCATCCAAGCTTCTCCCATTTATAGATGAAGTTTACCATGTTTTGGAGCCTTCACCATGTCTTCAAGTCAATCTCCAAGTCTTGAAAAATTGAAGATAGCCTTTAGCCACCTTATGAAATGATTTGATCTTCAATAGCCACCCTAGAGAATCTTAGATATGCATAAAATAGTCAAGGAAGCATGTAGTATGTTAGAGTAAAGTCAACAAGAAATTTGAGCAAGATTGGAGAGAGAAAACATCATAAATCTCCCTTGGATTTTGTTCCAATGTTCAAAAAAATTTTGAATTCTGGGGGACGTCGATCGATCCATGTGCCTGTGCTGAGAGATCGACGTCTGGCCGAAATGTTCCAGTTTTGAAACTGTAGTACATCGATCGATCGATGTCTCTCCTTTGAGAGACTGATGTACATCGATCGATCGATGTCTCCGGACCTGAGAGATCGATGTCTTACCGAAGCTTTCTGGTTTTGAACCTGCCTTGCATCGATCGATCGACGTCTCTTTCTGAGAGACTCACATGACATCGATCGATCGATGTTCCCTTGGCTGAGAGATCAACGTTAGGCCGAAAGTTTTAAACTTGCACAATCTTCACATGGATCGATCCATGTGCCTTCCTGAGGGGCTGATATATACATCAATCGATCCATGTCAGAGATTGACGTCTCGCAATGTGTTTTTCTCATTTTGCTTCAAACTCAAAGTGTGAAATTCCATTTTTAGCCCATTCAAAATATCTTTTAACATCATCAAAGCATTTTATACTTCAACAATCTCCCCCTTTTTGATGATTTCAAAGACCAAGATTTTAAAAGATTTTTTTCTTCATTTTAACTAATTTAATGTTTCAAACTTGAAAAATCTTAATCTCCACCTTAGTATATGCATTTTATACTTTCCGTAATAATCAATATGAACATGATTTTACAACTCCAATGAATATATCAAAATGCTTCCCTTTTATAATTATGCATCAAAAAGCTCCCCATCAACCAAACATGTATCAATTTCCAAACTTTCTTAATCCAAACATGCATCAATTACCAAACTTTCGTAATCCAAACATGCATCAATTACCCTTCAACCAAGCATGCTCAAATTCCAAATTACTTCTTTGCACTAGCCATCAAATCTAAATCATCAAATCAAGCAGGCTGTTCATGTTTCCATTATAGCTCATAAGCGATAAACAATAAGACCACTACACTAAGACCACTACACTAACTTCCTCCCTTTTTTTTAAAGCATCAAAAACAATGATAACATAGAAACATACTACTTCATTAAACATCAAAACACAACCAAGTTTAGCAAGTAAAAAATCCAATAAATACTAAGCTAGAATCATAAACATGCATAAACGAGAAGCGAGCTAGAAAGAAAAATCCTAGTCTTCATCGGATGAGAATAAAATGCACGGATTGCACGCCTTCATCTTAGCCTTGAGCTTGGCAAACCTTGACTCGTGCTAGGACACCTTACCTCGGAGCTCACCAACCTCCTATTGAAGGCTAGCAACTTGAGTTTGAAGTTCAGGGACATTGGAGCTCAAGCCACTAGGTGCTTTTTGAGTGTCGGGTTCAGGAATAGGTGTCTCGTCCGGAACACCTTCGTCTTCTTCCGCTTCTTCCGCTTGTGCTCGTCCTTTCATTGCTTTTTTTCTAGCCTTGACTATTTGTTGGATGTTAACCTTGTCGTAGAAATCCTTATGCGTGATTTGGTCAACATCCGTGTTGTCTACATCTACCCCCGACTTTACAAACATCCTATAGATAAGATTACTATAGGGAAGAGCTTTGTTTTATTTGGTGGCGGCCTCAATCACATTCGTCATAAAAAGCTCTCCAAAGTTGACTTTCTCTCGGTTGGCTATTCGGTAGGCAATGTAGAAATCTAGGTTGCTAGGCCCTTTAGCGGATTTGCCATTTATACAAAAAGTAACAATGCCAAGAAGAGTACGGTATACCAAGGGCATATCATTTGTGTTTTTAGTGGGATGATAGTCTAAGAATGTCTTCACTTGATCCTCAGTGACCCTCCATCGAGCCATATACCACTTCCATATGTCAAACTCAAAGAATCCCTCTTTGGGTACTCCAATCAACCCACAAATTGTTCCAACATCCTATTCAATATGATGTCCATCAATAATAGTATGCAAAGCTAAAGGAAGATCAATTATGTATTGAACCATAGATTTGCATAAAAGAGCCTAGTGTACCTAGTGGACATATTGTCCATTTCTCTCTCAAACCAAATACTTCTCCATTGTTGGACATCCAACCATTCAATGATAGGGCTCAACTGATTAGTGCTTAGAATATCAATGATTCTAAGCAATTTGAGTGGGATAGTTGCCCTTTTTTCATTTTCCCATTTGTCAAATAACATTTGAGAATGTCTAGTGATGTACCCCATGTGGCCGGGTGGGTATGGCTCCTACAAAGCATTTTTGGCCTCTCTTGTTTTGATCCAAGGGAAGTTTGAGAAGTTTAGTTCACTTCTAATCTCGGCTAGGACTTGACCTTGACTCTCATCCAATGATTGTTTCTGCCTAGGTTGAGAAGCTTGTCCATGAGAAGGATTGCTTGACCCTTCTCCTACATTTCTAGATGATCTTGGCCTTTTTGTTGTGGTTTTGCTTCTTGAAGACATGTTGGAGACATGTTGAAGACATGTTGGGCTTTAGTTGAGGAATTTTTCTAGAGGACAGTGAAAATGATGAAGGTAGAAGGTGAAAATCAAGTGTAGAGATGATGATATTTTGATTTAAAGATGAAATTGAAGAGAGGAAATGTGTTTGGAGAGGGAGGCGCTGAGAGTTTGGGTGCTTCGATCGATTTTGGTAGGTTAGAAATGAGGTGAAATCGTTTCTGACTGAAATTTAAAGTTGCAGAAAACGATGACGTCGATCGATCGATGTCAGAGATCGACGTACATCGACCGATCGACGTCAGAGATCGATGTACATGGATCTCTCCTTTATTTGCATGGATCGATCCATGTATACTAATTTTTAAAATTTTTAGTTTTAACCCTCTATATATTGTTTATCATCCCTAATCTTGTTCTAATGGACTCGAATGTCTCAGCAGGAACGGATTTGGTGAATATATCCGCTAGTTGGTCATTGGTTGGAAAGAATTCAACACATACCTATCCTTTTTGAATGCGATCCCTTATAAAGTGATGCCTCACTTCAATATGTTTGGTCCTACTATGGTGAACTGGGTTTTGTGCTATACTTATGGCGGATGTGTTGTCACATAGAATGGGAACTTTATCAAACTTAACATTGTAATTGTTTAAGGTGTTGATCATCCAAAGTAGTTGGGTGCACAACACGAAGCGGCCGATACATATTCGGATTCCGCCGTTGTAATTGACACACTATTTTGTTTCTTGGAGAACCAAGAAACTAAGCAATCTCCAAGGAATTGACATGTCCCGGAGGTGCTTTTTCTATCAACTAGGTTTCCGGCATAGTCGGAGTCACTATACCCTCTTAAATCAAAACAACCATTTTTGGGATAAAACAACCCAAAATTCAAAGTTCCTTTCAAATACCTAAACATACGTTTAATGGCAACTAGGTGCGATTCCTTAGGCATACTTTGAAATCTAGCACATAAACACACAGCATGCAAAATATCCGGTCTACTAGCGGTTAAATAAAGTAAACTACCAATCATACCCCTATATTTGGTTACCTCAACCGGCTTTCCTTTTTCATCTTTGTCAAGCTTTGTACTTGTGCTCATTTGTGTGCTCACACTTCTTCCATCCTCAAACTATTATTTCTTGAGCAAATCCTTTGTATACTTTGTTTGAGATATGTACGCTCCATCTTGAGTCTGCTTGATTTGAAGACCAAGAAAGTAGTTGAGTTCACCCATCATGCTCATTTCAAATTCTCCTTCCATCAATTTAGCAAAATGCTCACAAAGAGAATCATTAGTAGCACCTAATATAATATCATCCACATAAATTTGAACAAGCAATTGATGGTTTCCTTGTTCTTTAATAAAAAGAGCAATGTCGACTTTTCCTCTTGAAAACTCGTTTTCAAGTAGGAAGTTACTTTATCTTTCATACCATGCCCTAGGAGCTTGTTTAAGTCCATAAAGGGCCTTTTTGAGCTTAAATACATGATTTGGATAATCATGATTTTCAAACCCTCGTGGTTGAGATACATGCACCTCTTCTTGAATTATTCCATTCAAGAATGCGGATTTCACATCTATTTGATATAGTTTGAAATCCTTATAGCATGCATATGCTAATAGCATTCTAATAGCTTCTAACCTAGCTAGGCGGGCAAAGGTCTCATCATACTCCATGCCTTCTTCTTGTCTATATCTTTGAGCTACTAACCTGTCTTTGTTTCTAGTGATGTTTCCTTTATCATCCATTTTGTTTCTAAATACCCATTTACTGCCAATTATAGGATGATCACTAGGTTTAGCTACTAATTCCCAAACATCACTCCTTTCAAATTGATTTAGTTCCTCTTGCATGGCTAATACCCAATCTTCATCATTTATTGCCTCTTTTATATTTTTAGGCACAACTTGTGAAATGAAGGCATTTTTATTAAATTTCCTCCTAGTCATTATGCCTTGACTAGTTTCACCTAATATTAATTCTTTAGGATGATCTTTCCTATACTTATATGAATCTGGTAAATTTGAGGTATCTCCTCCTACTTCTTCATCTTCAACCTTAGGTTTAAGGGGATCAATCCTAAGGTCAATGACAATATTACCTTTTAGATTCTCAAATTTCTCTATATGACTTACATCAATAATTTCATCATCATCATCATTAGTATTTGGTTCATCCTCAATGAGTTCACTAAACTTGACATGAATTGATTCTTCAACTTTCATGCTCCTTTTATTATATACCCTAAATGTCTTGCTATTTTGAGCATATCCCATGAAGATTCCTTCATCCGCTTTGAATTCAAGTTTATCCAAATTATCTTTGGTGTTAAATATAAAGCACTTACAACCAAAAACCTTAAAATAATCAATATTTGGTACTCTACCTTTCCAAAGCTCATAAGGAGTCTTTTTGAGAGATGGTCTCAAATAAACTCTATTGATCACATGACAAGCGGTGTTTACCGCTTCGGCCCAAAAATACTTGGGTAGCTCAAATTCATTTAGCATGGCTCTACTCATTTCTTGAAGTAATCTATTTTTCCTTTCCACAACACCATTTTGCTGAGGAGTTCTTGGAGCCGAGAAATTGTGTCCATACCCTTTGGATACACAAAATTCTTGAAACTCACCATCAAACTCACCACCTCTATCACTTTTAATTTCCTTAATTGTGTCTTCTCTTTGATTTTCTAGTCTCCTACAAAGCTTTATAAATTCTTGGCATGCATCATTCTTTTTGGCTAAGAACATTACCCAAGTGTACCTAGAGAAGTCGTCTACCACCACAAAGGTGTAACATTTTCCACCTAGACTTGCCGTACCAATATCTCCATACAAATCCATATGAAGTAATTGTAGAGGTTTGGTGGTGGAGATTTCACTTTTGGGCTTGAAGCTTGTTTTAACAAGCTTTGCCTTTTGACAAGTGTCACATAAGCTATGCTTTTCGAAATTCAATTTTGGAAGACCTTGGACTTTTTCATTTTTGCAACTCTCTTTGAAATTTTTAATGCTAATATGTCCAAGTCGTCTATGCCATGGTTGAGTCAAATCATTTTTGGCAACTAGGCAAGAAACATTTTTGTAATATCAAATCATGTGTGCTAAATTTGTAAACATCATTTTTCCTTATAGCCTCAAAAAAAATCTTATCGTTCTTTTTCACAATGCATTTTCTTTTCACAAAGTCAACTTGAAAATTAGCATCACATAGTTGGCTAACACGTACCTATATTTAAGCCCTTCTACATATAGTACATTATTAATAGTGAAAGAAGAATTACCAATTTCTCCATGTCCAAGGATTTTGGCTCTCCCATTGCCAAAATGCACCATTCCACCATCTTGGAGCTTGAGCTTGGTGAACAACGTTTTGTCTCCGGTTATGTGCGTTGAACATCCGCTGTCCACAAGCCATTTGGTTCCTTCTTCTTTGGCTACTCCATTTATCTTGAGAGCCTACAAAACCAAGAGATCTATGCATTGGTACCCTTTGATGGTTGGGTCCTTTAGGGTTAGTTTGTTGACCCTTGGGCTTTCAAATATACATGCTTGCAAATCTAGCTCTACATGCATTCTTCACATGTCCTACTTTGTTGCAATGAAAACAAGTGGGTACATGCCTTGGTTTAGAAGATGATGAGTTATGTTGTGTTTTTCTCGTGTTTGTCTTTTTCTTTAATAACTTAGACTTAATGGAAGAATGTGATAAATTAAATCTTAAACCGGTTTTATCATTTCCAATTCTTTGGTTTCCAAGTAGTTTGTCTAGATTATTTTTACCATTGGTTAGTCTTTATAAATCTAACCTTAGTTTCCCACATTCCTTCCTACTTTCCACATTTTCAAGAGCTACGGTTTTATGCATGTTGAGTATGATATCATGCTCTTGAAATATCAAAATGTTCTTATCATGCAAGTTCTTATTTTCTAAAATGCACTTCTTGAACTCTTTCTTCAAATGTTTATACTTTAAATTCAGTTTTTCAAAATCATCTTGCAAATCTCCTATTTCATCTTGCAAATTAGAAGGATTATAATTTACCTCAAGGTCATCTTCAATTTCCATGAGACAAGTATGTTGAGCCTTTGGATTTTCAACTATTGCAATAAGTCCAACATCTTGATCTTCACTCTCTTCTCCTTCCGATTCAAAAAGGAGATCATCCCACGTGGTTACCTTCGCATTAAGAGCTTTCTTCTTTTGGGGAAAGACCTTCCTTTCTTGTTTTTGCGGCTCCTTGACGTGGCGATCGGCAATGAAGTGACTGGGTCGACCACATCTATAGCAATTTTAATTTGCTTCTTTTTCTTTGGGTGGTCTTTTGAAAAACTTTCTTGCTTGAGCTTTATTTCTTATTGCCATTCTACTAAATTTTCTTACTAGAAGTGCAACTTCCTTATCTGATTCATCGGACTCTACCACCAATCCTTTATGTGATGTTTGTGTAAGCTTGATATGATTCATCCTTTTTTGTTCATCAATAAGAATTTCATGAGTAAGAAGATTACCGGATAGCTCATCAAGGGTACGAGTCTTGAGATTGTTTGACTCGGTGATGGCGGTGACTTTAGGTGTCCATTCTCTTGGCAAAGAGTTGAAAAGTTTTGAGACATAGCCTTCATTTGAAATTTTCTTGTCCACCATAGAAAGTTGATTCACTATTCGTATGAATCGGTCGATTGTCTCCTCAATCTTCTCACCGCTCTTCATTCCGAACATCTCATATTCCTTCATGAGCATGAATCTTTTGGCCATTCTTACTTGCTTAGTTCCTTCGTGTATCATTTCAAGTATTTTCCATGCTTCATGGGCTGTTTCAAGACCTTGAAGTCTTATGAACTCGGTGGCGGTAAGAGCACTTGAGAGAATATCAAATTCTTTTCCATTAATGGCAAAGTTTATCTTCTCTTCGTCGGTGTAGTCATCCTCATCTTTGAACATTGGTTCTCCTTTTGAGTTGGTAATCATAGGAACTTCTATTCCTTTGACAACGACTCTCCATATTTCAAATCCACAACCTTTTAAATGATTGATCATTCGAAATTTCCACATAGAATAATTTTGGGCATCAAACATAGGTGCCTTTAGTGTTTGATCCTGAAAATAGTGCAGTAGGCTTGGAAGTTGAAGTGTGAGATGAAGAGGTTGAGGTTGTCATTGCCATGATCTTTAACCTTGATACTTGCAAAGATAGGCCAAGCAATCAAGGTTAGGCTATGATACCAATTGTTAGGTCCGAAACACACTTTAGAGGGGGGTGAATAGAGTGTTTGGTACTTTTTGCAGAATTTTCTTATTTGACTCAACTTAAAAGAAATTCAAAATCAAAGCAAGAATCGGAGGTGAGAAGCAATAAATGAATACACTGATATAGAGTGGTTCGAATCGTAAATGATTCTACTCCACTACAACTTTGTTGCCAAAGTGGATTTTCAACATTTACTCTTCTTATTAGAGACAATAAGAACAACCACAACACTTACACTAACACCTTAGTATAAGCAACAACAACAACTTCTTGCACAAAATACACTTGTGCAACTACAGCAACTACAGCTCTAGCAAGAACAACTTCTTGCTACCTCACAAGTTCAATAAAGTTCCCTCAAGAACTTTCTCACAGTGGGTTGAAGGAAATAGTAAGGTTCACACTTTTTCACTAGTCTAATCACAAGCAAGTGATCAAATATTTATGGTTCCTCTTGTGTTAGACTCTCTATCTCTCAATATACAACAATGAAGAACAAATAAAAGCTTTACAAGCTTTAAGCAATTTTACAAATGTGAGAGAACTATACAACAATGAAGAATGACGCTTGATGATAGAAAAAATGTGTATTTGTCTCATCCAAGCTTCTCCCATAGATGAAGTTTACCATGTTTTAGAGCCTTCACCATGTCTTGAAGTCAATCTCTAAGACTTAAAAAATTGAAAATAGCCTTTAGCCACCATATGGAGTGATTTGATCTTCAATAGCCACCCTAGAGAATCTTAGACATGGATAAAAATAGTCAAGGAAGCATGTAGTATGTTGTAGTAAAGTCCACAAGAAATTTGAGCAAGATTGGAGAGAGAAAACATCATAAATCTCCCTTGGATTTTGTTCCAATGTTCAAAACAATTTTGAATTCTGGGGGACGTCGATCGATCCATGTGCCTGTGCTGAGAGATCGACGTCCGCCCGAAAGGTTCCAGTTTTGAGAAACTGTAGTACATCGATCGATCGATGTTTCTCCTTTGAGAGACTGATGTACATCGATCGATCGATGTCTCCTGATCTGAGAGATCGATGTCTTGTCAAAGCTTTCTGGTTTTGAACCTGCCTTACGTCGATCGATCGACGTCTCTTTCTGAGAGACTCATGTGACATCGATCGATCGATGTTCTCCTGGCTGAGAGATCGATGTTGGGTAGAAAGTTTTAAACTTGCACAATCTTCACATGAATCGATCCATGTGCCTTCCTGAGGGGCTGATGTATACATCAATCGATCCATGTGAGAGATTGACGTCTCACAATGTGTTTTTTTTGCTTCAAACTCAAAGTGTGAAATTCCATTTTAGCCCATTCAAAACATCTTTTACATCATCAAAGCATTTTATATTCCAACACTTCTCTTTTGATGAAGACTAGATATGCCCATCCGCTTTCTAGACCCAGTCTAGTATGGTCTTCCATGGAACTACTTTTGTGTTACATTTAAACTTGAATGAAAGGCAAATTGTTTGCTTTCCATATTTCTATGTGGCATTTTGATCAATTGTTTATTTCTCTTTCCTTTTGATGATCACAAAAAGAGAAAAATATACGTGGGAAAATAGGGCTATGATTAATGATGGGCGTATATGGCAAATGAGGCATACATGAGTTTGATCATAGGGGTGTATAGCAATTGGGGCAAACATAAGTATGATACATGTTGGAAAATAATATGTCTTGCTACGTATATTTGAGATATGTGTGAGATATGGGCTGTTATGTGTTTTTGAGGTATGTGTATCAATATGAGTATGTGATGTGCTGAGGGGGAGTGTGGAGTATGTGGGGTGAACTTGATGTCTATTTAGTTTGTTATATTTATGTGTAGAGAAGGGCCATGAATACATTAACTAAGGGGGAGATTTTTTCCTATACAAAACCTAGATCAAAAGCCTTTTTTAACAAAGAAGGGTAAAAGCGTGGTTTTTCAAACAAAAAATCTTTTAGAAAGTATAGTTTTGAAATCATCAAGAAGAGGTGATTGTTGGAATATGAATGTTGTGATGAATTTAAAGATGTTTGAATAAGAATAGAAAAGATTGATTTATACTTAGGAAATGACAATGGCTTGAAAATTGAGGATAATGACGTCGATACATAGGTTTCTAAAACAAAGATCAATGTATATGTCAACATCTGTATCGATCAATGTATGTATGCATTGATCTATAAAAATAGACATTGATCAATATATGACTCTAGTTCAACTCAGCTGGAAGGCTGACAGCACAGAACAGTGGTTGAAGTGTTGCTCAGTTTAGGTCGGCAGGTCGGCTGACTGTTCAGAACGCAAACTCAATTGCGCTGTCTGAACTGTCTTGATTTTGCAGATCGATCCAGCCTACCCTGAGCTCGGCAGAACGGCCATTATTGTACAGAAGTCAATTTTTCTGACTTGAATTATTTCCAACACCTGTTACCGTATGGCCAGCAAAAAGTTCGGATTTATATGGCTTAAGAAGACTATGCGAGCAACTTGATTTAGCTCGGACCTGACCCGTTGAATTATGGCTACATCAACTATTATGATTTTAAAATTGGAAAGGGATGAGCTCATTTTGAAATCATAAGTGTGCTTTGTTTTTGCCTTGTGAAATATTCTCGGATTGTAATACAACTCAATGTAAGTAGCGTTAATGGCTTTAGCTTTTGCAGGCACATAGTATGCTCCGGTACTGCTGCCATGAGTTCAAGTCCTCCCAAACGCTTATTGAGGAAGAAAGGTAAAGAAATTGATCTTGATGGATGAATCATGCCATTCAACTTAATAGTATTTCAGTCAATACTGACCCACATGTGCTGGGCTGTAAAGTTTATCTGGCCAACCTACTGATTTTCAAGGTCGTCAATTGGATTCACCATGAAGATTGAATAATGCATGTCGGTAAGGTTGCTTTGTGAGCTTGATGTCATGGGTTCGAGCTGTGCAAATAGCCGTTTGCACAAAATATAGGATAAAGCAACGTGCATGAGATCGTGAAGCGATCCGGCGTCTCCTCGGACCCTGCACACATGCAGAAACATAGTGTACTGGGAACGCCCTTTGGTTAGGTTTTTCTCATGTGTGGATGATATAGTTTTGGGTGGCTAGTATGGAACCCTTATAAATATTGTAGATCTCTACTTCATACTCAATAGCCAATAGAGATTACTTATTCACCTTTCGATTTCCCGAGTTTTTTAATATCACAAACATCTCGACATATGTTTGTTTGTTTTCTGATGTAGCTATAGTTTACAAGAAGGTTCAATCACGGTAGAGATGAGGGCAGCGTTGCATTAGCCACAAAAAGTGCGTGTGTGGGGAGCGGGGAGGGGTTGCTGTTAAAAAAAGTTTGCCATTTTTGTATTAAACAGGAAGATATGTTCTAAAAAATCTTTACAAAAAAGCCTTTCTTCAACAAGCATCAGTCCGAAGGGCATTTGTAGGTATCAGACTGAAAATTCTTTACTGCTTGGAGATGTTTAATTGCTGATGTCTTACCATTAAGTGTAGCTTATGCAAAAGAGAGTGTTTAATTCAGAGAAGCAAAAATAACTGAGTTCTAATAACTTGTGTGAAGGATGACTTTTTCTTGGTGAAGCAAAGCCATTAATCTTAGAAATGTTAATCAGTGTGCTAGATGTCTTATTTGAGCACCGAGTATATTTGATATAGACCTTTCATGAGCGTACTTGTTGTTTACTTTTAGCAGATGAGAGATGGCAATGGATTTATTTGATCATCCCCTGGCATAGTGTGTTATATCCGGTTTAAAAAAATTGAATAATAATATAAAATATTGATATCTGTTCCTAATTAGAAAGGAGATAGGAAGATGGAAGATAAATATTTGATCTGGATATGCATTAGGAAATTAAATCCTAACTTACATTGAATGTATCATCTATACCTATCCTACCTATCTTCTAACCATTTATTTAATTAACCCTAACCCAAAACATACCCTACACCCCCACCCCCAAAAAAAGCTCAACCGGCCGCCTCCTTTTGCACGAAAAAGAATTAAATACTCCTCCATTGCCTAATCAGCCGAGGGGTAGGTGAAGAAAGGAGAAGAAAATTTTGTCTCGGAAAATTTTTCGTCTAAAAGGCAGGTTACTCTCTCCTCTCTACAGAATGCCCGCATTTCGTGTACTGGATCATTCTTGGTTAGAATTTATTGTGTGTTATTTGCATATGATTTCTTATGAACGTCTTCATATAATGTCCGTGTGTGTGTATATGAATGTCATGATGATGATTGGTATGGTTTGTATGAATAAAAATGAAGAATGGATCTTTAATGTGAATTGATAGAAACTTGCATGGATGACCTTAGATTTAAATCACGTAGCCCAGAAATTAGGTTAGAATTGGACTGGAAATTGAAAATTAAGTCTAGTCGATGGCGCGTGTATTGCACAAGCGACCAAAGAGGGAGGTGCATAAGGGCCACACGCGGCCGTGGGGTGGCGCATGCAACCCATGCGCGGAGCTGTGCATGTGTGCAGTGTACTATGCACGTGTGCAGTGTTTATGTGGGTCAATTTTGGTATTTATTGAAATTAATTAGAGCCAATTTGGATTTGAATTGAAAAATTGATTTATTTGAGAATTGAAATTGATTTAGGGTTTATGGAAAAATTTATTTGGAAACTTTCTGATTTGGGTCGGGACTGGTCGGGTTCTGACCCAGGTTTGGGGCCTGACTCGAGTGCAGTTGAACCGGCCAGGGACTAGACTGTCTAGGAGATTGAACCGACCAGGCCTAGTCCGATTAAGGGAGTTGGGCCAGATTGGGTTGCGGGTCGGATTGAGTCGCGGGCCGGATTGAATTTCTGGGGCTTAGGTTTGGGGAAAGTTCTCGGCCGGGCCAAAAAAAGGAAGGGATTGGGGTGTGCTTCAACGAAAAAAGGAAAGAACAAAGTAAATATAATAACAATATATAAATATTAAATAAAAAATAGAATTAATAAAACAATAATTAAAAAAATTAGAAAACAATAAAAGGAAAAGGAAAAATATAAAAATAAAATATAAAATTATCTATAAATTTAGGAAGATAAAATAAAGTGTAAAAACCTAAAATGCGTAGATAAAAAACAGTAAAATATAAAATTGGACCCCACGCAACATAGGGTAATTACGCAATATATGTAATGTTACTGTAGGGCCCCGTACCTGGCCTGTCGAATACGGTGCGTCCGCCGTACTTCACTACGGAGAGTACCAGGCGTCAACGCTTAACATGTCATAGTCCATAACAAAATTTGTGAACTATCATGCCTACATATCGACAGGTAAGCAAAACTTAGGCAGAATAAAAACTTTTAAATAAAACATCCCGAATTATCCGACATAACATCTACAACCATGTCCACAAAATAAAAAGAGTAATCCGAAATGTTTGTTCCAACATAAGTCCATCAAACATAAACCATCATGATAAATTCCTTAAGCTGCCATCCTCTCTCTCTCGTCTACGGGTACGGAACTCTAGGCTCATCGTCAATCCACTCTACTCCGTTTTCTGCAGGCTCTGGGAGGAAAAAAATAAGGGGGTGAGTGACAAAGTCACCAGCAAGTAAACCATAAACAACCAAGAATTAAATGGAAAGTATACACAAGAACGAAATCCCAAGAATTTAGATTTTCCACATACCTAACCTTCAATCCACTGGCCGTCAAAAGAATTAAGATAATAGCTTATGTGACAATAAAATCATAACTTAAGTGACCGTACATAATAAGGTTGTAACCTAAGTAACAGTACACATAGCATTCGAATGGCTATTAAATGCACCATGTACGAATATGCACATGCGATGCAACATGATAAAATGAGGATAATTTCGTTCATTCTTTCTTTCAAAACATCATCGTAAATAAAACAAGAATAGAGAGTGTTCAAATCTATTATCTCCAGATCTGAGGCGGTCATATCGTTCCCTTCGGATCTATTATTTCCGGATCCGAAAACGGTCATACAGTCAATCATCGTAATCAGGTCTATTCTCTCCGGACCGAACGGTCATAAATTGTCATCATCAGGTCTATTCTCTCTGGGCCTGAACGGTCATAATTATCATCATCATGTCTATTCTCTCTAGACCTGAATGGTCATAATCATCCTCAGATCAATTAACCCCGGATCTGGAGCGGGTCGTGCTGGCCAGGAATTAATGGTACCAATAGGAGTCGTTCTTTCAAAAACTGAAATCTTTCTTTCAAAAATAGCTTTTCTTCATTTCTTTGGCATAAAAATCAATCTTATGAATCATGTAAATGGAGACAATGCAATGCATGATGTGTAACATGCAATTCATGACTAAATAGATCACAGAAGACACATACGGGCTTGTCCCTTAAGCTGGAAAATATTCCAGCATTAACACTCTGTTCATAAGGCCACCAATAATCAATTTAGAGCCTATTTTCATAAACTTATGCCAAACATATGCATAGTGAAGCCTTATCTACATGCTATAAAAATTCCGTAACATTGCGAGGTAGATAAAACCATGGAATCATAAATTTACTAAAAGGGGTACTGCTGAGTCTAGCAATGCAGTACCCGTTCTTACCTCAGTTTCCTGGGCCATAAGGCCTTATCCAATTAAGGCTAAAACCTGGAAACATAGCCAAAACACTAAGAAGTAGTATCTAAAGGTCCAACATCATATACAAGTCCAATTAAATAAGGTTAAGGCCTCAACAAACACTATATCATGCGGCCTTGTTTTCTAGATTTTGTACCGTGACTTCCACTTAATTGTTACCCCATAAAAATGGTAATTTCAAGCAAATTTTTCCATGAACATACTCATCTATGTCTTAGGTAGGTACTGTAAAATTTTCAAGGCAATCCAGTACACTTAAGGGGGTCAAATAATTTTCTTTCTAAGTTAATGTATTTACTAGAACTGCAGTGACCTACTTCTACTAAAAAATTTATTAAGGGCAAACCACCAGTCCTTTTACCGAGATTCCACCTCTCGCTTTTACTAAACATATAAGGCTACCATCCTGTAAAAATTTAGCAAAATTGCACGTTCCTAGGGTTCATTTTCAGACAATGCAATACACCACTTAAAACTGTCCAGCTCTAGCAGTTTTGCCTTTTATCACTTTATCCGGTCCATTACTTTCCAAATAACCTTATTTCTCTAAAGTGGATTACTAACTACTAAATACCTATTTTGACATAATAATTTCCATATTAATAATAATCTTAGGCTACACACAAATCACAACAAAACAGCCTTGCTGTTTTTACATAGCACACGCCATCTCTATGCATTTCACACCTCATGTGGTCTATTCTCAACAAGGCTAACTCATACTCAGTGCTAAAAATTTTATTAGGAGTTTAGATTAGTTAGGAACTAGTTTTTGACGAATTTTAAAGCCTAGTTAAAGGCTCTACAGAGATGTCAATTTCTCCTTCAACTCGATAAAGCTCCTTTCGCAGTCCGAAGTCCACTCGAACTTCGTCTTCTTTTGTGTCAATCGGGTGAGAGGCGTAGCGATCCGAGAGAATCCTTCCATAAACTTATGATAGTAGCCGGCAAGACCAAGAAAACTCTGTACTTCCGTAATGTTTGCTGGTCTTGGCCATTCTGTGATTGCTTCAATCTTTTTGGGATCTACTGATATCCCACCTTCAGATATAACATGGCCGAGAAACGCTATACTGCGTAGCCAAAATTCGCATTTACTGAATTTTGCATACAACTGCTTCCTCCGTAAGATGTCAAGGACGATCCTTAAATGGGCTGCATGAGACTCTTCGTCCGGTGAGTAAATCAAGATATCGTCAATGAAAACTACAACAAACTTGCCCAATTGCTCTTGAAACACTCGGTTCACAAGATCCATGAATGCCGCGGGGGCATTCATGAATGGCATAACAAGGAATTCATAATATCTGTACCGCGTCCTGAATGCGGTTTTCGGAATATCCTCAGCCTTGGTTTTCAATTGAAAGTATCCAGAACGAAGATCAATTTTACTGAAAACTCGTGCTCCCCGAAGCTGATCGAGCAGATCGTTGATCCTAGGCAGCGGGTACTTGTTCTTTATGGTAATCTTGTTGAGCTCCCTATAATCGATACAAGACGCATGCTTCCATCCTTTTACAGACATCATGGGAGCAGCCCAAGGCGAGACACTTGGGCGGATAAATTTCTTTTCCAACAGCTCTTATAACTGTTCCTTCAGTTCTTTCAATTAAGCAGGCTGTAGCGCCCCGGCCCGACGCTGTCATCGGAACCAGTGCACCCGCCGTAGCCTACTATGAGAACTACGAAGCGTCAAAGCAGATCAAGCGAACATCATTCATGACGTAAGATAAATCAGCGGAAACGTCATAAAATCTAAACCTTCATCATCAATAATACAACCAGAAAATGCAGCGGAATTAAAAGGTGTTTGTTCACCTAGCCAACATAAGTTTTAGAACAACATAATAACAATGAGTTTCCAAACTTAAAGAAAGTAGTCCAGCATCTATCTATTCCCATGTTCATCATCCCATTGAGCCCACTCGCCGTCGTCTTCGATAAATATCAACTCATATCCAGGCTCACCTGAAAAGAGATAGAGTGACTGTTCTTAGCGAAATTATCGCCAGCAAGTAACCCGTCTATACACCTTACGGAATCACACACGTCGAGTCACCAGTGTATAAAACATTGACCAAAAATAAGGTGCTCGGGTTAGCAAATAGCATCTTAGTAAGAATTCCTCAAAACCGATAAAGCGCATATATGTACACAGATACGGGAACCAACATGTATTTAAACAACGTATCACATAAGCAAATCATAGACTAACCACGTTTCTTGCATGTCATGTCTTATGCTTCGTGTATCATGATGCATGTACTTCTTTAAAATCACACACAACACCCATGCATATGTCTTCTTTCATAAACATGTCATGCATGTCATTTCACAAAACATTTCATCACTTTACATATCATATTCTTCGCGTAGCAGAACTTTATACCCTATGGGTGATCAGTCCACAGCAAACATTACTTTATACCCCGTGCTGAAAGGTCCACGGCCCCATAACATATACTTTATACCCCGTGCTGAAAGGTCCACGGCCCCATTACATATATCATATATCCGTGCTGAAAGGTCCACGGCCCCATTACATATATCATATATCCGTGCTGAAAGGTCCACGGCCCCATAAAATAACTTTATTTTCCGTGCTGATAGGTCCACGGCCCCATAAAATACTTTATACCCTGCTGTTGATTCACAGATCACGCTTTTATACCCTGCTTTCGCAGGCGTGACTTTTATACCCTGCGATCAACCAGCAACCATCTTGTCTTTTGAAAACTTTAAACTTTTCTTGTAAACACATGTTCTTTCGCAAAGCAATTCTCAAATCAAATGCAAGTGCCCATGTCATGATGCAGAATGCTCATGTAACATCATATCAAACGTGTAAACATGCACACACACTTTACATATCAAGTACAAAGTCCTGAACCCCTATCACATTCTGCTCGTATCATTTCATGTCCCTACGTATTATGAAATCATCTCGAGTTCACACTTAACCTTGCCCGTTCATACTTCCTCAAACACACCCTTTTCGTACCATTTTGTGCTCTTTCATATTGCTAACTCACTATGGATTCATACCTAACTTTACTCATTCACACTTAACGTTTACTACTCAAATACACCTCATTCATACCACTTCATGCCCTTTCGTATCACGAATCCACTTCGAATTCATACTTAACCCTACTCATTCACACTTAATGTTTACAACTCTAGCACACTTTCAAAACACTTTGTAATTTATGAGCAATGGAAGATAATAAAGGTATCTCACACACATCTCACATATCAAGTATACGGTCTTGAACCTCAAACACTCCCTGTTTGTATCTTTCCAAGTCCGTTCGTCTCACTAATTCACTTGGGATTCAATCTTATTCTTACTTAGTCAATCTTACCATCTATTCCTCAATTACACCTCAAATACCCTTGCATTTTATGTTCAAAGGAAGTGTATAAAGTTGCTACACTTACATAGGGCGCCTAAAGGGTCAAAAAGACTTCCAGTATACTTGGAACGCCACATGAGGCGCCTAAAGTGACATAGAGCGCCTATACTAGGCGTTTGAAGTGTTCGGGGATGTGCCGTAGACATTGAACGCCTACATGAAGTGCCTAATGTGACATTGAACGCTACATTAGGCGCCTAATGTGACATAGAGCGCCTAATGTAGGTGTTCGAAGTGTTCTGACGGTTCTAAAATGCAGTTTTTCTGTACGGGAATGCTTCAGGACACATTGAACGCTACATTAGGCGCCTAATGTGACATGAAGCGCCTAATGTAGGCGTTCGAAGTGTTCTGATGATGCCAAACTGCAGTTTTTCTGCAGTAACTTCCTCTCCAACACCCTCCTTCTTCAACCCTTTCATTTTCAACACTTAAAGATCCATCTTAACATCTAGATTCATCTTACTTAACACACATCTAAACATGAATTGATGCCTAGCCATGCCTAACAATATCCACTCTAGCCTTCAATCATTCACAACCTTCAAAAGATCTCATCAACTTTCCCAACACAACAAGACTACAGCAATGTCATCACTCATCTCTCAATTTCCTGCACTTACTCTCAACATCTAAGTGTAGACAATCAACATAAGAGTAGCGCAAGACAATAAGCACGTCAAAATATACACTTTTATGGGCATGCTTGACAACAACGAAGCACCACACAACTATTTTCATAAATATGGCCCAAAGAACAAGACTTTACACAATTAGCAACAAGACTTACATATAGCAAAACATTTAAGATAGACAAGACAAGAATACTAATGTGTGATTCATGTTTTCTCTTTGTAAGAACATAGGGCCTTAAGTATCAAAATTTACGTAAAGCGTATAGAAAGATTACTTGCCTTGATTTCTAGTTAATCTTACGGATTTACTGCAGAATTTCAGTGAAGATTGCACCTAGGTTGGCCTTCTTCCTTCCTTTTTCCTTCCTCTCTTCTTCTTCTTCCTCTCCTTTCTCCTTCTCTTTACTCCTGCGGTTTTCCCCTCTTCTTTTTGATGGTATAACCGTCCCATAAGGCTGAGATGGGGAGTTATACTAAATTTTGGTAACTCCCCTATCTCCTAGTAGGGACTAGTTTAGTAATTTCCCTTAATTTTCCATTAATTCTACTTTTAACCCCTTCTTCTTATTTTCTATATTTTAAGTAACTAAATTTCACAATCTACATCATTAATTAAGTTGCATTCAAGATTGACCTAGAGTGTTGAATGTTGTGCTTAAAAGTCACGGGGTGTAACATTCCACCCCCCTTACAAAAAGTTTCGTCCTCGAAACTTACGTACCTTAGTCAAAGATTTGAGGGTACTTCTCCCGCATTTGTTCCTCGAGTTCCCAAGTGGCCTCACGTTCCGTGTGGTTGCTCCACTGGACTTTCACATAAGGGATCACTCGCCTCCTCAACACTTGATCCTTTCGGTCCACAATTTTCACGGGTACCTCCTCATATGTAACATCGTCCTTGAGTTCCAACGGTTGAGCTTCAAGTACATGACTTGGATCCGCCACGTACTTCCTTAATTGTGACACGTGGAACACATTGTGAACTTGCGCCAATACCGGAGGTAATGCCAACCTATATGCCAAGGCTCCTACCTTCTCAAGTATTTCATAAGGACCAATAAAACGAGGGCTTAACTTGCCTTTTACTCCAAACCTCATGACGCCCTTCGTAGGTGATACTTTTAGATAAACCTTTTCACCTACGTTAAACTCCAAAGGCCTTTGTTTATAATCCACCCAACTTTTGTTGCGGCCCTGAGCCAACTTGAATCTTGAGTGATTCTCACCCTTCCTAATGTTTTCTCCAATAGTCCAGGTTCGGTGATGGTCCTCACATCGGCTTCACCCAAATAAACCAGGGACCCGCACTCCGTCCACACAGCGCTTCGAAGGGAGTCATATCGATTGCACTGTGGTGACTGTTATTATTAGATAACCCCATTAACTTCACCATTCCATCTCAACTCCTTTTGCAATTAGGATGCAATCTCTTAACAAGTCCTCGATGGTCTGAATAGTCCCTTCAGATTATCCATCTGTCAGAGGGTGATAGGGTGTACTCATCCTTAATTTTGTTAAACTCCAAAATCATGTTATATCCACTTCTTGTTTTCGGTAATCAACCACAAAGTCCATAGTAATAAGTTCCTATCTCTACCCTGGAAGCTCCAACAGTATCACTAATCCACTAGGTTCTTGGTGTTTAGTCTCAACTTACTGACACGCCAGACCTCTCCCAATGAACTCCGCAATGTGTCTCTTCATCTTACACCACCAATAATATTATTAGCGATCCTTGTACATTCTGGTGCTACCATGATTTATTGATAACCTCAAGCTGTAAGCCCCCTGCAAAATTTCTTTCCTTAGCTCATCTAAATCATGTACACACATTTTTCCTCTAACATAAGTTCCTGTCCACCTTGGTCTGAAATCCATCAATCTGACTATACCTCAGTTTCCCAGCAATATCACCCACAGTCTTATTCTTCTTCTGAGCTTCTTCCAACCAATCCATCAAACTCGGTGTGACGGTCAATGATGCGAAAACATTACTATAGAGTAAACAGAAACCAAGTTAAATTCTTCTATTTCTCTCTCAATTGGTGACTGTCGTGCATGGTTAGCTTTTCCGTTTACTACACTGGCCATTTTATTAGCTTTTCCTGAATGGTAATTAATGGCTAAGCCGTAGTCCTTTTGTAGTTCCAACCCTCTTAGCTGTCTCATGTTTAGCTGTCCTGAGGCATACGCGATAACTCGTTCGTATTGCATCAAAACACAGTCTACAAGTGAAGTATCAACAAAACTCAATTTGGATGGAAAGTCATAACTTATGCTACAGTTTACGTACCTAGACTGTTTTTCGACACATCACTACATATCACAAACCCATCAGTATCAAAAGGTTGAGCCAATACTGGAGCTATGGTTAACCTTCTCTTAAGCTCCGTTAAGCTTTTCTCGCATTCTGCCGTTCACTCAAACTTGGACTTCTTTTGAGTAAGCCGACTGAGGGCTTCGCTATTGTCGAAAGTCCCTCGACAAACTTCCTATAATAACTAGCTAGACCCAAGAAACGCTGACTTCGGTGTCATTCGTAGATCTAGACCACTTGGTAATAAGTTCAACTTCCTTCAATCAACAGCAATTCCCTTGAAAGGTTATACCTTCCATCACAGAATTCTTAACTGTCACTTGTTTTAACTGATAGTCAATGTTGATGTGAAATCGTAATTTGATCTTGGACGCTTGGACACAGTATGGAATCTCCAACTATTCTGGTGAACCACAAAGGCGCTTAACAAATCCCTTTTCCACAAAAGAGGGGTTCACGCCGCTATCAAAAGTACATTGGTGAATATCTTGTTCACCAAAATTGTACCTCATACCACATCGGCGACTTGCCAAATATTCATGGCCATCATGACATTGACGCAAACATCCGTCTTCGGCTATTGAGCCACTTCTCCCAGAGCATTCTTTCTCATCTCTGGACAATCTCTAACGAGATGACTTACCTGTCCGCTCGATAACACACCCTTGCCAACTTCCCACATTCACCATCATGGCTCTTATTGCAATGCGGAAAACTCCTACGGCCTGATTTACATCTGGGTTCTATGGTGGGGGTCTCTACAATTTTCCGACCGAACATCTCTTCTGAATCTTGATCCAAACATCATGGCCTGCTACCAACTCAAATCTCTTCTCTTACCCTCTTACCTTTGTCAGAGTATCCTGCATCGGCCTCTCTTGCCACCACTCTACGAAAATCACTCTCGACGCAGAGGCGTGCATCCATCATGTCCTCGTTGGTTCTCATCCATGCGCTTACAATTGCTGACTGAATTCTTGAGTCCAAACCTCGCTCGAACTTTATCATCTTTAAGCGATTATCAGGCATAATCGCAGGAGCGAACTTACACAAAGCATGGACATGGTCCGCATACTCTGACATTATCATCCGACTCCGTTTTAGCCCATCGAACGCCCTTATCTTGTCTAAGATCGCTGTCTTGGGCATGTAATACTTCAGAGAGGCATATCGTGTCCAAGAGATTGGTGGGGTCCACAATTAAAATTATTATAAAAAAGTTAAATGATAAACGCACTCGCACACACCCATCCCAGATCATACTTAGGCTCTAGATAATCAGCACTTACACCTAAGGATCAAACTTAAGGGAAAATCATATCTTAGGTGTCTAAAAAATCATGAACCTAAGTTTCCGAGATAGATCTGAAGCCTAGGCTCTGATACCACCTGTAGCGCCCCGGCCCGACGCTGTCATCGGAACTAGTGCACCCGCCGTAGCCTACTATGAGAACTACGAAGCGTCAAAGCAGATCAAGCGAACATCATTCATGACGTAAGATAAATCAGCGGAAACGTCATAAAATCTAAACCTTCATCATCAATAATACAACCAGAAAATGCAGCGGAATTAAAAGGTGTTTGTTCATCTAGCCAACATAAGTTTTAGAACAACATAATAACAATGAGTTTCCAAACTTAAAGAAAGTAGTCCAGCATCTATCTATTCCTATGTTCATCATCCCATTGAGCCCACTCGCCGTCGTCTTCGATAAATATCAACTCATATCCAGGCTCACCTGAAAAGAGATAGAGTGACTGTTCTTAGCGAAATTATTGCCAGCAAGTAACCCGTCTATACACCTTACGGAATCACACAGTCGAGTCACCAGTGTATAAAACATTGCCCAAAAATAAGGTGCTCGGGTTAGCAAATAGCATCTTAATAAGAATTCCTCAAAACCGATAAAGCACATATATGTACACAGATACGGGAACCAACATGTATTTAAACAACGTATCACATAAGCAAATCATAGACTAACCACGTTTCTTGCATGTCATGTCTTATGCTTCGTGTATCATGATGCATGTACTTATTTAAAATCACACACAACACCCATGCATATGTCTTCTTTCATAAACATGTCATGCATGTCATTTCACAAAACATTTCATCACTTTACATATCATATTCTTCGCGTAGCAGAACTTTATACCCTGTGGGTGATCAGTCCACAGCAAACATTACTTTATACCCCGTGCTGAAAGGTCCACGGCCCCATAACATATACTTTATACCCCGTGCTGAAAGGTCCACGGCCCCATTACATATATCATATATCCATGCTGAAAGGTCCACGACCCCATTACATATATCATATATCCGTGCTGAAAGGTCCACGGCCCCATAAAATAACTTTATTTTCCGTGCTGATAGGTCCACGGCCCCATAAAATACTTTATACCCTGCTGTTGATTCACAGATCACGCTTTTATACCCTGCTTTCGCAGGCGTGACTTTTATACCCTGCGATCAACCAGCAGCCATCTTGTCTTTCGAAAACTTTAAACTTTTCTTGTAAACACATGTTCTTTCGCAAAGCAATTCTCAAATCAAATGCAAGTGCCCATGTCATGATGCAGAATGCTCATGTAACATCATATCAAACGTGTAAACATGCACACACACTTTACATATCAAGTACAAAGTCCTGAACCCCTATCACATTCTGCTCGTATCATTTCATGTCCCTACGTATTATGAAATCATCTTGAGTTCACACTTAACCTTGCCCGTTCATACTTCCTCAAACACACCCTTTTCATACCATTTTGTGCTCTTTCATATTGCTAACTCACTATGGATTCATACCTAACTTTACTCATTCACACTTAACGTTTACTACTCAAATACACCTCATTCATACCACTTCATGCCCTTTCGTATCACGAATCCACTTCGAATTCATACTTAACCCTACTCATTCGCACTTAATGTTTACAACTCTAGCACACTTTCAAAACACTTTGTAATTTATGAGCAATGGAAGATAATAAAGGTATCTCACACACATCTCACATATCAAGTATACGGTCTTGAACCTCAAACACTCTTTGTTTGTATCTTTCCAAGTCCGTTCGTCTCACTAATTCACTTGGGATTCAATCTTATTCTTACTTAGTCAATCTTACCATCTATTCCTCAATTACACCTCAAATACCCTTGCATTTTATGTTCAAAGGAAGTGTATAAAGTTGCTACACTTACATAGGGCGCCTAAAGGGTCAAAAAGACTTCCAGTATACTTGGAACGCCACATGAGGCGCCTAAAGTGACATAGAGGGCCTATACTAGGCGTTCGAAGTGTTCGGGGATGTGCCGTAGACATTGAACGCCTACATGAAGCGCCTAATGTGACATTGAACGCTACATTAGGCGCCTAATGTGACATAGAGCGCCTAATGTAGGTGTTCGAAGTGTTCTGACGGTTCTAAAATGCAGTTTTTCTGTACGGGAATGCTTCAGGACACATTGAACGCTACATTAGGCGCCTAATGTGACTTGAAGCGCCTAATGTAGGCGTTCGAAGTGTTCATACGATGCCAAACTGCAGTTTTTCTGCAGTAACTTCCTCTCCAACACCCTCCTTCTTCAACCCTTTCATTTTCAACACTTAAAGATCCATCTTAACATCTAGATTCATCTTACTTAACACACATCTAAACATGAATTGATGCCTAGCCATGCCTAACAATATCCACTCTAGCCTTCAATCATTCACAACCTTCAAAAGATCTCATCTACTTTCCCAACACAACAAGACTACAGCAATGTCATCACTCATCTCTCAATTGCCTGCACTTACTCTCAACATCTAAGTGTAGACAATCAACATAAGAGTAGCGCAAGACAATAAGCACGTCAAAATATACACTTTTATGGGCATGCTTGACAACAACGAAGCACCACACAACTATTTTCATAAATATGGCCCAAAGAACAAGACTTTACACAATTAGCAACAAGACTTACGTATAGCAAAACATTTAAGATAGACAAGACAAGAATACTAATGTGTGATTCATGTTTTCTCTTTGTAAGAACATAGGGCCTTAAGTATCAAAATTTACGTAAAGCGTATAGAAAGATTACTTGCCTTGATTTCTAGTTAATCTTACGGATTTACTGCAGAATTTCAGTGAAGATTGCACCTAGGTTGGCCTTCTTCCTTCCTATTTCCTTCCTCTCTTCTTCTTCTTCCTCTCCTTTCTCCTTCTCTTTACTCCTGCGGTTTTCCCCTCTTCTTTTTGATGGTATAACCGTCCCATAAGGCTGAGATGGGGAGTTATACTAAATTTTGGTAACTCCCCTATCTCCTAGTAGGGACTAGTTTAGTAATTTCCCTTAATTTTCCATTAATTCTACTTTTAACCCCTTCTTCTTATTTTCTATATTTTAAGTAACTAAATTTCACAATCTACATCATTAATTAAGTTGCATTCAAGATTGACCTAGAGTGTTGAATGTCGTGCTTAAAAGTCACGGGGTGTAACACAGGCGCCATTTGGTAAGGAGCCTTTGATATCAGCTCAGCTCTGGGAATTAAATTAATTTCGAACACGATCTCTCGATCTGGCGGGAGGCCCGACAACTCTTCCAGAAAACATCAGATATTCCTGAACTACCGGGACTTGAGAAAGGTCAGATGGCGCTTGATTAGCACTTAAAGCATAAACTAAGAATCCTTTGTGTCCTTTCTTCAGCGCCCTACAGGCACGGACCGTGTTTAAGTAGATATTCTTGGGGGATTTCTTCAACTTCGAGCATCCATGAAAAGTCACTTCTTCTCGCTCTGGGTTCTTAATGATAACTCGTCTTTCACGACAATCAATGTGCGGGCAATTCTTGGAGAGCCAGTCCATTCCAAGAATTATGTGAAAATCACTCATGGCTATCGGAATTAAATCTGCTGCAAATCGTTGCTCGTCGAACTCAATTTCACAGTTCTTATACAATTGAAGCACCTGATCGCCAGCTGCTTGGACTCTATAAGGTGTCATAAGGTGGACTGGGCTATGATCAATATTCTTTGCAAACTTCTTCGATATAAATGAGTGGCTAGCGCCAGTATCAAACAACACATTTGCAGGCACAGTACATACTAAGATATCTCCTGAATTATGCAAGATTGACTAAGCGAGACAGAAATAACATCACCTTGTAAAATGTAATATTGCATAATTCTTAAAACATACCAGTCACCACATCATTAGCTTCCTCTACAGCAGCATCGGTCATAACATGAACTCTTGCATTTGCGTGCTGGCGCGGGTTCTTTGGTTGCTGCTTCTGCTGGGCTCCTTTCTCTGGGCAATCCTTATTCATGTGTCCGACTTTGCTGCAACCAAAATAAGTGGTCCCCTTGTTTGGATAATTCTTGAGTACGTGGCCCACCTTGCCACATCCAAAACTCTTCCCTGCCTGGAAGAAACATTCTCCCACGTGATGCTTCTGACAGCGAGGACAAGCCAGAATGGCCGGCTGGCTGCTGGCCTTGATTCCTTGGCTGATTCTTCTGCTGTGATCGACGCTGATAACGGTTCCGATTGTTTCCATGTTGACCGGGTCCTCGGAAAATCTGTTTGGCAGATTTGCGGGGTCTTCCACTTCCAGACACTTCTCTTCCTCTCTTTGTCCAACCTCATCCCGACGGATGATGTCCCTCTCAATTCTATAACAAGCGTCTAGTAGTGCTCCAAAGTTGGCGGGATTTGTATTAACCAACCAAGTCCTTATCCTTTGATTCAATCCTCTTTCAAACTTCAACATCTTAGTCTCCTCGTCATTCATTGTTGATGGCTGAAACCTTCCCAAAGCTATAAACTTGTTTGCATAATTTTCCGTAGTCATTCCTTGTTCCTGATTCAATGACTCAAATTCGTGTCTTTTCTGTTTCTTCACAGAAGGAGGTGTGTAGAACTTGTTGAACTCTTGTAGAAATCTCTCCCATGAAATCGGTCTCGGTAAAGATTGCAAATTTGCCTTCCACCATTGATTCGCTTCTCCAAGTAGGAATGGTCTTACAACTTGGGTTTCCATCTCCTCAGGGGCATGGATTAACTCGAAGCAGTTCTATTCTTCGTCTAACCATCTTTCAGCAACATCTGGGTCAGATTTTCCCTCGAATGGTGGTACATTGGCTCTTTTCAGTTTCTCAAAGTGATGCTGCGCGTCCCTAATTCCAGTCTAAGTCGTCCTAGTCTAAGGTCAATACTCTTCTAAGATCATGACTTAAGTCTAAGGTCAAACTTAGATCTTCTAAAATCATCACTTAATTCTATATTCTGCCCGAAATTATTATTTTCAGATCCAAAAATGGTCATACAGTCAATCATCGTAATCAGGTCTATTCTCTACGGACCTGAATGGTCATAAATCGTCATCATCAGGTCTATTCTCTCTGGGTCTGAACGGTCATAATCATCATCAGGTCTATTCTCTCCAGGCCTGAACTGTCATAATCATCATCATCAGGTCTCTTCTCTTCGGACCTGAACGGTCATAATCATCCTCAGATCAATTAACCCCGGATCTAGAGCGGGTCGTGCTGGCCAGGAATTAATGGTACCAATAGGAGTAGTTCTTTCAAAAACTGAAATCTTTCCTTCAAAAATAGCTTTTCTTCATTTCTTTGGCATAAAAATCAATCTTATAAATCATGTGAATGGGGACAATGCAGTGCATGATGTGTAACATACAATTCATGACTAAATACATCACACAAGACATATATAGGCTTGTCCCTTAAGCTGGAAAATGTTCCAGTATTAACACTCTGTTCATGCGGCAACCAATCATCAATTTAGAGCCTATTTTCATAAACCTATGCCACACATATGCATGGTGAAGTCTTATCTACATGCTATAAAAATTCCGTAATATTGCGAGGTAGATAAAACCATCGAAACATAAATGTACTAAAAGGGGTACTGCTGAGTCCAGCAGTGCAGTACCCGTTCTTAACTCAGTTTTGTGGGCCATAAAGCCTTATCTAATTAAGGCTAAAACCTGGAAACATAGCCAATACACTAGCAAGTAGTATCTAAAGGCCCAACATCATATACAAGTCCAATTAAATAAGGTTAAGGCCTCAACAAACACTATATCGTGCGGCCCTGTTTTCTAGATTTTGTATCGTGACTTCTACTTAATTGTTACCCCGTAAAAACGGTAAGCAAATTCCTCCAATGAACATACCCCTCTATGTCTTAGGTAGGTACTGTAAAATTTTCAAGGCAATCCAATACACTTAAGGGGGTGAAATAATTTTCTTTCTAAGTTAAAGTATTTACCGGAACTGCAGTGACCTACTTCTACTAAAAAATTTATTAAGGGCAAACCATCAGTCCTTTTACCAAAATTCCACCTCTCACTTTTACTAAACATAAAAGGGTACCATCCTGCCAAAATTTAGCTAAATTGCGCGTTCCTAGGGTTCATTTTCAGACCATGCAATACGCCACTTAAAATTGTCCAACTCTAGTAGTTTTGCCTTTTATCACTTTATCCGGTCCATTACTTTCCAAATAACCTTATTTCTCTAAAGTGGATTACTAACTACTAAATACCTATTTTGACACAATTATTTCCAGATTAATAATAATCTTAGGCTACACACAAATCACAACAAAACAGCCTTCCCATTTTTACATAGCACATGCTATCTCCATGCATTTCACACCTCATGTTGTGTATTCTCAACTATGCTAACTCATACCTCCAACACTCGTCATGTGTCATGTCATATTTTGGTTTGAGCACAAACATATCCATGTAGTAAACCATACATCAAGACAACACTTTTTCTTAAAATCACTAAGTTCTCATGCATAGTACTTAAGATATTCAACTAATAATCACATCTTAGAGAGGCTAGTCATTCAAGCATATACTTCACAAATAAGCCAAGGTTGCTTAGAGTGTACTTGCCTCTTTGAGCTAGAATTTTTCCTTAGCTTGAGTCTTGGTTGAAAAAGATTGAAGCTTTCTTCTAACTTCAACACATAGCACACAGTTTTGGGGAGGGGAAAGAGATGAACATTAGCTACTATTTTGGATGAAGAAACAACAAGATTGAGGTTAGGAGTCCCTTACCAAAATAGAGCTCAAATGGAGATTGAAATGGATTCAATCCACCAAGATGTTAGCTCCCCTCAGTAGCTTGACAAATCTCCCCTTAGTGACCATTGAAGGTCACGGTTTTTGGCAAGAAAAGAACCAAAATGTAAGCTTTAATTTTTAAAGAAAATGAACTCTACTTTAGAATCTAAGATGTAACTTACCTAGATGAAGCTTGGATTTTGAAGATGAAGATAGCCTTAGTCTCTTAGCTCCTAATAGCTGTATGAAATGATGATGATGGAGGAATTGCCTAAGTGTATTAATGATTCTTTGGTGACTTGTTTGGGGTAGCTCTTGAGGGTATTGTAAGAGAGGAGCTTCTAGGATATTCTTGAAGAAGGTTTCATGGTGTACCAAGAGGAGGCACCCGGCCGTTTACATAAAGGAGGAGGAAGAAGACTCTTCATATGCATGGGTATCATTATGAAGGTTCTTTAGTGTAGTGAACCATTTACTACCTGGGTTACTTTTTGGAGGAAAACGTAACTAGAGTAGTGGATCAAGGTTTCTCATGGCTTCACTATGGTACAAACTGACGGTAGGGGGGTATGGTTGGGTTTATTTATCCCTTAGTTACCTTCCTTAATTACTCCTTGAGTTACCTTTCTAGGATGGGTTAAAAAAAAGTAACTAGAGAAGTTGTTTAGGAGTTACCGTGGATTATCCATGGTAAATCCGGCAGTTGGGGGGTAGCTTTAGGTTCATTTACTCCATAATTGCTTTATCCCCATTTACTTCTCAAGTTACTTTTTAGGGTGGTGTAGAAAGTAATTAGAGTAGTTGTCACATGGCTAATCCATGGTGTAAATCCGGCGGTTGGGAAGAAGTTTTGGACTTATGTATTCTTTCTTTGCTTTTTAGGATAGTTAAGGAAAAGTAGCTTAATGTAAAATGGTTAGTTGGTTTAATAAAGTGGTTCCATGGAGCCCCTTCCCTCCATGGTTGCATCTGGAGGTTAAAGAGGGAAGAAGGGGAAACTTTTTTTCTTAAACTCTTAAAACACAATTAGTGTACCATTCAATTCCATGTGTAAGCTTTTAGGCTTACTTTAAGGGGCTACTAAAATTTAGTTAGCTTTTAAGAATTTAAAATACCTTAGAGTTTCCAAGACCCTTGTGGCCGAAATTTATAAAAATCTTGCAAGGGTAAAATTGTCATTTCGCATGCTTCATAATGCACTCTTGGAGGAGTATACTATTTCTTACAGTATTCATTTTAAGGAGATGTAATTAGGGAAGAATTAATAAAACTTGATAAAAATGCATTTGGAATTATCCGATATTTCATTAACCCACTTCATACGAGTCTTAAATACAGTACGATTTTTCGTTGGGTACAACAGTTACACCTTTATTTTTTAATTGTTGCTTATATCGGCTAAAGTAGTATATTATGTGTACATGTAATATGATTGACTTTTGTGAAATTATTATATTACTAGCGTAATTTAGATAAGTAAGGTACATAAGGAGTAGTAAGGAATATAGATAGTTATAAAATAGGATGGATGGTGTAATAAGTTATTTAGTAGGAGAAATTAAATAGAAATAGAAACATGACACAAGTTTTAATTCCAATTAAAGAAAAAAAAAGGAGACATAAGGAAATTAATTTCATATGCATATATATACATATATATATATGTATATATATAAAGTTTCTTTTATTACCGAAACCTTCACTTATGGTGGAAGAACCCAGTACATGCAATAGGGCGAAGACAAAGTAGCATACGTTATGCTTCCTCAAAACCTTGCCGAGAAAACCACCTTTGTGGACACAATTTGGACTAAGGAAAAGGAGTGCATATTTATGCCATTTGCCCCTAATCCTGCACTACATGCAAAGCAATCTAGTATATGCGCAATTTCGCCCAAAACTGACCAGAATTGCCATATGCACAATAAAATCCTGGTATGCAAAACATATGCTGAATAGACGGATGACCCATAGAGGCTATGATGCCCACATAGTCCATGACAAAAATGAAACAAAAGAACAATTCTAGCAATATAATGTCTCCGCAGCTCGTACATGGCGATCCGGATCAAAGCAAAAAGCGTAGACATCCCCACAATCATGAGGGTGCAAGCCAGTATAAACAACAGTACAATAAATAATAGCGTTATGTTGAGAAATATGTTTGGACAATTTTCAAAATTATGATTTTAAGTGTTACATGTCATAAAAATGTCACATATGATGCTACATATGATCAAAAGTTAAATAAGTGAAGAAAAATGACATCAATCTCTCAGGTTAATGCACTTCGATCGATCGATGTACATCGATTCCTGACATCAATTGATATATGTAGGGCAGAGAAAAATCAAAACCTTACTGCGAGACATCGACTCTAGACCTAAGACACATCGATCGGTCGATGTATACATCGATCTCTCACATCGATCGATCGATGTAGGTCAGAGACAAAATCTAAACCCACTGTGAGACATCGATCTCTCAAGTAGAGACACTTCGATCGATCGATGTCTAGAGTTTTTAGAAAATTTTTCTAAAATGTGATAAAATGATTTTTTTTCATTTGCACATGCTTTATGTATGTTTAACATGTTCTTATTATGTGTTTTTGATGAATATAATACTGTCTTTTGACTAATGTGCCTTGTAAGTTTCTATAACTTACCAAAAACGGCAAAAATGGTATTATGAGTTCTTGTAGGTACTTGACATGGTGAAAATGATATAAGGACTTTATTATTTCTTATTCATCAAGGTGTTTTCATATCTATTTCTGACTATCAGGGTCATTTTCGGAATTTTCACTCATCAGGTGCATTTTGGTCATTTTACTCCCCGAAGGCAGTTTCGTCATTTTTTCAAAGAAATCTCTTGAGCATCTTATTATCTTCATTCTGGAGTTCGTATATGTTATTCTTGAAGATTATTTGATGGTTTTCTATTATATTTTCTTGTTTGGTGATATTATCAACGGTAGCGGGATATGTTGTAGCGACCCGTCCCGAGCCCCAGTACTCGAAACGACTCACCCGCCGTATCTCGTTAAGGAGAATACAAGGCGTCCACACATTCAGTTAAAATCAATGTAAGTAGAAGTCATAAAAACTAAAACCTCAAAATGATCATCATCATTACTATCTATGTCTAGGTAAATCTAAACCGATACAATGGTCAACGCTGATAAACACTAAATGTCCAAAATACATACATCTCGAATATTAAAATAACTACCTCAGCTAAATCCTCGAAAGTCTCATCGAATATCCTCAGTCTTGAAATCTCCAGTCCCTGATCATCCATGGTATACTAACTCCTTTACCTGTCTATTTGCAAAAACTGATTGATAGTGGGAGGTAAGCGACATACATCGCCCAGCAAGTAACCTGCCTATATTTACCATGGGATCATACACGGAGAAGCAAGTGTAATACAATAAATATATAACGATATGAAAAATATCATGCTCTCTTCGCAAATAAAGTTTACCTTTCTACCCCTATACAAATCAAGCAACAAAAGCACACACAACTAAGTCATCAACACACAAGTGTTAGTAAAATCAAAATCGATGATGCAGTTTCAAAACCGATGCGATGCGATAAAAATCAATTTCCGATTCAATTTCGATTTTCAAAATATCCATTTTCAAATTTCCAAATCCAATTTCAAACGTTCACTATGATACGATATGGTACGATGATTGTTACGATACAATACGATGTTTTATACGATACGATACGATACGATATTTTGATCATCAATACCAATACGATTTCGATGCAATGGCTATGGCTCTTACCTTACAATGACTTATATCGTAAGACCTATGAATTGATTCCCCAAAGGTCAAATATGCACAGGCGCTCTATCGAAATAGTCAAATATGACTAGGCACTCCAATTGGCAGTCAAATATGCCCGGGCGCTCTATCAAAATAGTCAAATATGCCCAGACGCTCCGTTTGTCTGGGGCGAACCCGGCTTACCGATATATTTCCTTCGTAACGGTGACTTTCAAAATATTCGATGCAAATATCAATATAATTTTCATATATCGATGGGATTTTCCAAATTCGATTTCAAATGTCAACTATCCAAAACAATTTCCAAATGCTCGATGTTTCAAATATTTTCCAAACGATCAATTTCGATCAAGTCAAATACAATAAATTCTAATCACATCCAATATAAATATACAAATACTCAAATTCGATCACATATCAAATTACGATATCGATGTTCTAATAACCACCACTCACATGTACGTATATACACATATAAACCTACGCCCATACATGTGCATATACATGCATATACATACATGCACCTCCGGCGTCCCATTTGTCCCCCAAAAACGATAGCGAATCACCGATTTATTTCACATAAAATCATAACCTCTATCCCCTATACTTATCATAAACAAATCATAGCTTAAGACACAAAAAAACACACCTTGGCCGGACATCCCTTCAACCAAATCATCCATTCGGTTATCATACATATTTCACACATGATTTACAATTTGAATGCATATATATACCTAGATTTATAAATTTATTTCTTGTTCATAAAATTCGTACTTTCTTTAGCTACATGTAATTAAACAACCTCAGCCCTCAGCCGACCACACGTCATCCACTTATACAAATTTCCTTCGGCCTCCTTAAATATACATGTTAAGATCCGAATTTCTGGATCAATGGAAATGAAATAATATAATGAAGAATAGAACGCAAAATGCGATGTCGATAAAATTTTGGTAGAATTTAAATTTTTATTTAGAATTAATAAAGACATCGATATTATATATCGGGGTTGGAAACGCTCGGAAAAATAACCAAACAATAAGTTATCGGATATAGCGAGACTTGACGGGACTAGATAATGAACATTTCGGACATACGATACGATTTAAATAAATTAGTCGGTAGCAACTTAAGTCGGTAGATATAAATCAAACAAAATAAAAATACCTGATACGATCATTCTAATACACACTTTTATCGCATTTTCTCCCACTTTATCCTACATGGCACAAAAGACAAAATTTCTCCATCCCCAAACCCCTATGGCTGCCCCCTACCCCCTCACAAGTCAACGTCTCCCTTTTTCTTTTCTTACACACATCACCTCTCACCATCACACTTTACACCTAATACAACCAAAAACCCCACAAATTTTCTTCCTTTTCCCCCTCCTTCTCATCACCCACGGTTACCCTCCCTATTTCCCCCCCACCCCTCAGCAGAAAATATCAAGGGCAAAACTCATTTCACTACACACTTTCAACTCATTTCCACTTCATCTATATTTTCTTTTCTCTTTCATCTATTTCACCAACAACTTCATCTTCTCTCAATCCACTCCACTCATTTCACTTTCTCTACTTCTTCCTTTCCTACACTCCAAATTTCTATCACTCTCTTTTCTTCTCCTCATTTTTATTTCAACTCACTTCTCTCCTCTTCAACTCTCTTTCTTCTTCAAGATAACAAAAACTTCCAATTTCTTCTCTTCATAGCCGAGTTAAACAAGTGAAGCAAAGAAGAAGGTTTATTTTATTACACCCACACCCTCAACAATACCTACACTTCAAAAAATACTCTCTCTTATTTTCTTCAAGCAACTCAAGTCTCCAAACTTCTTCTCTTTTCCACCCATGACCGTGAGTCCTCTATGGGCAAGGAGGAAGTTTTCTTCTCTTTTCATCTCATCTACAAACATCCAAGATTAAGCTCCAACATTCTTCTTCATACAACACCATGCTCGAATTTTCTTTGTAGTGGAAAACCAAGATATATCAAGGTAAGAACACCATCTAAGTTAAGGTTATATTTCTTCACTTACTTACCTTCATAAGTTGCTCACTAACCCCTTCATTTTTATCTTCAAACCATGGCTACCAAAGGAGAAAGGAGAAGGATTTTTCTCCCAAACCAAGTGAAGAAACCTTCACTTTAAAGTGTAAGAAAAGTGATAAAGACAAGTATTCTTCTTAGATACTACATGGTTTTACAAAGATTAAGTATGTATGTTTGTACCAAGGTTGGATCATCCATGTTGTGGATTCTTCCAGCCTTCCAGAGGGGTTAAACAAGGTGATCCCTTGTCTCCTCTTCTGTTCATTCTTGCTTCGGAGGGATTTTCTAGAGGCCTCAAAGCACTATTTCAATCGGGCCACATTAAAGGTTTTGCCAGTGGGCGCGTCCAGCCGATTTCGCATCTTGGCTTTGCAGATGACTTATTGATCTTTATTAATGGCTCTCACAGCAACTTGCAAGCTTTTAAACAATTCCTTGAGCAATATCAGCGTGCTTCGGGTCAATTAATCAGTTATCATAAGAGACAATGTGTGGTAGCTGGTGTCTTATCTTCGTAAAGAGCAATCTCGGCATTGAATATGCGTCATGCAGTGCTACCCATAACATACTTGGGCTCTTATCTATTTAAAGGTCTTAATCGCTCTAGTTACTGTACTTCTTTGCTTGCACATTTTGATGCCCGCTTGACAAGTTGGTCACAAAAGCTTTTAAGTATGGGGGGCAGAATAGCATTAATACAATCGGTGCTTACATCATTGCCAGTGCATGTTATGGCGGCAGTAAGACTCCCAAAAAGTGTTCTAACTGAACTTAACAGGAAAATGTCTAACTTCTTGTGGAATCATCATCACCATTCGCGTTCATGGGATTCGGTGTGTTTCCCAAAAGCAGAAGGAGGTTTAGACTTTCCCAATTTAAATGCATTGCAAAAAGCATATGTGTTGTACCCAACGGAAAATCATATGGTACTTGAGACTTGTACAGGTGAATTAATGAGAGTGACATCCTTCAAGTACATTTTACTAAGTTTTATTATTGCTTCTTTTATTATATTTTGTAAAGCAAATATTATGATCATTCAAGCATGAGTTATGGATCATGGCCAATTCACCCCAAGGGGCTTAAGAGATTTCAGCCACAAGGTTTAAAAAGGACCTTAAAGGGGTTTTCAAATTATAAGGAGGTTAATCTTAAGGGCCTTTTTAAGACAAGCCCAAAGAGCAATTAAGGAGTTTTAAGTTGTGGGGGAAAGTTTCCCCAACCCTCACTAATATTCGGCCCTTTAGCCCAAAAGGATTCAAGATTTCCCTAATTTCATTTTAAATCAAGAAAAAGGGGAAAAAATTAATAAAAGGGGGCAACTACCCAAATAGCTTTTCATTAAACACACTTGAAAAGTGATTTAAGCATGGTAATGGCTACTAAATGCCATTACCGCCGGATTTCCCCCTATGGATAACCCAAGAAGCCCTTCAAATCTTACCAGGGTTACTTTATGTTAACCCCAAGATTAAAATAACCCAAGTTAGCCTTAAAGTAACTCTAGTTGGATAAAGTAACCCAAGTTAGCATTAAAGTAACCTTGGTTAGCTAAAGTAACTTAAGTTAATTAACTCTAATTAGCCTAACCAAGCCAAGGTAACCCCTTCTTCCCTTTTGCTTACCCACGGCTAACCACTTAGCCTAGTGAAGAACATTTTCTGTCCAAGAAACTCTAGAACCCTCTTACTCTCAACCCTCAAGAATTCACAAAGAGCAAGAGATTTTTTTTCCTCTCTTCATCCCAAGGCACACGGTCAAGTGGAACCAAGAAGATGTAAGATTCATCCAAGTTCAAACTTGGTCTAGGTAAGTACACTCTAAATTCCTTAAGAGAATTTTGTATCTTACATGGAGTGAAGCTCACATTTCTGCCTTTTTCTTGCTCAAAAAACCGTGACTCCCATGGTCACTAGATTCAAGCTTTCAAGCTCTTAAGTGGTACTAGTCCCTTAAGAGGTTTGAACACCATTCAAACTTCATCTTGGTAAGTCAATCTAGCCTCTATTTAGTTTATCTTTCACTTAAGATAATGGCTAATTATTGTTCTTTTTCCTCCTCCAAAACCGTGGGGTTCATATGTTGAAGAGGAGGGAGACTTCACTTCATTTTCGAAGCTAAGGAAAGGTTAAGTTTGAAGAGGCAAGAACACTATAAATATTCATGACTTGTGTGTGAAAGTATATGCTTGAATGTCTAAATGTTACTAAGTTTTAATCTTAGATGGAAAATGTTAAGTTTGAAGCATGAAACTTTCGGATTCTTAAGAAAAGTAGCTTGCATGTATGAGATTTCTTCAAAGGTGGTATCGTTGCCCTTTTTGAGTATGAATATAATGCTTGACTAAGATGAATGTGGCAAAGCTCTCTTCTTTATTATGTAAGGGGGGGCGTTTGGATGGAATGTGTGGGATAAATATTGTTCTTGTTAAAGATTGTGACTTGTGGGGAAAGGAGACATATAAGTTGTATGTTTTATGACTTTGGTGTAATATGTTCATGATGAAAATGAAATTTAAGCCCTTGCATGTGTGTGTAACGGGCTTTTTTGGGGGTATGGTACAGACACACTAGATGTGCCAAGAATAGAATTTACTATGAACAAAATGTGCAAGATCAAGGTGTGCTATGTGCAACCTTTAAAACTATTTTTGAAGCGATTTTTAGATGACCTTTAGAATGTATTAGAACCATCAAAGCCTATGCTAAAAAGTGTATTTGATGATTAGTAAGCCATTCACGAAGAATAACTCAAGTTGGAACACTTTTAGTAAGGAAAAGGGACAAAAATGGAAATTACTGGAACATGGCAGAATAATATGACGTATTGTATAACCTGAAAAGGGATCTTAGAAGTATTCAATTAAGCTAATTTTTGGCATGACACTAGCCCTATGTGTATAGTAAATATGAGATTTGGAATTTTGGTAAAAGAAGTTATGGTTTATTCTTAATGGAATGTTTGGTAAAACTGGTCAAGCTGGAATTACTGGACTAGAAAGAATTTAAGTGACGTATTGATGGAACTGAAAATGGACCATAGAAATATGCCAATGGTCTGATTTTTGGTAGGATGCTAGCCCTATGTGTTTACTAAGTCTGGGAGTTGAAATTTTTGAAAAAGGACTTACGGTTTGATCACAATAAGATTCGTAGTAAAACTGGCCACCCCAGGACCAGCATGAAACTGTTTTTGGAAAAACGAATAAATGACCCCTTTAAAGTTACTATATTGCTTTGGAATGTCTATGGTAATTACTTAGGACATAGATGAGAGTGTCCATGTAAATTAATCAGTTTGGAATTTGTATTTTGAAGGTTAACTACTGAATGTAAGAGAACTTTACAAAACTGGAAAATTGGGCCGAATAGCAGAACTAGTGGGAGACTCCGTCCTTGCGGTTTAGACTCGTTTGAACAGCTTGGGCTTATGAACATTATTTGTTGGTATGTTTTCAGTATTTTTCAGGTTTTGGCCCAAATTAAATAAGACTTATTGGGCTTGAAAGAAAGGTAAAAGAGAGGTACTGCGCTGCTGAATTCAGCAGTAACCTGTTTAGTAATTTAATAGCTTAAGGGTTTTACATGTCTCGAAATATTATGAAATTTTTATGGAAAGTAGAAAAGACACATTTATGCATACGTATGTCAAGAAATCATGATAATGGGCCTAAAATATGAGGTTTTGAGGCCGTGCAAATGGAACGATAATTCTGGAAATTTTCCAGCCTAAAGAATGAGATCATATTTGTATAAACGTGATACATATTGTCACGAATTGCATAGTGCATGTCATACATTGCATCATCGTCACTTACATGATTTATGAAACTAATTTTATGACAAAGAATGATGAAAAAGCGTTTTTAAAGAAAAGATTATGTTTTGAAAAGAGCGCTTTCCATCGGTACCGTATACTTCTGGCCAGCATGACCCACTCCAGATCCGGGGTTAATTGATCTGATGGTTATGACCGTTCAGGCCCGGAGAGAATAGACCTGATTATGATGATTATGACCGTATATGCTCGGAGAGAATAGACCTGATTATGATGATTATAACTGTACAGGCCCGGAGAGAATAGACCTGATGACTATGATTGATGATGTGACCGTTTTCGGATCCGGAAATAATAGATCCGAAGGGAAGAATATGACCGCCTCAGATCTGGATAGAATAGATCTGAACACTCTCTTGTTTTTATTGACGATGATGTTTTAAGAAAAGAAGAATTTGTCCTCTTGTTATCACGATGCATCACATGTGCATACTCATGCATGTTGCATTTAATGGTTCGTCGAATATTTGGTACATTGTTATTTAGGCTAAGATGTTATGACTTGATAGCTCCTAAGTTATGATTTTTAATAAGTTATGAGCTGGTTACTTACGGATATTGGATGGAAGGTCAGATATGTTACTAAACCAGAATTTTTCGGGTTTGGTTCTTGTATGTACTTTTCATTCAATTCATGATTATTTATTGTTTACTTGCTGGTGACGTTGTCACTCACCCCTTATTTTTCCTCCCAGAACCCGCAGGAAATAGGGTCGAGTGGATTGAGGATGAGCCTAGGGTTCCCTATCCGTAGAAGAGCGAGACAAGGACGACTTAAGGGTTTTTGCCATGATGGACAGATTGATGAACTAATTATGAACTTGTGTTGAAAACATTGACTTTCGGATTTCCGCATTTGTGAACATGTTTGTAAAACTTATGATGGATGTTTAGACGCTTTTATTTTAAAAGTTTTTATTCTGCCTCGGTTTCGCTTACTCGTTGATGTGTAAGCGTGAAGGTCCACATATTTTGTTGTGGACTAAGACATGTTATGGATTGACGCCTGGTACTCTCCGTAGTGAAGTATGGCGGGCGCACCGTATCCGGCTAGGCCGGGGTGCGGGGTGCTACAGGTGGTATCAGAGCTGAGGCTCTAGATCCGGGCAGAATATAGAATTAAGCTATGATTTTAGAAATCTAAGATTGATCTTTGATGTAAGTCATGATCTTAGATGAGGGTTGACCTTAGACTAGGATGACTTAGACTGGAAATTAGAGTCATGACTTAATAACGAAAATCCTAGTCTATTGAAATTTTGTATCTTCTTGAGTTATCCATTTAAACTTCTATTGGATTATGAATTAAATTCTATCACATATTACGACATTCCAACCTTGAATAAAACCCCGACACTTCATAGTGCAGATGGCATGACCACGAGGCAGACCTGCCAGAGCCAGACCAGAGGTGCAGGACCCTATTCCTCCTCCACCTGCTCAGGTTCCTCCACCACCACCACCACAAGATCAAAATCCGCCTCCGGCTCAGAATATTCCCCAACCCCAGGGGCCTCTACCACAAATGATTCCAGATATTAATGCTTTCCAGAATTTCTGCCAGACCGTAACCCAAATCGGTCAAGTAATGCTACAGCAGAATGCTCCTCAGCCTCACGAGCCAGTCAGGGATGCCCAATACTACTTTGAAAAGTTGAAAAGAGCTAATGTTCCGCCATTCGAAGGAAAATCAGACTCGGATACCGTTGAAAAATGGTTAGACGAGGTAGAGAATTGTTTTGAGTTTATTCGAGCACCTGAGGAAGTGAAGACTCAGGCTGTCAGGCCATTCCTACTCGGGGAAGCCAACTAGTGGTGGAAGACCAATATGCAATCCCTGCGGAGGACGATTCCATTGGAAAGATTTCTCCAAGAATTATAACAAATTTTACATACCGCCTTCAGTTAAATTGCAAAAGAGGCACGAGTTCGAATCACTAGTACAAGAGCAAAGAATGACAGTTGCAGAGTACGCTAACAAGTTCATAGCCCTGGGAAGATTTCAACCATCTACAATGAACGATGAGGAGACTAAAATGTTGAAGTTTGAGAGAGGGTTAAACCCTAAAATCAGGACCTGGTTGGTCAATGCAAACCCAACCAATTTTGGCGCACAGTTGGATACTTGCTACCGAATAGAGAGGGATATTATTCGCCGGGACGAGATAGGGCAGAAAAGAGGAAGGGAAACATCAGGGAATGAAGGGTTCTGCAAAGCCACAAGGCAGAACTCTGCTCAAAAGGCCCATGATGTCAAGGAAAGAATCGGTTTCGACGTTGTTCTCAAAAGAACCAGTCAAAGAATCAGGGCCAGCAGTCCGCTATTCCAAATTGTTCTCACTGCAATAAGTGTCACATTAGGGAGTGCTACTTTCAGGCAGGAAAGTGCTTCGGATGTGGCAAGGTAGGCCACATTCTCAAAGACTGCCAGATAAGGGAACCACATGATTTGGGTGTGGAAAAGTAGGACATATGGTTAAGGATTGCCCAGAGAAAGAGGCCCAACAGCAACAACCACCTAAGAACCAGCGTCAGCGTACAAATGCGAGAGTCCATGCTATGACAGACGCAGCTGCTGAAGAGGCCAATGATGTGGTGGCAGGTACATTTTAAAATTTATGAAATACTTAGATTTTTGTCAATACTATTGCCCTGCTGTTGCTTAGTAAATCTCGCATAGCTAGGAGCTATTTTAGTATGCTCAGTGCCTGCCAATGTACTATTTGATAGTGGCGCTAGCCACTCATTTATCTCAAAGAAATTCGCAAAGAATATTGATCACACCCCAACCCATAGTGACATGCTCTATGGAGTTCAAGCAGCTAGGGATCAGGTGCTTGTGTCTCATCACATTTTCAGAAATTGTGAACTTGAGTTCGATGATTACTGGTTTAACACCGACTTAATTCCAATACCCATGACGGATTTCGATGTGATACTTGGGATGGATTGGCTTTCCAAGAATTTCGCCCACATTGATTGTCGTAAAAAGTGGGTTACTATTAAGGACACCACTCGTAAGGAAGTAAACTTTCAAGGAGGTTCAAAATTAAGGAAGTGTCCCAAGAATGTTTATGTAAATGCGATCCGCGCTAGTAAGGCGTTATAGAAGGGACACTAAGGGTTTCTGGTTTATGCCATAAATGTTGATCAAGCACCCTCCGATCTTTCTCAAGTCTCGATGGTCCGAGAATATCCAGATGTTTTTCCAGAGGAATTACCGGGTCTTCCTCCGGATCGAGAAATATCCTTCGAAGTTAATCTAATTCCAGGAGCTGAGCCAATATCGAAGGCTTTCCATCAAATGGCACCTGCGGAATTAAAAGAGTTGAAGGAACAATTACGTGAATTGTTAGAGAAGAAACTTATTCGCCCAAGTGTTTCACCTTGGGGTGCCCCCGTATTGTTTGTAAAGAAAAAGGATGGGAGTATGCGCTTATGCATTGACTATAGAGAACTCAACAAGATCACAATAAAGAACAAATACCCATTGCCTATGATTGGCGACCTATTCGATTAGCTTCGGGGGGCATGGATTTTCAGTATGATTGATCTTCGCTCGGGATACTTCCAATTGAAGATCAAAGCTGAGGATGTCCCAAAAACTGCATTCAGAACACGTTATGGACATTACGAATTTCTTGTAATGCCATTCGGACTGACCAACGCCCCCCGCGGCATTTATGGATCTAATGAATCGCGTATTTCAAGAGCAACTGGACAAGTTCGTGGTAGCCTTCATTGACGATATCTTGATCTAATCGCCTGATGAAGAGACCCACATGACCCATTTAAGGACCGTCCTCGACATCCTACAGGGAAAACAACTGTATACCAAATTTAGTAAATGCGAATTCTGGCTACTCAGTGTGGCATTTCTGGGACACGTGATATCTAAGGATGGTATATCCGTGGACCCCAAGAAAATCGAGGCAATCACAGAGTGGCCAAGGCCGAACAACGTTACAGAAGTACGGAGTTTTCTCGGTCTCGCCGGCTACTATCGTAAGTTTGTTGAGGGGTTTTCACGAATCGCCATGCCTCTCACCCGTTTGACGCAGAAAAGACCAAGTTCGAATGGACCCCAGATTGTGAAAGGAGTTTTACTGAATTAAAGGAGAAGCTAACTTCTGCCCCAGTTTTGGCACAACCTATTCCGGGTGAAAATTTTGTGGTGTATAGTGATACCTCTAAGAATGGACTTGGATGTGTACTAATGCAAAAGGATCGAGTGATTGCGTATGCATCTAGACAGCTAAAACCATTGGAACAAAATTAACCGGTATACGATCTTGAATTAGCAGCCGTAGTCTTTGCCCTAAAGATATGGAGACATTATTTGTACGGTGAGAGGTGCGAAATCTTCACAGATCACAAGAGCTTTAAGTACCTCTTCACCCAAAAAGAATTAAATATGCGTCAACGCAGATGGCTAGAGCTGATGAAGGACTACGACCTTTCTATTCAGTATCATCCGGAAAAAGCCAATAAAGTAGCCGACGCTCTGAGTAGAAAGACAAGCCATCCGCGTCAACCACCTCTGCAGCGTGATATGGAAGAATTTGATCTTGAGGAGGTTGATTCCATTGAGGGTATGCTCGCAAAGTTGGTATTGATTCCCTTACTGATTGACAAAATTAAGGAGGGTCAAGAGGGGAATGAAACTTTAAAGAAAACAAAAGACAGATTGAAAACGAAACCATCTGAGGATTTTAAGATCAGGAATGATAATAGTTTGTAGTTTCGAGGAAGACTGTGCGTACCTAATGACGATGATGTAATGAACGAAATCCTTCGTGAAGCTCATAATACACGTTTGTCTATCCATCCTGGAGCCAACAAAATGTACCAAGATTTAAAGCAAAGATTCTGGCGGCATGGCATGAAGAGGCAAATTGCGGAGTTCGTAGAAAAATGCCTTGTTTGCTAGAAGGTGAAAGCGGAACATCAGAGACCCGCTGGATTACTACAACCTCTTGAAGTCCCCGAGTGGAAGTGGGATCACATTACCATGAATTTCGTGACTGATTTACCAAGGACCAAGAATGGACATGATGCCATTTGGGTGATCCTTGATCGTGTAACAAAATCTGCTCACTTCATGGCTATGACAATCAAGCCACCTATGGAGAAGCTAGCTACTATGTATATAGATCAAATTATGTGCCTGCATGGAGTGCCCATGAGTATTGTATGTGACCGCGATCCTCGATTCACTTCTCGATTTTGGTCAGCTTTTCAAAAAGCAATGGGCACTGAGATACGAATGAGCTCTGCATTTCACCCCCAAACGGATGGTCAATCAGAAAGGACCATCCAAACGCTGGAAGATATGTTGCGAGCTTGTATAATCGACTTTGGGGGAAGTTGGGACAAGAGTCTCAAACTAATAGAATTTTCTTATAACAATAGTTACCATCGATCTGTTGGGATGGCTCCGTATGAAGCGCTTTACGGAAGAAACTGCCGTTCTCCACTTTACTGGGACGACATCGGAGATAAGGTTTTCACAGGACCTGATCTAGTAGAGCAGACTCGAGAGAAAATAATGATCATAAAGCAAAGGTTACAAGCGGCCCAAGATAGAAGTAAGATTTGGGCAGATGAGAAGCGGCGGCCATTGGAATTTCAAGTAGGAGAAAAGGTGTTCTTGAAAGTGTCGCCATCAAAAGGAGTTAACAGGTTTGTTATCAAAGGGAAGTTAAGTCCCAGGTTTATTGGACCATATGAGATTCTTGAAAGAATTGGAGAAGTCGCTTACCGGCTAGCACTACCGCCGTCGCTATCTCAATTGCATGATGTATTTCACGTATCACAACGTCGTCGGTATGTGCACGAGCCTAGCCATATTATCGAGGAGCAACCCCTGAAAGTTGAGGCCGACACGACCTACATAGAAGAACCTTGATCGTAAGGAAAAGACATTGAGAAAACGATCCATACCTATGGTTAAGGTGCAATGGAAGCACCATTCGATTGATGAAGCTACTTGGGAGATGGAAGAAAACATGAAGAATTTGTACCCTCACCTTTTTTATTAACGCTTGTAAGTTTCAAGGACGAAACTTGTAATAAGGGGGGGAGGATGTTGTATCCAATGGAAAATCATATGGTACTTGAGACTTGTATAAGTGAATTAATGAGAGTGGCATCCTTCAAGTACATTTTACTAAGTTTTACTATTGCTTCTTTTATTATATTTTGATAAAGCAAATATTATGATCATTCAAGCAGAGTTATGGATCATGGCCAATTCACCCCAAGGGGCTTAAGAGATTTCGGCCACAAGGTTTAAAAAGGGCCTTAAAGGGTTTTTCAAATTATAAGGAGGTTAATCTTAAGGGCCTTTTTAAGACAAGCCCAAATAGCAATTAAGGAGCTTTAAGTTGTGGGGAAATTTTCCCCAACCCTCACTAATATTCGGCTCTTTAGCCCAAAAGGATTCAAGATTTTCCTAATTTTATTTTAAATCAAGAAAAAGGGGAAATAATTAATAAAAAGGGGGCAACTACCCAAATAGCTTTTCATTAAACACACTTGAAAAGTGATTTAAGCATGGTAATGGCTACTAAATGCCATTACCACCGGATTTCCCCCTATGGATAACCCAAGAAGCCCTTCAAATCTTACCAGGGTTACTTTATGTTAACCACAAGGTTAAAATAACCCAAGTTAGCCTTAAAGTAACTCTAGTTGGATAAAGTAACCCAAGTTAGCATTAAAGTAACATTGGTTAGCTAAAGTAACTTAAGTTAATTAACTCTAATTAGCCTAACCAAGCCAAGGTAACCCCTTCTTCCCTTTTGCTTACCCACGGCTAACCACTTAGCCTAGTGAAGAACATTTTCTCTCCAAGAAACTCTAGAACCCTCTTACTCTCAACCCTCAAGAATTCACAAAGAGCAAGAGATTTTTTTTCTTCTCTTCTTCCCAAGGCACACGGTCAAGTGGAACCAAGAAGATGTAAGATTCATCCAAGTTCAAACTTGGTCTAGGTAAGTACACTCTAAATTCCTTAAGAGAATTTTGTATCTTACATAGAGTGAAGCTCACATTTCTGCCTTTTTCTTGCTCAAAAAACCGTGACCCCCATGGTCACCAGATTCAAGCTTTCAAGCTCTTAAGTGGTACTAGTCCCTTAAGAGGTTTGAACACCATTCAATCTTCATCTTAGTAAGCCAATCTAGCCTCTATTTAGTTTATCTTTCACTTAAGATAATGGCTAACTATTGTTCTTTTTCCTCCTCCAAAACCGTGGGGTTCATATGTTGAAGAGGAGGGAGACTTCACTTTATTTTCCAAGCTAAGGAAAGGTTAAGCTTGAAGAGAAAAGTACACTATAAATATTCATGACTTGTGTGTGAAAGTATATGCTTGAATGTCTAGATGTTACTAAGTTTTAATCTTAGATGGAAAATGTTAAGTTTGAAGCATGAAACTTTCGGATTCTTAAGAAAAGTAGCTTGCATGTATGAGATTCCTTCAAAGGTGGAATCGTTGCCCTTTTTGAGTATGAATATGATTCTTGTCTAAGATGAATGTGGCAAAGCTCTCTTCTTTATTATGTAGGGGGGGCGGTTGGATGGAATGTGTGGGATAAATATTGTTCTTGTTAAAGATTGTGACTTGTGGGGAAAGGAGACATATAAGTTGTATGTTTTATGACTTTGGTGTAATATGTTCATGATGAAAATGAAATTTAAGCCCTTGCATGTGTGTGTAACGGGCTGTTTTGGGGGTATGTTACATACACACTAGATGTGCCAAGAATAGATTTTACTATGAACAAAATGTGCAAGATCATGGTGTACTATGTGTAACCTTCAAAACTATTTTTGAAGCGATTTGTAGATGACCTTTAGAATGTATTAGAACCTGCAAAGCCTATGCTAAAAAGTGTATTTGATGATTAGTAAGCCATTCACGAAGAATAACTCAAGTTGGAACACTTTTAGTAAGGAAAAGTGACAAAAATGGAAATTACTGGAACAGGGCAGAATAATATGACGTTTTGTATGACCTGAAAAGGGATCTTAGAAGTATTCAATTAAGCTAATTTTTGGCATCACACTAGCCCTATGTGTATAGTAAATATGAGAGTTGAAATTTTGGTAAAAGAAGTTATGGTTTATCCTTAATAAAATATTTGGTAAAACTGGTCAAGCTGGAATTACTGGACTAGACAGAATTTAAGTGACGTATTGATGGAACTGAAAATGAACCTTAGAAATATGCCAATGGGCTGATGTTCGGTAGGATGATAGCCCTATGTGTTTACTAAGCCTGGGATTTGAAATTTTGGAAAACGGACTAACGGTTTGATCACAATAAGATTCGTAGTAAAACTAGCCACCCCAGGACCAGCATGAAACCGTTTTTGGAAAAACGAATAAATGACCCCTTTAAAGTTACTATATTGCTTTGGAATGTTTATGGTAATTACTTAGGACATAGATGAGCGTGTCCATGTAAATTAATCAGTTTGGAATTAGTATTTTAAAGGTTAACTACTGAATGTAAGAGAACGTTACAAAACTGGAAAATTGGGCCGAATAGCGGAACTAGTGGGAGACTCTGTCCTTGCGATTTAGACTTATTTGAACAACCTGGGCTAATGAACATTATTTGTTGGTATGTTTGCAGTATTTTCCAGGTTTGGGCCCAAATTAAATAAGACTTATTGGGCTTGAAAGAAAGGCAAAAGAGAGGTACTGTGCTGCTGAATTCAGCAGTACCCTGTTTAGTAATTTAATAGCTTAAGGGTATCTTACATGTCTCGAAACATTATGAAATCTTTACGGCAAGTAGAAAAAACACCTTTATGCATATGTATGTCAAGAAATCATGATAATGGGCCTAAAATATGAGGTTTTGAGGCCGTGCAAATGGAACGATAATTCTGGAAATTTTCCAGCCTTAGGAATGAGATCATATTTGTATGAATGTGATACATATTGTCACGAATTGCATAGTGCATGTCATACATTGCATCATCGTCACTTACATGATTTATGAAACTGATTTTATGACAAAGAATGATGAAAAAACGTTTTTAAAGAAAAGATTCCGTTTTGAAAAGAACGCTTTCTATCGGTACCGTATACTTCTGGCCAGCATGACCCGCTCCAGATCCGGGGTTAATTGATCTGATGGTTATGACCGTTCAAGCCCGGAGAGAATAGACCTGATTATGATGATTATGACCGTACAGGCCCAGAGAGAATAAACCTGATTATGACGATTATGACTGTACAGGCCCGGAGAGAATAGACCTGATGACTATGATTGATGATGTGACTGTTTTCGGATCCGGAAATAATAGATCCGAAGGGAAGAATATGACCGCCTCAGATTCGGATAGAATAGATCTAAACACTCTCTTGTTTTTATTGACGATGATGTTTTAGGAAAAGAAGAATTTGTCCTCTTGTTATCACGATGCATCACATGTGCATACTCATGCATGTTGCATTTAATGGTTCGTCGAATATTTGGTACATTGTTATTTAGGCTAAGATGTTATGACTTGATAGCTCCTAAGTTATGATTTTTAATAAGTTATGAGCTAGTTACTTACGGATATTGGATGGAAGGTCAGGTATGTTACTAAACCAGAATTTTTGGGGTTTGGTTCTTGTATGTACTTTCCATTCAATTCATGATTATTTATGGTTTACTTGCTGGTGACGTTATGACTCACCCTTTATTTTTCCTCCCAGAACCCGCAGGAAATAGGGTCGAGTGGATCGAGGATGAGCCTAGGGTTCCCTATCCGTAGAAGAGCGAGAGAAGGACGACTTAAGGGTTTTTGCCATGATGGTCATGATTGATGAACTAATTATGAACTTGTGTTGAAAACATTGACTTTCGGATTTCCGCATTTGTGAACATGTTTGTAAAACTTATGATGGATGTTTAGGCGCTTTTATTTTAAAAGTTTTTATTCTGCCTCGGTTTCGCTTACTCGTTAATGTATAAGCGTGAAGGTCCACATATTTTGTTTTGGACTAAGACATGTTATGGATTCACGCCTGGTACTCTCCGTAGTGAAGTACGGCGGGCGCACCATATCTGGCTAGGCCGGGGTGCAGGGCGCTACGATATGAGTGCAAATTGTGGTGGCTTTATCAAACATCTCTCTCAACGTGGGCTGTTTATGTGCGTCAGAAATATGGCCATCGCAAGACTATGACGGCGCTTGTTTATGATTCTATGGATTGGAAGAGGTTGTGTCGTATCAATGAATTTTGTTTGGTCCATACGCAGCAAACTCCGTTTGGTTTAAATTAGAATCCAGATACCAATGGACAATTTAGTTTGAAAAGTTCCTATAATACTTGTCGACTGCACGGAACGCAATTGCCGGTGGCCCGATACATCTAGTGGAGAGGGGTGGCTCCAGCAGCCCAGGTAATCTTATGGCGCCTTTGGTATAGTGCCTTGCCTTTTACAGATAATGTCATATGCTAGGTAGTTGCATTCCCTTCATGTTGTGCATTTTGTCGAAGTGCTGACGCAACCCAGTTGCATATTTTTTATAAGTGCCCCATCATCCGCGCCCTTTGATTTCATTTATCTGATCTATTTGAGGGTCCATATCCTGGAAGAGCAACTATCAAACAATATCTTCGTAGTTGGTGGTGCCGAGCCCGTCCAACTTCGATGAGAGGAAATTTGTTTGCTGTGGTGCCTGTTCTTGCAATTACAGTAATATGGAAGGAGTATACTATGATAACTTTTGGTGAAGAGGTTTTTTCTTTCAACGGGCTTCAAGAGCGACTGCGCATGGATATTTATGTATGGTGTGCTGTCTCTGGAAAGAAATTTGTTGCGTCCCTTCCACGATTAGTTGCCGTGAATTACTCGCCTATTCTGCGATCACGACATGTACATATTATTAAATGGCATTTGCCTCCAACGGGTAAATTAAAGCTGAATGCTGATGCAGCAGTGGGCAAGCGCGGTGCTACGGGAGGTGCTATACTACGTGACGATCAAGGACTTTTCATTTTTTCCATCTCTTTTTCATAGCTAATCTTATCTCCATTACATGCGGATGCAAACTATGCTATGGTCGATTCTCTACTTCATCATGGCCGGATATGTAGACATACATGTTGAAACAGATTGTTTGGCCTTGGTTGGTATGCTTAATGATTCGCCCAATGTTTCTGGACGTCTGGGCAGTGATTATACTAGGCTAAAACAATTGTTGCAATTCATGGGAGCAAGAGTCGCTTATGTTCCAAGAGAGGCTAACTCACCAGCTCACTTCTTGTCTCAGCATGGTCTCATGCACCAACAGACGTGTATCTTTTCTTCCTCTTTGGATCTCCCATCATTGGTGCGCGATAGCTTACTCACAGATGTTCGTACACCTCATGTTTGTTTATAGAGAGACTCTCTCGTGCTGTGCTTTCTATCCCGCCCTGTATCATCTGGATGCGTGCGATTGGGTATTTTTGGTTTCTCTCAAATTTGGATTTCATTAATCTAATTACAAGCTTCTTACAATTTTGTTCTTTCTGGCTGAGGGTGATGGATAACGTGGACGGCCTTAGGACCATGCCATTGACATCCTTACACCGGCATTATACAGCAACTGTTGCCCGTGCCTTCTTGGTTACGGGCAACACGGCTAACTCACAGCTCACTTCTTGTCTCAGCATGGTCTCATGCACCAACAGACGTCTATCTTTTCTTCCTCTTTGGATCTCCCATCATTGGTGCGCGGTAGCTTACTCACAGATGTTCAGACACCTCATGTTTGTTTATAGAGAGACTCTCTCGTGCTGTGCTTTCTATCCCGCCCGTATCATCTGGATGCGGGCGGTTGGGTATTTTTGGTTTCTCTCAAATTTGGATTTCATTAATCTAATTACAAGCTTCTTACAATTTTGTTCTTTCTGGCTGAGGGTGATGGACAACGTGGACGGCCTTAGGACCATGCCATTAACATCCTTACACCGGCATTATACAGCAACAGTTGCCCGTGCCTGCTTGGTTACGGGCAACATGGGTACATACTTACACGATGCTTACTCTTTTATGCATTTCTTAGACAATTGTTGGATATGTAACATGCATCTTGCTTCTTTGAGGACACATCCAAAACGTTCCAAGCTGCTGAGATTGAGGCCCTCACACGGATGGATCTCAAAGCCGACCACAAATTTTTGGCCAAGACGAAGTTTGTTGCTTCTGCATGTGGCGCTTTTGCTACATTATTTACATTTTACTGTACACGCAGATCTTTTGTTAGCACACTCCAATTATACAAATATGTACGCTTTTTCCTTCGCTAGGGTTTTATCCACAAGAGTGGTTTTACCTGGCAAGGTTTTTAATGCGGCATATCGTGTATGATTGGAGGCTGACCATCCTTATCATGCTTCATTATCTTTTTGCATATGACGCTTTTACTATACTATGGTTTTCCTCCGCCATAAGCGAGATAGCATATTAATAATACATGCGGCTTTATTTAAAAAAATATGTTTATGTGACATGTATATATTGAACATATCTTGTACAAATTCGGCCATAAGGCCTTTTGGAGTATAAAGGATATATTTATTATGTATATGTATATGTATAACTATGAAATAGCATTAAGTTGACATGTATATATATATATATGTAACACACGGCCAAAAAGTCCTTGATAATGAAAATGGCTTATTTTGGAATATATATACACATATAGGCGCTATGTATAAAAGATATATACATATATATATATATATATATATATATATATATATATGTATATATATATATATATATATATATTATCGAATGAGAGCGAACAGAAACCTAGAATTGCATTGCAATTGTCGCCCCAAATTTTCCCCCCCTTTAATATCAACATCAAAGCGCTGCTTCAATGGCGATTGCAAGAACTGGAGTCTTCGTCGACGATTATTTGGAGTATGCCAGCACTCTGCCTGCCGAGCTTCAGAGGCTACTCAACACAATCAGAGAACTCGATGAGCGTGCCCAAGGAATGATTAATCAGGCAAGGCAGCAGACAGAGTTGTGTTTAAGGCTGGCTTCTGGTAGGAGTTTTCATTATACTGATGATGATGACGATGCATTTGAGAAAATGAGAAAAGAAATTGAAGCAAATCAAGAGGATGCACTGAGGTTGTGCAGAGAGAAGGTCTTGGTGGCACAACAAGCACATGATCTTATAGATAGCCATATAAAACGTCTTGATGAGGACTTGAACAACTTTTCCGATGATCTCAAGCAAGAGGGAAAATTAGCTGCAGATGAGCCTGCTATCCTTCCTCCCTTGCCTCTTCTTATCCCGAAAAGTGAAAAGCGCAAACCAATATATATAGTACCTCAATCTAGGAAGCTAGATTTCAGGGAAAGGGATTGGGAATGCGAGCGTGATAGAGATTTTGAGCTCATGCCACCTCCTGGGATTCTTAAAAAGGATATTGCTGCTCCAGTTGATATTGATCAACCCATTGATCCCAATGAACCTACTTATTGTGTCTGCAATCAGGTGTCCTTTGGGGACATGATTGCTTGTGACAATGAAAATTGCCAAGGTGGTGAATGGTTTCATTATGCTTGTGTTGGGCTAACACCAGAGACAAGATTTAAAGGAAAGTGGTATTGTCCCACCTGCAGACAACTGCCACCTTGATTGTAGACTTTGGCATATGGATATGCCCTGTCCATATCTGTCATAGTACCAATGAGTAGGTGGCTCTTCTTTATTGATGAAGAAAGTTGCTCTTTCACTCTATGCCATGTCTTCATGCTTGTAAATGATACAGAATTGCCATCTGGATCGCAACCTATTCTATTTGCTTGTTGGTGGAGGAAGTCGGTTTGCAAACAGACATGGAATGTGAAATCAGTTAAAATTGGTACTTGCTTTTCTGGAGAGTTGCAATCTAACCTAAAGGCATCTTCCATCTGAACGAGATGGTGTCCAGGAATCAATGATTCTGTAGTTGGCTTATTTGTGTTGTGTGATGTGTTGGTTTGTATTGTGTGATTTAGAGAAACCTTGTTCCTCAGTGTACCATGTTTGAGGATGCAAAAATTTATCTGTGGCCTAGTTTAATCATGGAGGGAGAGAATTATGTGCTCATAAAAAAAATATATATATATTATCGAATGAGATATTTTATTATTAGATAGCCTCACTTGTGGTGGAGGAAAACCATATTACAAATAAGTCATCGTATGTATATATATCTCCGCCCTAATTTTTTTTAGTTAAAGATGGTGTAATATATATTATGGTTATATATGTGTATAATATATATGATAAGATATGATAATGAGTTATTTACACTTTATAAATACATATATATACATAATATGAAAATATATATAAGTGGACATATATATAAATATATTTTATAAGGTAAAGTGTGATTCTACACATAAAATTCTTATGCTTTGTCATGATGGTTAGTACGGCGCTTTTCAATTAATTATAGTTTTAGGCAGGCACTAAACTATTTTGGTCCTTTAGTAGATATAGTGCATGGCACTATTGGGTGCGGTGCTATAGTATGTGTGATTCATTTTGGCAGCATATATTTTTGTCATAATATTACTACGCTGGTCACTTTTTTGGTATGTTAATTATTATAAATATTACTATGTTTGCTGAATAACAATGGTATATTGATCGTAACAGTTAGCAAAACAGTTAATAGTAAAGCATTTATTGCATATCAATGCATATACGTTCTTTTGTTCATGTTTGATTACATTTAGTCTTGTAATTTTAAAGCAGTATGTATATTACTGTCAGCATATGTACATTGTTAGTTTCATATGAAATCAAACATAACGTGTTTACATTATTGATCATTCACTACATAGTACACATATTTAACTACACTTGATTTTTTTATGTATGTTAAATAAACAGGACAATCAATTATTGCTTTGAGTTAGAAAATTTATAATCATAGTAAATCATTTATGTACATAATAATTACAAGAGTTTCGAATCTAAGTTAATATTACAATTATTATTTGCGGCATGTGATGTACATGAGTTTTGTGTGTTTTTTTATGCAAAAGTGTACATATTAGTTGCATTTTAGTTTATGTAGGTTTGTGATGGATATGTTTAGGTATGAAAAAGAATGACCTTGTATATGTACACATGTACGAAGTATGATCAAGTATATACATTTTATTATACAATTATACATACACGGTTACACGAATTCTATTTTTGGAGATACATGGTTTTATCACATGTTATGTATATTTAAATGTATTATGTACACTGAGATATGAAATATGACTTAATTATTTATTACACGTGAAAAGTATAAGAATATATGTACAAGTATACGTAATGGCAAAATGGCCATAAAGGCCTTTTTATGAGGAAATTAATTCTAGTATGTATAATAAACACTTATATGTTTGGAAGGATATATATGTACGTACATAAATACATATACACGACCAAACACGATGTTATGACATAAATGATTTTATTTTATGTTATTTATGTTCATATGTGTAATAGATAATAATATGTAAATTATGATACAAGTTATGAAATTACTAGATGATATGTTAAAGTAATTAGGAATTATATGTTCTATGCACCCAAGTTATGAATTATGAGATACATTTGTAGATTAGATATTAAGAAAGTATCGTTATAGCATTTTCTTTAAGTTATGTTAAGTAGACTATAAGTAAGTAAGTGAGATTATTAGTTGTAGTAGAGCCAAGATACCCTCATCTCACCGAGTCTCATACTGCATGAAATGAAAGTTTGAAAAGTGATTTTTTCGCATTACATGTTTAAAAGTTCATATGTATGTAATAATAACCACGAGGCGATTGATTCCATGGACACATGATATGTTATGTTATGTTCGCCAGTGTGACATCAGTACCGGAGTGGTAGGTGTCAGGGGCATATGATTATGTTAAGGCCGAGTGTAACACCGGGTCTGGGACACAGAATATCTGTCTGACTGCGTTTATGGCTGAGCGTAACACCGGGTTTGGGACACGGAATCTCCTTCATAACGCATCACCGTTAGCACAAGTATATATGTTTATGATGTTTTATGTCATACATGCACTATATGGAGATCAATCGGCATGTCGTGCATTATTATTCTTATGAAAAGTGCTATAGCCAATTATGAAAATGTTACGGCTTCATGTTATGAAAATGTCATGTTATGCAAGTTATGAAAATGACGTCATATTTATGAAAAGTCATGTTTTATGCATTATGTCATGATCATGTCACCTTAGGGTTATGATTAAGAATTCCTTAAGTCTATGGTGGCACTACAATGGTCAATGTAGTGTTTACGCATGAAAGTGTACTACATGTAAGATATGCGAGGATAGTATAAGTTATGGATAAGAAGCTAAGTATGGATACAATATGGTGTTATGGATTAAGTGGAATAAGATGATGCTATGTTATGATGTAAAATTTTCCTTATTTACATGCTTCTAGTTTACAGTTATGCTATACTAATTAAAATGGAGACGTGCTTATTATATTCGATATTCATGGCTATTATATTTTGTGACCCCACCTTCCCATGTATGATCCACATGTCGTATCTAGTAAGACTACTTGCTGAGCGATTAAAAGTTGGCTATGGCTCATTCTTGCCTTATTTATCACTTTCCAGATAACAGGTATCACTATACAGGCTTGTTGAGGACAGGCTAGATAGACCATTGTTAACGACGAAACATATTGAGAGATTTGCTTCGAAGGCGATAGGTCTTGGTTTATGATGTATTTCAGAAGATTTCAGTAGTCTATATATTATGATTGGTACAGATTATGATGTAGTGCATCGCATGTCGATTATAATTTGTTTATATTATGTTGTTTCCGCTGATCGATTCATTATTCATGTCGACATGCACATGTATAGTATCGACGCCTTGTACTCTTCATAGAAGAGTACGGCGGGTGCACTGGACCAGAACACTGGTTTTGGACGGGGCGCTACAGTTCGTATCAGAGCAAAGGCTCCAGATCCACTGCAGACACATAAGTAAACAACGACATGAACTTAAGAAGTGATCTTAGAATTTAAGAGATGATCATACACGTAAGAAATGATCTTAGATGAAAGTGACAGCCTTAGTATAAGAAAATAGAACGATATTAGACAGATACAAATTGTGACATAAGGAGTTAAGAGTTAAACAGTAGAACCCTCATTGGTCAAAGAACTCATTTCCTCTTGTAGTTTTTGCTGTGATTTCATCGGTAGGAAAGATCTTTGGAAGGTTGATAACGTTTTAGTGTAATGCTGAAGAGAAACCAGAGAGTATAGACCAATGAAACATAAGTAGGTCGGTTAGGCTTTTCAACATTTATACTGGGCAAATCACCGGAATACCTCGATTCTAGTTTCCTGTTAGCAACTAGTGATCATAAGTTGTGATTTCCCTAGTTTCAGTCTCAAAGTCAGTATCTTCTGATTACTGATGAAGAAGTATACCACGGGTCCTGTTTGGATTATCATGGTTGTAAATACATAAATGTTCAGGGATAACCCACCCAATGTTGCACGAAAACTAGAATAGAACATAAAACTTCTTTTGAGATTCGGGTACAGCCTTATTGGGTAATATTTAAAAATACTGATGGAAATTCGTAGGATGACTAAGTTTTGATGTGTAGTAGATCTATAAGCAGTGATTTATAAGAATTATGACGAGTAGGGCTGGGTAAATACATTGCATAAATAGTACGTGTATGATTAAGAAGATGAAATTAGAAATTACTAAGAGTAGGTCAAAGATGTTAGTCGCATTAGGGATGCAAATTCATAGTGATAAGAATACGATTATATAAATAGAGATAAGAATATAATGAGTAATGGCATATCGGAAGTTAAATTATGAATTCCAAAGGACGTTGGATTATCTGATTGGAAGTAGTGTGCATAAGTTGAATCTGAGTAAGCATGACTAGATTGGAGATGATATAAGATTTAATCGGATAAAGATTAGCGGCTGAAATTGGTAAGTATAAAAGTTACTGTAACGCGGAGAAATATGAGGGTGTAGAATACCTAAGCGGATTCATAGGAGGCATACAGAAACAAGTAAATTAAGAAAATTTTTATCATAAGTCGGTGAATGCTAAATTGAATAATAGACGATTAAGAAATGACGCTAGAAATTAAGTGTTTAAATCGTTAAGTGTAAAATCGATATAACCCTAAGTTTCGAGGATGAAACTTTTTATAAGGGGGAAGAATGTTACGACCCGAATTTTCAGATCAATTGAAATGAAATAATATAATGAAAAATGGAACGCAAATGCGATGTCGATAAAATTTTGGTAGAATTTCAATTTTTATTTAGGATTAGTAAAGACATCGACATTATATATCGGGGTTAGACACGCTCGGAAAAATAACCGAACGATAAGTTATCAGATATAGCGAGACTTGACGGGACTAGAAAACGAACATTTCAGACATACGACACGATTTAAATAAATTAGTCGGTAGCAACCTAAGTCAGTAGATATAAATAAAACCAAATAAAAATACTAGATACGATAATTCCAATACACACTTTTATCGCATTTTCTCCCACTTTATCCTACATGGCACAAAAGACAAAATTTCTCCATCCCCAAACCCCTATGGCCACCCCCTATCCCCTCACAAGTTAACATCCCCCTTTTTCTTTTCTTACACACATCACCTCTCACCATCACACTTTACACCTAATACAACCAAAAACCCCACAAATTTTCTTCCTTTCCCCCTCCTTCTCACCACCCATGGTAACCCTCCCTATTTTCCCCCGCTCAGCCAAAAATATCAAGGGCAAAACTCATTTCACTACACACTTTCAACTCATTTCCACTTTATCTGTATTTTCTTTTCTCTTTCATCTATTTCACCAACAACTTCATCTTTTCTCCATCCACTCCACTCATTACACTTTCTCTACTTCTTCCTTTCCTACACTCCAAACGACCATCACTCTCTTTTCTTCTTCTCATTTTCATTTCAACTCACTTCTCTCCTCTTCAACTCTCTTTCTTTTTCAAGATAACAAAAACTTCCAATTTCTTCTCTTCATGGCCGAGTTATACAAGTGAAGCAAAGAAGAAGGTTTATTCTATTACATCCACACCCTCAACAATTCCTATACTTCAACAAATACTCTCTCTTCTTTTCTTCAGGCAACTCAATTCTTCAAACTTCTTCTCTTTGCCACCCACGGCTGTGAGTCCTCTATGGCTAAGGCGGAAGTTTTTTTCTCTTTTCATCTCATCTGCACACATCCAAGATTAAGCTCCAACATTCTTCTTCATACAACACTATGCCCGAATTTTCTTTGTAGTGGAAAACCAAGATGTAGCAGGGTAAGAACACCATCTAAGTTAAGGTTATATTTCTTCACTTACTTATCTTCATAAGTTGCTCACTAACTCCTTCATTTTTATCTTCAAACCGTGGCTACCAAAGGAGAAAGGAGAAAGATTTTTTGCCCAAACCAAGTGAAGAAACCTTCACTTTAAAGTGTAAGAAAAGTGATAAAGGCAAGTATTCTTCGTAGATACGACATGGTTTTACAAAGATTAAGTATGTATGATTGTACCAAGGTTGGATCATCCATGTTGTAGATTCATGTTTTCACCATAATAATGTGTAAATATATGTTTATGTGACATGTATATATTGTACATATCTTGTACAAATTCGGCCATAAGGCCTTTTGGAGTATAAATGATATATTTATTATGTATATATATATGTATAACTATGAAATAGCATTAAGTTGAGATGTATTTTTTTTTACAAAATTTCAGTATATGTAAAAACATAATACAAAGCTCGAATGATTGCGCTTCTCCAATCGAATATGATATGCCGCATTAAAACCTTGTCAAGTAAAACCACCCTTGTGGATAAAACCTTGATGAAGGAAAAAGCGTACATATTTATTCGACGGGGAATTGCGCATATCGTATATGTGAAAGAATATATGAATGGAATAATGTGAAATGCTGTGGAAAATGATGGGACGTCGTTGATGTAGACTTGATATATTGCGTGGCCGCACTTGACTTTGTTGAACGTCAGGAAGAGCTTGCCAAGAATTTGTGATTGCGTAATGATCAGTACCTCAGCAGCAGGGAAAAGAGGCGTTAGGAGTATCAAGATGAATGTGAGTAGCAGCAGACCAAATGAAGAGGAAAACGTACCGAAGTCGTCTTGGCATGAAAACCAAGACGACAAGACACAAGTAAAAGCCATGCAGGATCTCTTGTCCAGCCTTCAGATTATGTGCATGTAGCTCCTTGTGGACAGTATGCGGATGTGCCACCATGAAAAAATAGACACCAGAGCAAAAGTGAACCGAAATATTGTAAAATCAATCAAAGATGCAGCATGCCAAAGAATCATACAGACGAAGGATAAACGCACCGTGGTTGCCTGCGTTCGAAAACACAAGCAACAACCAAGAAAGTGGGCTGTCATGGATCAAAGTCGAAGTGTTGGTAGATGACGGTCCACATACAAGGCACCTTGTACCTCACATGGCAAGGCTTGGACCGAAGAGTAGCGAGTGAGACCGGGAGAATGATATCCATATCTTGTGAGCTTATGTGGTGCCAAATTAGCTTCTCTTGGGCAATATTGAAGTGTAGAATTATTAAGTATGAGAAATTGTGCTGCTCGGGCAATATCCGATAACAGCTCTCCTGTGATTCGATCGTGGTCAGCCAACAAGGTAAGCAAAGATTGACAATCCGTTTCAACTATAAGACTATCATGATGCTGAGCATAGTACATGAGAGCAATCACCAAAGCGTGAATCTCAGCCCGTAGCGGACTCAAAAGTGGCTGTGGAAAACTGATGGCCGAATGAAAGGAACCCTGGCACGTTCGAAGTATGGCCGCTCCCGCTGACATGTGTTTACCTACAGCCGCATCCACATTTAATTTTAACTTGCCTGATGGTGGGAAGTATCCAACGTACAATAGTGGCGCGTTTCATGTGCAATGGAGGAGAAAAGTGCTGAGCCACAAGATGCGGCATATTGCGGGCAAACTTCTGCCCATTAACTGAGGCACACCACGTGTAAATTGAACTCTTGAGCTTTGTGTAAAGCTGACCATAATCAAAAGTTTCTTCCCCAAACCTGCAGGAAGTATACATTTTCCATATTTCCCACACCGCAATAGACGGGACGACGGCAAGAAGTTGACCTGCCATCATTCCAGATGATGACCTATGCCACCATCGAAGCAAGTGACATTTGATTGTACGCGAAGAAGGCAACGGGCCATGGAATGTGATAGACATGTCAACCCAAAGAGGACGAATAAGCGGGCAATGTAAGAATACATGATCTTGGGAATCATGAGATTGCCTGACAAAATACACATTGAGATGGATAAACGGTGATCCATCCGCTGAAGTTGTCCACCATTGGAAGCGAGCAATGCCAAAGACGCCAAAGAAAGACCTTTTGTCTTGGATGTGTGTTTTTCCGCCAAAATGTACTTGGCCTCGTCTTTAGGCAACCTAGCTGATATCAAATTGTATGCAGACCGAATTGAAAATTGACCATTCTCCTCTGGTGTCCAATGCAACAGACCATTCAGTATGGTAGTATGACCCTCCATGAATTCATGCGTGCGTGTTATGCGTTTCCATGTGGATGAGTCATAAATATGTGAATAGATAGGAAGAACGATGACCATATCTGGATCTACAAAAGGCTGTCCAAAGATTGTTGGAAGTGAAATACCTCCACCATATTTGACAATCATATGCCTGCTGGACATGCAAAAGAGACCGAACACCTAATCCACCCGCTTCACGCGACTGGCATATAGTAGACCAGGACTTGCCAATGATGACGACCTTTCCATAGAAATGATGCCATTCGCTTATGAAGAATATGTATGATGCCCTTAGGCAATCTAGAGCTGGCGATGAGGTGTGTGGGTAATGTATTAAGGACATGCTTGATAAGAGTTAGCCTTCCCGCCATGGACAAGAAATTGGTAGACCAAGACGATAACTTAGCATCAAAATGAGCTAGAAGATTGGAGCAATACCTGGCCTTATTTATACCCTTGTATAAGTATGAACCCAAGTATTTAAGGGGCAGCGATGTAGATCGCATCCCTAATGCAGTGGACGCCTGAGCCACCGAGGTTCCTTGTCCCACAACAAACTGACTTTTATTATAGTTTACCAATTGACCCGAGGCTTGCTGGTATATATCCAAAAACTTTCGAAATTTAGATAAGTTTCGCGGTGCACCATTTAGGAAAATTAATAAGTCGTCTGCGAATCCCAAATGTGAAATACAAGGAGTGCGGCCTGCTCTAAATCCCTTAAGCTCTCCCGTTCGTATAAGATGATTCAGTCCTCGTGTAAATCCTTCAGATGACAAAATAAAAAGCAAAGGGGATAGAGGATCCGCTTGCTTGACCCCCCTACCAACAGGAAATGATTCTGTCAAAGAGCCATTGAGCAAAACTGAGCATGACGTGCTACGCAAGTTATTGATGATAATACGAACCAACCGAGCATCAAACCCATGCATTGCAAGAGTTGCTGAAGATATGTCCAACTCACCCTATCAAAAGCTTTTGCCATGTCTAATTTGATAATAACTTGCCCTCCCCGTGTTTGCTTGTCGAGGACATGAACCATTTCCTGTGCTAACAAGATCTGCTCTGTGATGTTGCGGCCCTTCATAAAACCCTGCTTGTTCAGGAGATATGAGTTTAGGGCAAGATACGTCCCAGCCTGGTTGCGAGCAGCCGTGTGATGGCCTTAGAAAGAAAATTTGTTAGGCATATGGGCCTGTAATCTGCGAAGGATTGGGGATTACTAACCTTGGGTATCAAAATAACGGATGCTGCTGCCACTGCTTTAGGCATTCGGATGCCCAAGAAGAATTCTTGAAAGGCTTTGTGAACATCATTCTGGATATGGGGCCAAAACCGCCTGTAAAAAGAGCCCGGGTAGCCATCCGGACCTGCTGCACTTGTCGGATTGAGATCCCAGACCGAATCTTTAACCTCAGTACATCAAAGGAATGGCCGTCAACATGGCGTTATCTTCGGCCGTTATTAGCGATGGAATGTATTGAAGAATTAATTCACAGTCTGAGATAGGTTCCTCAGCAAAGAGATGAGAAAAATAACTAACAGCCTCCGCTTGGATGTCACCTTGTTGCTCCAATATTGTGCCATCCTGTTTAGTTATTTTACGTATCATCTGGTGACATCGTTTACGCTTAACTGTCTGATGAAAGAAAGATGTGTTAGCATCCCCATCCTTCAACCACTTAATGTTGGCCTTTTGTTTCCAATAGAGATACGCGCGGTTTTGAGCCAACCGCAGCTCAGCTATGCGCTGATGATACACAGATCGCGTAGAGTCCGTATGGTTAGCATCAAGTCACGTTCTGCGCTTTTAACTTCAGTTTCTGCTAGGGATACCGCATCAAAGATGTTGCCAAATATATCCTTGTTCCATTGACGCAAATCTTTACTCAAAAGAGATAACTTACGATTTAAGCCCCACATGCCGCCTACAGTTGGATATGATTGCCATCTATGTATCACGAATGCGTCAAAATCAGCATGGGTTGCCCAAACGTCAAGATATCTAAATCGGGATGGTGTTCTTGGGACATCCAAGCCACACGTTAGAAGCAAAGGAGAGTGATCCGAGGTGGCACGCAAGAGATGTTGAACTTACATGTATGGAAAGAGATCTATAAGTGAATCCGAATTGAAGAACCGGTCTAAGCGTCGCCACACTCGTCCTAGACCTCTTCCATCCGTCCATGTGAAGGAGGAGCCTTGAAATTGTATTTCATGTAATTGACAATGCAGAATAAAATCATTGAAGTCCTGCAATGTACGTAAGGACGGATGTGATCTGCCCCTATGTTCATCCAGCGTTCGAAATGTATTAAAGTCACCTCCGATAAGCCAAGGGAGATCAAGTGATGTATGAAAATGACGTAATTCATCCCATAGAATTCTCCGCTGTAGAATTGTATGCTTCCCATATACCCCTGTAAACCAGAAGCATTCGCCTGTAATACGCCATTGGAATTTTATGGAATGATGCTGACTGCCATAATCTTCGCTTGCTCTAGCAAGAAATGCATCCTTCCAAAAAAACCACATTTGATCATTACATACGGATATTGCATTAGAGAATCCAAATTGCAACTGATATGATTGTAAAGCACTGGATCGGAGTTTAGGTTCGATTATAACTAGTAAGTAGACATTATGCTTACGAATTAGTGAGAGTAGTCTATGAAATGAACTACGAATTCCTCTAACATTCCATAATAAGAGCTTCATTGGGAAAGAGGATCAAAAGAGTTTGAGATGTGCGCGGCACGTAACCTGGTCAAGCGGGGAGAAGGCGGCTGAGTTCGTCTATTGGGTCGAGGTCCCCTGGCTTAAATGAGTATCTGGACGTACGTTGGTTGCTTGTCTGTCTAAGTCAGCATTTGCTGTATCTATGTTAGCATGATCCATCAAGTCTCCCCCTGCTGGATTCTCAGTAGCTCGTGAATCAATATATGCTGCTTCAATTAAGTCGGCTATTTGATCTGTTGCAGTTCGATCTTGCTCGTCTGAACATGGATCTGCTTCTGCATCCGAATGGGAATCAAGTATTGTAGTCTTGTGAAATTCTCCTATAATTAAATCATCGACACCTTTCAAACGTGACATATCCTGAATATTGGATATAGTATTGACAGCAATCATATCTGGGGATGATGGCAATTCATTAATGCATTGATCCGGTTGCAATTCTGCTGAATGGTGAGCATCAGGTTCTATGATCGGATCTGCAGTGGAAGTCCCCACCTTTTTGGGGGTCCAACGTTGCTTCTATGTGTTTGTTGATTTCTTTGAGCGTGGAACTTCCGTTGGCTCGCTCTCCTGCAGGCGCGGTTGTGTAGGGTTTTCAGTGCCACATTCGGCAAGTACGTGTCCGAGTTTATAGCAAGAGGAGCAGTATTTCGGCAGATCTTCGTACTCAACATTCTGCATGATTACGCGAGATGGTGTTTGGATGAAGATCCTTTGTGGCAATTCTTTGGAGACGTCCAATTCAACACAGACTCGTGCCATTGACGGACGATTCATCGTGGCTGTTGCTGAGTCCAATTTAAGTGGCGTGCCTAGCATTGCAGCAATTTGAAAGAGCGAATCTTTGCGATGCATGTGAAGAGGTAAACCTGGAAACGTGACCCAAATCGGAACCACTGGCACCTCTTTTGTTGGATCGTAATCTGGCGTCCATTTTGTAATTCGCATCTGCTTGCCTGAAATAATCCATCCACTTCTGGAAAAGCATCTAATGTAATCAAGCTCTTGATCAAAAAGAAGAACGATATGTGTGGGATCTAAAAGTCCCACCTTTACTGCCCCAACGAAGCCAATCCGATCAATGGCCGAACGTATTGTAGCTAATGGCGGACGACCATACCAAAATGTGCCTACCAATGTATAACAAAAAGGAGCTACTAAAGAATTGATTTCTTCTTCTGAGAATGTGATCATGGGGCTGCCTTTGTATCTCTGAACAGGTTTTCGGCTGGATTTGGGCTGTGGGTGCAAAGAGCGACGCAAAGGAACGCTTGGGTGATGCCGCAACAGCGGCTGTGGAATCGGTCATGGTGGTGAGATGGCTTGGTTGCAGAATACGGCGATGGGAGGCAGGCAATGTGCGGCGGTGGCGGCTACGCCGCCAGCCGAGAAACTCGCTGCAAGGGCATGGCCGAAAACTTATACACTCTCTAAGTTGACATGTATATATATATATATATTTTTTTGGCAAAATGGTGTTTTATTATGACATTATTCCTCACTTAAGGTGGAGGGGAACCCTTATACAATAGAGTCATCGTAATCGAAAAAATAATGTAAAAACGTAAGGATTGCCTTTCGCCAATTATATATGATATGTCGCATTAAAACCTTGCCAAGTAAAACCACCCTTGTGGATAAAACCTTGGCGAAGGAAAAAGCGTACATATTTATATAATTGTAGCGAGTGTGCTTGGCAAAGTGAAATGTAAACAAGAATTTAAATGTAGAACCCAGTATAGACGTTCTTGCTTGATAATTGTTGTATACGTAGGTTGATGTCGTTGCCGCTGACGGATCCAAAGCCCTCGTGATTATATTAGACATGCCATCATAACCCACGGCGGAGGAATACCGTGGTTACGTGTAAGAGGCCTATCTAGGGGAGACTCTCCCAATGTAAATGAAAATAGCTATACATGAGTCTAGAATGTAAATTATGCGTGTAAATGGCGTGTCTCGCATGACCTCAGAAAGTCGTTGATGGCAGACAGGATAGCAGGCGTTCCATGCCGCAGAAGAGTGGAGAAATTTATCGTTAGTATGAAACAATAGTGGGAACCGAGCAAAGCAAAGAATAAAAACGTACCCACGTCGCCTTGGCTAGGAAGCCAAGGCAACTGAAAGATGTAGGATGCCAACCTATATGGGAGACGATCTCAAAAAGACATATATATATATATATATATATATATATATATATATATATGCCCTATGTTTTTTAGTTAAAGACAGGTGTAATATATATTATGGTTATATATATATAATAATATATATGATAATGAGTTATTTACACTTTATAGATATATATGTATATAATATGAAAATATATTTAAGTGGACATATATATAAATATATTTTATAAGGTAAAGTGCAATTCTACACTTAAAATTCATATGCTTTGTCATGATGGTTAATACGGTGTTTTTCAATTAATTATAGTTTTAGGCAGGTAATATACTATTTTGGTCCTTTAGTAGTTATAGTGCATGGCACTATTGGGTGCGGTGCTATAGTATGTGTGATTAATTTTGGCAGCATATATTTTTGTCATAATATTACTACTCTGGTCATTTTTTTTAGTATGTTAATTGTTATAAATATTACTATGTTTGCTGAATAACAAAGGTATATTGATGGTAACAGTTAGCAAAACAGTTAATAGTAACACATTTATTGCATATCAATGCATATACGTTCTTTTGTTCATGTTTGATTACATTTAGTCTTGTAATTTTAAAGCAGTATGTATATTACTGTCAGCATATGTACATTGTTAGTTTCATATGAAGTCGAACATAATGTGTTTACATTATTGATCATTCACTACATAGTACACATATTTAACTAATTTTTTTATGTATGTTAAATAAACAGGACAACCAATTATTACTTTGAGTTAGACAATTTATAATCATTGTTAATCATTTATGTACATAATAATTACACAATACGGGAGTTTCGAATCTAAGTTAATATTACAATTATTATTTGCAGCATGTGCTGTACATGAATTTTGTGTGTTTTTTTTTAATGCAAAAGTGTATATATTAGTTGCATATTAGTTTTATGCAAGTTTGTGATGGATATGTTTAGGTATGAAAAAGAATGACCTTGTACATTTTATGTACACATGTACGAAGTATGAGCAAGTATATATATTTTATTATAGAATTATACATACGCGGTTACGCGGATTATATTTTTGGAGATACAGGATTTTATCACATGTTATGCATATTTAAATGTATTATGTACACTGAGATATGAAATATGATTTAATTATGTATTATACTTGAAATTATAAGAATATATGTGCAAGTATACGTAATGGCAATAAACGGCCATAAAGCCCTTTTTATTAGGAAATTAATTCTAGCGTGTATAATAAACACTGATATGTTTGGAAGGATATATATGTACATACATAAATACATATACACGGACAAACACAATGTTATGACATAAATGATTTTATTTTATGTTATTTATGTTCATATGTGTAATAGATAATAATATGTAAATCATGATACAAATTATGAAATTACTAGATGATATGTTAAAGTAATTAGGAATTATATGTTCTATGCACCCAAGTTATGAATTATGAGATACATGTGTAGATTAGATATTAAGAAAGTATGGTTGTAGTATTTTCTTTAAGTTATGATAAGTAGACTGTAAGTAAGTAAGTGAGGTTACTAGTTGTAGTATATCCAAGATACCCTCATTTGACCGAGTCTCATACTCCATGAAATGAAAGTTTCAAAAGTGATTTTATCGCATTACATGTTTAAAAGTTCATATATATGTGAATAATAAAAGCGAGACGATTGATTCCATCGACACATGATATGTTATGTTATGTTCGCAAGTGTGACATCGGTATCGAGGTGGTAAATGTCAGGGGCATATGATTTGTAAACATAAGGGGGTTTGAGTGATTTCAAAATAAGTGTCTTGAATGTATACATATAAACGTGCATAAATATATATATATAAACGTGTACATGAATGCATGATATCTTGCCATTACTTGCCTTATTTAACTTATATATTATGTTGCCGTACTAACGAGCCATGAAGCAGTAAAGCTTACATCATATGGCAAACATTTGTTGTTTTTATACTATTTTCAGATGCCACCACTAATGAACTAAACTAGTTCATTAAGTGAAGTACTTAGTTTGATAAACTAAGTAGTTTATTAAAAGAAGATTCATTTGGAAAAGGCACAAAGGCAACAAAGCTAAAGAAGGAAAGTCTTCTCCTCCTCCCCATCTTTAATACACACGCCATATATATATATATACACTACATATATTTTCAGATTTTTTAAATGAAGGCACATACACATGTATTCCAACGTACTACCGACACGTTATATATTATACGTACGTACGTTAACGTCACACCAGTATACTTAACTCATATTTATGAGTATATTCAGGTCTTATATCATATGATATAAGATATGGTGATGACAAATCAAATACGACACGATAAAAGGTTCTAAACCGAAATTTGTCGTATCGGGCGAACACCGAAACTTCGCCAACGTGTCACGTACTTGCCAAAAATAAATGGCCAGCCCATATACATCAAAATATGATGTAAATTTCGTGCACATGACATAATAATCAGCCAAAAATACTTTCCATGTTGGCACACACAAATTACTCCACATTAAGGCCAAAATGTGAAGATTCCAAGTTTAATTTTTGTCACATGTTAATAGTACCACTTTAAACCAGCCAAGTGCTGAGATTTAAAGTATATATTATATGTATTATGTATAACATAATATATATAACATGTGCAAAAGTTGGAATTTAAATTAGAGAAAAATCGGGTAATCGATAAATATCGAAAATTCAGTTTTCTACGCACATAACATGGAACGTTTTTCTTGTACATCATGTGACACGTATCTAGACACTTTTTACATATGATATACATCTTAAAGTGTTCTAGAAAATTAAATTAAGGGCTGATTGGAATATTACATGTGTGTATTATTAAATGTGCACTATTTTACAAAGTTAACAAAAATAAATTTCAGCACATGTATACACATCATATAACGTCACATACAGCTGATTTGGAGCACATGTGGAGCTTTGTTGGCATATTGATTGGTCAAAGATCAATCATACATTGTTGGTGAATTGAAGAGAAAAGCTACAAATGGTAAGAATTCAACATATATCTCTCTTATGTCACATGCTAAAATTTTCAGCATACTAAACTTGAGCTGGCCGATTTTTAGGTCTTAAATGGGACATATTTTGTCATCTTTTATTAGGTGATTGATTAGAAGAAGATATGGTAAGGTTTTGAATATCATTTAAAATAAATAAATGGTGATATTCTACATATCACATGCTGAAAATTTTTCAGCATGTGTACAAGGTATATGGCCGAATTCTTAAGCCTATTTGTGTCCAAATTCATTTCTTAGTTGGTAGCAATACTTACCATAAATTGTTGATTCATTTTTATGATGAAAATTCAAAGAAAAATGGTAATGATTTGAACTTTATCCCCATGATGCACATGCTGAAAATTCAGCATGGCAAGACACCCTTAATGGCCGAAATTCTCACTTGAATAGGAAGGATTTCTTTGTCTTGCAATTTATGATGTAATTCTTGATTTATGGTATGATTTCATGATTGATTTTTGGCACATGGTAAAGTGTATATCTCAGATTTTTTTCCATGTCATCATGATGACAACGTTGAGCCAATAAGGAGGTGCCAAGTAAGCGAAGACTAAATGATGATCCAATAAGAAGATGCCAAGTAAGCAAGGCCTTGTCACAATGATGTCTTGCACTCTCTCAAGGACTTAAAAGATAATTTTCAAGAGGGAGACATACCATAGGGGGGACGGCTGCAACATTAAAAAGAGAAGAGAAGAGAGCAAACAAAAACAACTACAAGCATTGCATTTCAAAGAGATCAAAAAGCCAAGCTCTTCTTCTTCTACATCTTCTTTCTTTCTCTTTTCTTGTAAAGCCTATTGTTTTCATATCTTTCAATCTTGAATAGGCTTGAGATAAACCACCATTCATATATCTTTGTAAAATATTGATCAAGGAGTGATCAATCTTCACTCTAGCAAGGTGGTGGTGTTCGTGCGAATTGTACCTACAATACAAGGTTTGTAAAGAGTTGGAGTTAGGTGTAACTCTATCAACCCTGTGGTAAGGTGTACTGCGTGTGTGTGATTAGTGTGAACCAAGGAAGGTGTTCCTTGAAGACTGGAGTAGGTTGTTTATAACCGAACCAGTATAAAATTCTTGGTGCCATTTACTTTCTGCATTTACTTTTCAGTTACTGCACTGTTTACCCGTCTTGTTTGCATCTGTAAAAATAGTAAACGTTTTTCAAAAATTACGAAAATTTCCAGAAATATACTTACACGTTCTAGGGTTAATTTGGGACAAGTTTCAACCCTTTTGGATAAGTATAAGTCAATCAAACATCAAAAGTTCTGAGACTAGTGCAGTCTAATTTTCAGACTTGCAAAGGTTGAGACTTTGATTGTAGTTGACCTACTTCCCAAAAGAATTTTCCAAAACTGTTTCAACCCATTTAAATATAGTATATAAAGAGTTAGTGGTCAAATTTTCAGAGCATTTGGACATTCACACAAATAGGAATTAATTTTTCAAAACCATCTACCGTTTCTGGCAGATTTGCATAATCTGATTACCAACGGTTTTTGAAGGGGTTACAGGTTGAATTTTAATTTGAAATGTTTAGGGGACCCTCATAACATCTGAGGCTAAGTTCTCTCAAAATTTCATAATTTTTGGAGACCTCTAACCTAGTTTTAAAAACGTTTCAAAACTGGTCCTGAAAACAGAATCTGTTTTCAGAACTTGAATTGTTCAAGTTTAAAGAAATTTTGAAAAGCACACTTTCCGCACCATCTATTCAACCCCCCTTCTAGTGGTGCCTTGCAGATCCTACATGATTATGTTAAGGCCGAGTGTAACACAGGGTCTGGGACACGGGATCTCCATCTGACTGTGTTTATGGCGGAGTGTAACACCGGGTCTGGGATATAGAATCTCCTTCATAATGCGTCACTGTTAGCAGAAGTACATATGTTTATGATGTTTTATGTCGTACATGTACTATATGGAGATCAATCGGTATGTCGTGCGTTATTATTCTTATGAAAAGTGCTATAGCCAATTATGAAAATGTTACATCTTTATTTTATGAAAATGTCATGTTATGCAAGTTATGAAAATCACGTCATGTTTATGAAAAGTCATGTTTTATGCATTATGTTATGATCATGTCACCTTAGGGTTATGATTAAGAATTCCTTAAGTCTATGATGGTACTACAATGGTCAATGTGGTGTTTACGCATGAAAGTGTAGTACATATAAGATATGCGAGGATAGTATAAGTTATGGATAAGAATCTAAGTACAGATACTATATGGTATTATGGATTAAGTGGCACGGGATTATGCTACGTTATGATGTAAAATATTCCTTATTTACCTGCTTCCAGTTTACAGTTATGCTATACTGATTAAAATGGAGACGTGCTTATTATATTCGATATTCATGGTTATTATATTTTGTCACCCCGTCTTTCCATGTATGATCCACATGTCGTATCTAGTAAGACTACTTGCTGAGATTAAAAGTTGGCTATCGCTCATACTTGCCTTATTTATCACTTTCCAGATAACAGGTATCACTATACTGGCTTGTTGAGGACAGGCTAGATAGATTATTGTTAACGACGAAACATACCGAGAGATTTGCTTCGAAGGCGTTAGGTCTTGGTTTATGATGTATTTCAGAAGATTTTAGTATTCTGTATATTATGACTGATACAGATTATGATGTAGTGCATTGCATGTCGATTATAATTTGTTTATATTATGTTTCTTCCGCTTATCGATTCATTATTCATGTCGACATGCACATGTATAGTATGGATGCCTTGTACTCTTCATAGCAAAGTACGGCGGGTGCACTGGGCCAGAACTCTGGTTTCAGACGGGGCGCTACAATACATATATATATAATAAAATTCGGAGTCTTGGCGCTCCTTTATCAAATATATATATATATATATATATATATATATATATTAAGATTCAATCTTAGTGCTCCTTTATCATATATATACATATATATATATATATTAAGATTCAGTCTTAGTGCTCCTTTATCATATATACATATATACATATATATATATTTATTTTATATATATATATAATATATATATATAATAGATATATATATATATATATATGATTCTGAATATATATATATATTTTTTTCTGAATATATATATATATGTATATATAAATATATATATATATATATATATATATATATTTAGTCTTAGTGCTCCTTTATCATATATATACATACATACATATATATATATATATATATATATATATATATTTATAAAAACCAAAATTTTATTAGAATAAGCCATCTCTTTTGGCGGAGGAATACCTTATTACAAAAAAGGAAGAAGGTAAGAATAAAATATGCGATTATGAACATCCATATAATACATGATATGCCGCATTAAAACCTTGCCAAGTAAAACCACCCTTGTGGATAAAACCTTGACGAAGGAAAAAGCGTACATATTCATATATATGGAGTGTTGATATACACCATCGAATCCATCGAGTAAATGAAAAACATAGCAATCCTGTGGGTTGCACCAATGCACTAGAATGAGTATCTTGCCGAGTATCTTCGTCCGGAAATGACCCGTTGCTTTAGCAGCTCTCATGTAAGCGGGCGGTATATCCATGCCGAGCCAATATTGCAGCCATGCAGAAAAGAAAATAGTTGCTGAGTAAAGCAGAGATATTGTATGGATTGGATTGCTGGAAAAGAAACAGTTGAAGATCATAACACGCCTGCCAGCACAAACTAATGTGCCGGCCGCAAATACAAGACATGCCAAACCCTTCGGAAGAGTTGCAACAGGAGGTAAGTGTGTTGGCAAATAAGCCACGCCAATGGATACAACAGTCGTGTGAATGCTCCGGAGCCAAAGGAACCCATCATTGTGTTGGCAGGAAACATATGTCAAAGAATCATGAAAGTTATAAGGGGGCCTAACAATGTGTGCCGCTAGCCAACAGTGTAAGAGAATGTAAATCATACCGAGTCTGCCTGTACTGAATCGAGTACAGGCAGAGAGGACGTAAAACCGCCAATCCTGATGGAAAATGTGCGCTAAGCGAGCATGGTGGTCGCAACTCAGGGGTGCAGGGAAATGGTTCCGCCAAACAACACGTGTGGATGAAAAGAAAATAATGTAAGTGCGGAGAGTGAAGAAAATGTAGCAGTACAGCGATGGAATAGAAATCATACCATGCCTGCCTGTAACTCGAATGATATGGGCAGAATAACCGAGATACGCCAATCCATTAGGAAGACCTGATTGTCAGCTTGCGCGCAGATTCACTGATTTGAGATCAAGAAGTAATGATGCGCGTACCAAGGCTGGGAGATTATGACTGCTGAAGTATCCTGTCTCAGGGCAAAGCATTGCGTGCTGAGCTAAGTATTGTGCTGCCATATTGGTTTCTGGATACATATGTGTGATCTCCAATCCATGTGACTGAAGTAACGAGTGTAAAAGGTGCAGATGATAATTGCCAAAAATTCGCTGCGTGGTTTGTAGTCGCGACACCAAGTGCGCACAGTCGGATTCTATCATAAGTGATCGGCAGAATGGAAGAAAATATAAGAGACCAAATAAAGTTGCCTGAATTTCTGCCATCAATGGTGTGCATGGTGGCAGCCGGAAGGATATGGCACGCACACAATCCCCATGATGATTGCGCAATATTGCTCCCCCCGCAGCATATCGAGCACCAACTGCGGCGTCCACATTCAGCTTGTGTCTACCAGATGGCGGGCATTTCCATTTAACAATCTTGAGGCGAGGAGGTCGAAGGTCTGGGATCCAGGAAGGAGAAAGACTTGATCCTACTGTAAGCTTGGATCCCTGTATCTTGTGAATCCACATATTAATGTCAAAATGTATAGCATTCCGCAGCATGGCGGCCGAAAAGGATGTTGAATCCCCATATGTGAGCTGAGCATAAAGTTTCCAGATGTTTGAAACAGTGATAGCTGGTACAACTATTTTTAAAACTCCAGAGATTGATGATGTTGATGAACGATACCACCATGATAATAAGTATTGCCGTAGAGTGGACACTGTCGGCAGCAAACCCTGAAGTTCTGAAGCAAAAAAGGCCCAGATTGGAAAGATGCGATCACAATGTAGAAAGATGTGAGCAACTGAGGCTGAAGCTTGCCTACAAAAAGGACACTGTGTAGGGCACATCACAGTGTAGCGGCCAATATAGTCCTCAAAAGGCAAAGCAGAATTGAAGACACGCCATAACAAAAGTTTCGTGGATGGAGAGTGATGCTTGAACCAAATAAATTTTGATGATAGCTGCGTGGGGATGGATGTCCGGCAAACATTGTATGCTGATTTAAGTGTGAACTCACCTGTAGAAGACGGTGTCCACGAAAGGAATTGCCCCGAACCTGTCGTATGGGATATACACGTAGGATGTATGCGACAGATTAACTTCCATATCGCCGAGTCTGGAAGTCGTGGCACAAAATCACCTCTTCTGCCATACTTCATATGCATATAGTTACTCCATAAAGTATCATTTTTATGATATGTCCACCATATTCTGCAATGATATGCTTGTTGTAACTGAATAAGGTCTCGAAGACCCAGACCTCCTTCATCAATAGGATGTGTAATTTTGGACCATGATACCCAATGATGATGGTTGCCCCAAAAGAAAGAAGCCATTTTTCTATTGATAATGCGGATGACTGATTTTGGTAAACCACCTGCTGCTAAAATATGTAATGGAAGAGCAGCAATCACTGAGCGTAGCAGGACTAATCGACCAGCGTGTGTAAGGAGTCTGGTGTGCCACCCGTGTAAACGATCCTCCATCTGTTGCAACAGGGAGGTGCAGTACATTGCTCTATTAATACCTTTGTGTAGATAGGAACCTAGATACCGAAAAGGAAGAGAAGAGAGCCGCATACCAAGAATTTCCTTAAAGACTCGTTTCTGATGTGAGGCAACATTTGCCGAAGGGATGAAATTACTTTTGTGATAATTAACCTTTTGTTCAGATGCTGTTTCGTACTGAGTTAAGAATGCTCGAAAATGACTAAGGTTACGTTGTGTGCCTCGTAGAAAAATAAGTAAATCATCAGCATATGCCAAGTGAGTGATAGCAAAGGGAATACGCCCCAGCCGAAAAGATTGGATGTGTCCTGGTGCAGTAAGTGACTTTAAGCCCCTGCTAAAGCCTTCAGATGACAATATAAATAATAGCGGAGATAGTGGGTCACCCTGCTTTACACCTCGAAATGGGCGAAACTGTGGTGATGGTTGGCCATTGATTAAAACTGATAACCGAGTGGCACTAAGATGATTAATAACCACTCGTATGAAAAAATCCAAAAAGCCAAATTTACGCAATAAAAGCTCCAGGTATTCCCATCTTACCCTGTCAAACGCCTTCATCATATATAATTTCAAGCATAATTGAGACCCCCCTTTATCCATCATATGTATCATCTCCTGTGCTAATAATAATTGTGTCGAGATATCATGTCCCGGTAAGAATCCTGTTTGCTCCGGAGCTATTAATCGCGGCAAGAGCGTCCCGAGGCGTGTGGTAAGTATACGAGTACAGACCTTACTCAAAAAATTCGTCAGACAAATGGGGCGAAAGTCACTAAATGTTTGTGGAGATTGTATCTTCGGAATCAACGTAATCAATGCACTGACCATGACTGCTGGTTGCGGAACTCCCAGAAAAAACTCCTGCACTGCTTTTAGAACATCCGAATGTATAATGGTCCAGCATGAGCGAAAAAAATACCGTGAAAACCATCTGGTCCTGCGGCACTTTGAGGATCTAAACTCCACACAGTTGTCTTCACCTCTGTCTCCGACGGAAGCTGAGTTAGCATGAGATTGTCATGCTCAGATAGTAAACATGGAATGTACGAAAGAATCTCCGAGTGATTGTGCGTTGCCTTCCGTGTAAATAAAGCAGTATAGAACTCAACGGCAGAAGCCATGATATCATCCGGAGTAGTAAGGAGAATTCCCTCAGAGTTTCGGATTTGCTGTATACTAAGCTGCGTGCGTCTACTTTTAACAAGGGAGTGAAAATATCTAGTATTAGCATCTCCTTCATTTAACCATTTAACCCTTGCCTTCTGCTTCCAGAACTGCATTTCATAGTTTGAGGTAAGCAAATAATCCGCCTTGGCCTTATAATAGGCATGCCGCGTATCCTCCGTGGGTGTTGCATCCCATCGGCTTTCTGCATGATTCAGCAAATCTTCTGCATGCTTCAGATTGCTGAAAATATTTCCAAAGACATCTTTATTCCACCTTTGTATATCTTTCTTTAAAGCAAATAATTTTCGATAAAAACCATACATGCCACCCGTTGTTGGATAGGATTGCCAAGCATGTTGTACATAGGATTGAAAATCTGAATGATGTAGCCATGCATCCAAAAATCGAAAGGAGCGACGGGATGGTGGTGACGTCATTTTGCATAGCAAAAGGAGTGGAGTATGATCTAAAGTCGTCCGAGGCAAATGAGTTAACTGCAAGCTTTCAAACCGATCTTGGAACATGGAGTTGACAAAAATCCAGTCTAAACGTCGTCGAACTCGGCCAAGACCCCTGCCATCTGCCCATGTAAACCGGGTTCCATGATAGGGGGGCCATAAGAGAACAGTCTTCGATACACTCATTAAAATCCTGTAACGATGTCAGAGCTGGAGTGGATCTGCCGCTGTGATCTTCCAGAGAACGGAAAGTATTGAAATCACCCCCCACTAGCCAGGGTAATTGCAATGTGGTATTGAAGTCACACAAGGATTGCCAAAGTACATGACGCTGAGAGGGTGTATGTTTCGCATAGACCAATGAAAGGACAAAATTATATTGCAATGATAGTGACTGTAATGTAAGATGGACAACCTGATCCTTGTCCTGCATGTCAAGCAAACGAAACTCATTATCCCGCCAAAAAAACCAAATATGTTCAGACTGCGAAACATAAGCCTGCGAGAAACCAAGACGTAAGCCATATCCCGTTATCTGTGATGGAGTATGTTTAGGTTCGATCAAAGCAAGTAGATTCAATTTATGTTCGCGAATCAAATTACGTAACCGGGGCAGAGAGGCACGCATGCCTCTAATATTCCAGATTAATATATTCATTGAGTTAGGGTAGAAGAACTTCCCTGAATAATGTGCGATGCACTACGTGTCAAGATGGTGGATGGCGGCAAAGGAGGAAGATCCTTGCGGGAGCGACGCTTACGGCGTGGGACCACGGGAATAAACACAGCGTCTGCCGCAGGGTCCTGCATTCGCGAGATTAGTAACTCGTCATCCGGTGAGGGCTGCATGAGCTGCATGCGGCGTGCCACATCAGCTGGAACCATCGAGATATCCTCTACGAGTGTGTCAGTAGGCAAATCAGTGTCGGACACATGCCCAATATCGTGCTGCGTGGTATCAACTGGTATAGGATAATCCGCTGCATCACAGAACTCATCTTGCAGCGTAGCATCAGGAGCATGGTGAGTAGGCAACTGGACGGCATCACCTGAGTCATAGTCCGCAGCGTCCAAATCATCTGAGACATGTGATGGATCAACCGTAGGTAAAGGAGGCTGTTCACTTTGATCCATTAGGCCTGCAACATTAATGGAGCGATCCATATGGTCTTTGACATCATTGTTTCTCTCATGCGCCGAAGGATGCGCAGTTGATTTGCGTTTAACTGGGGTCCACCGCGTTTTGGGATGGCGAACGGGGGGAGGCGGGGGGATTCATCTTACAGTCGGTGATTTATGAGGATTTGCCAAAATATTGCACTGCATGTCATAGATTAGGGCATGATCACTCATCCTGTGATCCAAAACAGCCATCGGCGTCGGTTATTCCACCACCTCCACCGCCGCCTCCATCCCGACCGCCAAAACAAAGATGGACTCCTGTCAAGAACAAGTCGGCTGCCATCCCTACTGCGAAACCTTCGCAGCCAGCTCAGATGACCACGTTGCCATCATCACCACTTGTGGATCCACAACAATCTGATCTTCCGTCAGTTATACCTCCGGTGGAAGAGGCCCAGCTGAATGACCAAACAACTAATTCGATCCTCAATCTTGAGCCACATGTGGCGGAAGATCGACAGACACATGATGCGTTTTGTGATGCTTCGGATCATCATTTACCAGACGATATCACCCATACAGATCTTGGACATTTGTCAGACACAGAATTGCCAGATGAGGATCCGGATACTGGCCCACTTATTGTTCCCACAGAAGTCTCTCGTCGCATGCAGAGGTTAGATTCCTCACCAGAGGATGACATATTGATATCTCGGTTAAATGATCCGACAGAGGAGTTGCCGTTTGTACCAGTTGTCCCGCGTCGGAAACGACGCGCAAGAAAGGATTTGCCACCGTTACCGCCATCTACCGTCCTCACACGTAGCGCATCTCAGATCATTCAGGGAAGTGTTTCAAACTTTACTCAATGAATATATTAATTTGGAATATTCGAGGCATGCGCTCATCGATGCCTCGTCTACAGCAGTTGATAAGGGAATATCGTATTCATTTACTTGCTTTAATAGAACCTAAACACACCCCAGCACAAATAAATCGATTTGGTTTACGACTAGGTTTTTCACACAATTATGCTTCACAGTCAGAACATATTTGGTTTTTCTGGAGGGATCATGAATTTCGCTTGATTGCTACGCAGGATCAAGATCAAGTATTACACATGACTCTTTCTTCAATATCACAGCAGCATGATTTTGTTCTCTCTTTAGTCTATGCAAAACACACAACAACTCAGCGTCAATGTTTATGGCGGGAGTTATGTGATTTCTCTGCGGGGTTACAGTTGCCTTGGTTAATTGGTGGAGACTTTAATATTTTCCGTACACTGGAGGATCATCAGGGTCGCTCCACACCTTCGCTGTCTGCGATGCAGGATTTTAATGATTGTATTGAATCATGCGCACTTATGTCCCCGCCGTATCATGGCACGCGATATACTTGGGCAGAAGGACGTGGTCTTGGCCGTGTTCGGAGGAGACTAGACTGGACATTCATTAATTCTCTGATGCATGATATGTTTGACATCCTGAGACTCACTCATTTACCACGGGCGACATCAGATCACACCCCACTTTTGATACAATGTCAGTATACTACCCCACCTATCCGTCGCGCCTTCCGTTTTCTGGACGCATGGCTGCATCATTCTGACTTTCATGCGTATATGCGGCAGACCTGGCTCTCGTATCCAACAACAGGTGGCATGCGGGGTTTCTATAATAAATTGTTTGCTTTAAAGAAGGATCTTCAGCACTGGAATAAGCATATATTTGGAAATATTTTCAGTATGTTAAAACATGCAGAAGACAATCTTAATGCTGCAGAAAATCATTGGGATGCGACTTCGACTGAGGAAGCGCGTGAGGCTTATTACCAAGCAAAGGCTCAATATTTGCTTGCATCCAAATATGAGTTATTATACTGGAAACAAAAGGCTCGAGTTAAATGGTTCCAAGAAGGCGATGCTAACACGCGCTATTTCCAATCTTTTGTTAAAGGTAAACGCTCACAACTTTGCATTCGCCAACTACAAAATAGACAGGGCACAGTGTTGACAAAACCGGCAGATATTATGTTAGAGGCAGTTGAGTATTATAAAGATTTATTTGCCCAAGCGCCGACCTTCAATCATGAGGATTTACTATCACATATCCCGACACTGCTCACGGATGAGGATAATATAATGCTTACGCAATTGCCATCAGAGTCAGAGGTCAAACAAGCGGTTTGGAGTTTGGATCCGCAAAGTGCACCAGGCCCGGATGGATTCCATGGTAATTTTTATCGTTCATGTTGGTCAATAATTCATTTGGATGTACTAAAAGCGGTGCAGGAATTTTTCATTGGTGTTCCCCAGCCGCCTGTCATGGCAAGTGCATTACTGACGCTTATACCAAAAGTACAATCACCGCAGACATTTGGTGATTTTCGTCCGATTTGTCTTACAAATTTTATTAGCAAAGTTTGCACTCGGGTTCTTGCCTCTCGGTTGAATCGTCTACTACCCACTTTAATATCGCCGGAACAAACAGGTTTTCTTGCGGGTCAGGATATATCAACCCAGGTACTTTTGGCTCGTGAAATGATTCATCAGTTAGACAGGGGAGGACCACAGGTATGTCTAAAATTAGATATGATGAAGGCTTTTGATCGGGTGAGTTGGGAGTATCTTAAATTACTTCTTCGCAAGTTTGGCTTCTCAGAGTTTTTCATTCGGATTATTATCAACCATCTCAGTGCAACGCGGATGTCAGTACTAATCAATGGTCAACCCTCGCCATATTTTCAGCCCTTCAGGGGAGTCAAGCAGGGAGATCCCCTATCTCCATTGCTGTTTATATTATCTTCAGAGGGATTTAGTAGAGGGCTGAAGGCTCTGGTTGCCGCAGGCAATATTCAGTTGTTTCGGTTGGGTAGAGTCCCTTTGCAGATTTCACATTTGGCATACGCGGATGATTTGCTTATCTTCTTACGGGGTACACAGAGAAATTTACGACGATTCCATGCGTTTCTCACCACATATGAACTGGCTTCAGGTCAGAAGGTAAATTTTCATAAAAGCAATTTCATACCGTCATCGAACATGACGGCTGGGCAATGTCATATTATAAAAGGAATTCTTGGCATGCGCTTATCATCCTTACCTTTTCGGTATCTTGGCTCTTTCCTGCATAAGGGCATTCCACGGGCTTTGCACTTTTCGTCCCTATTGCAGCACGTAGATGACCGAATAAATGGCTGGCATTCTCGTCTTCTATCTATGGCAGGTAGACTAGTACTATTACGTTCTGTCCTAGCAGCGCTACCACTACACATAATGGCGGCAGGCGGTATGCCTCAATCTGTCATTCGTATGCTTGATAGAAAGATGTCAGCATTTTATTGGGGGGAGAGACATCATTGGGTTGCATGGAAAGACATTACTACCCCAGTTGAAGAAGGTGGTTTAGGCCTACGTAATCTTCGCGACTTGCAGCAGGCATACCAATGCCAAATTTGGTGGAAATACCAATGCCATGACACTTTATGGAGTACATATATGCATCATAAATATGGACGAAGGGGTGACTATATTCCCAGGCTCACAGATTCCCCAGTCTGGAAATCTATATGTCGAATTCATCACACTTGTCTTTCTCATACAACTGGATTGGGCACATTCCTATCATGGACAGTCACACCTTCGGGAGAATTCTCGCTAAAATCAGCCTATGATATTTGTCGCACACCACGGCCTACATTAATCTCGACTAGGTTTATCTGGTGTAAGCACCATACTCCTTCTATTCGACTACTTTTATGGCGCATATTTCATTCAGCCCTTCCATTTGAAGATTATATAGGCCGCTACTCCTTGGTGCGTCCAACTCAATGTCCTTTCTGCAAATCTCATTCCGCCACGGTAGACCACATATTTATTACATGTTCCCGCATCCGATTTTTCTGGAGCTTTTTCGCTGGTGAACTCAATGGAGTGCTGCCGTCAACCCTGTCTCTTCGGCAATACCTATTGGCATGGTGGTATCGGTCCAACTCCACATCTCTGTCAGGCGTCTTGCGGATAGTGCTTCCTGGGATAATATTATCCAACATTTGGCGTCTTTATGCACAGCTGACTTATGGAGATACCACTCTCTTCTCTACATCGGCATTACGTAATGCCATTCACTTTGATATTCACGTGTGGATGACTCAGATACAGGGATCCAAGCTAGCAGCAGGCCCATCACCTTCTCTTCCTTGGCTTCCTCGGTTTCGTCCTCCCCGACTTTGCATTATAAGATGGCAAACACCTCCTTCTGGCCGACTCAAACTGAATGTCGACGCTGCGGTAGGTCAACATTATGCTGCGGGTGGTGGAATATTGCGTGATCATAATGGTTCTTGCATCCGGGCCCTCTCATTTCGGCTACCTTACTGTACGCCTTTGCAGGCCGAGACTCAGGCCACATTTTTTAGCCTGCTGTTTTTCCTTCCATGTTATCGTTCACTGATTGTCGAATCCGATTGTGCCCAACTGCTTGCCTGTCTTGGCAAGTCAAGACGGCCAGCGGGTCATTATCATCTTCGGCAGCTACATGCTCTCATCCGTCAACATCGACTGGAGGTAGTGCATACATATCGGGAAACTAATATGCCTGCGCATTATCTTGCACAGCATGCGATGTTGCAGCCTATCACGGGGGTGTATAGCGGTTCCACCCTTCCTCCCCTGGTCAGGGCCTCGGTTTCGTTGGATCTTTCCTCAGCAGCATTGCGTGTGACATGAGCTTCACTATTATATTATGAGTTACAATTCTTGGAATTACTCTGCCCGTGTACGATTAGTCACGGGCAGGATCGGTACGCCTTGTATCTACTTCACATGCTGCTGTTTCTTAATATTTATTCTATACATTTACACTTGTTTTATTGACATGCATCATGGCTACTGCGATGTTTTGGAGGATCCTTTCGCGTATGATTTCAGCCCTAGCAAATATACAGTCTTCCATATGGATTGGCCATGTCAAATTCTTTCTGCCTGTACTCCATTCAGTACAGGCAGCCTCGGTACGTTTTCCTTTCTCTCGCATCCATGGTCTATTTACAGAATCCTCAGCAAGCTGACATTGTGTACTTTGCATGATGAATATCTTACACTGGACAACTTATACATCTCGCTAATGGCAATGGGCCTTGATTCTTATGGCGCGTGTATTGCTGCACATTCACTTATGAGGGCTACATGGATGCTTTTCCACCTTCGAAATTTTGTTGTCGATGATTTCAGGGTCTTCCATATGGATTGGCTCTCCTACAATCACCCTGCCTGCACATCAGCTGGTGCAGGCAGGTTGGGTATGTACTCCTTACTATGGCTTGGTTGCTCTGTTTTCTGCTGTCTTTTCTACATATTTCACACATATATTTACTTGTCTACTGCATGGACGGTCCGCGTGATTTGGATGATATGGATGATCAATACAATCTGGATGCCTACTCACTTGTACGCGGATGATATCCGGACCGAGCAACACAATGGCACGCTACATTACCAAACAGTCCACCTCAAGCTTTCTCTTCTCTTCACCACGATTCGCATACATTATTTGCAAACAGCAACACATACAACTTCTTTGTATATTGTACTGAACAACATCGATATCAGTGACAGTCGTATAAATATGCACGCTTTTTCCTTCGCCAAGGTTTTATCCACAAGGGTGGTTTTTCTTGGCAAGGTTTTAATGCGACATATCATATACGACTGGAGATATCATATCATTAGCTTCCTGATTCATTTATTTGCGTATTCAGACATTTGTACAAAGGTTTTCCTCCGCCAAAAGTGAGGCTTCCTCTTTAATAACATAATTTTTCTAAAAAAAAAAAAAAAAATATATATATAGATATAGATATATCACATTAACATTAAACCTTCACAATCATATATACATATATACACACACACACATATATATATGCATTCATATACCTCATAAAATCCTTTGTCAATTGTGTATATATATATATATAATGATATACCAACCAGCCCCCACATAACAATATTATAATCTCCTCCCACATACTTTCGCTCTCCATAATTTACCCGGCAGTAAACAACAAATACAAAAAATAGCATATGCACATATTTCATCTAAAATCAAAATACTATTTCTATAAAGGAAAGGAAAAGCTTTACTTTTTGCCACTGACAACAACAATCTACCACATCTATCCATGGGAAAAATTTACACATTTTATTAATGCCTATGTGGACAACAATAGTTTGCAACATGGTTGGTTTGTAAGGAAAGATATTCTACTTACATCATATTCCACGCTCGCATCATTACCACGCACATTCGAGGTGTTCTTCTGACGGACTTCACACTTCCAACATTTCGACCTTCAACCGATGGTGGACCCTAATTGGCTACATTGGAGATTCATCCTCATGCTGCTCCAGATTGTATCTTTCATTATCATTGCACATTACATTCGTGGGATTGCACAATATCAGCTATGCAACAATATAAATATGCACGCTTTTTCCTTCGCCATGGTTTTATCCACAAGGGTGGTTTTACATGGCAAGGTTTTAATGCGACATATCATATATTGTTGCACTTTCACAACCCACATGTACCTCTATTACTTGTTTTCATATGATGACATCATACTCATTGTTGTAATAAGGCTTTCTCCTCCGCCATAAGTGAGGCTATTTAATATACCACACATTTTACTTAAAAAAAATATATTCGGCAACTCACATATAAACATATACATAAATAATCAACCATCTATTAAATAATCAACCATCTATGGAAAACACAAGTATACGAATATATGATCCAAAGTTAATACTAAAAGTATAGACATAAGTTTTACAAAATCATAGCAAATATAGATAGGATACTTGTCAAGAAATTGTCTTTCTTTTTTTTCTTTCTTCTGGAGCAGAAACCAGGGGGTTTTGTCAGCCTTGCTGCCGTGATTCCTTTGAGAGAATTCAGGGAGATATGTGAGGGGCTGCCGAGGGTAGCGGAGGGGAATTAGGATGAAATAATTTGTGTTATATATGTGTATACATAGATCTAGGTTAGGTGTAATCCTAATAGAATTACGACTTTAAGTTCTAGTTAAACTCTATCTTTTCTTATTCTTTTCCTATCTAATTAGGGTATTATATTTTGGCTTTAATTTCTTTATTATTATTATTATTATTATTATTGTTATTGTTATTGTTATTGTTATTGTTATTGTTGTTATTATTATTATTATTATTATTATTATTATTATTATTATTATCATCATTATCATTATTATTATCATTATTATTATTATTGCTCCCGCGGACGCGAGGCATAACAGACCTCTCCCTTACAATGAGTTTCATCCTCAAAACTTGCTTATTACGTGATCAATAACTTAATGTGGTTCTACTTCATATGTGTGCCCCTCAACTAATCGTCACTTAAGTCTAAGTCATTTCTTAATTTCTAAGATCATGCTTAGAGTATAATCATCACTTATGTCTAAAATCAGTACTTATAGCCAAGATCAACTCTTAATCAAAATCGTCATTTATGTCTAAGATCGTGACTTATGGACAAAATTGCCACTTAAGTTCTACAAGCATGGCCTAAATCTACAATTCCGCCGTGGATCTAGAGTCATGCTCTGATACCAACTGTAGCGATCCAACCCGAGCCCTTGTACTCCAAATGACTCACCCGCCATATCTTGTTAAGAAGAATACAAGGCGTCGACACATTCTGTTGTACCCTGCAAAAATCGTACTAAACTAGAACCCGTATGCTGCGACGTAATAAGTAAGCTCTCCAAGTTGCATTTTATTCAGTTACCTTAGTGGTTCTGTATCTAAACTTTCTTTGAGATAGGTGCAATATAATTACACAAACGGATGTCGTAGAGCGCGTGAAACGGCAATCTAGCCCTCCAAGACTTAGCAAATTCGGTTAGTGGGCCTTGGAGGATCTTAGAATAATTTCCATTTCATAAGAAGATTAGCCCAAGTAGTTTCCTCAAAGCAAGACTCACAACCTACACTATAAATTAGATGTTAGGAGCAATATCATATTTATATGAATAAATCAATGAGTGAAAAGACAATAATGACCTCCAAGCCTTTGTAATTTCGGCCACAAGAACATTGATCAACCTTGAAATAAAGTCTTATTAAAATCATAATTAAATAAAATAAATAACATTATAAATTATATAAGTTGGGATATGATAAATAAGAAATGACTAAAATACCCCCCAAAGACCCCCAATTTTCGGCCATACCCCAAGGATTCTAGAATCCTCCACATATGTCCACATAATTCTTAGACTAATTAACTAAATAATAATTAAAATATAAAACAAGCATGCATGCAAAATAAAACAATAAAATAATAAGGCATGCAAGAAAGAAATAATAAAAAAATTATTAAGGAAAACATGCATGGGAGACAAAAGCTTGTAGCCTACAAGCCTAGGCCTTCCTTTCTCCCCCATGCTGCTGAATTTTCCCCTCCCATGCCCCTCTAGATTCTTTCTAAATATTGCAACCCACTACATTTCATCTCCATCTTGAATTTCCTCTCAAGCAAAGCCAAGCAACACTTAGCAAGATTTCCATCTTCCTCCACACCCACACAAAACTTTCGGCCCTCCCTCTTGGAGTCAAGAAATCAATTCAAGTTTCATCTACAATCTCAAGGAGTGTTTAGGTAAGCTTCATCTCAAGCTCATTAAGTAAATTCATCATGCAAAATGATAAAGCTCACAAGGGTGTTGTTTTTTTCTCCACAAACCGTGACCTCCCTTTTGGCCATCGGTGCCAAGATTTCAATCTCTTAGGTGGTGCAACCTTTGGATAGTTGAAGCTTCATTCAAGGTCTCATTTTTTGGTAAGATGTTCTAGCCTCAAATAAATTCTATTTTCACTATAGAATGAGGACTAACATTCTTCCTTCCTCTTCTTCAAAACCGTGTGTTCAAGAAGTGAAGGAGGAGAAAGATTTCAACTCATTCCATCCAAAATCCAAGCTAAGACAAAAGATTTAGCTTGAAGAGGCAAGTATACGCTAATCTCTCATGATTTACTTAAAGAATTAGGGGCTTGAATGGCTAGAAGTTCCTAAGATGTGATCTTTAGTTGAATATCTTAAGTTCAAGATTGTGTTTTAGTGATTCCTTAAGAACTATGCCTTGCATGTGATTAACTCTTTCAAAGATGGAATCTTTCCTTACATGCAAAATGTTATAAGGCTGTTTTGGGATGAGTTAAGGTTCAACTAAGTGACCTTAGACAAGAATGGATCTTGGATGAAACTTAAGAATCATCAAAGTGACATGCAAGTGCTAGTTGTAATTTTACAAGCTTACTTTGTAGGATTTAAGATGAACTAGCATGAGAGTGTGTTGCATGTCCAAACAAATGTTGTAAATTTTGTGTGTGACACCTCATCACTTTCGGCCCTAGTGGTGAAGATGATGATAAGTCTTGGCTTCAAGAAAGAACACTTGTTTTGGAACAATTATGATACTTGTTATGTTCAAACCACCTACTGTTTTGGTATGACGCAAAGGTGACCCAATAAAAAGAATAAAATCTGAATTTTCATGGGAAAAAGGTGTATGTGGTGACCAATAAGCTATTTCATAAGAATAAGACAAATTGTGGACATTTGACATGAAAGAATGGCCAAACACCAAACCACTAGAACTGGGCAGAATTGACCATGTTTTGAATAGTTTAAAGATGGATCTTGTAGATCTTCAATAAAGTTTATTTTTGGTACAAAGTTAGCCTTATGTGTGTAGCAAATATGAAAGTTGAAACTTTGATAAAATAAGCTACGGATTATTTTTAATAAAAGATTTGGTGGAACTGCTCAGGCTGGAAATTCTGGAACTTGGCAGAATGGTATAACGTATTGAATGACTTGAAAAGAGATCTTGTAGATGTTCAATAAAGCTGATTTTCGTTGTGGTGACAGCCTTGTGGGTATAGGAAATATGAAAGTTGGAATTTTAGTAAAATGAGTTGTGAAATATTTTTAATAAAATATTTGGTAAAACTGCTCAGACTGGAAAGTCTGGAACTGAGCAGAACAGTACATCTTTTTGATTGGCTTAAAAAGGGACATTGTAGATGTTCAGTAAATCTGATTTTTGGCGTGGTAGCAATCCTATGTGGGTAGTGAATACGCAAGTTATAATTTTGGTAAAACAAGTTGTGGATTATTTTTAATGATTTAATTAGTAAAACTGCTCAACTGAAATCACTGGAACAGAGCAGAAATTAAGTAACGGGTTACTGGACTCAGAAATGGACCTTAGGAACATGAAAATGGCTAATTTTCGGTAGAATGTTAGTTTCACATGTTTATGACGTGTGAGTTGGAATTTTGGAAAAAGAAATCATGGTTTTGCCACAAGTGAGTTTTTAGTAAAATGGGTCAGTCCAGTTTCAGCACATGACCTGTTTCAGAAAATTAATTAAATGAGCTCTTTAAGGTTATTGGATTGATCTCGAAATTTTATGACAATCACCTAAGACATAAAGGAGTAAGATCATAAAAATTAATCAAGTTGGTCTTAATGTTTTGGTGGGTAAATATGGACATGAAGTGGATGTATTAAAACTGGAAATTGGGCTGAACAGGGGGTTAATTATAAAAGGCCCAATTTGATGGATTTGGATCTATATACACAGTTTGGGCTTGTGAATATTAATCCTTAGGGAGGTTATTATATTTTCCAGGTTATGGTCCAAATAATTAAGGTTTTAGGGCCTCAAAAGATAAGGTAATGTGGTGATTATACCGCAGAATTCAGCATGTACACTCGATGATGATTGGATGATTTAAGGACTTTATTCGTCTTAGGAAGTTACGAAAATTTTTACGACATGTACATAAGACCCCCACCAAACGCATGTATGACAAAAGATTATGGAAATGGACACGATTGGTTAGCTTGACTGCCCCATGAACATGAAATAAAAATATGGAAATATTTAGGTTCGAGATCATGCTTATTGACACGTTATAAGAAATGTTTACGACTATTCACGTCATGACTTGCATTGCATATCACTACATGTATCATGCATGATCACATGCCACATGAATCTGATTTTATGGATTTTACTTATGCAAACAAGTTGTACAAGCGACCATGTTTTCGTTATACATGAAAGTTTTATGGTCCCATGTTTTTAAAGAAAGCTTCATGACTCCTTTGCTGGCCAAGCATGCGACTAGCCGACTTCAGACCCGGGATTAATTGGTCTGTTGACTGATATGTTCTGGACCCGTTCAGATCCGAGGTTAATTGATCTGATACATGTTCTGGACCCGTTCAGATCCGGGGTTAATTGATCTGATGCATGTTCTGGACCCGTCCCAGGCCCGGGGTTAATTGGTCTGTTGATATGTTCTGGACCCGCTCAGATCCGAGGTTAATTAATCTGACACTCTGTTTTATGACACGTTATTTTATGGGACGAAAATGATGTTTTGACATGACACGACATCATGTATTGTATTTTGCATAGCTCACGAGCATGTAGACATGTTGCATGTTACAGTTAATGGTTAATAAGTTATTATTGGTATAGCACTACCTAAGATTATGCATAAGCTATAACGTCAAGCAAACTCAGGATTAAAGACCAGGTATGAATTATTATTTGAGGTTTTCGGGGCATTACATTCATGTTATAATTCTTTATGTATTTCATGGTAGTTTATTGTATTCTTGCTGGGTGATTTTTATCAGTCACCCTTTTATTTTTCCCCAGAGCCAGAAAATGCTAAGACTGAGTGGATCGAGGATGAGCCGAGAGTACCATATCCCGTAGGCAAGGAGATTTGAAGAAGGCAAAGCTTAAGGACTTTTGTGCGGTCATGACGTTTGTATTATGAACTATGTTAAACTCTTTGGGGGTATATGTGATGTGTTTTGTGGACTATTATTTTTGGGGGACTCGGTACTTTTGTGATGTACGTTTAATTTGAAAAGTTTTAATTCTGCCTAAATTTTACTACCATGTTAAATGTTAACATGAGAGTCCATGGCATAAGTTATGGATTTTCGCGTGTTATGCATGACGCTTTGTACTCTCCTTAGTGAGGTACGGCGGGTGCACCGTATTCGGACGCGGTCCGGGTGCGGGGCGCTACACATTCATTTACACGTCAACATAATAACGTAAATCGATGTTAGAGGAAGTCATAAAAATTAAAACCTAAAAATAATCATCATCGTTACTATCTATATCTTGGTAAATCTAAACCGATAAAATGGTCAACGTTGATAAACACTAAATCTCCAAAATATATAAACCTCGAATATCAAAATAACTACCTCATCTAAATCCTCGAAAGTCTCATCGAATATCCTCAGTCTTGAAATCTCCAGTCCCTGATCATCCATGGTATACTAACTCCTTTACCTGTCTATTTGCAAAAATGATTGATAGAGGGAGGTGAGCGACATACATCGCCCAACAAGTAACCTGCCTATATTTACCATGGGATCATACACGGAGAAGCAAGTGTAATACAATAAATTTATAACGATATGAAAAATATCATGCTCTCTTCGCAAATAAAGTTTACATTTCTACCCCTATACAAATCAAACAACAAAAGCACACACAACTAAGTCAGCAACACACAAGTGTTAGTACAATCAAAATCGATGATGCAGTTTCAAAACTGATGCAATGCGATAAAAATCAATTTCCGATATTCAAATTCGATTTCCAAAATATCCATTTTCTAATTTCCAAATCCAATTTCAAATGTTCAATATGATACGATATGGTACGATGATCGTTACGATACGATACAATGTTCGATACGATATGATATGATATTTCGATCATTAATACCTATACGATTTCGATGCAATGGCCATTGCTCTTACCTTATAAATGACTTATATCGCAAGACTTACGAATTGATCCCCGAATGGTCAAAAATGCACAGGCGCTCCATCGAAATAGTCAAATATGCTTGGGCGCTCCAATTGACAGTCAAATATGCCCGGACGCTCCTTTTGTCTGGGACCAACCTGGCTTACCGATATATTTCCTTTGTAATGGTGACTTTCAAAATATTCGATGCAAATTTCAATATGATTTTCAAATATCGCTTCGCTTTTCCAAATACAATTTCAAATGTCAACTATCCAAAACAATTTCCAAATGCTCTATGTTTCAAATATTTTCCAAACGATCAATTTCGATCAAGTCAAATATAATAAATTCCAATCACATCCAATATAAATATACAAATACTCAAATTCGATCACATATCAAATTACGATATCGATTTCCTAATAACCAGCACTCACATGTACGTATATACACATATATGCCAACGACCATACATGTGCATATACATGCATATACATACACGCATCTCCCGTGACCCATTTGTCCCCCAAAAACGATACAAATCACCGATTTATTTCACATAAAATCATAACCTCTAGCCCCTATACTTATTAAAATCAGATCATAGCTTAAGCCACAAAAAAACCCACCGTGGCCGGACATCCCTTCAACCAAATCCTCCATTCGGCTAGCATACATATTTCACACATAATTTATAATTTGAATGCATACATATTCCTAGATTCATATATATATTTCTTGGTCATAAAATTCATACTTTCTTTAGCTACATGTAAGTATACAACCTCAGCCCTCAGCCGACCACACGTCATCCACTTACAAAAAATTTCTTCGGCAGAAAAAAGTTAAGAAAATAGTAATTCTATAACAAATGAATTAGTAGCAGATTCAAATGTTAATACTCCTATAGCTAGTAGAACTCGGAATAAACAAAAAGAAGTCACTTCTTCAAAAATTAATAATTTAGAAGAAAATGAATCTTCAAATAATTTTGATAATTCTGATAGCTCAGATAGTGAATTAAGCAAAGCATATGAACAATTCCAGAATAATAATTCAGATGTGTATGTAGAATCATTGTTTCTCCTCTTTTTAAAGAGTTTTTGAACATTCTCCTTGACATTCTTTATTATAAGGTTTATATGGATCATTATCAAATTGTTTACAGAAAGTTCCTAATTCAGACTTAGTCTGGCTTAATTCTTTTTTTAAACCACTTTGTAATCTTATATTTTGACATAATCTTAGTCCTTCTTTTTGTATAAAACTTATTAATTCTCCATAGGTATAATTTGAATAAGAAATTATTTGTTGTCCTGAATTTTCTCTAATTTTATTCCTAACTTTTCTCCTAATAAATTTGGTAATCCTGCAAGGAATTTTTCCTTCCAGAATGGCTGATTGGAATCTGATCTAATCATGACTCTGATTAGAAAAGTATTTTTAAACCATTGAAAATCACTAAGTTTTCTACATCTTAAATTTGTTAATAATTCAGCATTTTTATCTTTTATATGTGATGGGTCACCTATAAAATGTAAAGATATACATAATATATATATATATATATATATATATATATATATATATATATATCACATTAACATTAAACTTTCACAATCATACATATATATACATATATGCATTCATATACTTCATAAAATCCTTTGTCAATTGTTTATATATATATTTATATAATGATATACCAACCAGCCCCCACATAACAATATTATAATATCCTCCCACATACATTCAGTCTCCACAATATACCCAGCAGTAAAGAACAAATACAAAAAAATAACATATGCACATATTTCATCTAAAATCAAAATACTATTTCTATAAAGGAAAGGAAAAGCTTTACTTTTGGCCACTGACAACAACAATCTACCGCATCTATACGGAGGGAAAGTTTACACATGTCATACATGCCTATATGGACAACAACAGTTTGCAACATGGTTACTTAATTTTACACAAATATATACATGCGTACCCTATTATCAGCGGCAACTTCCTTTAATTACCACCATTCCGCCATCCCACAACAAGAAATTAAATATAAGGTATATATGTGTGTGTATATATGTATATGTGTGTGTGTATATATATATAATCGGCAACTCACATATAAAAATATACATATATAATCAACCATCTATGAAAACACAATTATACGAATGCATGATCCAAAATTAATACCAAAAGTATAGACATAAGTTTTGCAAAATCATAACAAATTAGATAGGATACTTGCCTCTCGTTTATACTATACTGTATGATGGAGTTGAAATCGGCAAAGAAATTGACTTTCTTTTTTTTTTTTTCTGGCGCAGCGACCAGGGGGGTTTTGTCAGCCTTGCTGCCGTGATTCCTTTGAGAGAATTGAGGGAGATACGTGAGGGGCTGCCGAGGGTAGGGGAGGGGAATTAGGATGGAATAATTTGTGTTATATTTGTGTGTATATAGATGTAGGTAAGGTCTAATCCTAATAGAATTAGGACTTTGAGTTCTAGTTAACTCTATCTTTTCTTATTCTTTTCCTAGTCTAATTAGGGTATGATATTTAGGCTTTAATTTCTTTTATATTTATATTTTAATTATTATTGGTATTTTTGCTCCCACGGACGCGAGGCATAACATATGTGGCCGTATTCGATGTCACATTCTATATTTTCTTGAAGACCTTCTTATATATGTTATTGAAAAGTCTTATTAATCATCCTGTAGAGATTTTCATCAGCATCATCATCCGTACCCAGTATATCCCAACGACAGCAAAAGCTATCGCTAGGGTCTGGGGAGGGTAAGTGGCAGGCAAATAATACCACTGTCCCAAGGGATACAGAATTTGCTTCTAGTGAGATTTTAAGGGTGTTAATGATGTGAAATTCATCATGACATACAAGGAGTAAAAGTGTGGGAATTTCGAATTATATGTTGAAATAATCTTGTCAACTTTTGTCTATTGATTTTTTTTAAACAAATCTGAGTTAGCACCTTTATTATCAGCTCAAAAACATCCAAAATTATGTTGCAAAGGTGGTTTATTTATTTTATGACTTGATGAAAAGTGGGCCAATAAAAAACAAGCTAGTTGGCTAAATTGCCAGCTCGGAAAATCAAGTTCAAATTGAACGACTATTTTTGGTTGTTTGGAGCTGATTTTTATCCAAAATCGTTAGTCCTCACATGTCCTATTTTTGTGCCAAGGAGTTGAGGGATTTTTATGGAATATGTCATCCTATATTATCTTCATTCTGCAAATTATTTCTATGTCATTTTTGATGACAAAAATCGGCCAAGATAAGGATGCCAAGGTGGACCAATCATTCTTCTTTATGTTGTCAAGTGTACAAGATGATTATGTGGCAAAACAATGATGTGAAGACAACTAGGACTTGATAATGAAGATGTTGATACATAGGAGTTCTTATCTTCAAGGCCTATTTCACACTATAAATAGGAGGCAAAGATGAAGAAGAGAAGACACACTTGAAAGCAAAATTTGAAGCTCATTGTCTTGCTATCTTCTTCTCTTTATTCTTGAATCATTCTTTGTGTAGCCAAGGTTTTATTGTGATATTTGGTGTATAGCTACATGCATCTTGTGTTTCATTTGTAAGATTGATTAGCCAAATTTATAAGGTTACATTAATAGGTGGTAGAGGTGTTGCAACCAAAAGTTGCATTGAGTTGTTCGTCCAAGTCTTGAATAGGGTCGGTGTTTAACCCAAGGATCAAGCTTGGATCTTGTTGTATTTGTGTGCATTCCATAGTAAAATCCAAGGAAAAATGTTCCTTGGGACTGGAGTAGGTTACATTGACCGAATCAGAATAAATCCTCTGTGTTCTTGTCTTCTTCCTTTCTTTACTGTTTTCAACCCGTTTTCATAGCAGTTTTCACCCAATTTCACACATCTTGACAAAATAGCAAAACAATTTCAAAATTCGTAATTTTAGGTGGAGTTATTCTTCAGCCTGTTAGTTTTCATCTGTAATAAGAATCACTTGATTTGAGCAAAGGAAAGTTAGTTTTTTCGTCTTTGAAGGATAACTCCTCCATTTTTGCTGCAATCTGACCAGTTTCAAGGAAACTTGCATTCTGAATTTATCAAGCATAGTTTCAGGTCAAGGCCTTTTTGAAACTCAAGCTAGGCATCTTAAGGAGTATTTTGACATAAAGATCAACCTTTTTGGTTGAGTAATCAATGAGAAACACATTTGCAAAATTCAGCACTACTCTGTCCAATTCTGTCCAGATTGACCATCTGAATCTTTTTATTAGTTTGAAGAGTCAAACAATCTTATTTTTATCTCATTTTTGGACAGGGTCTAGTCAAGACATTGACATTAATTTCTGAAAAGTTTCGGAATTTTTGGAGTTGTGTACACTTGTTCTTGAATTTTTCAAAAGCAGGTACTGAATCTGAGTAGCTCTCAGATTCTGTTTTCAAAGGGGATTTTAATTTAAGGGTAGCAGTGTAATTTCCACTAACCACTATTCATCCCCTCCCCTCTAGCGGTGTTATTGCAGGTGTCACGGTCCAACAATTGGTATCAGAAACAGACCAACACCACTCTAAGAAGCGACATCAACACCATTCTAAGAAGGCAAGGGCAATACACAAGAATTCATAGTAGCATGCTTATCTCAAACCAAAGGTATATACAATAGCCATAGTTTCTCACAAAAGTGAGTTGGAAGGTATGTCTACACAACGCCTTCCTCTTTTCGAAGGTAATAATTTTATTAATTGGAAACTTAGGATGAGGCTAATCTTGATGGCTGTAGACATTGATTAATGGTCTATAGTTGAAGATGAGACGTACATTCTAATGAAAGTTGTACAAGTAAATGGTGTAACACAAGAAGTAGAAAAGTATAAAAGTGAATGGACACGTGAAGATAAAAAGAAAATGTATATGAATGCCAAAGCCATGGAATTACTTTTAAACGGGCTTACGACTTCTGAAGCAGGTTATGTTTCAAATTGCACTTGTGCACACGTCATGTGGAAATCTTTATAATTAAAGCATGAAGGTACTAGCAGTGTAAAAGAGTCCAAAACAAACATGCTTATGACTGAACTTGGATTGTTTAAAATGTTGTCAAATGAATCCATAACATCTATGGACTAGAGAATTACTAACATTTTCAATGCACTTGAAGCTTTAGGTAAATCCTTTACCAACAACGAGAAAGTTCAAAAAGTGATATGGAGTCTTCCCTCTGAATGAGATCCACAGGTAACATCAATCGAGGAGACAAAGTCAATCAATAAAATGGATGAATTGATCCGTTCACTTAGAGTATATGAGGTAAAAATGAACCAACCAAAGTCTGAATCCTCTAAATCATCTGGCAAGTTTGTTGCTTTCAAATCAACTGAGTCACATATAAATAATGATGAAAGTAATAGCGATGGTGAATTAGACGATGATTTAATATTGATAGCTAGAAAACTTATAAAGTTTTTCAAACGGCCAAATAAGGATGGAAAACAATTTTCTTCTTCTTCCTCTTCTCAACTTAGGAGAAATAATTTGAATAACTCTAATAATAACAAGTGATATGATAAAGAGTTAAAATGTTACGAATGTGGTCAAAAGGGACACATTTCATATGACTGTGCAACAAAGAAAAAGAATATTATTAATAATAAGCTAGACAAGGAGGCACAAAAACCTAAGCAAAGGAGCCCAAGTTGAGAAAAGGCAAACATGCATGAAGTCGAGCACATGGAGCGATTCCTCCGACTCAGAATCAGAAAACGAAGAAGCTCAAGTCTGCTTCGTATCTAGCAAGGTAATTTCTTCTTCTGATGTAGATTCTGATAATGAAATGTACGAAGAATTTTCAAATATGCATGCTCACTATAAAAGACTATCTAATGAAAAGAAGAAACTAATTGAAGAAATGACAAATTGAAGACGTCTAACTTGAAATTTTCCGATCAATTAGAATATTTTAAACAAGAGTCTACTAATACTCTTGATTCTTTAGAGATTAAAACTGAATCATATAGGAAAAATGAACAAATATTAAAAATTGAAAATAGTATGTTAAAAACTAAGGTAGATAATTGTGAAAAAGAAATAGCACAACTTAAAACATCAAAATTAGACTTAGAAAACATGTTAGAACAATTTAAATCTTGAAAAAAACATGTTAGATACATTAATATCGTTACAAAAATATGGAAATGATAAAAAGGGCTTAGGCTAAATAGAAGAAAATTACAAGTTAGGCAAAAGACTAATTTTGAGTCATCTAAGTCTAAATTACCATATAGTACGACTAAGTCAACATTACATGATTTATCTACTCCTTCTTTTACTCATTCCAAGTTAAAAGCACAACATGTACATACAAAAACAACTAGGCAAAACTTTACATCTAGACCACCTAGAAATTATGCATATATGTATACAAATGTATGTAGACGAAATCATATGCATCCAACTTATCATAAACCTAAGTATATGCAACATATATGTCCTCCTTATAAGACTTATAGGAATGAACATACATCATACATGGTGCCATTCAAGAAACATATATTTCATATCAAAATCAACGTAGAACTTATCAAGCAAGATATAATGTGTATGACAATGTATCATCTTTTAAATGGAATGGACAAGTACATATTAATCCTCTCTATTCAACTAATGACAATGGAAAATATGTGCCAAGAAGGTACATTCAAGTTTGGATACCCAAAGGGTATATAAACAAGGGTGGTGCTCCTAACATTCAAGGACCCAAGTAAAGGGTACCTAAAAACTTTGTCTCTATTGTAGGAAAATCGTAAAGAATACAAGAAGGAGACAAAGTCAAAGAATCTAAAAACCAAGTGGTTTTTAGATGGTGGGTGTTCAAGGCATATGACATGCAACCCCAAAATATTCACCGAGTTGGAACAATTTGGAAATGGAGGAAAGGTGACATTCAGTGACAACAACAATAGAAGGATTATTGGAAAGGAACAATCAAAGACCCAAACACATTTAAAAAACGAAATATGTTGTTAGTGAGTAATCTTTCTTATAATTCATTAAGTATTTCGCAACTTATAATTCTAGTTATCATGTTTCTTTTCTTCCTAATTGTTGTGATATAATAAATGAAAAGGGAGAAGTTGTGTTAAAAGGAAATAGGAATGGTAATACTTATACATTATCATTAAATAATATGTTAGATGCTAGGATTAAGTGTTTAGTATCGCATGACGTATATGTGAACTTATGGCATAGACGATTAGGTCATATTGGAATTTCAACTATAGAAAAATTATCTAAGAAGAATCTAATTAGAAGAATGCCTAAGTTAGACTTAGATAATTTTAAAATGTGTGAAACATATATTAAAGGAAAACACAACAAGAAACAATAAAACCAAAACATGAAATGAGTACTAGTCATTTACTAGAACTGCTTCACTTAGACTTATTTGGTCCAAGTAGGACAAGAAGTGTAGGTGGACACTACTATGTGTGTGTCATAGTAGATGAGTACTCACGATATACATGGATATTGTTCTTAACACACAAAGACGATGCTCCATTGGCAATCGAAAATCTTGTTAAGCAACTCAAAAATCTTTATGAAGAGAATGTTAAAAGAATTTGGAGTGATAGAGGTGGAGAATTTAAAAACAAAGAAATAGTAAATTTTTGTGAATTACATGGAATTAAACATGAATTCTCACCACCTAGAACACCACAACTTAATGGAGTTGTTGAACGCAAAACTAAAAAAATACAAGAAATAGCTAGGACAATGTTATGTGAAAATAAAGTATCAAAATTCTTATGGGCTGAAGCTGTTAGTTGTGCATGTTATATTACAAATAGGCTTTCTATTAGAAAGAAATTAAATAAAGCACCTTAGGAATTGTTAAACAATAGACAATCTAAGGTAGATTATCTTAGAGTTTTTGTGTTGTACCCCAACTGTACCGTACTTGAAACAGTGATGATGTGGTATAATGAAACATTGATTCTTCCAAGTCCATTTTGATTAAGTTATATTAGCGCTTCTTTACTTAAATTCAATTAAGAAGGATACTAAGTAATTATATAAGTGGATGTCATAAGGTATGTGAAATGACTATTTAGCCCTCCCAAGACCTTGTAAAATCGGCCAAGGGGCCTTGATCAACCTTAGAATATTTTTTTATAAGAAGGCCACCCTAAATGGTTCTCACAAGCAAATTTAAAATCATATTAGATCAAATAAATAATATTTTAAATTATATAAATATGAGCCAGATAAATGTGAAAAGACCTAAATACCCCCAAGAAACCAAGACTTTCGGCCAAGGCCATGGAAAGTCTCTAGAACCCTCTCCACAATTCTAATTCATGTTTAATAATTAAAATATCAAATTAGTTTGAAATTAAAAAATAAAATAAAGAAAGATTCAAAGAAAGAAATGATAAAATAATCAAGCATGGAGGCAAAAGCTTACAAGCTAGAAGCCTAAGGCTTGCTTTTCTCCTCCCCCATGCGTCGGCTATCCCCCTTTCCCTCCACCCTTATGTCATCCTTTAAAACAACCTAGAAGCTTCATCTCATTCCATCTTGAACTCTCTCTAAAAAAACCAAGCCAAGACAACACTTAGACTATTCTTCATCTCCCTCCACACACACCATACGACCCTCTTCATCTTGGAGTTAGGAGGTTCAACTCAACTATCATTTTCAAGCTCAAGGAAACATCTAGGTAAGTCTCTCTCTAAACAACTTAAGTGAATTCCTTATCTTCAAAGAATGAAGCTCATTTGGTTCCCATCCTACCCCAAACCCGTGACCTTCATGGTCACTAGGTGCAAGATTTTCAACCCTTTTAGATGGTGCAAGCTCTTGCTAGTTGAAGCTCCATTCAAAATCTAATTTTGGTAAGTAGATCTAACATCAAAATAGCTCTATTTTCATTTAAGAATGATGACTAACATTCTTCTTTCCTCCCTTCAAAAAACTGTATGCTTCATGAGTAAAGGAGGAGGAAAATTTCAACTCATCCCATCCAATATCCAAGCTAAGAAAAGGCTCTAGCTTGAAGAGGCTGAAGGATCTGCAAGGCACCATTAGAAGGGGGAGGGGTTGAATAGATGGTGCGGAAAGTGTGGTTTTTAAAATTTCTTTAAACTTGAACAATTCAAGTTCTGAAAACAGATTCTGTTTTCAGGACCAGTTTTAAAACGTTTTTAAAACTAGGTTAGAGTTCTCCAAAAATTATGAAATTTTGAGAGAACTTAGCCTCAGATGTTATGAGGGTCTCCTAAAAATTTCAAATTAAAATTCAACCTGTAACCTCTTAAAAAACCGTTGGTACTCAGATTGCTCGAATCTGCCAGAAACGGTAGATGGTTTTGAAAAATTTATTCCTATTTGTGTGAACGTCCAAATGCTCTGAACATTTGACCACTAACTCCTTATATACTATAATTAAGTGGGTTGAAACAGTTTTGCAAAATTCTTTTGGAAAGTAGGTCAACTACAATCAAAGTCTCAACCTTTGCAAGCCTGAAAATCAGACTGCACTAGTCTCAGAACTTTTGATGTTTGATTGACTTATACTTATCCAAAAGGGTTGAAACTTTTGCCAAATTAACCCTAGAACGTGTGAGTATATTTCTGGAAATTTTTGTGATTTTTGAATTTCGTTAACTATTTTTACGAATGCGAACAAGAAGGGTAATCACTGCAGTAACTGAAAAGTAAATGCAGAAAGTAAATGGCACCAAGAATTTTATACTGGTTCGGTTATAAACAACCTACTCCAGTCTTCAAGGAACACCTTCCTTGGTTCACACTAATCACACACACGTAATACACCTTAGCACAGGGTTGATAGAGTTACACCTAACTCCAACCCTTTACAAACCTTGTATGACGAGTACAATTCACACGAACACCACCATCTCGTAAGAATGAAGATTGATCACACCTTGATCAATCTTTTACAAAGATATGGAATATGTGGTGGTCTATATCAAGCCTATTCAAGATTGAAAAATATGAATACAATAGGCTTACAAGAAGAGAGAAAGAAAGAGAATGTAAAAGAAGGCTAGAACACTTTTGATCTTTCAACTTGCAACTCTTGTTCTTGTTATTGTTTTGCTCTTCTCCCTTCCTTTTAATTTGTTTTGGCCGCCCCCTAGATGTTCTTCTCCCCTTGAAAATTATCTTCTAAGTCCTTGGGAGAATGTGTGGCATCATTGTGACATGATCTTGCTTACTAGGCACCTTCTCATTGGATGATCATTTAACCTTTGCTTACTTGGCACTTCATGATTGGTTGAATGTTGTCATCATTTGATGACTTGGAAAATCTGAATATTTCACTAACAACATGTGCCAAAATCAACATAGAATAATTGCCATAATTCACAAGATTGTCACCCAAATCAAGCAAGATAATTTTCTCACAAAATTGTCAAGAAAATCGGCCATGAATAAACTTTACATGCTGAAATTTCAGCATGTGATACATGAATGTTTATTTCAAATTATTTCCAAATTTTCTTTAATTTTTCTCTTAGAAATAAATCACCAATTAGTAGAAGATATTTTCATCAATTTTGGGAATAAAATTGTACATCACATAGGCCAAAAAATCGGCCATATCCATTACTACACATGCTGAAATTTTCAGCATGTGTGATATTCAAATATATCACAATTTTAATTCCATAACTTATTCAAATTACTTCCAGATTGTCATTAATCAAATGTTTCAAGACACAAAATATAGGCTCATATGGAGATAAAATTCGGCCACCACATTAGTGCACATGCTGAATTTTCAGCATGTGTCACAATTGTGACAAAATTTGAAATATTACCTTTTGTAGCTTCTTTCTTTAAGTCACCAACTTTGTACGATTGATTCTTGACCAATCAATATGCCAACAAGGCTCCACATATGCTCCATCTCAGCTGTAGGTGGCGTGTATACATGTATAGCATGTGCTGAAAATTATTTTTGCTAACTTTGTAAAATAGTGCACATTTAATAATACACACATGTAATATTCCAATCAGCCCTTGATTTAATTTTCTAGAACACTTTAAGATGTATATCATATGTAAAAAGTGTCTAGATACGTGTCACATGATGTACCAAAAACGTTCCATGTGTTGTGTGCGTAGAAAACCGAATTTTCGATATTTATCGATTACCCGATTTTTCTCTAATTTAAATTCCAACTTTTGCACATGCTATATATATTATGTTATACATAATATATATAATATATACTTTAAATCTCAGCAATTGGCTGGTCTAAAGTGGTACCATTAACATGTGACAAAAATTAAACTTGGAATCTTCACATTTTGGCCTTAATGTGGAGTAATTTGTGTGTGCCAACATGGAAAGTATTTTTGGCTGAATTTTCTGTCATGTGCACGAAATTTTCATCAATTTTTGAAGTATAGGGGCTGGCCATTTATTTATGGCAAGTACGTGACACATTGGCGAAGTTTCGGTATTCTCCCGATACGACAATTTTCGGTTTAGAACCTTTTATCGTGTCGTATTTAATTTGTCATGACCATATCTTATATCACATGATATAAGACCTGAATATACTCATAAATATGAGTTAAGTATAGTGGTGTGACGTTAACGTACGTACGTAAAATATATAACGTGTCGGTAGTACGTTGGAATACATGTGTATGTGCCTTTTTCAAAAAATCTGAAAATATATGTAATATATATGTATATAGGCGTGTATAATTAAGGATGGGAGGATGAGAAAACTTTCCTTCCTTAGCTTTGTTGCCTTTGTGCCTTTTCCAAATGTGGCTTCCTTTAATGAACTACTTAGTTTAATAAACTAAGTACTTCACTTAATGAACTAGTCTAGTTCAATAATGGTGGCACCTGAAAATAGTATAAACACAACAAATGTTTGCCATATGATGTAAGCTTTAACGCTTCATGGCTCGTTAGTCCGGCAACATTATATATAAGCTAAATAAGGCAAGTACTGAGCAATATCATGCACACGTTTGTTTATATCATGCACGTTTTATCTTATGCTCGTTTTTGTGCACATTTAAATCATGTATTTGAAAATCACTCAAACCCCTTTTTCTCTACAATCTCCCCCTTTTGATGATTTTCAAAATAATTTATGCACATGATTTAAATCCTATCGCTCCCCCTTCAATTATGCATAAATTCAAAATTCGAAATTTAAATTTCGAGTCCGCTCCCCCTTGATTTATGCAATCAGTATCTCTCTCCCCCTTAAATCATGCTTTCTCTCCCCCTTTATTTTTGAAAGCAAATCAAAAGATGCCTGTAAAGAAAAAAAATCATGCATTTCATATACGTGCGTTGGTAAGGGTTATTTATTCAACCCTTTGAAAATGTTCCTTTTGGTACCCACATTTGGGTGACCTTTCTAGGTCTTCCAAAAGGTGAGAAAGATGATGAGAACGCAACATAATATACTTTAAGTGCAACTTTATCTGGCCTTTGGCCAAGAACTCCTTTATACGCATTATATGTAGGATGTTTTTGATATGTCTTTGTGTTTGTATGCGTAGTGCGTGGATGGAATGAATGTCGTGTATGCAATACTCTTTTCTTTTCATGTCTATATGGTACAAAGTTGTATTTCACGTGATATGAAGATGTAGTGGGACATGATAAGGGAAGTGACGGTTTTTGCGTCATCTTGGACGCCACTTGGGGCTTTGGAGTGTCTACTTTCTTAGACACCACAAACTTAGTTGGTTTGGTTGATACTTCATTAGTATCAACGTATCCCAAACCCGTTTTGTCACTGTCATGCTTTTGTGATAATATAATGCGATGCAGCATGTTGGATCCCGTATCAAACTGTTTCACCTTTTTCTCTACATCGGCATTCTTTGATTTTAATTTTGAAATCTCGGATTTCAATTCAACGTTCTCGGATGTCAATGATGAAATTTCAGATTTTAATGAATTTATAATGCATGACGACTCTTCTTTTGAATCGTTTAATTGAGACACAAGATCTTTGTTAGAAGATTCTAACAATTTCTTGTCTTCAATTAATCGCTTCTTTTCTTTTGCAAGAGTCTTTGAAAACTTATGCAATTCTAAATATTGACTAAATAAATCATCATATGAACATTCAGAATCGGAATCAGAGTCGGAAGATACCTCATTTGATGCTTTAGATGTAAAGCATACTTGTGCCTTGTGTTCTTCCGTATCATCAGTCTCAAAGTCCGATGTGTCACTCCAAGTGGAGGCTTTGAATGCTCTTCTCCTTTGCTTAGGTTCTGAGACGAGTCTATTCTTGTTCCGATCCTTGTCAGGGTATTTATTTGTTTGTTTTTCTTTATTAGGGCAGTCATATGGTAGATGTCCAAGTTTGCCGCATTCATAGCACTTTATTTCCTTATTTTTATTTTTATGATCCTTAGATGAGGTAGACTTATGTTTAATCGATTTTCTCAATATTTTTCTTAATCTTTTAGCCATTGTGATTAAGTCCTCATCATCGGAATCTGTGTCATTATCATCTACGACGTATTCATTTGATTTAAAAGCTATAGCCCTATCATTATTAGAAATGGACTCAGAATGTCTTAAAGCAAGTTTGTTTTCATATACCTTAAGTGATCCGATTAGTTCTTCCATTTTAATTGATTTGGTCTCTTTGCTTTCTTCTATGGCCGTTACTTTAGGGTCCCACTCGGATGGAAGGCTTCGCAAAACCTTTTGTACCTTTTCCTGCATAGTGAAGGCTTTGCCAAGAGACTCAAGAGAATTGTAAATGTTAGTCAAGCGTAAATCCATCTCAACAATAGACTCATTTGACAATAATTTAAAGGACTCAAGTGTGGACATAAGCATATTGATTTTGGACTCCTTTACTTGGCTAGTCCCTTCATGTTTTATTTCAAGAATATGCCACATCTCTTGAGTACTAGAACAATTTGACACGTAACTAGCCTCACTTTTACTTAGGCCGTTTAATAGTAGTTGCATGGCTTTAGCATTCATACTCAACTTCCTTTTGTCATCACTAGTGTATTCTTGTTTCGTTTTTGTAACCTCTAGTGTGACACCATCAATAATTGACATCTTAGTGGGAACAAATGGACCGTCTTCTATAATGGACCATAGATCAATATCAATAGCCATAAGAAAAAGTTTCATTCTTAATTTCCATTGAATAAAAGACTCACCGTCGGAAAGAGGAGACCTTACAGTTGACATTCCTTCTTGCACGGTTGTGGTTGCCATCTCACGGAATCGTTGGATTCTTTGAAGTGAGTGTTCCTGCTCTCTGATACCACTTGAAGGATCTGCAAGGCACCACTAGAAGGGGGGGGGGGTTGAATAGATGGTGCGGAAAGTGTGTTTTTAAAATTTCTTTAAACTTGAAAAATTCAAGTTCTGAAAACAGATTCTGTTTTCAGGACCAGTTTTAAAACGTTTTTAAAACTAGGTTAGAGGTCTCCAAAAATTATGAAATTTTGAGAGAGCTTAGCCTCAGATGTTATGAGGGTCCCCTAAAAATTTCAAATTAAAATTCAACCTGTAACCCCTTAAAAAACCGTTGGTACTCAGATTGCTCGAATCTGCCAAAAACGGTAGATGGTTTTGAAAAATTTATTTCTATTTGTGTGAACGTCCAAATGCTCTGAAAATTTGACCACTAACTCCTTATATACTATAATTAAGTGGGTTGAAACAGTTTTGCAAATTTCTTTTGGAAAGTTTGTCAACTACAATCAAAGTCTCAACCTTTGCAAGCCTGAAAATCAGACTGCACTAGTCTCAGATCTTTTGATGTTTGATTGACTTATACTTATCCAAAAGGGTTGAAACTTTTGCCAAATTAACACTAGAACGTGTGAGTATATTTCTGGAAATTTTTGTGATTTTTGAATTTGGTTAACTATTTTTACGAATGCGAACAAGAAGGGTATTCAGTGCAGTAACTGAAAAGTAAATGCAGAAAGTAAATGGCACCAAGAATTTTATACTGGTTCGGTTATAAACAACCTACTCCAGTCTTCAAGGAACACCTTCCTTGGTTCACACTAATCACACACACGCAATACACCTTACCACAGGGTTGATAGAGTTACACCTAACTCCAACCCTTTACAAACCTTGTATGACGAGTACAATTCACACGAACACCACCACCTCGTAAGAATGAAGATTGATCACACCTTGATCAATCTTTTACAAAGATATGGAATATGTGGTGGTCTATATCAAGCCTATTCAAGATTGAAAAATATGAATACAATAGGCTTACAAGAAGAGAGAAAGAAAGAGAATGTAAAAGAAGGCTAGAACACTTTTGATCTTTCAACTTGCAACTCTTGTTCTTGTTATTGTTTTGCTCTTCTCCCTTCCTTTTAATTTGTTTTGGCCGCCCCCTAGATGTTCTTCTCCCCTTGAAAATTATCTTCTAAGTCCTTGGGAGAATGTGTGGCATCATTGTGACATGATCTTGCTTACTAGGCACCTTCTCATTGGATGATCATTTAACCTTTGCTTACTTGGCACTTCATGATTGGTTGAATGTTGTCATCATTTGATGACTTGGAAAATCTGAATATTTCACTAACAACATGTGCCAAAATCAACATAGAATAATTGCCATAATTCACAAGATTGTCACCCAAATCAAGCAAGATAATTTTCTCAAAAAATTGTCAAGAAAATCGGCCATGAATAAACTTTACATGCTGAAATTTCAGCATGTGATACATGAATGTTTATTTCAAATTATTTCCAAATTTTCTTTGATTTTTCTCTTAGAAATAAATCACCAATTAGTAGAAGATATTTTCATCAATTTTGGGAATAAAATTGTACATCACATAGGCCAGAAAATCGGCCATATCCATTACTACACTTGCTGAAATTTTCAGCATGTGTGATTTTTAAATATATCATAATTTTAATTCCATAACTTATTCAAATTACTTCCAAATTGTCTTCCAATTAATCACATGTTTCAAGACACAAAATATAGGCTCATATGGAGATAAAATTCGGCCACCACATTAGTGCACATGCTGAATTTTCAGCATGTGTCACAATTGTGACAAAATTTGAAATATTACCTTTTGTAGCTTCTTTCTTTAAGTCACCAAATTTGAACGATTGATTCTTGACCAATCAATATGCCAACAAGGCTCCACATATGCTCCATCCCAGCTGTAGGTGGCGTGTATACATGTATAGCATGTGCTGAAAATTATTTTTGCTAACTTTGTAAAATAGTGCACATTTAATAATACACACATGTAATATTCCAATCAGCCCTTGATTTAATTTTCTAGAACACTTTAAGATGTATATCATATGTAAAAAGTGTCTAGATACGTGTCACATGATGTACCAAAAACATTCCATGTGTTGTGTGCGTAGAAAACCGAATTTTCGATATTTATCGATTACCCGATTTTTCTCTAATTTAAATTCCAACTTTTGCACATGCTATATATATTATGTTATACATAATATATATAATATATACTTTAAATCTCAGCAATTGGCTGGTCTAAAGTGGTACCATTAACATGTGACAAAAATTAAACTTGGAATCTTCACATTTTGGCCTTAATGTGGAGTAATTTGTGTAAACCAACATGGAAAGTATTTTTGGCTGAATTTTCTGTCATGTGCACGAAATTTTCATCAATTTTTGAAGTATAGGGGCTGGCCATTTATTTATGGCAAGTATGTGACACGTTGGCGAAGTTTCGGTATTCGCCCGATACGACAATTTTCGGTTTAGAACCTTTTATCGTGTCGTATTTAATTTGTCATCACCATATCTTATATCATATGATATAAGACCTAAATATACTCATAAATATGAGTTAAGTATAGTAGTGTGATGTTAACGTACGTACGTAAAATATATAACGTGTTGGTAGTACGTTGGAATACATGTGTATGTGCCTTTTTCAAAAAATCTGAAAATATATGTAATATATATGTATATAGGCGTGTATAATTAAGGATGGGAGGAGGAGAAAACTTTCCTTCCTTAGCTTTGTTGCCTTTGTGCCTTTTCCAAATGTGGCTTCCTTTAATGAACTACTTAGTTTAATAAACTAAGTACTTCACTTAATGAACTAGTCTAGTTCAATAATGGTGGCACCTGAAAATAGTATAAACACAACAAATGTTTGCCATATGATGTAAGCTTTAACGCTTCATGGCTCGTTAGTCTGGCAACATTATATATAAGCTAAATAAGGCAAGTACTGAGCAATATCATGCACACGTTTGTTTATATCATGCACGTTTTATCTTATGCTCGTTTTTGTGCACATTTAAATCATGTATTTGAAAATTACTCAAACCCCTTTTTCTCTACAGAGGCAAGTATACCTTAGACACTCATGATTTATTTGAAGAACTAGTAACTTGAATGGCTAGTTATTTCTAAGATATGATCTTTAGTGAATATACTAAGTATTAAGCATAAGACCTTAGTGACTCCTTAAGAAAATATCTTACATGAGATTAATCCCTCCCAAGATGAAATCTTTTCTTACATGCAATATGATATGAGGATGTTTTAGGATGAAAAAAGGTTCAACAAAGTGATTCTAGGCAAGAATAGCTCTTGGATGAAGCTTGTGAAGCACTAGGATGACATCCATGTGCTAGTGATAATTTTATAAGATTGTTTGGTAAGATTGAAATAAAATAACATATAAATGCGTTGCATGCTTGAATAAATATTGCAAAATATGTTCATGGAACCCTACAAGTTTCGGCCAAGAAGAGGAAGGTGAGGGAGAGTTGTGAATCCAAGAAAGAACACATTTTGTGAGCATTAAGGTGTGTGAAATTGCATGCTAGATGATTTATTACATGAGTATGTTAGTGCTCAAATTAAAATGTGACGTGGGTTATTTTGGTACAAGAACACGGGCTGTTTATGGAGGTTGAGTGATGCATAAATTAGTTGTACCAAGAGTAGACTCAATAAAGCGCAACGTGAGCGAAAATGAGAAGTATTGTGTATAAGTTGCAAACTGTTTTGTGGTAATTCAAATGGAACTTAACCAAAGGTGTGGAATCTGGAAAATACATGTAAAACGGGTGTATTCAGTGGCTAATAAGTTATCCCATAAGAATAAGGTTAGTGGTTATATGCCTAACATGAAAAGTGACAAAGGACCAAAGTACTGGAACATGGCAGTTTTATGTAGTGTTTTGTGCAACCTGAAAATGGACACTAGGAAGGTGCAAATGAGCTAATTGTCAGTAGGATGCTAGTCCTACATGTGTATGACGTTGGGGAGTTGGAATTTTGGAAAAAGGAATTATGGTTTTGTCACAATAAAGTTGTTAGTAAAACTGTTCAGTCCAGAATCCGCATATGACCAATTTCGGAAAAATAATTAAATGGTCCCTTTTAAAGTTATTGGATTACTCTGGAAATTGTATGATAATCACCTAAGACATAGAGGAGCATGTCCATGTAAATTAATCAACTTGGTATTATCGTTTTGATGGGTAACTATGGATTTAAAGTTGACGCACTAAAACTGGAAAATTGGACAGAACAGAAGAATAAGTTAAGAGGCCTTAATTTTGTGGATTTTGACCTATATGAACGGTTTGGGCCCAAGAATAATAGTCCTTGAGGATTTTACTATGTTTTTCAGGCTTTGGCCCAAAATAATTAGAGTTTTAAGGTCATAAAAATTAAGGTAAAGAGTCATACTGCTGAATTCAGCAATGCACATTTTAACTACTTAATAACTTAAGGGTCTTACTCGTCTTAAAACGTTACGAAAATTCTATGACATGAACATAGGACCCTATGATGCATGTATATGACAAAAGATTAAGAAAATAGGCTTGTTTGATTAATTTTGGAAGCCTCATGAATAGAACGACAAATCTGGAATAGTTTTCAGCATATGAAAACAATGCATATGTCATGACTTAAGTAATTTCTAAGATAAATCCATGCCATGACTTGAATTGCATAACATCTCATGTATCATGCATGATAACATGCACCATGAAACTGATTTTTATGGATTTTCCGTATGCAAGCAAGTCTTTTCAAGCAAGCAAGTTTTCATTATGCATATAAGTTATTTATGGTCCCATGTTTTTAAAGAAATGCTTATGATTCTCTCGCCGTCTAAGCATGCTCATAACCCGACTCTAGACTCGGGGTTAATAGGTCTGCTGACATGATAAGTTCTGGACCCGTTTCGGACCCAGGGTTAATTGGTCCGATGATATGTTCTGGACCCGATCCAGGCCCGGGGTTAATCGGCCTGATATTATGTTCTGGACCCGTCCCAGACCCAGGGTTAATTGGTCTGATGACATGTTCTGGACCCGTTTAGATCCAGGGTTTATTGATCTGATACTCCATTTTTCTGAGACGTTATTTTCATGGGACCAAATTGATGTTTTCGACATGACATGATATCATGCATTGCATCTTGCATAATTCATGGGCATTATGGCGTGATGTATGTTTCAGTTAGTAGGTAATATGATATGTTGGTATGGTATTACTTAAAATTATGAATAGGCTATATCGTCAAGCAGATCCAGGATTAAAGATCAGGTTTGAATTAACATTTGAGATTCTTGGGGTTTCTATTCATGTTATGATTCTTTATTTATTTCATGGTAGTTTATTGTATGCTTGCTGGGTGATTTTTATCACTCATACCTTTATTTTCCCCCCAGAGCCAGTGAATGCTAAAGTTGAATGGATCGAGGATGAGCCGAAAGTACCGTACCCGTAGTCGAGGTGTCAGGAGAAGATCGCGCTTAAGGACTTTTGTGCTGCTATGTTGATGTAGTATAAATCATGTTGAACTCTTTGGGATTTCGGTTATGTTGTTTTGTGAACTACTACTTTGGGGACTTAATATTCCGGAATGCATGTTTATTTTAAAGTTTAAATTCTGCCTAAATTTTACTACCACGTTAAATGTTGGCATGGAAGTCCATGACTTAAGTGATGGATTTTCACATGTTACGCATGACGCTTTGTACTCTCCTTAGTGAAGTACGGCGGGTGCACTGTATTCGGACAAGGTCCGGGTGCGGGGCACTACATTTTGGTTGTAAATGTTTTGTACTTAATACTAACGACAATCTAGATAAGTTTGAACAAAAGTCTATTGAATGTATCTTTGTTGGTTATTCAGCTAATTCAAGAGCATATTGTGTAGGACCTGTATAGGCTCACTAGAAGGGGAGGTTGAATAGTGGGTGCGGAAAATATGGTTTTTAAAAACTTTTTAACCAAAAACCTCACTTCTGAAAATTGTTTTTATTTTCATATTCTGATTTGAAATAATTTAAAGACCTAGTTACAGACCTTCAATAATTATGAAATTCGTTGAGGATCTACTCTCAGATGTTTTGAGTATCTCATAAGAATTTCAAATTACATTACCACACCTAACCCCTTGAAAATACATTTTTGGTCAGACTGCACGAATCTGCCAGAAACCGTACTCCGACTTGAAAAATTTATTCCGATTAATTTGTCACTCCAAATGATATGAAAATTTAATAACAAGACCCTCAATATATTTATTTCAATGGGTTGAAACAGTTTTCAAAAATTCATTTGGGAAGTGTATCAATCACGTTGATGTTCTCAACCTTTGCAACTCTAAAAATCAGATTGCACTAGTCTCAGAACTATTCAAGTTTGATTGACTTATACTTATCCAAATGGTTTGAAACTTACGCCAAATGAAAACTAAGAGGTGTTTCTATGTTTTTGAAAAGCCTTACGATTTTTGAAATTTGTTTACTATTTTTACCGTTGCAATGAAAATGATGAAGAAAACAGGAAACTGAAAGTAAAGTGCTGAAAATAAGAACACCAAGAATTTTATACTGGTTCGGTAAAAAAAACCTACTCCAGTCTTCGAGGACACCTTCCTCGATAATCACTAAACAACAAACACACCTTAACACAAGGGTTACTGGAGTTATACACCAACTCCACCCTTTTACAACAAATACAACCAAAACAACCAAACAAACGGATCACGAACACCACCACCAATTGAATGAAGGTTTAATCACACCTTGATCAACCTTTTAAAACAATGTATGAGTGTGGGTGGTATAACCAAACCCTATATAATATCAAGATTATATGAACAATAGGCTTGAGAGAAGGAAAAGAAAGTAAGAAAAAAAGAGAAGAAGAAAGTAGTAGAGCTTCTTGATCTTGAGAGAATGAGAGTTGTGTTCTTGGCCTTTTTTCCACTATTTCTCTTGTTTTAAGCATGTGTGGCCGCCCCCTATAGGTCATCTTCCATTATTGAGAATTCTATTTAATGCCCTTGGAAGATTCCCTTGTGTATATATGACACCATCTTGCTTACTTGGCACATTATGATTGGAAGGATGACTTGGCCTTGCTTACTTGGCTCTAGATGATTGGTCCATCTTGTCATCATTTTAATGAGCTGTAAAATCTGAAAATAACTTGCAAAACCATGTGCCCAAAAGAATTCAAAATGTTTCCAAACAAATACCATTCAATCCCTGCAATTTTAGGATGCAAATTAAATACAAATTGAAGCTCAAAAACGCCACCTTAAAAGACATAAGATGAAATTTTCAGCATGTGTATCTTTTGAATACTTTCCTTGTGTGGTGCCCTCTTCTATGTCACCAATCTTGTGTGGCATATTCTTCACCAATTAAAATACCAACTAAGCTCCACATGGGCTCCATCAATGCTGCAAATGGCGTGTGAGAATGGCTAGGCATATGCTGAAATTTTACATTAGTAAGCTTTGTCAAATAATGCATAATATTTACACATATATGGTAAATTCTAATCGGCCCTAATTTTAACTTGCTAGAACAATTTAACATGTCTTTCATGTGTAAAAATTTTCTAGATACATGTTACAACTCATGCCAAAAAAACGTTCGATGTGTTGTGTTCGTAGAAAACCGAATTTTCGACTTTCGTTGAACACGCGATTTTTCTCCGATTAAATTCAAACTTCTTGCACATGTCATATATGTTATGTCACACATAATAATTATAGAATAAAGTGTATATTCAGCTCTAATGGCTGATGATATAGGCGCCCCATGTGCTTAAAAGAATTGAATTTGAAATCTCCCCAAATTTTGCCAAAATTGTGGGTGATTTGTGTGTGCCAACATGGAATGCTTTAGTGTCTGATTTGAACATTTGAGCCACAAAAGTTTTAGCTATTTTTGAAGTATATGGGCTGGCCATCTTTATATGGCAAGTAGGTGACGCGTCGGTGAAGTTTCGGTAGTCACCCGATACAACAATTTTCGGTTTATAGCCTTGTAACGTGTCGTTCTGATTTTGTCATCACCATGAATTATATCATATGATATAAGACCTGAATATACTCAAAAATATGAGGTGTATATAGTGGTGTGACGTTGATGTACGTTTGTAATATATGTGACGTGTCGGTAGTATGTCAGAATATATGTGTATTGTGTCTTTTTAATAAAAATATGAGTATATATATATATATGTGTATATATATATATATCATATATAAATGACGTGTATCTTGAAGGAATAAGGAGACTTTCCATTTTTTAATTTATTGCCATCAAGCCTTCTCCAAATATATCTTCATTTAATGAACTAGTTAGTTCATTAACTTAAGTACTTCACTTAATGAACTAGAATAGTTCATTAATTGTGGCACCTGAAAATAGTTCAAAGAAAATAAATGTTTGCCATATGATGTAATATTTAACGCTTCATGGCCTGTTAGTATGGCAACAACATATATAAACCATATTGATGCATGTTGTACCCCAATTACAATGTACTCGGAACTATGACTAAGTGACGTAATGAAAACAAAGATTCCTTCACATGCATTATACTTAAGTCAAATTAGCGCTTCTTTATCTAAGTCCTTTAAGTTCATTTAGGACGGGCACTAAAATAGTTGTTCAAGCAAACGTCACAAGGTGCGTAATACCCCTTGTTAATTCGATCAAAGGCCTTAAGCAACCTTGGAATAAATTCGTTTTTTATAAGAAGGCAAACATAAATGATCCTCACAAAGTAAGATTAAAATCATAATTAAATAAAATAAATAACATTATAAATTATATAAGTATGGGATATGATAAATGTGAATGGATAAAATTACCCACAAACCCCATAAAATTCGGCCAAGGGCCTTGAGGATTCTAGAATCCTCCACATTATTCTAAATAATTCTTAGAATAACTAATTAAGTAATAATTAAAATATAAAATATATAGGCATGCAAAAAGAAAGAATAAAATAAGAAAAAGAGAGGTTAGCATGTAAGACAATTTTCAAGCTACCAAGCCTAGGTTCCCCTTTTTTACTCCCCCATGTACCGCCGGTTACCCCTTCCCCTTGCCCCCTAGATTTTTTTTATATTTCAAGAACACTTCATTTCACTCCCACCTTGAACACTTTCTCAAGAAGCCTTCTAGCCAACACTTAAGCAATTTTCCATCTCCCTCCACAACACACCAAACTTTCGACCCCTTCATCTTGGAGCTAGGAGATCAACTTCTCATCTTCAAGATTCAAGAAATATCTAGGTAAGTCTTGTTCCAAGCTCTTCTAAGTAGATTCTTATTTTTATAGGGAACGAAGCTCACATAAGTTCCTTCTTCTTCCTACCGCCAAACGTGACCTTCATGGTCACTAGGTGGAAGATACTCAACTCTTTTAGGTGGTGAAATCTCTTGCTAGGAAGCTCCATTCAAAGTTCCACTTTGGTAAGAAGATCCAACCTCTAAATTAGTCCTATTTTCACTTTACAATGGTGACTAACATTCTTCCTTCCTTTTCTTCAAAACCGTGTGCTCAAGTGTGAAGGAGGAGGAAGATTCCAACTTATCTCATCCAATATCCAAGCTAAGAAAAGAGCTTTAGCTTGAAGAGGCAAGTATACACTAGACTATGATGATTTATTTGAAGAATTAGTAACTTGAACGACTAGATGTGGCTAAGATGTGAACTTTAGTTGTATACACTAAGTTTTAAGACCATATCTTAGCGAGTCCTCATGAACAATGGCTTGCATGTGATTAAATCCTTCAAAGATGAAATCTTTTCTTACATGCAAAGTGATATGAGGCTGTTTTAGGATGAAACAAGGTTCACCTAAGTGAGTCTAGGCAAGATTAACTCTTGGATAAAACTTGAGAGGTCCTTGGAAAGCATGCATGTGTTAGATGTGAGTTTTTATGAGGTTGTTGGTAAGATTGGAATAAAATGACTCTTGAATGTGTTGCATGCTTAAATAAATGTAGTAAAATGTGGTCATGGTATCATATAGGTTTTGGCCTAAAGGATGGATATGATGGTGAGTCTTGACTTCAAGAAAGAACACTTGTTTTGAGCATATATGATACTTGTTTTGTGTACAATCTACAAACTGTTTTGGTATGATGCAAAGGTGACCCAATAAAAACAATGAAATCTGGAAATCCATGGGAAAAAGGTGTATATGGTAACTAAAAATTATTTCATAAGCACAAGATATTTAGTGGTCACTTGACATGAAAAGATGACAACGCACAAAATTACTGGACCTGGACAGAATTGTGCAGTGTGTTGTGAGACCTCAAAATGGGCCTTACTAACGAGCAAACCATTTGATTTTTGGCATGGTGATAGCCCTATGTATGTAGCAAACGTGAGAGTTAGAATTTTGGTAAAATAAGTTTTAGAATATGTTTAATAAAATATTTGGTGAAACTGCTCAGGCTGAAAATTCTGGAACTTGGCAGAATTGTATAACATATTGAGTGGCTTAAAAATGGATCTTGTAGATGTTCAATAAAGATGATTTTTGGTACGATGACAACCTTAGGTGTGTAGTAAATATAAAAGTTCGAATTTTGGTAAAATGAGTTATGGACTATTTTTAAGGAATTATTTGGTAAAACTGCTCCAGCTAAAATCACTGGAACAGGGCAGAAATGAGTAACGTGTTTCTTGACCCAAAAGTGGATCTTAGAAATTTGCAAATGGGCTAAATTTTGGTGGGGTGCTAGTTCGATATGTTTATGACGTCTGTAAGTTGGCATTTCGGTAAAAAGAGTTATGGTTTTGCCAAAATAGAATTTTTAGTAAAAGTGGTCAGTCTAGTAACAGCATGTGACCTATTTCGGAATAATAATTAAATGAGCCCTTCAAGGTTATTGGATTGGTCTGGAAATTTTATGTTAATCACCTAAGACATAGAGGAGCAAGACCATGTAGATTAATCAAGTTGGTATTAATGTTTTGGTGGGTAATTATGGACATAAAGTTAACGTACTAAAACTGGAAAATTGGGCAGAACAGGGGATTAAGTTAAAGAGGCCCAATTTGATGGATTTGGACCTATATACACGGTTTGAGCTCATGAGTGTTAATCCTTAGGGAGTTTATTATATTTTTCAAGTTGTGGTCCAAATAATTAAGGTTTTAAGGCCTCAAAAGCTAAGGTAACGTTGGTTATTATACCTCAGAATTCAGCAAGTACACTTGATAATAGTTTGTTGATTTAAGGGCTTTATTCGTCTTAGGGAGTTACGAAAATTTTACGTAATACAAATAAGACCCCACTAAACACATGTAGGATAAAAGATTATGAAAATGGGTCTGTTTGGTTAATTTAGCCGCTCCATGAACATGAAGTAAAATCTGAAAATTCTTAGTTTCTGAAATCATGCTTGTTGACATGTTATAAGGAATGCTTACGATTATTCACGTCATGACTTGCATTGCATATCACTTCATGTATCATGCATGATCATATGCCACATGAATCTGATTTTATGAGTTTTACTTATGCAAGCAAGACTTTCCAAGTAACTATGTTTTTCGTTATGCATGAAAGTTTTTATGGTCCCATGTTTTAAAGAAAGCTTTATGATTCCTTTGCCGGCCAAGCATGCGACTAACCCGACTCCAGACCCGGGGTTAATTGGTCTCTTGATACATGTTCTGGACCCGTTCAGATCCGGGGTTAATTGATCTGATACATGTTCTGGACCCGTTCAGATCTGGGGTTAATTGATCTGATACATGTTCTGGACCCGTCCCAGACCCGGGGTTAATTGGTCTGATTATATGTTCTGGACCCGCTTAGGTCCGGGGTTAATTGATCTGACACTCTGTTTTCTGACATGTTATTTTATGGGACCAAAATGATGTTTTGACATGACATGATATCATGCATTGCATTCTGCATAACTCATGAGCACGTTGACATGTTGCATGTTACAGTTAATGGATAATAAGATAATATTGGTATAGCACTACCTAAAATTATGCTTAGGCTATATCGTCAAGCCAATCCAGGGTTAAAGACCAGGTATGAAGTATTATTTGAGGTTCTTGGGGTATTACATTCATGTTATAGTTTTTTATTTATATCATGGTGGTTTATTGTATTCTTGCTGGGTGATTTTTATCACTCACACTTTTATTTTTCCCCAGAGCCAGATAATGCTAAGATTGAGTGGATCGAGGATGAGCTGAGAGTACCATATCCGTAGGCGAGGAAATTTGAAGAAGGCAAAGCTTAAGGACTTTTGTGCGGCCATGATGTTTGTATTATGAACTATGTTAAACTCTTTGGATTTCGGTGATGTTGTTTTGTGGACTATTACTGTTGGGGACTTAGTATTTTCGGAATGCGTATTTATTTCAAAAAGTTTTAATTCTGCCTAAATTTTTACTACCATGTTAAATGTTATCATGGGAGTCCATGGCTTAAGTTATGGATTTTCGCATGTTATGCATGACGCTTTGTACTCTCCTTAGTGAAGTACGGCGGGTGCACCGTATTAGGATGAGGTCCGGGTACGGGGCGCTACAGGTGGTATCAGAGCCCAGGCTCTAGATTTCGGGCAGAACGTAGAACTAAGTTATGATCTTAGCAATCTAAGTTTGATCTTAGAGCTAAGTCATGATCTTAGTTGAGTGATGGCCTTAGACTAGGATCACATAGACCGGGTTTAGGATGTAATTTAATAATTAATCCTAGTTTATGAAATCCGACTCTATAACGTAAGATGTGTCTTTTATCTTCCTTGTTTAAAACTTTCGAATTATGGTCTCTGGTCAAAATAATTTGGTTTTATTCCGACCCTTAAGTAAATGTTAACACCCCATAGCGGAGATGGTGAGACCACGTGGTAGACCTCCTAGGGCACGACCAGTTGCTCAGGAGCCCGTTCCTCCACCACCAGTTCAGGTCCCGCCACCACAGCCAGACCAGAATCCTCCCGTTCAGAATAATCCACCACCACCACCGCAGGCACCTGTTCCTCCGGTTATCCCTGACATGAATGCCTTTCAGGCCTTTTGCCAAGTTGTCACTCAGATAGGACAAGGCCTAATCCATCAAAATGCTCCACCTCATCCACACCAGCCTGTGAGAGATGCCCAGTATTACTTCGAGAAGCTAAAAAGGGCTAATGTGCCACCGTTTGAGGGAGAGCCAGACCCGGATACAACAGAGAAGTGGTTGGATGAAGTCAAAAATTGTTTTGATTTAATACAAGCCCCAGACGAGCTGAAAGCCCAAGCTATCAGACCTTTTCTGATCAGTGAAGCAAATCAATGGTGGAAGACGAATCTGCATCCTTTGCCAGACCGATTGCCTGGGAAAGATTTCTGCAAGAATTTGACAAATTCTATATTCCTCCATCGGTCAAGTTACAAAAGAGGCATGAGTTTGAATCCTTGAAGCAAGAGCCGGGTATGACGGTGGCCGAGTACGCAAATAAGTTCATCGCATTAGGGAGGTTTCACCCTGTTACCATGAATGATGAAGAAACAAAAATGCTGAAGTTCGATAGAGGGCTGAATCCAAGAATCCAGACGTGGTTGGTAAATGCAAATCCCACGAATTTTGGAGCCCTTTTGGAGCATGTTACCGGATTGAGAGAGACATTATCCGACGAGATGACTGGGACAAAAGAGGGAAAGACAAGGGACTGGAAATGAGAAGTACAGAAAGGTAGCTAAGAAGAATTTCAGAGGGTCAGTTCGACAAGGAAAATCTCAGGGTCAGAATCAGCGTCGCCAGCAGTATCAGAATAATCAGCACAAGAATCAGGCTCCACCTCAGCAGCCAGCTATACCAGTGTGCCCTTAGTGCCAGAAGAGACACATGGGTGAGTGTCGATGGAAGAGTGGAAAATGCTTTGGATGCGGTAAAGATGGCCACCTGATTAAGGATTTCCCAGAGAGAGGAGCGCAGCAACAGAAACAACAGCCAAAGAACCAGCGGCCACGTGCAAATGCAAGGGTGCACGCCATGACGGATGCTGACGTTGAGGAGACTGCAGACGTAGTGACTGGTAAGATTTAAAGTTTTATGCCTTCAATATGCTTTACTTACACACACCTACAATATTGCTTAGTAAAATGTGCACGATTCAGGAACTATTTTAGTATATAGCATACCTGCAAATGTGTTGTTCGACAGTGGCGCTAGCCACTCATTTGTCTCCAGAAGGTTTGCTAAGAACCTCGATCATAACTCAGTCAGATTAGAAACACCCTACAGAGTACAAGCAGCCGGTGATCAAGTGCTTGTCTCTCATCATATCTTCCGAAATTGTGTGCTTGAGTTTGACGAACAGAGTTTCGAAGCCGACTTGATTTCTATAACCATGAGCGATTTCGATGTGATCCTGGGAATGGATTGGCTCTCAAGGAACCATGCTCATATCGATTGCCGGAGTAGGCAAGTTATCATTAAGAACCCAGCTCGAGATGAAGTATCATTCCAAGGAGGAGCTAAGTTAAAGAAACCATCCAAGAAAGTTTTTGTTAACGCGGCTCGTGCAAGCCGAGCGTTGAAGAAAGGCCATGAAGGATTCTTTGTTTATGTCCTAGACGCAGAGCAAGCAAGTCCTACTCTTGCTTAAGTCCTAATTGTTAACGAATACCCTGATGTGTTCCTCGATGATCTACCTGGACTACCTCCTGATCGCGAAATTGCCTTCGAGATAAATCTAGTTCCAGGAGCTGAACCCATATCAAAAGCCCCATATCGGATGGCTCCTGCAGAACTTAAAGAGCTAAAGAAGCAGTTACAAGAGCTGCTAGAAAAGAAGCTCATTCGCCCCAGCGTTTCACCTTGGGGTGCTCCCGTATTATTCGTAAAGAAGAAAGATGGAAGTATGCGCTTATGCATCGATTATCGGGAGCTCAATAAAATCACCATAAAGAATAAGTATCCACTGCCTCGGATTGACGATTTATTCGACCAACTCAGGGTATGTAACTAACAAGCTTTAATTTAGTTAAGGTTTAAATCTTTTCAAAACCCTATCTAAAGAATCTTAATGCAGGGATCCCGAATCTTTAGTAAGATTGACCTGCAATCTGGATACTTTCAACTGAAGATTAAGGCGGAAGATGTCCCTAAGACTGCTTTCAGAACCCGCTATGGACACTATGAATTCTTGGTCATGCCCTTTGGTTTGACCAATGCCCCTGCCGCCTTTATGGATCTCATGAATCGAGTCTTTCAGGACCAGTTGGACAACTTCGTAGTGGTCTTCATAGACGACATCTTGATCTATTCACCTGACGAAGAGACTCACGCAGCCCATTTGAGGACAGTCTTGAATATTCTAAGAGGGCGACAATTGTATGCAAAGTTTAGCAAATGCGAGTTTTGGCTGCGAAGTGTATCCTTCCTCGGCCATGTTATTTCAGAGGATGGGATTTTAGTGGATCCCAAGAAAATTGAAGCCATCACGGAATGGCCCAGACCAACAAACGTTACTGAAGTGAGAAGTTTCCTTGGGCTAGCAGGTTATTATTGGAAATTCGTGGAAGGATTTTCGAGGATAGCTGTTCCCCTCACTAGATTGACCCAAAAGAAAACCAAGTTCGAGTGGAATGCTAACTGCGAAAAGAGTTTCTCGGAGCTAAAAGTGAGGTTGACATCCGCCCCTATCCTAGCTCAGCCCACTACTGGTGAGAAGTACGTGTTGTACATTGACGCTTCGAAGAATTGTCTTGGATGTGTTCTTATGCAGAAGGATAGAGTGATAGCTTATGCATCCCGGCAGTTAAAGGCATTTGAGCAAAACTACCCTGTCCATGATCTTGAGCTTGCTGCAGTGGTTTTCGCATTAAAGATATGGAGACATTACCTGTATGGCGAGAAGTGTGAGATCTAGACAGACCACAAATGCTTAAAGTATCTTTTTACCCAGAAGGAGCTCAATATGCGGCAGCGTAGATGGCTCGAACTGATTAAAGACTATGATCTCTCCATTCAATATCATCCGGGGAAAGCTAACAAAGTTGCTGATGCGTTAAGTCGAAAAACAAGTCACCCACGTCAACCACCCATTCAGCAAGATATGGAAGAGTTTGGCTTGGAAGAAGTTGATTCAGTCGAGGAAGTTCTCGCCAAGTTGGTCCTTATTCCCTCACTGATTGATAGAATTAAAGAGGCTCACAGGGATAATGCAGCCTTGAGAAAGATCAAGGAAAGGATGAAAGATAAGCCACAAGATGATTTTGAAGTCGCAGTGATGACAGTTTATGGTACCGAGGACGGTTATGTGTCCCCGAGAACAAAGAGATTAAAGATGAAGTTTTGAGGGAAGCCCATAACTCGCGATTATCCATACACCCTGGAGCTAATAAGATGTATCAAGACCTCAAGCAAAAGTTTTGGTGGCACAGTATGAAGAACCAAACAGCCGATTTTGTTGGACGATGCTTGGTGTGCCAAAGAGTAAAAGCGGAACACCAAAGACCTGCTGGATTATTACAACATTTAGAAGTGCCGGAATGGAAATGGGACCACGTCACAATGAATTTCGTGACCGACCTACCCAAGACTAAGTATGGAAATGATGCTATATTGGTCGTTGTGGATCGTTTAACTAAGTCTGCCCACTTTTTGGCCATGACGATTAAGGCATCCATGGAGAAGTTGGCCTCTATATACATTGACCAGATTGTTTGTTTGCATGGGGTGCCCATAAGTATCGTATGCGACCGTGATCCTCGTTTTACCTCGAGATTCTGCATCGCCTTTCAAAAGGCAATGAGCACCGAGATCAGACTGAGTTCCGCGTTTCATCCTCAAACAGATGGCCAATCAGAAAGAACAATTCAAACCCTTGAGGACATGCTTCGCGCTTACGTTCTTGACTTTGGAGGAAGCTGGGATAAGAGCCTTAAGCTTGTTGAGTTTTCTTACAATAACAGCTTCCACAGATCCATCGGGATGGCACCATGTGAAGCGTTGTATGGTCGAAAATGTCGGTCCCCACTCTATTGGGACGAGATTGGAGATAAGATATATACGGGACCCGACATTGTTGAGCAAACGCGAGAAAAAGTAAAGTTGGTTCAGCAAAGATTAAAAGCAGTACAAGATAGGACTAAGATATGGGCAGACGAAAGAAGGAGACCTTTAGAGTTTCAAGAAGGAGAGAAAGTTTTCCTAAAGGTTTCTCCGACCAAAGGAGTCAAAAGATTTGGCATCAAAGGAAAGTTGAGCCCAAGATTCGTTGGACCTTATGAGGGACTAGAGAGAGTGGGTGAAGTTGCGTATCGCTTGGCGTTGCCACCATCTCTTTCTCAGTTACACGATGTATTCCATGTTTCCCAACTTCACCGATATGTTTATGATCCTAGCCACATCCTTGAAGATCAACAATTGAAGGTTGAAGAAGATGTATCTTATGAAGAGGAGCCTCTAAAGATCGTTGATCGGAAAGAGAAAGCATTAAGGAAGAGATCCATACCCATGGTGAAGGTTCAGTGGAAGCACCATTCGGGAGAAGAAGCAACATGGGAAACGGAGGAAGACATCAAGAGTAGATACCCCCATCTTTTTGACTAGTTTATGAAGTTTTGAGGACGAACTTATGATAGGGGGGGAGGATGTTGTACCCCAATTACAATGTACTCGGAACTATGACTAAGTGACGTAATGAAACAAAGATTCCTTCACATGCATTCTACTTAAGTCAAATTAGCGCTTCTTTATCTAAGTCCTTTAAGATCATTTAGGACGGGCATTAAAATAGTTGTACAAGCAAACGTCACAAGGTGCGTAATACCCCTTGTAAATTCGGTCAAAATCCTTAAGCAACCTTAGAATAAATTCGTTTTTTATAAGAAGGCAAACATAAATGATCCTCACAAAGTAAGATTAAAATCATAATTAAATAAAATAAATAATATTATAAATTATATAAGTATGGGATATGATAAATGTGAAAGGACAAAATTACCCCCAAACCCCATAAAATTCGGCCAAGGGCCTTGAGGATTCTAGAATCCTCCACATTATTCTAAATAATTCTTAGAATAACTAATTAAGTAATAATTCAAATATAAAATATATAGGAATGCAAAAAGAAAGAATAAAATAAGAAAAAGAGAGGCTAACATGTAAGAAAAGTTTCAAGCTACCAAGCTTAGGTTCCCTTTTTTCCCTCCCCCATGCACCGCCGGTTACCCCTTCCCCTTGCCCCCTAGATTTTTTTTATATTGCAAGAACACTTCATTTCACTCCCACCTTGAACACTTTCTCAAGAAGCCTTCTAGCCAACACTTAAGCAATTTTCCATCTCCTTCCACCACACACCAAACATTCGGCCCCTTCATCTTGGAGCTAGGAGATCAACTTATGTCTCATCTTCAAGATTCAAGAAATATCTAGGTAAGTCTTGTTCCAAGCTCTTCCAAGTAGATTCTTATTTTTATAGGGAATGAAGCTCACATAAGTTCTTTCTTCTTCCTACCCCCAAACGTGACCTTCATGGTCACTAGGTGGAAGATACTCAACTCTTTTAGGTGGTGAAATCTCTTGCTAGGAAGCTCCATTCAAAGTTCCACTTTGGTAAGAAGATCCAACCTCTAAATTAGTCCTATTTTCACTTTAGAATGGTAACTAACATTCTTCCTTCCTTTTCTTCAAAACCGTGTGCTCAAGGGTGAAGGAGGAGGAAGATTCCAACTTATCTCATCCAATATCCAAGCTAAGAAAAGAGCTTTAGCTTGAAGAGGCAAGGATACACCATACTCTCATGATTTATTTGAAGAATTAGTAACTTGAACGACTAGATGTGGCTAAGATGTGAACTTTAGTTGTATACACTAAGTTTTAAGACCATATCTTAGTGAGTCCTCATGAACAATGGCTTGCATGCGATTAAATCCTTCAAAGATGAAATCTTTTCTTACATGCAAAGTGATATGAGGCTGTTTTAGGATGAAACAAGGTTCACCTAAGTGAGTCTAGGCAAGATTAACTCTTGGATGAAACTTGAGAGGTCTTAGGAAAGCATGCATGTGTTAGATGTGAGTTTGTATGAGGTTGTTGGTAAGATTGGAATAAAATGACTCTTGAATGTGTTGCATGCTTAAATAAAGGTTGTAAAATATGGTCATGGTATCATATAGGTTTCGGCCTAAAGGATGGATATGATGGTGAGTCTTGACTTCAAGAAAGAACACTTGTTTTGAGCATATATGATACTTGTTTTGTGTACAATCTAAAAACTGTTTTGGTATGATGCAAAGGTGACCCAATAAAAAGAATGAAATCTAGAAATCCATGGGAAAAAGGTGTATATGGTAACTAATAAGTTATTTCATAAGCACAAGTTATTTAGTGGTCAGTTGACATGAAAAGATGACAACACACAAAATTACTGGACCTGTACAGAATTGAGCAGTGTGTTGTGAGACCTCAAAATGGGCCTTACTAACGAGAAAACCATTTGATTTTGGCATGGTGATAGCCCTATGTGTGTAGCAAACGTGAGAGTTCGAATTTTGGTAAAATAATTTGTAGAATATTTTTAATAAAATATTTGGTGAAACTGCTCAGGCTGAAAATTCTGGAACTTGGCAGAATTGTATAACGTTTTGAGTGGCTTAAAAATGGATCTTGTAGATGTTCAATAAAGCTTATTTTTGGTATGTTGACAACCTTAGGTGTGTAGTAAATATGAAAGTTGGAATTTTGGTAAAATGAGTTATGGACTATTTTTAAGGAATTATTTGGTAAAACTGCTCCAGCTTAAATCACTGGAACAGGGCAGAAATGAGTAACGTATTGCTTGACCCAAAAGTGGATCTTAGAAATTTGCAAATGGGCTAAATTTTGGTGGAATGCTAGTTCGGTATGTTTATGACGTCTGTAAGTTAGAATTTCGGTAAAAAGAGTTATGGTTTTGCCAAAATAGAATTTTTAGTAAAAGTGGTCAGTCTAGTAACATCATGTGACCTATTTCAGAAAAATAATTAAATGAGCCCTTTAAGGTTATTGGATTGGTCTGGAAATTTTATGTTAATCACCTAAGACATAGAGGAGCAAGACCATGTAGATTAATCTGTTAGGTCCGAAATACACTCTAGAGGGGGGATGAATAGAGTGTTTGGCTCTTTTGCGGAATTTTCTCGTTTGGCTCAACTCAAAAAATATTCAAAATTAGAGCAAGAATGGGAGATGAGAAATAGTGAATGAGTACACCGGATATAGAGTGGTTCGAATCGTGAATGATTCTACTCCACTACCACTTTGTTGCCAAAGTGGATTTTCAACAACTACTCTTCTTATTATGAACAATAAGAACAACCATAGCAACTCTTACACTAACACCTTAGTGTAAGCAACAACAACAGCAACTTCTTGCACAAAACACACTTGTGCAACTACAGCAACTACAGCTCTTAGCAAGAACAACTTCTTGCTTCCTCACAACTTCAACAAAAGTTCTCTCAAGAACTTCTCACAGTGGGTTGAAGAAATATAGTAAGGTTCACACTTTCTCACAAGTCTAAGCACAAGCAAGAGATCAAATATTTATGGTTCCTCTTGTGCTTGACTCTCTTTCTCTCAATATACAACAATGAAGAGCAAAGAAAAGCTAAACAAGCTTTAAACAACTTTACAAGTATGAGAGAACTATACAACAATGAAAGATGAAGCTAGATGACGTTGAAAGTGTGTCTTTGCCTCATCCAAGCCTCCTCTATTGATAGATGAAGTTCACCACGTTTTTGAGGCTCTCCACCAAGTCTTCATCTTCAAAAATGTCAAAATAGTGCCCAAATAGTCTTTAGCCATCCTATGGAGTGATTTGATCTTGAATAGCCACCCTAGAGAATCTTAGACATGTATACAATAGTCAAGGAAGCATGTAATATGTTTGGTTAAAGTCCACAAGAAATTTGAGCAAGATTGGAAAGAGAAAACATCATAAATCTCCCTTGGATTTTGTTCCAACGTTCAAAAAAAAATTTGAATTCTGTAGCACATCGATCGATCAATGTCTCTTATTTGAGAGACTGATGTATACATCGATCGATCGATGTCTTGTATCTTAGAGATCGATGTCTCACAGAAAGTCCCAAGTTTGATCTCTCATACATCGATCGATCGATGTATGTTTTTCCAGAGATCGATGTACACATCGATCGATCGATGTGCATGACTTCAGAGATCGATGTCTCACAGAAAGTTCATGGGTTTGTTCTTTCATACATCAATCGATCGATGTCTCTTCTTCAAGAGACTGATGTATACATCGATCGATCGATGTCCTTCAATTTAGAGATCGATGTCTCACAGTGTGTTTTTTCTTATTTTACTTCATATTCCAAGTGTTAGATTCCTTTTTGTCTTTTCCAAACTATCTTTTAATTTCATCAAAACTCTTCATATCCCAACATTCTCCCCCTTTTTGATGATTTCAAAACCAAGATTTAAAAGATGTTTTTGAGAAATATGTTTAAGCTACCAAAGAGTTTAAGACATATGAAATTTCAATCTCCCCCTTTCTCCATGCATTTTATGCTCCCCCTCACATTATGAAATAAGTTATTATGTCCAAAGACTCCCCCTCAACCAATTATACATCCAAATCATATTTTTATCTCCTTACACATTCAATATATACCTCCTTCAACATATACCAATATTTATCATTTCATACAATGTAATACTCAATCATGCAAACAAACTATACCAAGTTATCTTAATGTCATTTCTCAAGTAAAATATATCAATGTACCTTAATATATCCTTCAAGCACTCAAGTATGCCAATATATCCATCAAGCAAACATATTAAGCAAAGCCAATATGGCCATCAAGCAAACATATTAAGCAAAGCCAATATATCCATCAAGCAATTTTAGCATACCAATATATTAAGCCAATCAAAGCATATTAAACAAAACTACTTCTCCCCCTTTTTGAAATTATCAAAAAACCATAAAATAAAATAAAAGTAGATACGATAGTCATAAAACATACTAAGTTAAGCAACAAGAGAGATAATAGTTATTCTACTCTAGAAGTACTACGGGACACGGGGGATGAAGAAATGCTAGTCCTAATCTTCGTCCGATGAGTAAGTTAAGCCTGGGATGCATGCCTTCATCTTAGCTTTGAACCTTGCAAATTTGTTTTTCAAGGTTCCCACCTCGTGTTGAAGCTCTACAACTTGTTGTTGTAGTTCTGGAATACTTGTGTTAGGCCCGCTACGTGTTCCTTCTTCAGATTCAGGAATAGGTAGCTGTGTATCCCCCGGGCCTGGTTCCTCATCAGCTGCAGGTGGCTGAGCTTCATCTTCCTCTTCTTCTATTTCTTGTTCCACTCCCTTTCGGGCTTCTTTTCTTGATTTGTTGATTTATTGAATGTTGATTTTGTCGTAATAGTCTTTAACAGAAATTTTCTCAACCTCCGAATCATCAATCTCAATACCCGACTTTCTGAGCATATAGTAGATAAGGTTTGCATATGGAAGGGCTTTGGACTTTTTGGTGGCGGCTTCTATAACATTGGCAATGAAGATCTCTCCAAAGTTTAATTGTTCCCTATTGGCCATTCTATAGGCAATATAGAAATCAAGATTGCTAGGAAGTTTTGCCGATTTCCCATTGATACAGAAAGTAACAATGGCAGTTAACACCCTATATACTAGTGGCATGTCATTAGTATTTTTGGTAGGACAAAAGCCTAGAAAGCTCTTAACATGCTCTTCACTTACTTGCCATTTGTTCTCATCCCAATACCAAACTTCAAATGATTCTAAACCTTCATCCGGAACTCCAATGTATTCACAAATCATTTTACACGTCCATTCAACATGTTGAACATCAATTATACTATTCAAGGTGTAAGGAAAACCATTCAAATACTCAATCCACAGATTTGCATATAAAAGTCTAGTATACTTCTTAGACATTTTCTTCATGTTACTTCCAATCCAAAGATTTCTCCAATTTTGAGCATCTATCCAATCAATAATTGGACTTAATTCATTGTTAGAAGCAATATCCTCTAATTGCAACAATTTTAATGGAATTGTTGCTCTTTCAGAATTTTCCCATTCCATGAACATTTCTTGAGCTTTAAGAGTAATGTAAGCAAAAGTACCTATTCCAAAGGGCTTATCCAGAACTCCTTTGATATTTCTCTTGATCCAGGGAAAATTTTTATATGTGAGGTTGTTCCTAATTTGGCTTAGTTCATCAGCTTAACTGAAATCCATATGTCTAGGCCTAGTACTTCCACTTCTAGGTTGTGTAGGGGCTTGAGACCTAGAGGAATGACCTAGTTGGACATGGCTTGATCCTTCTTCTTCAGGTTGAGATGCCCTAGCCTTCTTAGATGTGTGTTTTGATTTTGGCATTTTTGGATTTGAGGTTTAGGGTTTGAAAATGGGACTTAATTGAAGGAAGGAAGATGATGTAGTGGAGTTTAGAGATGGAATTTTTATGGGGATTTTGAAGAATTTCAGAAGAAAATGAGGGAAGAATCTGTTTTGGAGAAAAAAATCGCCAGAGAGTGTTTCTAGGATTAAGAATGTGTGTTTTTGGTGAAGAGAGGGAAGAATTCTGTGTTTTTAGGCGACTGCAGAGTTTCTGAAATTCGTCGACATCGATCGATTGAAGTGGAGATCGATGTACACATCGATCTCTCAAATAGGTACATCGATCGATCGATGTACCTGTTTTTCTGAAATTTGATTTTTCTTATTTTTAAGCATAGTTTATCATTCTTAGTCTTGTTCTAATTGATTCAAAGATATCGGTAGGGAGTGATTTGGTAAAGATATCCACTAGTTGGTCATTTGTTAGAACAAATTCAATGCATACCAATCCTTTTTGAATACAATCCCTTATGAAGTGATGCCTCACTTCAATATGTTTTGTCCTACTATGGTGAACCGGGTTTTGTGCTATACTTATGGCTGATGTGTTGTCACATAAGATGGGAACTTTATCAAACTTAACATTATAATCGTTTAAGGTGTTGATCATCCAAAGTAGTTGTGCACAACACGAAGCGGCCGATACATATTCGGATTCCGCCGTAGAAAGTGACACACTATTTTGTTTCTTAGAGAACCAAGAAACTAGACAATCTCCAAGGAATTGGCATGTCCCGGAGGTGTTTTTCCTATCAACGAGATTTCCAGCATAGTCGGAGTCACTATACCCTCTTAAATCAAAACATCCATTTTTGGGATAAAACAATCCAAAGTTCAAGGTTCCTTTTAAATACCTAGCAATTAAATGTGATTCCTTAGGCATACTTTGAAATCTAGCACATAAGCACACAGCATGCAAAATATCCGGCCTACTAGTGGTCAAATAGAGTAAACTACCAATCATACCCCTATATTTGGTTACCTCAACCGGTTTTCCTTTTTCGTCTTTATCAAGCTTTGTACTTGTGCTCATCGGAGTGCTCACACTTCTTCCATCCTCGAATTTGTACTTCTTGAGAAAATCTTTTGTATACTTTGTTTGAGATATGTACACTCCATCTTGAGTTTGCTTGATTTGTAGACCAAGGAAGTAGTTTAGTTCACCCATCATGCTCATTTCAAATTCTCCTTCCATCAATTTTGCAAAATGCTCACAAAGAGAATCATTAGTAACACCAAATATGATATCATCCACATAAATTTGAACAAGCGATTGATGGTTTCCTTGTTCTTTAATGAAAAGAGTAGTGTCGACTTTTCCTATTGAAAACTCATTCTCAAGTAGGGAGTTACTTAATCTATCATACCAAGCCCTAGGAGCTTGTTTAAGTCCATAAAGGGCCTTTTTAAGTTTAAAAACATGATTTGGATAATCATGATTTTCAAACCCCGGAGGTTGAGCTACATAGATCTCTTCTTGAATTATTCCATTCAAGAATGCGGATTTCACATCCATTTGATATAGTTTGAAATCCTTATAGCATGCATATGCTAATAACATCCTAATAGCTTCTAACCTAGCTACGGGGGCAAAGGTCTCATCATAGTCTATGCCTTCCTCTTGCCTATAGCCTTGGGCTACTAACCTAGCTTTGTTTCTAGTGATGTTTCCTTTATCGTCCATTTTGTTTCTAAATACCCATTTAGTACCAATTACGGGATGATCACTAGGTTTAGCAACTAATTCCCAAACATCACTTCTTTCAAATTGATTTAATTCTTCTTGCATAGCTAATACCCAATCTTCATCATTTATTGCCTCCTTTATATTTTTAGGCTCAACTTGTGAAATGAAGGCATTTTCATTGAATTTTCTCCTAGTCATTATGCCTTGTCTAGTTTCACCTAATATCAACTCTTTAGGGTGATCTTTCCTATACTTATATGATTCTTGTAAATTTGATATATCTCCTCCTACTTCTTCATCTTCAACCTTAGGTTCAAGGGGATCAATCCTAAGGTCAATAACAATATTACGTTTTGGATTCTCAAATTTCTGTATATGGCTTACTTCAATTATTTCATCATCATTATCATCATTAATGTTTGATTTATCCTCATTGAGTTCACTAAATTTTACATGAATTGATTCTTCAACTTTCATGCTTCTTTTATTATATACTCTAAATGCCTTGCTATTTTGAGCATAACCCATAAAGATTCCTTCATCCGCTTTGAAGTCGAGTTTATCCAAGTTATCTTTGGTGTTAAGTATAAAGCACTTACAACCAAATACCTTGAAATAACCAATATTTGGTACTCTACCTTTCCAAAGCTCATAAAGAGTCTTTTTGAGAAATGGTCTCAAATAAACTCTATTGATCACATGACAAGCGGTATTTACCGCTTCGGCCCAAAAATATTTGGGTAGCTCAAATTCGTTTAGCATGGCTCTACTCATTTCTTGAAGTGTTCTATTCTTCCTTTCCGCAACACCATTTTGTTGATGAGTTCTTGGAGTTGAGAAATTGTGTCCATACCCTTTGGATACACAAAATTCTTGAAATTCTCCATCAAACTCACCACCTCTATCACTTCTAATTTCCTTAATTGTGTCCTCTCTTTGATTTTCTAATCTCTTACAAAGCTTTATAAATTCTTGGCATGCATCATTCTTTTTAGCTAATAACATTACCCAAGTGTACCTAGAGAAGTCATCTACCACCACAAAGGTGTAATGTTTTCCACTTAGACTTGCCGTACCGATATCCCCATACAAATCCATATGAAGCAATTGTAGAGGTTTGGTGGTGGAGATTTCACTTTTGGGCTTGAAGCTTGTTTTAACAAGCTTTGCCTTTTGACAAGTGTCACATAAGCCATGGTTTTCGAAATTTAATTTTGGAAGACCTTGGACTTTTTTATTTTTGCAAATCTCTTTGAAGTTTTTAAAACTAATATGTCCAATTCGTCTATGCCATAGTTGAGTCAAATCATTTTTGGCAACTAGGCAAGAAACATTTTGTGATATCAAATCATGTGTGCTAAATTTGTAAACATCATTTTTACGTATAGCCTCAAAAACAATCTTATCGTTCTTTTTCACAACACATTTTCTTTTCACAAATTCAATTTGAAAATTAGCATCACATAGTTGGCTAACACTTATCAAATTATACTTAAGCCCTTCTACATATAATACATTATTAATAGTAAAAGAAGAGTTACCAATTTCTCCATGTCCAAAGATTTTGGCTTTCCCATTGCCAAAATGCACTGTTCCACCATCTTGGAGCTTGAGCTTGATAAACAATGTTTTGTCTCCGGTCATGTGCGTTGAACATCCGCTGTCCATAAGCCATTTGGTTCCTTCTTCTTTGGCTACTCCATTTATCTTGAGAGCCTACAAAACCAAAAGTTGTATGCATTGGTACCCTTTGATGGTTGGGTCATTTAAGGTTAGTTTGTCGACCCTTAGGCTTCCAAACATATGTGCTTCCAAATCTAGCTCTACATGCTTTCTTCACATGTCCTAGTTTGTTGCAATGAAAACAAGTGGGTACATGCTTTGGTTTAGAGGGTGATGAATTTCGTTGTGTTTTTCTATTATTTGCCATTTCTTTAAGGACTTAGGTTTGATAGAAGAAGATGATGAATTAAATCCTAAACCGGATTTATCATTTCCAAATCTTTGTTTTCCAAGCAGTATGTCTAAATTGTTTTTACCATTTGTTAGTCTTTGTAAGTCTAACTTTAGTTTCTCACATTCTTTTCTAATTTCCACATTTTCAAGAGCTACGGTTTTATGCATGGTGAGTATGATGTCATGCTCTTGAAACATCAAAATATTCTTGTCATTCAAGCTCTTATTTTCTAAGATGCATTTCTTGAACTCTTTCTTCAAATGCTTATACTTTAAATTCAATTTTTCAAAGTCATCTTGCAAATCTCATATTTCATCATGCAAATTTGAAGGATTAGAATTTACCTAAAGATCATCTTCAATTGCCATGAGACAAGTATGTTCAATCTTTGGATTGTCAACTATTGCAACAAGTCCAACACCTTGATCTTTACTCTCTTCTCCTTCCGATTCCGAAAGGAGATCATCCCACATGGTTACCTCCGCATTGAGGGCTTTCTTCTTTTGAGAAAAGACCTTCTTCTCTTGCTTTTGTGGCTGTTTTACGTGGCAATCGGCAATGAAATGACGTCGACCACATCTATAGCAATTTTCACTTGCTTCCTTTTCTTTAGATGGTCTTTTGAAAAACTTTCTTGCTTGAGCTTTGTTTCTAGTAGCCATTCTTCTAAATTTTCTTACTAGAAGGGGAACTTCCTCATCCAATTCATCGGACTCTACCACCAATCCTTTGTGTGATGTTTGTGTGGGCTTGATAGGGTCCATCCTATTTTGTTCATCAATAAGAATTTCATGAGTAAGAAGATTACCGGATAGCTCATCAAGGGTAAGAGTCTTGAGATTCTATGATTCGGTGATGGCGGTGACTTTGGGTGTCCATTCTCTTGGCAAAGAGTTGAGAAGTTTTGAGACAAGGTCTTCATTTGAGATTTTCTTGTCCACCATGGAGAGTTGATTCACTATTCGTGTTAATCGATCGATTGTCTCTTCAATCTTCTCACCGCTTTTCATTCCGAACATCTCATACTCCTTCATGAGCATAAGTCGTTTGGCCATTCTTACTTGCTCAGTTCCTTCATGTATCATTTCAAGCCTTTTTCCATGCCTCATGGGCTGTTTCAAGACCTTGAAGTCTTATAAGCTCGGTGGTGGTGAGAGCACTTGAGAGAATATCAAATGCTTTGCCATTAATGGCAAATCTTATCTTTTCTTCATCAGTGTAGTCATCCTCATCTTTGAATATTGATTCTCTTTTTGAGTTGGTAATCATAGGAACTTCAATTCCTTTGACAACGGCTCTCCACATGTCAAATCCACAGCCTTTCAGGTGATTGATCATTCGAAATTTCCATAACGAATAATTTTGGGCATCAAACATATGTGCTTTAGTGTTTGATCCGGAAAATAGTGCAGTAGGCTTAGGAGATGAAGAGGTTGAGGTTGAGGTTGTCATTGCCATGATCTTTAACCTTGCTACTTGCAAAGATAGGCCAAGCAATCAAGGTTAGTCTCTGATACTAATTGTTAGGTCCGAAATACACTCTAGAGGGGGAGGGGTGAATAGAGTGTTTGGCTATTTTGCGGAATTTTCTCGTTTGGCTCAACTCAAAAGATATTCAAAATCAGAGCAAGAATGGGAGATGAGAAATAGTGAATTAGTACACCAGATATAGAGTGGTTCGAATCGTGAATTATTCTACTCCACTACCACTTTGCTGCCAAAGTGGATTTTCAACAACTACTCTTCTTATTATGAACAATAAGAACAACCATAGCAACTCTTACACTAACACCTTAGTGTAAGCAACAACAACAGCAACTTCTTGCACAAAACACACTTGTGCAACTACAGCAACTACAGCTCTTAGCAAGAACAACTTCTTGCTTCCTCACAACTTCAACAAAAGTTCTCTCAAGAACTTCTCACAGTGGGTTGAAGAAATATAGTAAGGTTCACACTTTCTCACAAGTCTAAGCACAAGCAAGAGATCAAATATTTATGGTTCCTCTTGTGCTTGACTCTCTTTCTCTCAATATACAACAATGAAGAGCAAAGAAAAGCTAAACAAGCTTTAAACAACTTTACAAGTATGAGAGAACTATACAACAATGAAAGATGAAGCTAGATGATGTTGAAAGTGTGTCTTTGCCTCATCCAAGCCTCCACTATTTATAGATGAAGTTCACCACATTTTTGAGGCTCTCCACCAAGTCTTCATCTTCAAAAATGTCAAGATAGTGCCCAAATAGTCTTTAGCCACCCTATGGAGTGATTTGATCTTGAATAGCCACCCTAGAGAATCTTAGACATGCATACAATAGTCAAGGAAGCATGTAATATGTTTGGTTAAAGTCCACAAGAAATTTGAGCAAGATTGGAAAGAGAAAACATCATAAATCTCCCTTGGATTTTGTTCCAACGTTCAAAAAAAATTTGAATTCTGTAGCACATCGATTGATCGATGTCTCTTATTTGAGAGACTGATGTATACATCGATCGATCGATGTCTTGTATCTTAGAGATTGATGTCTCACAGAAAGTTCCAGGTTTGATCTCTCATACATCGATCGATCGATGTATGTTTTTCCAGAGATCGATGTACACATCGATCGATCGATGTGCATGACTTCAGAGATCGATGTCTCACAGAAAGTTCATGGGTTTGTTCTGTCATACATCGATCGATCGATGTCTCTTCTTCAAGAGACTGATGTATACATCGATCGATCGATGTCCTTCAATTTAGAGATCGATGTCTCACAGTGTGTTTTTTCTTATTTTACTTCATATTCCAAGTGTTAGATTCCTTTTTGTCTTTTGCAAACTATCTTTTAATTTCATCAAAACTATTCATATCCCAACATAATCAAGTTGGTATTAACGTTTTGGTGGGAAATTATGGACATAAAGTTAACGTACTAAAACTGGAAAATTGGACAGAACAGGGGATTAAGTTAAAGAGGCCCAATTTGATTGATTTGGACCTATATACACGGTTTGGGCTCATGAGTGTTAATCCTTAGGGAGTTTATTATATTTTCCAGGTTGTGGTCCAAATAATTAAGGTTTTAAGGTCTCAAAAGCTAAGGTAACGTTGGTTATTATACCACAGAATTCAGCAAGTACACTTGATAATAGTTTGTTGATTTAAAGGCTTTATTCGTCTTAGGGAGTTACGAAAATTTTACGTAATATAAATAAGACCCCACTAAACACATGTAGGATAAAAGATTATGAAAATGGGCCTGTTTGGTTATTTAGCCGCCCCATGAACATGAAGTAAAATCTGGAAATTCTTAGTTTCCGAAACCATGCTTGTTGACATGTTATAAGGAATGCTTACGATTATTCACGTCATGACTTGCATTGCATATCACTTCATGTATCATGCATGATCATATGCCACATGAATCTGATTTTATGAGTTTTACTTATGCAAGCAAGACTTTCCAAGTAACTATGTTTTTAGTTATGCATGAAAGTTTTTATGGTCCCATGTTTTAAAGAAAGCTTTATGATTCCTTTGCCGGCCATGCATGCGACTAACCCGACTCCAGACCCGGGGTTAATTGGTCTATTGATACATGTTCTGGACCCGTTCAAATCTGGGGTTAATTGATCTGATACATGTTCTGGACCCGTTCAGATCCGGGGTTAATTGATCTGATACATGTTCTGGACCCGTCCTAGACCCGGGGTTAATTGGTCTGATAATATGTTCTGGACCCGTTCAGATCCGGGGTTAATTGATCTGACACTATGTTTTCTGACATGTTATTTTATGGGACCAAAATGATGTTTTGACATGACATGATATCATGCATTGCATTTTGCATAACTCATGAGCACGTTGACATGTTGCATGTCACAGTTAATGGATAATAAGATAATATTGGTATAACACTACCTAAAATTATGCTTAGGCTATATCGTCAAGCCAATCCAGGGTTAAAGACCAGGTATGAAGTATTATTTGAGGTTCTTGGGGTATTACATTCATGTTATAATTCTTTATTTATATCATGGTGGTTTATTGTATTCTTGATGGGTGATTTTTACCACTCACACTTTTATTTTTTCCCAGAGCCAGATAATGCTAAGATTGAGTGGATCGAGGATGAGCCGAGAGTACCATATCCGTAGGCGAGGAAATTTGAAGAAGGCAAAGCTTAAGGACTTTTGTGCGGCCATGATGTTTGTATTATGAACTATGTTAAACTCTTTGGATTTCGGTGATGTTGTTTTGTGGACTATTACTGTTGGGGACTTAGTATTTCGGAATGCATGTTTATTTCAAAAAATTTTAATTCTGCCTAAATTTTTACTACCATGTTAAATGTTAGCATGGGAGTCCATGGCTTAAGTTATGGATTTTCGCATGTTGTGCATGACGCTTTGTACTCTCATTAGTGAAGTACGGCGGGTGCACCATATTCGGACGAGGTCCGGGCACGGGGCGCTACAATGCATGTATATCACAGAAACGTGTCAAGTAAATAAATTTTGTCCTGCATTTCATAAACTTGTACTATTTAAATCATGTATTTGTAAATCATTCAAACACTTTTTCTCAACAATATTTCCCTTTTGATGATTTACAAAAGTTCATGATTTAAATATAATTGCTCCCCTCAAATTAGGCACAAATTCGAATTTTATAGTATCTTTGTCTCCAGTGCAATCATGCTCTCCCTTTCCCTTAAATCATGCACCTCTCTCCCCCTTTATTTTGTAAATAATCTCAAAATTATATGTAAGAAAGAAATAGCAGTTTATAGTATATCAACAAAAAATTATGCATTTCAAGTGCTTTCTTAAGGGTTATTTATTCAACCCTTTGCAAATATACCTTTTGGTGCCCAAACTTGGGTGACCTTTCTCGGTCTTCCAAAAGGTAAGAAAAGAGATGGAGAAGCAATATAATAGATGTTTGGTGTAAATCAGTTTGGTCTTTGGCCGAGAATGCCATCATTCACATGATAAGATTTTCGTTTTTGATATGCATTTGTGTTAGTGTGCATGGTGCGTGATGCATTTGTATGATATGACTGTCGCATATGTACCAACGGCTTTCTTTTATATCTATATAGCACATAATTATACTTTTCATGTGATGAAAAAGTATTACGATGAAATGCAACGTGGGGCTTGCTAGATTGTATTGTCGCCTTCTTAGGCTTTACGATCGTTTTAAATACATGTTGCTTAGATGAAGATAAAACAAATTTTTTTTAAATTTGTTTTGTACATGATTATCTTCAATATAACCTAATCCGGTTTCGTCAGTTTCATGTTTTTGCAAAGAAATGAGACGATCTAACATGCAAGTTCCTCTATCGAATTGTTTTACCGTCTTTTCTAGATCTTTGTTTCTTGATCTCAAATCTGAGATCTCGGATTTCATTACCATGTTTTCAGATGTCAAGGATTGAATTTCAGATCTCAAAGAAACAATCAAATTAGACGACTCCTTTTTAAATCGTTTAATTGAGATACAAGATTTGTTCGAGAGGATTCTAACAATTTCTTGTCTTCAATTAAGTGTTTTTTTTCTTTTGCAAGTGTCTTTGAAAACTTATGTAATTTAGGATATTCAACATACAAATCATTACAAGATAGTACATAATCCGAATCAGAATCAGAATTTACCTCATTATCAAAAGGTGGAGGCCTTTGGCTTGACATAGCTTCTTGTTCGGTTTTCTGGCTAGTGGATGCTATCTCACAAAGATTGTTATATCTTCTAGTTATGAGTGTGCCTGCTCTCTGATACCACTTGTAGGACCTGTATAGCACCAATAGAAGGAGGGATTGAATAGTGGGTGTGAAAAATTTGGTTTTTAAAAACTTTTTAACGAAAAACCTCACTTCTGAAAACAATTTCTATTTTCGGATTCTGATTTAAAATAATTTAAAGACCTAGTTACTGACCTCCAAAAATTATTAAATTTGGTGAGAATCTACTTTCAGAAGTTTTGAGTATCTCATAAATATTTCAAATTAAAATACCACTCTTAACCTCTTGAAATTACGTTTTTGGTCAGACTGCACGAATCTTCCAGAAACTGTACTCCGACTTGAAAAATTTATTCTGATTAATTTGTCATTCCAAATGATCTAAAAATTTAATGAAAAGACCCTTAGTATATGTATTGCAATGGGTTGAAACAGTTTCCAAAAATTCCTTTGGCAAGTATATCAATCATGTTGATGTTCTCAACCTTTATAACTCTGAAAATCAGATTGCATTAGTCTCAGAACTATTCAAGTTTGATTGGCTTATACTTATCCAAATAGGCTGAAACTTGCGCCAAATGAAAACTAAGAGGTGTGGCTATGTTTCTGCAATATTGTACGATTTTTGAAATTTGTTTACTACGTTGCAATAAAAACGATGAAGAAGACAAGAAACTGAAAGTAAAGTGCTGAAAATAAGAACACCAAGAATTTTATACTGGTTCGGTTAAAACAACCTACTCCAGTGTTCGAGGACACATTCCTCAGTTATCACTAAACACCAAACACACCTTAACACAAGGGTTACTGGAGTTACACACCAATTTCACCTTTTTACAACCAATACAACCAAAACAACTAAACAAACCGATCACGAACACCACCACCAATTGAATGAAGGTTTGATCACACCTTGATCAACCTTTTACAAAAATGTATGAGTGTGGGTGGTATAATCAAAGCCTATATAATATCAAGATTATATGAACAATAGTCTTGAGTAAAGAAGAAGAAAGAAAGGAAAGAAGAGAAGAAGAAAGTAGTAGAGCTTCTTGATCTTGAGAGAATGAGAGTTGTCTTCTTGGCCTTGTTTGTTCTACTTCTCTTCCTTTTAAGCATGTGCGGCCGCCCCCTATAGGTCATCTTCCATTATTGAGAATTCTCTTTAATGTCCTTGGAAGATTTCCTTGTGTAGATATGACACCATCTTGCTCACTTGGCACATTATGATTGGAGGGATGACTTGGCCTTGCTTATTTGGCTCTTGATGATTGGTCCATCTTGTCATCATTTTAATGAGATGTAAAATCTGAAAATAACTTGCAAAATATGTGCCAAAAAGAATTCAAAATGTTGCCAAACAATCACCATTCAATCCCTTCAATTTTGGGATGCAAAATAAATACAAATTGAAGCTCAAAAACGCCACCTTAAGAGACATGTGCTGAAATTTTCAGCATGTGTCTCTTTTGAATACTTTCTTTGTGTGGTGCCCTCTTCTATGTCACCAATCTTGTGTGGCATATTCTTCACCAATTAAAATTCAACTAAGCTCCACATAGGCTCCATTAGGGCTGCAAATGGCGTGTGGGAATGTCTATGCATGTGCTGAAATTTTACTTTAGTAAGCTTTGTCAAATAATGCACAATATTTATATATATATGATAAATTATAATCAGCCCTAATTTGAATTTTCTAGAACACTTTAACATGTCTTGCATGTGTAAAAAGTGTCTAGATATATGTTACAACTTAAGCCAAAAAAATGTTCCATGTGTTTTGTTCGTAGAAAAAAGTTTCGACTTTCGTCGATTACGCGATTTTCTCCGATTAAATTCAAAATTCTTGCACATATCATATATGTTATGTCACACATAATAATAATAGAATCAAGTGTATATTCATCTCTAATGGCTGATGGTATAGGCGACCCATGTGCTTAAAAGAATTGAATTTGAAATCTCCACAAATTTAGCCTGAATTGTGGGTGATTTGTCTGTGCAAACATGGAATGCTTTAGTGGCTGATTTGAACATGTGAGCCACAAAATTGTCGGCTATTTTTGAAATATATGGGCAGGCCATCTTTATATGGCAATTAGGTGATGCGTCGATGAAGATGTTGAGGTGGATATGTGGCATACAAGGCAAGACCGGATCAGAAACGAGGTGTTTCGAGAAAGGTTAGGCGTGGCTAGTATAGTAGATAAGATAAGGGAGTGAATAATGAGATGGTTTGGGCATGTCAAGAGGAGACGAAAATAGCGTCGGTCAAAGCAATTGAAAAGTCTCATTGTAGAGGGGAACAGGAGTAAAGGAAGGCCCAAACTGACTTGGGATGAGCAGCTTAGGCACGACCTACTAGATTTGCATCTCTCTAAGGACATGGTCCAGGATAGGAGTTCATGGAGACATAAGATTAAGGTTAACGAGGTATAGGTCATACATAGGGACATTTTAGAGTATATTTAGGGACATAGATAGTCATAGACACTATCTACGCTTTCCACTTGGTTGCGTATATTATACCGTTATTTTACATTACATGTACATATACACGTGATGTGTATTTTAATATTGAAAGTCTTTTCTTTGTATTTCTTAAATTTCCTCACTAACACACTAGCACATCATATCTCTATTATTATGTCATTTATGCAGGTACATATAGAGCCGGCGGTTTCACTGGAAGCAACCTCTATATCCCTTGGGATAGAGGTATTGTCTGCCTACCACTTACCCTCCCCAGACCCTAACGATAGATTTTGCTGTCGCTGGGATATACTGTGTTCGGATGATAATGATGATGATGACTTAATGAACTAGTTTAGTTCATTAATTGTGGCACCTGAAAATAGTTCAAAGACAACAAATGTTGGCCATATGATGTAAGTTTGAATGCTTCATGGCTTGTTAGTACGGCAACAATATATATATAAACCATATGATGAATGTATATCACAAAAACGTGTCAAGTAATAAATTTTGTCATGCATTTCATAAACTTGTACTATTTAAATCATGCATTTGTAAATCATTCAAACACTTTTTCTCAACATATAGGTGTTGTATTTCTGCATCTAGAAAAATAATTAAATCTATACATGTGAAATTTAATGAGAATACATATTTTGAAACGGTCGATAAGACTCAACATAAACAAGAAAATACTGTTCAAAATATGCTTGATGATGATGATATATTACTTGAGCCTGTTCATGATCATCTAGAACCAACTCCCCCTGAACAAGACATGTATGAACCCTTAGGTGAGGAAAATGAAGAAATTTTGCAATTGGAAGATAATCCATCTAATTTACAAGATGTTTCAATTGTATATGGTAATGTTCATACAAATGAAACATTTGTGAAAGATGAAGGTGAACCTAGTCAACCTAGGAATTGGTGGTACATAAAAGAAGATAAACATAAACATCCTAGAGAATTAATCATTGGGGATCCAAGTAATGGAGTTAGAACACGTAGAAACATAAGTCAGGCTAAGGACATAGTTTAATATCTCACTTAGAACCTAAAAATATGAAGGAAGCCTTACGGGATATATCATGGATAAATGCTATGCATGAGAAATTACACCAATTTACCCAAAACAACGTGTGAGATTTAGTTCCCAAACCTAAAGATAAATCCATAATAGGTACAAAATGGAAGTGGTAGAGATGAGGATGTTGCGGTGGATGGGTGGGCATACAAGGCTAGACAGGATATGAAATGAGGTATACAGAGAAAGGTTAGGGGTGGCTAGTATAGCAGATGAGATAAGAGAGCGAAGACTGAGATGGCTTAGACATGTCAAGAGGAGACAGACAAAGGCGTCTGTCAGAGCAATTGAAAGCCTCAATGTAGAAGGGAAGAGGAGTAAAGGTAGATCCAAACTGAAGTGGGATGAGCAGATTAGACATGACTTACTAGAGCTGCATCTCTCTGAGGACATGGTCCAGGATAGGAGTACATGGAGGCAGAGGATTAAGGTTAAGGAGCGGTAGGCAGGATATAAGGGTACCTTAGAGCATACTTAGAGGATTTGACTTGCACTCTTTTGTTTTTGTATTTTTCTTTCAACTATTTGTGCATATCCATTCCCTCATATATATTCCTATTATTGTACTATCTATGCAGGTGCATATAAAGCAAGGGGTCTCAATGGAAGCAAAGTTGGAATTGTACGATAAAAACGCTAAGTTGGAATTGTATGCTTTTAGTGACGCTGATTATGGTGGTTGCAAAATAGATAGAAAATCCACTATCGGAACTTATCAATTTATAGGAACCAACTTGATTTCATGGTTTTCTAAGAAACAAACTAGTGTAGCTCTTTCTACCACTGAAGCCGAGTATATAGCGTTAAGTTTATGGACTACCCAAATACTTTGGTTTAGATAACAACTTTGTGATTTTGGCATTACAATGAATAAGATTCCAATTATCTGCGATAGCACGAGTGCGATCAATCTTTCTCAGAATCCGGTACTTCATTCTAAGGCCAAACACATTGAAGTTAAATACCATTTCTTTCGTGACCATGTTCAAAATAAAAATATAGTAATAAACCATGTAAGAACTTATCACCAAGTTACTGATATTTTTACTAAACCTCTTAGTCAAGCCATTTTTGAAAACTTACGAGCCAAGTTAGGTATGATGACCTCGATACAATTGCGTAATTCTATGTTTTGCATGATCTGCAAAATAAAGGGAGAGATAGAATGGGAACATGATTTTAGAGTTTAAGTCATGATTCTAAGGTTTAATGATAAAAGTTCAATTTCAATTGATTAAATTGGTATAAGTTTGAATTGGTGTTCAATTCGTTCGGAGCATAACCTAAGGGGGAGATTATAGGTTAAAGGGGAGAGTATAAGTTGAGGGGGAGAGAACATATGTTTATCTAAAAAGAGTTTGAAAACAATTGGTATAGAAGTAATAGAATTAGTGAGTTTTTTTCAAAACAATTCAATTGGCATAGAAATTGGTAAATATGTGATAACAATTGGTAAAAATTTATGACATTAAAATCATGTAAAGTTATTTTGACAATCATCCAAAAGGGAGAGAATGTTGAGAAATATGTTTGGACAATTTTCAAAATTATGATTTTGAGTGTTACATGTCATAAAAATGTCACATATGATGTTAAATGATCAAAAGTTGAATAAGTGAAGAAAATTGACATCGATCTCTCAGGTTAATGCATTTCGATCTATCGATGTATATCAATCTCTCACATCGATCGATCTGTGTAAGATAGAGAAAAACCAATACCTTACTCTGAGACATCAATCTCTAAACCTGAGACACATCGATCGATCGATATATACATCAATCTCTCACATCGATCGATCGATGTTTGTCAGAGACAAAATCTGAACCTCACTGTGAGACATCGACCTCTCAAGCAGAGACACTTCGATCGATCGATGTATATGTTTTTAGAAATTTTTTCTAAAATATGATAAAATGATTGTTTTCATTTGCACATGCTTCATATATGTTTTTCATGTTGTTATTATGTGTTTTTGATAAATATAATTTTATCTTGTGACTAATGTGCCTTGGAAGTTTCTACAACTTACCAAAAAAGGCAAAAGTGGTATTATGAGTTCTTGTAGGTACTTGACATGGTGAAAATGATACCCGGACTTTATTATTTTTTATTCATCCCTATGGAGGTGCTTTCATATCTATTTCTGACCATCAGGGTCATTTTCGGAGTTTTCTCTCACCAAGGGCATTTTGGTCATATTTCTCTGAGGGCAATTTCATCATTTTACTCAATGAAATCTCTTCAGTATCTTATTATCTTCATTCTAGAGTTCATTTATGTTATTCTTGAATATTATTTGGTGGTTCTCTATTCTATTCTCTTATTTGGTGATATTATCGACGGTAGCGGGATATGTCACGGTATTTGATGTCACATTCTATTCTTTTTGAAGACCTTCTTATATTGTTATTGGAAAGTCTTATTCATCATCTTGCATAGATTTTAAAGGTGTTAATGGTGTGAAATTCATCACGACATACAAGGCGTAAAAGTGTGGGAATTTTGGATTATATGTTGACATAATCTTGTCAACTTTTGTCTATTGATTTTTATTGAAAAATCTGAGTTTGTACCTTTATTATCAGCTCAAAAACGTCCACAATTATGTGGCAAAGGTGGTGTATTCATTTTATGACTTGATGACAAGTGGATAAATCAAAAACAAGCTAGTTGGCAAAATTGCCAACTTGGAAAATCAAGTTCAGACCCAACGGCTATTTTTGGTTGTTTGGACCTGATTTTTATCCAAAATGGGCAGCACTCACACATCCTATTTTTTTTGCCAAGGAGTTGAGGGATTTTTGTGGAATATGCCATCCTATATTATCTTAATTTTTCAAACTATTTCCATGTCATTTTTTATGACAAAAATCGGCCCAGACAAGGATGCCAAGCTGAACCAATCATTCTTCTTTATGTTGCTAAGTGTACAAGGAGAATATGTGGCCATCAAATAATGTGAATACAAATAAGATTTGATGATGAAGATGTTGACACATAGGAGTTCTTATCTTCAAGGCCTATTTCACACTATAAATAGAAGGCAAAGCTGAAGTAGAGAAGACAAACTTGAAAGCAAAAGTTGAAGCTCATTGTCTTGCTATGTTCTTCTCTTCATTCTTGATTCATTTTTTCTGTAGCCAAGGTGTTTTTGTGATATTTGTTCTATAGATACATGCACCTTGCGTTTCATTTGTAAGATTGATTAGCTAAATTTATAAGACTACATCAATAGGTGGTAGAGGTGTTGCAACAAAAAGTTACATAGAGGTGTTCATCCAAGTTTTGAATAGGGCTGGTGTTTAACCCAAGGATCAAGCTTGGATCTTGCTGTATTTATGTTTATCAAGAATAGTTTCAGGTTAGGAACTTTTTGAAACTTAAACTAGACATCTTAAGGAGTGTTTTGACATGAAGATCAACTTTTTTGGTTGAGTAATTAAAGATAAACACATTTTTAAAATTCAGCACTATTCTGTCCAATTCAATCTAGATTGACCATCTAAACCTTTTTGTTTATTTGATGGGCCAATAATCTTATTTTTATCTCATTTTTGGACAGAGTCTATTCAAGACATTGACATTCATTTCTGGAAAGTTTCAGAATTTTTGGAGTCTTGTACACTTATTTTTGAATTTTTCAAAAATGGGTAATGAATCTGAGTAGCTCTTAGATTCTGTTTTCAAAGGGGATTTTAATTCAAGGATAGTAGTGTAATTTCTGCTAACTACTATTCACTTCCCTTCTAGTGGTGTTATTGCAAGTGTCATGGTCCAACACGTTAGACTGCACCACAATAACAGATAACATCATCTCTGAAACTACAAGAACAGAAGCAAAACACATACTGATGCTGCCCGTATTCCTCCAGAATACAAGCAACCAAATAGAATACTTTGTTAGACCTGTATAGCGCCACTAGAAAGGGGGTGATTGAATAGTGAGTGTGGAAAATTGGTTTTTAAAAAGTTTTAGTGACCAATTACTCATTTGTGAAAACAGCTTCTGTTTTCAGATCCCGTTTTTGATTAACTGAATGACTAGGTTTTGGAACTCCAAAATTTGTGAAATTTTGTGACAATGCACTCTCAGATGTTATCTATATGTCATAAACTTTTCAAATTAGAACTCAAAGTGTAAGACCCTAAAAAACATTTTTGATTGGACTCTGTAAATCTGTGAAAACCTTTCCCTCACAATGAACAATTAATTCATATTTAATGACATCTCCAAATGATCTGAAAATTTTATGAAATGTCCATTAAGATGTCTAGTTTAACGGATTGAAATTTTTTTCAAAATCCTTTGGAAAGTATACCAACCACGTTGATGTTCTCAACCTTTGCCAATCTGAAAATCAGATTGCACTAGTCTCAGAACTTTGAACGTTTGGATAGCTTATACTTATCCAAATTCAATGAAACCTATCAGCAAAATTTGATGACTTTTGAAGATCATTTGCTATTTTTTTAGTTGCGTTGAAAATGATGCAAAAACAGAAAATGAAAGTAAAAGTGCTGAAAGTAAGAACACCAAGATTTTTATACTGGTTCGGTCAATGTGTACTCCAGTCTTCGAGGAAACCTTCCTCGGTATTCACTAATCACCAAAAACACTTTAGAACAAGAGTGGCTGGAGTTATACACCAACTCCTTTAATGTCCTTCCCGTTTACAAAGAACAACAACAACAATCAACAAAAGCACCACCACCGCACTAATGAAGGTTTGATCACACCTTGATCAACCGTGTACAAGAATGGAACGTGTATGGGTTGTATGAATGAAGCCTATACAGATTATTTAATGTATATTTGGTAGGCTTAAGGCTATGTGCAAGAGAAGAAGATAGGAGATGAAGAGAAGTCTTGCTTTGCACTTGATAGAATATGAAAATGAGTCTTGAATTATGTTTGATCTTCTTGCTCCTTTTGTAATGTATGGAACGGCTTTTTTGTCTGAAAAATTTCTTGAAGAATGTCTTTAATGCCCTTGAAAGATACCTTGCATAGCCTTGTGACATACCTTTGCTTACTTGGCGAAATGTGATTGGATGTGATGTGTCTTTGCCTTGTCGTCACTTATGATATTCCCTTCATTTATCCACCGTGGCACATAATATATAACATGGAATTGCCAAGAAAAATTTGAAAAACAATTCAAATTTCAAATGTCTTGATTGCCAATCAATCATAAGTTTGATAACCCCATATTTTTGGAATGAATTGCATCTTCAAGACTTGACAAATTCGGCCAAGAGCATATGCTGAAAACTTCATCACCTCTTTTGAATTTTGAAAGTTTACCTTGTGTGTCTTGATCTCCATCAATACTTGTATTCTTTTGTGGATCATTATCCACCAATCATATGGCAATATGAGCACCACCTAGGCTCCATTTCAGCTCAAATTAACCGCCTACTCAGCATGCATGTGCTAAAAATAATTTTTGAATTTTGAAAGATAATAATGTAGTATCTTCATAAAAATGGTAAATTTCAATCACCTTTAAACTTTGTCTTCTAGAATACTCCAAGATATATCTGGCATGTGTAAGACATGTCTAGATACATGTCACATGAGCAAAGGAAAAAACGTTCCCTTAAGGATGATGTAGGAATTGAATTTTCGACTTCCGTCGATTTCGCGATTTTTCTCCAATTTATCACAAACCCCTTAGATATGTAAAATATGTTACACACCATATAATATACATAATATAATGTATAATCTCAGCTCCAAAAGGTGTAATGAATTTCGGCCATGTAGTGTAGTATTTTGAATTTGATTTTTCATGAAATCAAGGCAAATGATAGATAATTGATATATGTAATTATGGTATGACTTTGGTGTTGTATTTGCCATATGATGCGCGAAATTTTTATGTGTTTGGAGTGTATATTAGCTGGTCATCTTTGAAGGGTAAGTGTATGACATGTCGGAGACGGTTCGGTAGTCATTTGATGTGGCAATTTTGTTTACGGACTTTTGACATGCCGGTATATTTTTGGAAGCTTGATGACATGGAATATATGATTTGGAATATGTATATTCTCAAGAGGATGATGTAGAGAAAAAGGGGTTTGAGTGATTTTAAAATACATGATTTAAATGTGCTTAAAAATGTGCATGATATATTGCATACTATTTGCCTTATATAATTCACATATAATATTGCCGTACTAACGAGCCATGAAGCTTTAAAGCTTACATAACACGGCAAACATTTGTTGTGTTTATACTATTTTCAGGGGCCACCATTAATGAACTAAACTAGTTCATTAAGTGAAGTACTTAGTTAATTAAACTAAGTAGTTCATTAAAGGAAGCTACATTTGAACAAGGCACAAAGGCAACAAGACTAAGAAAGGAAAGTCTCCTCCTCCTCTCCTAATCAATATACACGCCATCTTATACATATATATATATACATTATCAGATTTTTTTTGAAAAAGGCACATAGACATGTATTCCAAAGTACTATCGACACGTTATATATTTTATGTACGGACGTTAACATCACACCACCATATTTAACTCATATTTATGAGTATATTCAGGTCTTATATCATATGATATAAGTCATGGTGATGACAAATTAAATACGACACGTTAAAAGGTTCTAAACCAAAAATTGTCGTATCAGGCGAATACCGAAACTTTGCCAACGTGTCACGTACTTGCCATAAATAGATGGCCAGCCCCTACACTTCAAAAATACTCATAAATTTCGTGCCTATGATGATAATTCCAGCCATAAAATCATTCCATGTTGGCACACACAAATCACCCCACATTGAGGCCAAAATTGTGGAGATTCTAATTTCAATTTTGTCACATGTTAATGGTGCCACTTTAGACCAGCCAAGTGCTGAGAATTAAAGTTTATATTATATATATTATGTGTAACATCATATATATAACATGTGCAAAAAGTTAGAATTTAACTAGAGAAAAATCGGGTAATCGATTAACATCGAAAATTCGGTTTTCTACGTACACAACACATGGAACATTTTTGGCACATCATACGACACATATCTAGACACTTTTTACATATGTCATACATCTTAAAGTGTTCTAGAAAATTAGATTAAAGGCTGATTGGAATATACCATGTGTGTATTATTAAATGTGCACCATTTTACAAAGTTTGCAAAAATAAAATTCAGCACATGCATATACATGTGTACACGCCTAAATGCACTTGATGGAGCCGATGTGGAGTCTTGTTGGCATATTGATTGGTCAAGAATCAATCGTACAATGTTGGTGATTTAAAGAAAGAAGCTACAAAAGGTAATGTTTCAAATTTTATCTCATTTGAAACACATGCTGAAAATTTCAGCACGTGCACAAAGAGTGGCCGATTTTATCATCAAGAAATGCCATATTTTACTATCTTGAATCATGAGGATTAATTGAGGATGTTATGAAAATGTTTTGAATTAATTATGAAATTAAAATGGCGATATTTTTAATATCACACATGCTGAAAATTTCAGCATGTGTAGTAGTGTATCTTGGCCGAATTCTTGGCCATGTTGGTGTCCAAATTTGATTTCCAAAATGATGAGAATATTTGCTACTAATTGGTGATTTATTTTAAAAGAAAAATCAATGAAAATTTGGAAATAATTTGAATTATATCACCATGTATCACATGTTGAAATTTCAGCATGTCAACTAGTCTTTATGGCCGAATTTTCCAGCAATTTTGTGGAGAAATTATCTTGCTTAATTTATGTCTTATGAGTTATGGCAACTATTCTATGTTGATTTTGGCACATGTTTTTAGTTGAATTCTCAGATTTTCCAAGTCATCAAATGATGAGAACATTCAACTAATCATGAAGTTCCAAGTAAGCAAAGGTTAAACGATCATCCAATGAGAAGGTGCCAAGTAAGCAAGATCATGTCACAATGATGCCATACATTCTCCCAAGGACTTGGAAGATAATTTTCAAGAGGGGGAGAGCACCTAAGGGGGACGGCCATAAGCATAAATGGAAAGGAGAAGAGCAAAACAAAAGACAAGAACAAGCATTGAAAATTTAAAGATCAAAAGTGTTCTAGCCTTCTTCTTCTACACTCTCTTTCTTTCTTTCTTCAAAGCCTATTGTACTTATATTCTTATTCTTGAATAGGCTTATCTTAGACCACCACACATTCTATATCTTTGTAAAATATTGATCAAGGTGTGATCAATCTTCATTCTTGCAAGGTGGTGGTGTTAGTGACAATTGTATTCACGTACAAGGTTTGTAAAGGGTTGGAGTTGGTGTGTAACTCCATCAACCCTGTGGTAAGGTATATTTGTGTTGTGTGACTAGTGTGAACCAAGGAAGGTGTTCCTTGAAGACTGGAGTAGGTTGTTTATAGCCGAACCAGTATAAAATTCTCGGTGTCATTTACTTTCAGCACTTATATTCTGTTTCTGCACTGTTTACTCTTTTTGTTTACATTCGTAAAAATAGTAAAAGATTTTAAAAAATTACGAATATTTCCAGAAACATAGCCACACGTCTTAGGGTTAATTTGGCACAAGTTTCAACCCTTTTGGGTAAGTATAAGTCACTCAAACATCCAAAGTTCTGAGACTAGTGCAGTCTGATTTTCAGGCTTGCAAAGGTTGAGACTTTGAGTGTATTTGACTAACTTCCCAAAAGAATTTTTCAAAACCGTTTCAACCCATTAAAATACAACATATAAGGGGTTAGTGGTTAAAATTTCAGAGCAATTGGAGTTAAGAACAAATAGGAATAAATTTTTCAAAACAGTCTACCGTTTCTGGCAGATTCGCGCAATCTGACCACCAACGATGTTTGAAGGGGTTAAAGGTTGAATAAGTCTGAAATTTTTAGGAGACACTCATAACATCTAAGGATAAGTTCTCTCAAAATTTCAGAATTTTTGAAGACATACAACCTAGTTTTAAAAATGTTTTAAAACTGGTCCTGAAAACAGAATTTGTTTTCAGAAGTTGAGTTGTTTGGTTTTAAACAAATTTTAAAAACCACACTTTCCGCACCAACTATTCAACCCCCTCCCCTTCTAGTGGTGCCTTGCAGATCCTACAATTGGTATCATAGCGCAGGAACACTCACAACAAAAGGATCCAACGATCTACGTGAGATGGCATCCACTAGTTATAGCACCGTGCAAGAAGGAATGTCAACCATAAGGCCTCCTCTCTTTGACGGTGAGTCTTTTGTTCAATGGAAGGTAAGAATGAAACTTTTCTTTATGGCAATAGATATTGATCTTTGGTCGATTATAGAAGATGGTCCTTTTGTTCCATCTAAGTTATCCACCGTAGACGGAGTCACACTAGAAGTTGTTAAACCTAGACAAGAATATACAAGTGATGATAAAAAGAAACTTAGCATGAATGCTAGGGCTATGCAATTGCTCCTAAATGGATTAAGTAAGAGTGAGTCTAGTTATGTCTCAAACTGTTCTAGTGCACAAGAAATGTGGAGGATACTCGAAATGAAACACGAAGGCACGAGTCAAGTAAAAGAGTCAAAGATAAACATGCTTATGTCCACACTCGAGTCGTTTAAACTATTGCCTAATGAATCTATTGTTGATATGGATCTTCGTTTGACTAACATCTACAATTCTCTTGAGTCTCTTGGTAAAGCTTTTACCATGCAGGAAAAAGAACAGAAAGTCTTGCGAAGCCTTCCATCCGAGTGGGACTCTAAAGTAACGGCCATAGAAGAAAGCAAAGAGAGTAAATCGATTAAGATGGAAGAACTAATTGGATCACTTAAGGTATATGAAAACAAACTTGCTTTAAGACATTCTGAGTCCATTTCTAATAATGATAGGGCTATAGCATTTAAATTAAATGAATACATTGTAGATGATAGTGACATAGATTCCGATGATGAGGACTTAATCACGATGGCTAAAAGATTAAGAAAAATATTGAGAAAATCGATTAAACATAAGTCTACCTCATCTAAGGATCATAAAAATAAAAATAAGGAAATAAAGTGCTATGGATGCAGCAAACTTGGACATCTATCATATGACTGCCCTAATAAAGAAAAGCAAACAAACAAATACCCGGACAAGGATCGGAACAAAAATAGACTCGTCTCAGAACCTAAGCAAAGGAGAAGAGCCTTCAAAGCCTCCACTTGAAGTGACACATCCGACTCTGAGACTGATGATACGGAAGAACACAAGGCACAAGTATGCTTTACATCTAAAGCATCAAATGAGGTATCTTCCGACTCTGATTCCGATTCTGAATGTTCTTATGATGATTTATTTAGTCAATATTTAGAATTGCATAAGTTTTCAAAGACTCTTGTAAAAGAAAAGAAGCGATTAATTGAACACAAGAAATTGTTAGAATCTTCTAACAAAGATCTTGTGTCTAAATTAAACGATTCAAAAGAAGAGTCGTCATGCATTATAAATTCATTAAAGTCTGAAATTTCATCATTGACATCCGAGAACACTGAATTGAAATCCGAGATTTCAAACTTGAAATCAAGGAATACGGATGTAGAGAAAAAGGTGAAACAATTTGACACGGGATCTAACATGCTGCATTGTATTATCTTATCACAAAAGCATGATAGTGACAAAACAGGTATGGAATACATTGAGACAAATGAAGCATCCACCAAACTAACTAAGTTCGTTGTGTCTAAGAAAGTAGACACCCCAAAGCTAAAAACGGCGTCTAAGATGACGCAAAGACCTCTTCCCTCATCACGCCCCACTTCTTCATCATATCATGCGAAATACAATTTTGTACCATATAGATATGAAAAGAAAAGAGTGATGCATACACGGCATTCATTCCATCCACGCACTACGCACACAAACACAAGGACATATCAAAAACGTCCTACATATAATGCGTATAAAAGAATTCTTGGCCAAGGGCCAGATACAGTTGCACCTAAAGTATATTATGTTGTGCTTTCATCACCTTTCTCACCTTTTGAAAGACCTAGAAAGGTCACCCAAATTTGGGTACCAAAAGGGACATTTTCAAAAGGTTGAATAAATAACCCTTACGAAATGCATGATTTTTCTTCTTCATCTTTACAGGCATCTTTTGATTTACTTTTCAAAATAAAGGGGGAGAGATAGCATGATTTAAGGGGGAGAGAAAGATACTGATTGCATAAATCAAGGGGGAGCGGTTTTTGAAATTTAAAATTCAAAATTTGAATTTATGCATGATTGAAGGGGGAGCAATAGGATTTAAATCATGAGTACAGGTTATTTTGAAAATCATCAAAAGGGGGAGATTGTAGAGAAAAAGGGGCTTGAGTGATTTTCAAATACATGATTTAAATGTGCTTAAAAATGTGCATGATATATTGCATACTACTTGCCTTATATAATTCACATATAATGTTGCCGTACTAACGAGCCATGAAGCTTTAAAGCTTACATCAAATGGCAAACATTTGTTGTGTTTATACTATTTTCAGGTGCCACCATTAATGAATTAAACTAGTTCATTAAGTGAAGTACTTAGTTAATTAAACTAAGTAGTTCATTCAAGGAAGCTACATTTGAATAAGGCACAAAGGCAACAAGACTAAGAAAGGAAAGTCTCCTCCTCCTCTCCTAATCAATATACACGCCATCTTATACATATATATATACATTTTCAGATTTTTTTTGAAAAAGGCACATACATATGTATTCCAAAGTACTATCGACACGTTATATATTTTATGTACGTACGTTAACATCGCACCACCATATTTAACTCATATTTATGAGTATATTCAGGTCTTATATCATATGATATAAGTCATGGTGATGACAAATTAAATACGACACATTAAAAGGTTCTAAACCAAAAATTGTCGTATCGGGCGAATACCGAAACTTTGCCAACGTGTCACGTACTTGCCATAAATAGATGGCCAGCCCCTACACTTCAAAAATACTCATAAAGTTTGTGCCTATGATGATAATTCCAGCCATAAAATCATTCCATGTTGGCACACACAAATCACCCCACATTGAGGCCAAAATTGTGGAGATTCCAATTTCAATTTTGTCACATGTTAATGGCGCCACTTTAGACCAGCCAAGTGCTGAGAATTAAAGTTTATATTATATATATTATGTGTAACATCATATATATAACATGTGCAAAAATTTAGAATTTTATTAGAGAAAAATCGGGTAATCGATTAACATCGAAAATTCGGTTTTCTACGTACACAACACATGGAACATTTTTGGCACATCATACGACACGTATCTAGACACTTTTTACATATTTCATACATCTTAAAGTGTTCTAGAAAATTAGATTAAGGGCTGATTGGAATATACAATGTGTGTATTATTAAATGTGCACCATTTTACAAAGTTTGCAAAAATAAAATTCAGCACATGCATATACATGTGTACACGCCTAAATGCACTTGATGGAGCCGATGTGGAGTCTTGTTGGCATATTGATTGGTCAAGAATCAATCGTAGAATGTTGGTGATTTAAAGAAAGAAGCTACAAAAGGTAATGTTTCAAATTTTATCTCATTTGAAACACATGATGAAAATTTCAGCATGTGCACAAAGAGTGGCCGATTATATCATCAAGAAATGCCATATTTTACTATCTTGAATCATGAGGATTAATTAAGGATGTTATGGAAATATTTTGAATTAATTATGAAATTAAAATGGTGATATTTTTAATATCACACATGCTGAAAAATTTAAGCATGTGTAGTAGTGTATCTTGGCCGAATTCTTGGCCATGTTGGTGTCCAAATTTGATTTCCAAAATGATGAGAATATTTGCTACTAATTGGTGATTTATTTTAAAAGAAAAATCAATCACAATTTGGAAGTAATTTGAATTATATCACCATGTATCACATGCTGAAATTTCAGCATGTCAACTAGTCTTTATGGCCGAATTTTTCAGCAATTTTGTGGAGAAATTATCTTGCTTAATTTATGTCATAATCTTATGAGTTATGGCAACTATTCTATGTTGATTTTGGCACATGTTTTTAGTAGAATTCTCAGATTTTTCAAGTCATCAAATGATGACAACATTCAACTAATCATGAAGTTCCAAGTAAGCAAAGGTTAAATGATCATCCAATGAGAAGGTGCCAAGTAAGCAAGATCATGTCACAATGATGCCATACATTCTCCCAAGGACTTGGAAGATAATTTTCAAAAGGGGGAGAGCACTTAAGGGGGACGTCCATAAGCATAAATGGAAAGGAGAAGAGCAAAACAAAAGACAAGAACAAGCATTGAAAATTTAAAGATCAAAAGTGTTCTAGCCTTCTTTTCCTACACTCTCTTTCTTTCTTTCTTCAAAGCCTATTGTACTTATATTCTTATTCTTGAATAGGCTTATCTTAGACCACCACACATTCTATATCTTTGTAAAAGATTGATCAAGGTGTGATCAATCTTCATTCTTGCAAGGTGGTGGTGTTCGTGACAATTGTATTCACGTACAAGGTTTGTAAAGGGTTGGAGTTGGTGTGTAACTCCATCAACCCTGTGGTAAGGTGTATTTGTGTTGTGTGACTAGTGTGAACCAAGGAAGGTGTTCCTTGAAGACTGGAGTAGGTTGTTTATAGCCGAACCAGTATAAAATTCTCGGTGTCATTTACTTTCATCACTTATATTCTGTTTCTGCACTGTTTACTCTTTTTTTTACGTTCGTAAAAATAGTAAAAGATTTTAAAAAATTACGAATATTTCCAGAAATATAGCCACACGTCTTAGGGTTAATTTGGCACAAGTTTCAACCTTTTAGGATAAGCATAAGTCATTCAAACATCCAAAGTTCTGAGACTAGTGCAGTCTGATTTTCAGGCTTGCAAAGGTTGAGACTTTGAGTGTATTTGACTAACTTCCCAAAAGAATTTTTCAAAACCGTTTCAACCCATTAAAATAAAACATATAAGGGGTTAGTGGTTAAAATTTCAGAGCAATTGGAGTTAAGAACAAATAGGAATAAATTTTTCAAAACAGTCTACCGTTTCTGGCAGATTCGCGCAATCTGACCACCAACGATTTTTGAAGGGGTTAAAGGTTGAATTTAAGTCTGAAATTTTTAGGAGACACTCATAACATCTGAGGATAAGTTCTCTCAAAATTTCAGAATTTTTGAAGACCTACAACCTAGTTTTAAAAACGTTTTAAAACTGGTCCTAAAAACAGAATCTGTTTTCAGAAGTTGAGTTGTTTGGTTTTAAACAAATTTTAAAAACCACACTTTTCGCACCAACTATTCAACCCCCCTTCTAGTGGTGCCTTGCAGATCCTACAGATGATATGTATATGGTAGCTTGATGTTGTCGTACGTTGATGACGTGTTGATGAAATGTCGGGATGGAAATATATAGCTTGTCGTTATAATATATATATATATATATATATATATATATATATATATAAATGGCCTACATATATAAACAAAAAACTTTTTTCGGTTTCGCAGGATCCGACGATCTCGGAGGAATCATCTTCCACGATGGCTCTGCCGCCGCCGGCAGCAACTTCTGCCCTCCCTCATTTGCCGACGTCCTCTGGGACAATTCTCCACCACTAATACAACCTAATTAATCATCTAAATACAAAGGTTTTCCATCCATCCGTTTCTCTGACGCAGAAGTGGATTCTTTGATTGCACCATTCCAGCACACTCTCGTTGGATCCTTTTGGCATGGACGTCTCTCTATGGATTCAATGAAAAAGACTTTTGATCGAATCGGTTTTGCAGGACCGATACACTTGGGATTAATCGACAAATCACACATTCTTATCCGCTTTGATCAAGAAAGCGACTCACACGATGTTTTTGTCGTCGAACATCGAGTATTCTTGGATATCCTATGCGCGTCACGAAATATACACACGATTTTGATCCCAGGTTTGACGCTCCTATTGTTCCTGTATGGATCTCTTTGCCTGCATTACCCATTTATCTTCATCATCAATCAGCGCTCTTTGCAATCGCCTCAATGATTGGAACTCCAATCATTTAGATGCTGCAACGCAAAAAATTTTACGTTCGTCCGTGGCTCGCGTCTGCGTAGAAATTGATGTCTCCAAAGAATTGCCATCAAAGTTGCATATTCAGAGTAAGAATCATGAATTCTTTCAACAAGTGATCTATGATGATGTGCCTTTATTTTGCTCAACTTGTTGTGTATTGGGACACAAAACAGGCAATTGCCCTCCTGCTACTATGGACACCCCAACACCACCCAGAACTTGAAGGTATGGAAAGAAAAAGAAAAGCATCATACTGATCAACCAGAATTTGCATCCAATCCATCTGTTCCTTTGGATAAATCTGTTGCCACTGATACAGTTCAGATCTTAATATCTAATAATCACCCTCCAGCTTCTGACCTACACATCCCGCCTCCAAACATCTCAGTTTTGGATGCGGCCCCCCCATCCCTGCAACACAAAATCTATCGCTGCTGGGGAATGTAGGTGATGATACTCATGTGTAGACGGATACAATTGAAGAAGTTATACATGTCCATTCTGATACAGACATAGATATACCTGCAACAGCTCAACAAGAACCTCCTGCTGTCATTGCCACAGTTGAGTAGTATAAGTCTGACTCATCTCACATAGCTAGCCGCATGACAGGATTAGCCCAGTCGCAATCAGACGAAGTGTTATTACAACAAATCCTTCATCCACCTCCACCTACTGACAACGATGGTTTTATTGTCCATGTCAAAAAAAGAAATCGTAAACTTGCATCTCAGATTGTACGTCCACCACGTCAAATTGCCACATGAAGCTCTATTCGGGCCTCACACTCATCCACTCAATAATCATAATGCGTTTGTTAGTTTGGAATATTAGAGGGCTACGCACCTCGCTAACTCGCTTACGTCTACTTTTACAGCAGTATTCAATAAATTTCCTTGTTATCATAGAACCACAGAATCCAGTGACAATATTACAACGGACTCAACTACAACTTGGTTTTACATCCAGCCTCTCAGTGTGTAGTGATCGAGTTTGGTGTTTTTGGCAGCATGATGATGTTATCCTACATGAAGCTAGGATTCATGATCAAGTAACACATTTCCACTTACGTCTACGCTCTTCTCAAATGGACTATTGGCATTCCTGCGTATATGGGCGCCATACTGTTTTGGAGCGATCTATCTTCTTTTGGTGATGATTTATCTGCCCCATGGATTATTACAGGTGATTTTAATACATTCCTTTCTCTAGATGATCATAAAGGGCGTTCTCACCCAACCTTATCATCTCTACATGATTTTAATACCGTTGTTGATCATTTATACTTACATACGGTGCCATATCATGGGACGCGTTATACATGGATGGGAGGTCGAGGATTGGGACAAGTTCGTCGCCATTTGGATTGAGTATTCTGCAATTCTTCATTCTATGACATATATACGCAGATTAATTTAACACATCTTCCTCGAGTCACCTCAGACCACTGCCCCTTATTGATACATTGTCAACAATCAACACATGTTGTCTCAAAGAAATTTAGCTTCCTTACGGCGTGGTCATCACATCCTCAGTTCCTCACATATACCAGAAATAAATGGGAATCATATCTCACAATAGGAGGAATGCAAGGATTCTGCCAAAAGCTACGGCTACTCAAGAAGGATCTCACAATATGGAATAAAGAAGTATTTGGAAATATCTTCAACCAGGTGGACTACACACAAACACAAGTTTAACGTGCAGAATTGGCATTTGATACCTCCCCTACAGAGGACAACCGCATTGCATACACCGTTGCTCAAGCTGAATATCAGGCTGTCTGTGCTAGAGAGTTAGAATATTGGCAACAAACAGCGCGTGTAAAATGGCTAAAGGAGGGTGATGCTAATACAGCATACTATCATGCTATTGTCAAAGATAGACACCGGAGACAATATATTCATCAAATCTGCAGAGACGATGGCTCACTGTGTGATACTCAGCCTGATATTCAACAGGCCGCTATTCAATTCTACTCAAATTTATTTATAGCACAACCAATCCAGCTAGATACTACATTACTGGAGGTGATTCCGAAATCTATATCAACAGTAGACAATGCATTCTTAACTGCCATGCCATCAGAAGATGAAGTGCGAGACGTAGTCTAGGAACTAGATCCGCAAAGTGTAGCCGGTCCAGAAGGATATAATGGAAGTTTCTACCGATTGTGCTGGGATATCATTCACTCTGACGTCTATAAAGCGGTACAAGAGTATTTTTTAGGATTCCCCTTACAAAAAGCTGCTGCACACATCATGATTATATTGCTGCCAAAGGGAACATCGCCAACTTCTTTTGCTTACTATTGTCCCATAGCACTCTGCACGTTTCTCAACAAGATTCAGACGCGAATATTACCTACAATGCTAAGCACAACATTACCCAAAATCATATCCCTGAACAAGCAGGTTTTCAAAAAGGTAAAGGTATAACTGAGCATGTACTGCTAGCTAATGAGATGATTCATTGGTTGGATCACACTCCGAGATTAGCGAATTGCCTAATAAAGCTAGATCTTGCAAAAGCATTTGATCGGGTCAATTGGCAGTTTTTGCATCTGGTACTAGAACAGTTTGGATTCTCAGTTTTTTCATCAAATTGATCAACAATCACCTTAGTAGCACGCACTTCTCCATTCTAATCAATGGTGTTTCAAGCGGATTTTTTCAACCAGCAAGGGGAGTCAAACAAGGTGATCCTTTATCTCCTTTACTATTCATTATTGTGGTGGAGGTTTTTACACAAGCCCTACATACTCATATACGCAGTGGCTACATCAAACCTTTCCCGTTGGGCCACATTCCACTTACAGTCTCTCATTTGGCATACGTTGACGATCTCCTACTCTTTGTTGCTGTTGACAAACGGAACTTGCGCCAGGTTATGAATTTCCTGCAATCCTATAAGTTATCCTCAGGCCAGGCCATTAATTATCAACAAAGCACAATTGTCTTTTCCAAATCAATCACTCCTAGACACCAGGCGGAGCTCCTTATGGAATTACCCATGCGACGATCTTCATTACCGCTTAAATACCTGGGTTCTTACTAACATAGGGAATCACACGCACCTCTCATTGTCAAGATCTATTATCTCATGTTAACAAACATTTAGCAGGTTGGCAAACAAGTCTTCTGGGGATAGCAGGCCGTGTCGTCCTTATAAAATCCGTACTCTCATAGTTGCCATTACATTTGATGGCTGCAACCAGGCTACCAAAAAATATGATCAAATCTTTAGAGTCTCGCTTCGCAAGATTCTTCTGGGTCCAAGATCGCTATCATTGGTCTACTTGGACAAAGTTATGTTACCCTACAGATGAAGGTGGCATAGGTGTTCGCGATTTGGCATCCATACAGGTTGCATATTCTTGTAAACTATGGCATCTTTATCACTGCAGTGATTCCATCTGGGGTAGATATATGTGTTCAAGATACGGCGATAGAAATGACTTCCAACCAAGGTTATATGATTCTCCCGGCTAGAAGCGACTTTGTGCTATAAGCACTACATGTTTGAACATTGTGACATTTGATACAATTCCCGTTTGGCCTTCCCCTTCCGGTGCTTTCACCTTAAAGGATGCATATGCTGCTGTTAGACCCTCGAAATCACATCTATTATCATATGCGCACATTTGGAATCGTATGCAGCGACGTGCGATTCAATTATTCCTATGGTGATTCTATCAGCGATCCCTTCCATTGCCAGATAACCTTAGCCGTTTTTTAACAATATATCCATCGATCTGCCTATTCTGTCGCAAGGCTAATGCAACAACAATTCATCTATTTTTTCTATGCTCGGAGGTGAGTATGATTTGGATGTACTTTAATATTTTGTTGGACCTACCACACTACTCTTCCGGATCATGGCGATCACATTTGCTATATATATGGTGTTCTGCATCAAACACCTTCATGGGAGCCATGTAGTCCATTTACCCAGGAATTGTTCTTTGGAATATATGGAAGGTATACGCAGCCATTCAATTTGATGACCTTGCTTGGTCACCAAAATCTCTAATTCGCTCCATCCATCTAGACTTATACACCTGGACGACATCCATGACGGGCACAAAAATAGCAGCAACAGTTCCACAACTTGTCGCTGCAGGGTTATCCCCTCCTTTATGCCCAAATCGGCCAAGAATAGTGAGATGCATGCCTTCTCCATCAGGTCGGTTGAAATTGAACACAGACACAGCATTAGGGAAACGGCATGCAAGTGGCGGTGGAATTCTTAGGAACTCAAATGGCGATTTCGTACATGGTATTTCTTTCCCACTCCGGCTTGATTTGCCTTTGAGAGTTGAAGCACAAGCAGCCTTCATCGCTCTCACATACTATCTTCCTCAATACAACGACATTATATTAGAAGTGGACTGTGCAGAGCTGGTACAACTAACCACATCCTCATCCTCCTTACTGGCATCAGATATACGCAGACTACATGCCTTATTGCGAATGAGTCACATATCGATAACGCACACGCCACGGGAAACAAATGAATCTGCTCATTTTCTAGCTCGTCAAGCTCTCACTACGTAATATTTTACATCCTATGCTGTTACTACAGAATTGCCTTCTCAGCTCATAGGAATCATTATTGCGGACAGAACAATGCCATATTTCCGATACTCTTTTCATCATAGACCACGACCGCCATGACTGTAGTATCACCTATGTCTCCCACATGAGTTGGCTTGACTCGCTTTTTGTTGCCTGTAGTTATTCAGACTACGGGCAACATGGGTACGCACCACTTTCTATTTTCATACACGATTTATTCTACGCCTCTTACACTAATTATTTTCTTTCCACTGTTGATGGAGCACTGGACATCGCCATCACCGAGCTGCATATACAAGATCATCTCCCATATGGGTTGGCATCCGACATCTTTCAGTTGCCTTGGCTCTCCTAGCCAAGGCTATGTGGGTATGTTTTATTCTTTCCTTCACTTCATTCCCCGCTATTGTTTCAATAACTAACGATAAATTTATTTTATCTTCTGCTGCATGGAACGCCTGATGTACTGCATGCCATCAACAACTTTCTGAGAATGTGCAAGACACTCCATTTATACGCGTATTTTACATTATAGACTCATGTATAGCTATTTTAGTTTTCTTTGGGAGACTCCAATAGATAGGGCTCTTAAATATAACCACGGTATTCCTCCACAATAAGTGAGGGCTTATATTAATAAAACATTAGACGGTACCGCCTGTCTTTCGAAAAAAATGCCAAAATATAATATAGAGCTACGAATGGAACCTTCTCACGATCACCGGCAGCGGGCCTAACAGCCACCGCCATCTGCGTTTTCCAACCCCAGAAATTATCCGATGTTCTCTTCTCGTTTCTATTTGAATTTTTCTTTTCCATTTGCATTTTTGCCGTGATTGCAACAATGGATCATGCTGCATCCATCCTGCCATCACATACTATGGAACCATCGACAAAGCCGCGTTCTTTTGCGTCTTTGTTTCAGTCTTCATCCATGCCATCAATTGTGCCGAAAGAGATTCAAAAATATAAGGGCAGTCCAATGATTGCCTTTTTGGATAAAGAGATCAATGCCTTGGCCGCACCATATCATTTTTCATTGGTAGGGACCTTTTGGTATGGGCGTCCACCACTAGCCACCATTCGCACTGCAATTGATCGCATTGGATTCACTGGAATGGTACGTACTAGCCTTCTAGATCCAAATCATGTTTTATTAAACTTTGCGTAAGATTAGGATTATCTATGTTGCTTTGCCAGACAAAGTTGGACTATAGCAGGCAAATACATGCGAGTTTTAAATGGACTCCTGATTATGATCATAAAGTTGATGTTCTAATTGTCCCTGTATGGGTTTCGTTTCTGGGGTTACCAATTCATTTTCATCAATGTGAGACGTTATTTCAAATTGGGCATATGTTGGGAATGCCGATGAAATTAGACAATGCAACAATTAAGAATATTCGTCTATCTGTAGCACGTTTATATGTTGAAATTGGTGCATCGCAGGAGATTCCTTCTCATGTATTTATACAGGTTCCTAATTGTTTTATCTCACAAACTGTGGTCTATAAAGATCTGCCTATGTATTGTGCTACCTGTTCTAGGCTTGGCCACAAGTCGACTACATGCGAGCAAGATGATCCAATTGAAGCTCAGGCGAAGGATCCGGTTCAGAGGCCTTCAGTATCTAAAATAATGGCAAAAGATAAATCCCAGCGTTGGACCCCCAAGAAGATGAAACCAGAGGTGCACCCCACCGTGTTACCAGAATCTCTTCTCCAAACTGATGCAACTTCACTGCCAAAAGAAAATGCTGCCACATCTCGGGATGATTTAACTGCCGCAGCGATTTCCCCTTCGATGCTAATTTCTCCGGATATGAATTGGCTTGATAATATCTCACATGCCCAAGATGTATCTCGTCTCAAGGGCATTGATGACACTCCCTTCCAGATTTTGCCTGCTAGTTCGCATATTGCATCACTCTCGGATGGTGAAGTGGAAGCAGTTCATGATGCTGATGAAACCGCTCATGATGATGTTGAAACACAGGTGCATACTCAATCTCTTGAGGATGTTTTTATTTTGCATGCCAATGATATGGAGTAGGCAGGGGCACAGGATGCTTCGGCGGCAGAAACAAGTGATCCCCCATCAACGCTTGCAATCTCAGGTGACGCTCTCCATTTCCATGTTCCCCAAAGCTTTTGAGAAGGCATCATAGACAAAATGAGCCTTTATCTCCACCATTCACTCGATCAAGAGCGGCCGTCTCAAACTCTTTTGATATACTGTCATCCCAATGAAGTTGCTAATATGGAATGTTAGGGGGATTCGAACGTCATTGGATCGTTTACAATTGCTCGTGCATCGATATCAATTACATATTCTTGTTGTTATTGAGCCTAAGTTCAGGCTGTCATCTCTAATTTCTTATCATCTTAAGATTGGATTTCCACAAGCTGTGTCGGTTAATAATGATAGTATATAGATATTCTGGCGGGATTCATTTTTCTGCTGGATGGGGAGTGTCCTGGTATCCAAAATCACTCCATGCGCTTTTGTTGGTTGCCAACAGGTAATCTTTTTTGGTGTACCTTTGTCTATGTCTTGCATACGGTGGCAGCACAATGGCCTTTATGGGTGGATCTATGCACTTTTCATGCATCCTTGGATCTTCCATGGCTTCTGGGTGGAGATTTCAATACATTTCTGATGCTGGATGAACATAAAGGCAGATCATCTCCCTCTCTTTAATCTTTGCAAGACTTTAATGATTTTATTACGACATGTTCTCTCCATCCAGTTAATTTTCAAGGATCTATCTATACCTAGTGTGATGGAAGAGGCCTCGGCAGAGTCTTGCGACGGTTAGATCGCTATTTGTGTTCATCGGATTTTTTTGATATATTTTCGACAGTGTAGTGTCAGCATTTGAATCGTGCTACTTCGGATCATTCTCCCATCCATATAGGTTGTCATTCGGACACTCCCACATCAGCTGCGTCCTTCAGATATTTAGATGCTTGGACAACTCATCTAGACTTTTACAGTTTCCTTTCTCGTCAATGGCAATCTTTTTCGACAGTGGGAGGTATGTGGGGTTTGTATAATAAATTGCGAAAGATAAAAATCAGTTGCACATCTGGAATAAAGAAGTTTTTGGAAATATATTTGATGATGTTGTTGTTATTGAGACTGACGTCACACGTTGTTAATGAGCTTACGATTCCAATCCCACAGAAGAGTTACACATGGAGTATCATAGGAGTGTAGCACAGTTACGCCTTGCCCAGACGCGTGCATTGTTATTCTGGAAGCAGAAGACAAATGTAAAATGGTGTCGAGATGGTGGCTCAAACACCAAGTTCTTCCATCAAACGGTTAAGGAGCGCCGCAGACGACAAGCTATAAATCTGATATTTTGTGAGGATGGAGTGGAATGTGACAGCCCTCATGATATTGAACTTGAAGTGGTTTGCTACTACGAGACACTATTTAAGGCAAGCACTACTTCTCAGTATGAGTCTATTCTGCAGCATATTCCTGCTTAAGTCTCTCATGCGGATAATGCGCAACTTATGGCCATGCCTACGTTGCAAGAAGTTAAACAAGCGGTATGGGATCTAAGTTCGACTAGTGTAGCTGGCTCGGATGGCTTTCCGGGATCATTTTATCGTCTTTTTTGGCAGATCATTGATATGGATGTCTACATAGAGGTTCAAGAATTCTTCTTAGGTATTTGCTCACCACGCCAACTAGCATCTACGCTTATAACTCTCATTCATAAAGTCACCAATCCAAGCACATTTGTTGATTTTCGGCCTATATGTCTCACTAACTTTATTGCAAAGGTAATTACCAGGCTGCTTTCCACGCATTTGGCAGTTGTATTGCCACACTTGATTTCAAACAAACATGCGGGATTTATGAAGGGAAGGGATATTACTGAATAAATTCTTCTGGCTCGGGAGATGGTGCATGTCTTAGACCGACCTGTTTGTGGCGGCCATGTTCTAATCAAGCTAGACATGGCAAAGGCTTTTGATAAAGTATGCTATGCAGCATCTTTTACATAAAATGGGATTTAACCTAAGATTGGTGTGCATTCTTATGAATAACTTAGCAGCTTCAAGATGTTCAGTTTTAATCAATAGGAAGCCAACTGGTTTCTTTTCGGTCTCATGGGGTGTTAACCAGGGCGATCTGCTATCTACTCTTCTCTTTATCCTTGCATCAGAAGGATTTTGTCGGGGATTACAATCACTTATGTCATCTAGTCAGTTGCTTGGATTCCAGGCAGGACGAGTTCGACAGATATCGCATTTGGGTTTTGCTGATGATCTAGCTATTTTCCTCAACGGGTCTGTTTGAAATTTAAGACGCCTTCATCTTTTTTTTGGAAGTATATCAACAAGCTTCTAGATAGTTAGTGAATGTTCATAAAAGTCAAGTAGTGGTGGGTGCAGGAGTTTCAGTCGCACGTGTCTCTCAGGTATTAGGTATGCGCCTAGCTACCTTATCAATCAACTATCTTGGTTCATATCTTTATAAGGGTATCAATCGCGCGGCATATTGTGTTCCACTTCTAGCACATTTTGATGCTAAACTGAATTCTTGGTCTGCGAGGCTTCTTTTTGTGGCTGGCTACCCACATTGATTTGACATATTTTATGCTCCATGCCATTGTATATAATGGCAAGTTCCAGGTTGCCTCAAAGTGTACTTGCATCTCTTAACCAAAAAATGTCAAACTTTTTGTGAAATGGTCGCCATCATTGGCAAAGCTGGGACATGATCTGCCGGCCTACAGAAGATGGAGGCTTGGGAATTAGAAATCTACAGTTGATTCAAAAAGCATATGATTGTCAGCTTTGGTGAAAATATCATCACTCACAAATGTTGTGGGCGAATTACAGTCGGAGTAGGTATGGGCACCGCGATACGATATACTCACATATTTATGGATTCGTCTAATTGGAAACATATTTGCAGCATCCATGGTTACGTGTCTCTTAGAGTGCAACAATCAACGGACGGAATACATTGGACTGTTGATGCTAATGGACAATTTTCTTTAAAGTCTGTTTACAAGCTTCTCGTCTCTGATGCATCAACCTTGGACTATACTCGTTTCATTTGGTGGCCGCGATCTCCTAAGGGATGCAGCGTATTCATCTGGAAGCTCTGGATGAGATATTTACCGTTTCCCGACAATATCCGTACATGGAAGCTCATTCTTCCACAGTGTGTCTTCTGCCGAGTACATTCAGATTTTAGAGATCGTATTTTTCTCCATTGCCCTTTGATCGAACCGCTATGGTAGGAAATCGCCAATCTGTTTTCAGGTCCAATGCCTTGCAATACAACAATTCACAATTATCTTTTGCGATGGTGGCGAACATCCTCAAAACATCATATGCTCGGCCAGTTACGAGTGGTGGTTCCTTCGCTTGCCACATGGGTTTTTTTGGAAAAATATACAAACATCCGCTTTGGAGATAGTTGCTTCTCTTATAGGAGATCATTTGAGCATGTCCAGGATCATATTTACACATGGTGTGCTTCGACGCAAGGACAAAAGGTCTTGCAACATATACCTCATTTGGTAGCCCGATTCTTCTTGACTTCACTACGAGCACGTCACCATAGAATTTTCCGATGGGAATTACCACCTACAGGTAAGTTAAAGTTAAATGTGGATGCCGCGGTGGGTCGCTGCGCAGCAGCAGCAGGAGCGATGCTGCACAATCTTCAAGGGGAACTTGTCTCTGCTATTTGCTTTATTTTACCAGCCTCATCACCTTTGATGGTCGAGTTAATGGCCCTTCAATACGCCTTAATTTACTATGCTGCAAGACATGATAAGTTACTAATTGAGACATATTGCCACATATTGCTAAAGTATCTTTCATCACCATATGAATGCACTGGTTCCTTAGCCACAGACTTGACACGCACAATTCACTTTCTATGTCTTAATGCTTCCTCGATTTCTTATTGTCCCCGAGAGTTGAATACTGGGGCACATTCTCTATCTAGACATGGATATCATTCTGCAGGCTTGACCATCTTTCATCGATGCCTGATCTCCCAAGTGAAGTACGTGGAGCCATTAACTTGGATATTTCAGTTCCAAACATATGTCTCTAATTTTTTAAAGTCTCCCAATGGGTTGGTGTACCATCTTTTAGTTGCCTATGTCATCCTTTGGCATAGGAAACATTTGTATGGTCCTTCACCTTCTTGCTTCCCTTATATCAATTTCATTATTGGTGTTTGGTTAATGTTTTTGTGTTTGCGACATATGCTGAATGTCATTTGTTGTGGGATGGTGAGCCTTCCCTCTATTGGCATCACGTTGTATTCATATGGGCGAGAATGGGGATGCATTTCTGTGGACTGCTTATGCTATCATATTGTTGTCTATCATTGGCTGGTACAGACAATATGGTACGTAATAATTTCCATTAATTTCGCAGCACCATGCACCTTCGATCTTCTTTATCTTATTAAATTACATTTCATCATTATTGAGTTTGCTGCAAAATTTGATTACAAAAATTTACTCCATGGACTTGACGAGACATTGGATCGCATGCTAATGGCCTTTTATGTGGATACTCGGCTTTGGAGAACCTGGATAGATGGCTGGATTAAGTTAATGTTGCCTGTGTTCATCATGAATGCAGGCAACGTTGGTATGTACATGACTATTATATTATTTTTCTCGTTATACTTTGATAATTGTATTCTGACCATTTCTTTTATGTGTCAAACGCACACTCCGAGGAGCATCCTGTTGGACACCACGGTGGTGATAAGACTTGATGCGTTTAGCTTTAACAACGAAGTATACTATTGCTGTCTATATATAGCCAATTTTCATTGCCTCTGTTGGACACCACGGTGGCGATAAGACTTGATGCATTTAGCTTTAACAACGAAGTATACTATGGCTGTCTATATATAGCCAATTTTCATTGCCGTTATTTTGTATTTTTAATAACACTACAGTAGCTAGTTTCTTTAATTTGTTCGGTTTTTCAGTGAGAGAGTCTCTCATGAAACATGTAACCATAGTATTTCTCTGCCACAAGTGAGGGTTTATTTTATTAATAAAATCTCGGATGACACCGCCCGTCTTTCACTATATATATATATATATATATATATTTATTTTTAGTTGAAAGACGAGCAGTACCGTCCTGGTGTTTTATTAATAAATAGAACCCTCACTTGTGGCGGAGGAATACCGTGGTTACATTTGGGCCTATCAATGGCGGGAGACTCTCCCAAATTAAACAAAACAACATTTTAAAAATGTAAAAACTGCACAAAGTATTAGCTAAAGATTGATTGGGACAATTGGCAAGAAAGTTCTCTATTATACGCTGTATATTCTGTAGACTTGTTATCCGCTGGGGTAATCGCTGATTATTCCGTAATGTGCCCATGATGTTGCGTGCAACATTTGAAGTATGGCCATTGTCGACCAAATGCCTATCCCATTGTGCCTCCCCAAGAACATAGAAAAACCAAGGATTAAGTTGTAGTTGAGATTTTAAAAATGATGTGTAAGACTTGCAGATAGCAGACGTACCGTTGTTGCCTATATTCTTCTAGAATATAGGCAATCACAAATGGAAACGCTGGGGGTACCATAGCGGCTGGTTTGAGGTCATATCCACCGGGTTTTCCTCATCAAATACACGCAGGAAAATATTGTAAGAAGGATGGATGAGTATATTAAAAGTTGCAAACAAGTAAGTCATTAAGCGAAAAAAATCGTACCAACGTTGCCTATGTCTGACAATGACATAGGCAACCATATGCAGATAGCGCCAACCCATTGGGAGACATTGAATAATCAAAATCTAAGTGATGGCAACATAGCATCCGTCAAGATAGCGCCTCTGACATCTGGTGGCAAAGATGCCAACGAGGAGTAAAGAGTGTGACCTGAGGAACGAAATCCGTAGGTTGCTAATTTATGCGCCGCCGTGTTTGTTTCCCGAAAGCAATGGATTAATGTAGCCCCATTGAGCTGTAGAAATGTATTGGTGCGATTTAAATCTGCAGCATATGGCCCCGTGAGAGGGACGAGAGGTGCTCAATTTGTTTTTTACAATCCGTCTCAACCAAGAGATTCTTGTATTGCATTGCGTAGTATATTATGGCATATTGCAACGTCATTAATTCTGCATGCAAGGGTTGTGCTGCTGGCAAGGGAAAGCATAGCGCAGATACTAGACCTCCGTGATGATCCCGTAGGATTGCTGCTCCAGCCGCCATCTTGTTGGAGATTGCAGCATCCACATTTAATTTCAGTTTTCCTGTAGGTGGATTCATCCATCGAACAATTTTGGGCAGTCTCTTCGCTATATGGGGCGAAAAATGTCGCAGCACCAAATGTGATATGTGTTGTGAGAATTTGCGGTGCTTAGTTGAATCACACCATGTGTATATGAGCTCTTGTGCTCTTTGAAACAGTCTATGAGGAGAGAAAGCCTCTTCACTAAATTTGATACTGGCGTATTCTTTCCAAATGGCCCAAACCATGAAAGACGGTACCACTGCACGCAATTTTCCAAGCATATTCTGCTGTGATGATGCACTCCACCATTTCATTAGGTAGATCCGCAATGAAACATATGTGGGGACGGGACCAGAAAAGATGATCGAAAGTTCCTTCCATAACGGGATGATACTGGTACATGATAAGAATAAGTGGCTCATATTCTCTGATGATGTCTTGCAAAAAACATATTGTGTTGGAAAAATCGATTGCCAAATGCGGATATTATGCGGTAATGGCAATGCTCGTCTCCATAGTCTCCATAAAAATATACGGCACCCTAGAGGCAGTGTCTTCCACCAAATATGGCTCGGATAAGTAGCTGTCGATGGCATTGCTAAAAGTGTGCATGCTGATTTTAATGAGAACTGTCCGTTTGCGTCTGCTGTCCATATGTAACCATCCGGTGTAGTTTGGACGTGCTGTATCATTAATGAATCAGTGGCACATATGCGTTTCCAAGTAGGAGAGTCATAAATGTGTGCATATAACATAGTCCTTCTGCCGTATTTGGCTCGACTAAATTGCGCCCATAAGGTTGAAGAATGATGATATCTCCACCATAATCTACAATTGTAAGCCTGCTGCAGTGTGTTTAGATGCCGAAGGTCTAAGCCTCCATTTTCTTTTGGCTTACATATTGACTCCCATGATTGCCAATGGTGTTGTCCCTGCCATAACAAATTTGCCATTTTGTGAGAGAGAACAGTGATAACGCTCTTTGGGAGATTGGAGCTTGCCATTAGATGTAATGGCACTGAGCCCAATACATGTCTCACCAAAACGAGTCTACCTGCCATGGATAAGAGCTTTGAGGACCAAGAATTCAGGATACGATCGAAGTGCTGTATTAAGGTGGTGCAGTACGCTGCACGATTGATCCCCTTATGTAAGTATGAACCCAAGTACTTAATTGGGAAATTTGCTAGTCTCATTCCCAGCATTTGTGAGATTCTTGTACCTTGCAATCCTGCACTCACCACCACTTGGCTCTTATGTAAATTAACCAGTTGGCCTGAAGCTGCTTGATAGGACTCCAAGAATTGCCGAAATCTTTGTATATTTCTGGAACTGCCATTTAGAAATATGACCAAGTCATCCGCGAAACCCAAATGTGATATTCGAGGTACTCTGCCAGATTGAAAACCTTGTAGTGTGCCATTGTCCATTAACGTTTTAAGACCTCGGGAGAATCCTTCAGATGCCAATATAAAGAGTAATGGAGACAATGGATCGCCCTGTTTGACTCCTCGTGTGATAGGGAAAAAACCTGCAGCATTCCCATTAATTAGAATTGAACAACGTGTGGCTGACAAGTTGTTAATGAGCATTCTAATAAGGCGCTGATGAAATCCCATCTTGGACATGATTAGACTTAAAAACTTCCAACATACTCTATCAAACGCCTTTGCCATGTCCAGCTTAATAAGTATATAACCTCCCCGCACCGATCTATCCATAATATGAACCATTTCTTGAGCCAATAATATTTGTTCCGAGATATCCCGTCCTTTCATGAACCCGGCTTGTTCGGGAGATATAATTTTTGGCAATAAGAGCGAAAGTCGTGTGGCTATTAGACATGTAATTGTCTTGGACATAAAATTTGTTAAGCAGATAGGCCGATATTCCAAAAAATTGTTAGGATTTGCCACCTTTGGTATCAATGTGATGAGTGCTGCTGCCAGTTTAGCAGGCGGACGGATTCCTAAGAAAAACTCTTGAACGGCTTTATAAACATCCATAGATATAGTGCTCCAAAAGTGTCTATAGAAAGACCCTGGAAAACCATCTGGTCCAGCAGCACTAGATGGACTTAAATCCCATACGGATTTTTGTACTTCATCAAGATCTGGCATACGCAATAATTCTGTGTTGTCAGTAGTAGATACCAGATGTGGAACATACTGCAAAATGTCATTATAATTCTGTGTTGCCTCAGCTGTAAATAGCTTTTGGAAGTACCGTATAGCTTCATTCTCAATATCCTGTTGAGACTCCAATTGTACTCCATCTTGATTGGTGATACTTTGAATGCATTGCTTTTGCCGTTTCTCTTTTACCTTTTGATGGAAGAACTTTGTATTCGCATCCCCTTCAGACATCCATTTTACGTTCGCTTTTTGCTTCCAAAATAGCATAGCTCGTTTCTGCGACAACCGAAGTTGACTCATGGCATAATGATATGCTGCTCTTGTGTCATCCGTTTGATGTGCATCATAAATTCTTTCACATTTAGTTACTTCCTCCTCAGCTGCAACAATAGCATCAAAAATATTGCCGAAAACTTCTTTGTTCCATCTTGCCAATCATGTTTTCAATTTCTGCAATTTTGCATAAAAGCCCCACATTCCACGAGTTGTAGGAAAGGATTGCCAATGTTGTTGCACATACTCATTGAATTCTGGGTGTGTTGTCCATGCGTCTAAGTACCGAAATGACGATGATGAATTACGTGCTCCCAGTTTTTTCCTTCACCAAGGTTTTATCCACAAGGGTGGTTTTACTTGGCAAGGTTTTACTGCGACATATCATATACGATTGGAGATTACATATTATTATAGCATTATATTCACATTTTGCATATGATGACAGTGTTGTTAAAATGTAATATGGTATTCCTCCGCCACAAGTGAGGGTTCTATTAATAAAAATAATATTTCCGAAAAAAAAATATATATATAAAATTAATAAGATCAAGGGGAAAATGCCGCCCTCATGCGCTCTGCAGTGCCTGGCGGCATAGCCGCCGCAGCCTGCTGTTCGCCTTCTGATACCGCCGCAGCTCTCCTTCCGTCTTCCCCACTTTACTTGTCTACCACTCTCTGAACCTTTTCGTCGGTTTTTTTCCATTTCTACAGTTATGTTGCCTGTTTCCATGACAAACCCTACTCAGCCACCGACCTCTACCTCGGTGCCACCATGTTCTTTTGCATCGCTGTTTACGCTATCTCCGCTAATCATGGCAGCGAAATCCATCCAAAAATACAAGGGCGGTCCTATGATCTCGTTCACGGAGGAGGAGATACAATCATTAGCGCCCCCTATCATTTTACATTGGTAGGAACGTTTTGGTATGGACGTCCTCCACTAGCCACGGTTCGCTTTTCTATCGATCGCATTGGCTTTGTAGGATTCGTAAAGGTTGGACTTTTGGATGCAAATCATGTTCTACTCAATTTTGATCAAGAACAAGACAATTTTCAATGCTTTTCACGGCGTAGTTGGATGATATCCGGAAAACATATGCGTTACCAAGTGGACGCCGGATTACGATCCCACCATTGAAGTTCCTATCGTTCCAATTTGGGTGTCTTTTCCGGGCCTCCCGATTCATTTCCATCATAAAAATGCCCTTTCCATATCGCTCAAATGCTTGGCACGCCGATGAAACTTGATGCGGCTATCACGGCTGCTAATCGGCCCTCGGTAGCCCGAATTTGTATTGGACTGGACGTTTCAAAAGAGTTGCCTCAGCGTGTTCACATCCAAGCACCAACGAGAATTATCATGCAAAATGTGGTGTATGAAGGCTTGCCATCATACTGCACAACCTGTTTGGCAAATTGGATCCTGTGCCTACTGGGCATGATCAAATAACTACACGTACTACAATGGAGAGTAAAGAGAAGAAGCTGATGGCTAAAGAGAGGAATCAACGTTGGACTCCTAAAAAACAGCCTCCGGCAAATATACTGTGTGAGCCACAGCCTGACGCAGGAAATCTCCAGACTACAATTCAAACCGAGCATTTTTCTCCGCGTCAAGCCCAGCCGTCCTCTCTTGATCAGGGAACAGCAGTGGTAATATCGAATGCTCAAGAGGTTTCCTGATTACATGGTGTTGATGATTGTATGCTTGGGGATCTACTCGTGCGTGTTGCAGACTCATCTTATTCAGATAGTGAAGTGGTGATACCTTTGGATGTTAATCGTCTAGATGAACAAGATCGAAACATTTATACAGAAATGACTAGTCTCTTCGAAGCGACATATTTGGACGTCAATCACCATGAGACTGAAATAGAAGTATCTGCGTTGACCAACAAGCAGCCCCTCGTTTGCTGCGTCGACCACAGCAGCTAGCGCCCACTTCATCACGAATCACCAGGTTAATGGCAGCACACCTCTCTAACTCTTTTTGATGCTTTATCTTAATGAAGATAATTATATGGAACATTCGTGGTATCAAAACCTCGATCAATCGTTTGCTTTATCTTGTTCGAAAGCATAATTTGCATATATTAGTCATCATAGAACCAAAATTTCGTTCGTCTTTATTGTTGTCGTATCAGTTGCAGTTGGGTTTCTTGAAATCTTTATCTGTATGTAATGATCATATATGGTTTTTTTGAAAGGAATCTATCTTATCATTGGAGGATGAGAGATCTGGAGCATAGAATCATTCTGTTAAATATCATTGGCTAGTATCAGGAGAGCATTTTTGACTCACTACAATCTAGGGGCTGTGTTCTTTGTCGGCTAGGCATCCACTGTGGGCAGATTTGCAGCTTTTTCATGCTTCTTTGGATTCTCCATGATTGATGGGTGGTTATTTCAATACCTTCCGTACGTTGGACGAGCATCGTGGAAGATCATCACCTACATTGCAGTCGTTGCAAGACTTTAATGACTGTATACAAATATGTGGCCTACAAGAAATACCATTTCAAGGATCATTATATACTTGGTGTGATGGTAGTGGCTTTGGACTTGTTTGGCGTCGCCTTGATCGGTTTTTGTGTTCACCAGAATTTTCGGACATATTTCCAGTTCAACAGGTTTGACATCTTACTCAGGAAACTTCTGATCATGCACCATTATTATTGACCTGTGATTCGGATAGCTCTCGGGGTCCAACTGCATTTAGATACCTTGATGTTTGGTCTTCACATCAAGATTTTGATGCCTTTGTTACACATCATTGGAATTCCTTTCCAACGGTAGGTGGTATGTGGGGTTTTTTTTGATAAGCTACGTCGTTTACAGAAGGAGCTAAAGAGATGGAATGTGGAGGTTTTTTGTAATATTTTTGATGCAGTAGCTGAGGCTGAGACACAAGTGCTTATTTGCAATAAGGCTTTAATTCAGATTCCATGGAATTGACTCGGACATTGTACCATCAGAGTGTAGCACAGCTTCGACTTATGCAGAAGCGAGCCTTTCTTTATTGGAAACAAAAGGCAAATGTCAAATGGCTTAAGGAAGGCGATGCCAATACTTTGTTTTATCATAATACTGCAAAAGACAAAAGACGAAAACAAGCCATTCGCCGTATCCTATGGCCAGATGGGAGTGAATATTTGCACAGTACAAAAATTGAAGCATAGCTGTGCATTATTTCTCGAATCTTTTCGCAGCAGAGCTGGTGAGTGATTGTGATGCTATTTTACGACACATTTCAGTGTTATTGACAGCAGAGCATAATGCAATGCTGCAGGAAATTCCATCGTTGCAGGAGGTTAAACAAGCAGTATGGGATCTTAGCCCCACTAGTGCGGCTGGTCCAGATGGTTATCCTGGATCTTTTTATAGACAGTTCTGGCATGTTATTCAGTCTGATGTTCTCAAGGCAGTATAGGAATTTTATTTGGGAGTACAAGTTCCAAAGCGGGTGGCCGCGGTCACTGTCATCTTAATTCCTAAGATCCTAAATCCTCAGACTTTTGCGGACTTCCGGCCTATTTGCCTGACGAATTTTATCTCCAAAGTTATCACACGGTTTCTCTCTTCTTGCTTGGGTAGATTGATGCCCAATATTATCTCTCCGGAACAAGCAAGATTTATGAAAGGTCGGGGGTATCATGGAGCAGATCTTACTTGCTCAAGAAATGGTTCATGTCATAGATAAACGTCCGCAAGGGGGTCACATCATGGTCAAATTGGACATGGACAAAGCTTTTGACCGGGTAAGTTGGCGCTATCTTGATTTACTGCTGCAGCGTATAGGTTTTAATCCAAGATTGGTTCGTATCTTGCTTAGTAATTTGCAATATACACGATGCTCAATTCTTATTAACGGCAAACAATCTAGTTTCTTCTCCGTTAATTGTGGAGTGAAGCAGGGTGATCCTTTATCGCCGTTGTTATTTATCATTTCTTCAGAGGGATTTTCCCGTGGGTTAAGGGCATTGACGTCGGCTGGCACAATAAAGGGATTCACTGCGGGCTGCGTGCTATGTGCATCACATCTAGGTTTTGCAGATGATTTATTGGTCTTCTTAAATGGTGTTACACGCGACCTGGAAAGATTCCACGTTTTTTGACATTATATCCGAATGCGTCCGGGCAGTTGGTTAATTATCATAAAAGCCAAGTTGTTGTAGGAACGGGGGTCGTGGGACAAGCTGCATCTTCAGTGTTGCGAATGAGATTGGCATCTCTACCAATAAAGTATCTTGGTTCCTTCTTATATAAGGGTGTAAATAGATCCAAGTATTGTTATTCTCTTATCAATCATTTTGAGGCTAAATTCATGTTGGTCTAATAAGTTGCTGTCGATGGCTGGCCGGTTGGTTCTAGTGAAACGTGTTCTAAGTTCGATGCCAATACATATTATTGCAAGCTCTCGCTTACCGAAAAGTGTTATCGATGTCTTGCATCGTAAGCTGGCATCATTTCTCTGGAAAGGCAGGTATCACTGGCAATCATGGTCTTCTATATGCCTCTCAACAGAGGAAGGTGGACTAGGTGTTAGAAATCTTTTAGATGTTCAGAAAGCTTATGAGTGTCAACTGTGGTGGAAGTATTTTCATTCAGACACATTATGCGCTAAGTTTAGCAAATGCAAATATGGTAATCGTTATTCTATGTATTATCATATTTATGATTCTCCAAATTGGAAACGCATATATCGCATCAACGAATTCATTGAGTCGCAGATTGAGCGTTTGCCAACTGCCATTCAATGGCTGCCAGACGTTAATGGACAATTCTCTATTAAGTCGGCGTATACCGTTATTTAGTCAACAGGTATTTAGCGGCCTGAGTCTCGCTATATTTGGTGGAAGCAGTCACCTCCAGGCTTGAAGCTCTTCATATGGAGGCTCTAGAGTAGATCTTTGCCCATGGTGGATCAATTGCGAGCTTGGCTTACGATATTTCCCTCGTAATGTGCATTTTGTGGACTACACTCAGACGTCAAGATCATGTCTTTCTCCACTGTCCGAGGATTCGGCCATTATGGATGGAAGTATCCATTGTCTTTTCCGGACCCAAGCCACGCATCAATACAACTAAGGCACATCTCTACCGCTGGTGTCGCATCTCCAATCAAACATCCATGCTGGGGCAACTACGAGCAACAGTTTGGATCGGAAACCTTTGTCTATGCGAGATTATTTGAAAAGGTAAGGACGACTGTCTATACATGGTGTGCGACAATGAATGGAAAGAAGTTTGCAATGACTATTCCAAATCTCGTGGACCTCCATTTTTCACCACCATTATGCACAAAGCGCATAAGGTTAGTATGTTAGGAGTTTCCTCCATCAGGAAAACTAAAGCTAAATGTAGATGCAACGGTGGGAAGATCACAAACAGCTGGAGGAGCTGTTTTGCGAGCAGACCAGGGTCAGTTGATTTCGGCCGTATGTTTTTCGCTGCCCATGTCTACTCCGTTACGTGCGGAACTGTTGACTCTCGCATTAGCTCTGATTTATTATGCACGGGCATTTACAAACATCATTATTAAGACAGATCGCAAATCTCTCCTTTCCATGTTGGTGGACTCTCGGATGCTCACAGGATTATTAGCGGAAGATCTTCGTCGCACGACTACGTTTCTATCTCTCAATCAATCTACGGTTCAGTATTGTCCAAGGGAAGCAAACACTGGAGCTCATCTATTAACGCGTCATGGTTATAGAGCAGTCGGCTTTCAGTGTTATCATGCTCTTCATGAAATCCTTTGCGAGGTTCAAGGAGCAATACAATTGGACCTACAGCTGCCAGCTTTACGTCATTGATTATGTCTCACAAGGTGTTGGCGATGCTTCTTTTCCGTTGCTTGTGACACCTTTTGACACAGGCAACATTGGTGCGTTTTTCCATATCTTCATCGCTTTTTTATCACATTCGATAACAGGACACGCATTGCATTGTGGATGTCGCCTTGGTTCAGTATATGCTTTTTATGGTTAATTGCTTTGCCTTGCCTTCTTTATGCGGTACTGATGTTTACATTCATGCTTTGTACTGAGGTGCACTGGAATGGGTTGTATGCTATGCTCCCGCGATTATTCTCTACATCATCAGATCACTGGAATCTCGAAGACTATCAATTGTGCATGTTGGTTTTGCGAGCTATACAATCATGCAGCTTTGGGCAATTTCATGTACTGGTCTAACGCTCCAATTATATAAATATGTACGCTTTTTCCTTCGCTAAGGTTTTATCCATAAGGGTGGTTTTACTTGGCAAGGTTTTATTGCAGCATATCATATATGATTGGAGGTTGGCAATCATTAGCTCATTGTTCCATTTATTTTCCTACGACGATTTCTTTGTAATATTAATTCCTCCGCCATAAGTGAGTTATCTAATAAATATCGCTTTCATGTAAATACATATATATATATACATATATATATATATACGCATATATATATATATATATATACATATATACATATATATACATATATATATATATATATATTACAAAAACGATGCTGCCAATTTTCTCTCTGGCTCAATGCGGTCCCTGGCGGCGGTGGTAATGCCTGTCACTGCTGACGTTGCCTCTCCTCCGTTCATCACCTCCATTTGCAAAGCGTTTGATTCTTCTTCTTCTCCTGGACCATCATGGCGGATCTTCCGCCTCCGTCTGCATGAGATTCATAGCACAACAATGCCTGCGACCCAACCAGAGATATGTCAGACGAATCATATCATGTCTACTCTATCTGCACCTTTGCCTATGGCCCATCTTCTGTCCCCAGATATTTTCCAAAATCGTGTGGTATCTTCAACACAGGATATCTCACGTCTCAAAGGAGTTGATGATTGTATTATTCGAGATTTGTCACAACAACAAGATTTTTCATCCTTATCATATAGCGAGCTCATATTGCCCTTGAATGTAAACCGTTTGGATACACAAGACTGGGACATATATGAAACCATGGCAGATGTTTTTCAAGCATTTTATTTGGACACTAGTAGAGAGCAAGAAGGTGTTCCATCAACTGAAGTCGCAACTGTAGCTTCTCCGCAGAGATTATTACGTCGTCTGTCTCAAGCTGCCACAGTTTCTCCGAGATTAACCATGTTACGTAGATTATTACGTCGTCTGTCTCAAGCTGCCACAGTTTCTCCGAGATTAACCATGTTACGTGCAGCGCCAATCTCTAACTCTTTTGATCCATTAGCTCAATGAAATTGTTGATTTGGAATGTGAGAGGTATTCGTACATCAGAAACTAGGATTCTCTCATTAATTCGACGATACAATTTGCATGGCTTAGTAATTATTGAACCTAAAGCAAGAGTGTCTACTTTGGTATCGTATCGTTTGCATTTTGGTTTTTCGAAAGCAGTATCAGTCTGTGATGATCATATTTAGTTTTTTTGGAAGGACTCTATTATCTCGTTGGAAGATATGCGGTTGGGCCAAAAAAATTATTCTTTCAAATTATCATGGTTGGCTTCTGGTGATCAATTTTGGTTTACTGCTGTTTATGGATTTCACATAGTAACCGTGAGAAAACCATTATAGGAGGATTTAAAGTTGATCTATGATGGTCTTCAGCTACCATGGTTGGTGGGGGAGATTTTAATACATTTCGTACGCTTGAGGAACATCGTGGACGATCTTCACCTACCCTTCGTCAGTTGCAGGATTTCAACAGTTGTATAGTAGAGTGTGATCTACAAGAAATTCCTTTTCAAGGATCTCCATATACATGGTGCGATGGACGTGGTCTAAGGCGGGTTTGGCGTCGTTTAGGTCGGTTTCTTTGTACTTCTACATTTACACACTTGTTTCCGTCCATTCTCTGTCAACATCTATCTAAGGTAACGTCAGATCATTCCCCTATTTTTCTTCAATGTGATCTAGAAACAACGCGGGTGGCATCTACTTTTAGATACCTGGATGTCTGGGCCACACATCCGGATTTCGACTTGGTTGTTCAACATCACTGGCAATCTTTTCCAACATTGGGCGGCATGTGGGGTTTATATGATAAACTTCGTCTCCTAAAGCAACAGTTAAGAAAGTGGAAAAAGGAAGTGTTTGGAAATATTTTTGACGCAGTGGCACAAGCGGAAGAGGACGTTCTTAAACATGAAAAGGTTTATGATGCATTACCGTCAGAAGTAACCCTGGAACAATGTCACCAAAGCCAAGCTCAGTTGAAAATTGCGCAAAATAGAGCTTTTCCCTGTTGGAAGCAAAAGGCAAACGTCAAGTGGTTAAAAGAAGGGGACGCAAATACATCATTTTATCACCAAACTGTTAAAGATAAGCGCAGGCGTCAGCTCATCCGCAAGATTCAGAGAGCCGATGGTGTAGATTGCATCTTAGCTGCAGATATTGAGCCGGAAGCGGTTAATTACTTTGCCACGTTATTTGCGGCCGAGCCTGTTCATGACACAGATTTTATTTTGCAGTTTGTTCCCACAATCCTAACGGTGGAGGATAATACAAATCTATAACATATGCCTTCTTTACAAGAGATTCGCTCGGCGGTGTGGGACCTTAGTGCCACTAGTGCGGTAGGGCCTGACGGGTATCCAGGATCATTTTATAGACGTTCCCGCACCTTATACATCTTGATGTGCAAAAAACAGTACAAGAATTTTTTCTGGGTGTGATGATGCCAAAGAAGATGGCAGCGGCGACCATTGTCCTCATCCCTAAAGTGAGAACACCCTCACATTTGCAGCTTTTAGACCAATCTGTTTGACGAATTTCATCTCTAAGGTGATCACACGTCTTATATCCACTAGACTATCTCCCATTCTACCCAAGATTATCTCACCAGAACAAGCAGATTTTATGAAAGGCAGAAGCATTACAGAGCAAATTCTATTAGCGCAAGAAATGGTCCAAGTGATGGATAAGAAAACAAGAGGGGACATGTCATGGTTAAATTAGATATGGCAAAGGCATTTGATTGCGTAAGTTGGCATTACTTAGAACTTCTCCTACAGGCGATGGGCTCTCATTCGCGGTTGGTTCGCATGCTGATAAATAATTTGCAGGCAACTCGTTGTTCGATATTGTTAAATGGTAAACAAGTCGGCTTCTTTCATGTTGGGCTAGGGGTTAAGCAAGGTGATCCATTATCGCCTCTTTTGTTTATTTTTGCATCAGAAGGTTTCTCACGTGGACTTAAGGCTATGATCTCTCTAGGGGCAATCAAGGGTTTTCATGCGGGGCGTACGCGATGTGTTTCACATTTAGATTTTGCAGATGATTTGTTGATATTTCTAAATGGCTCAACACATAATCTGGACATATTTCAAAGGTTCTTATCTGCATATCAAAATGCTTCTGGTCAGCTAGTTAACTATCACAAGAGCCAAGTAGTAGTGAGGGAGTGTGTTTCAGGTGTGGCTGCATCGTTGGCTTTGGGTATGCGTCTGACATTGCTGCCTATTAAATATTTGGGTTCCTACTTATATAAAGGAATTAATAGAGCCCGGTATTGCTTATCACTTATACATCATTTTGATACTAAACTTCATTCTTGGTTTGCTAAACTGATGTCGATGGCGGGTCGGGTGGTTCTCATCAAACATGTGCTCAGCTCCATGCCATTGCATATTATTGCTAGTTCTAGATTGCCCAAAGGAGTCATCGACATTTTAAATCAAAAGATGGCGAACTTTCTGTGGAGAGATCATCATCATTGGCGTTCCTGGCTATCGGTGTGTAAGTCACAAGATGAAGGCGGACTAGGCATAAGACATATCTTGCATATACAAAAGGCATATGGCTGTCAGATTTGATGGAAATATCATCACACCAATACGCTTTGGGCTGAATACTGTAGAGCAAAATACGGAAGTCGTCCCACCATGTATGCTCATATATACGACTGTCCAGTGTAGAACAGGTTATGTCGTATCAATGACTTCATGCAAGGAAATGTGGTACACATGCAGAATAGTATTAATTGGATCCCAGATGCCAATGGCCAGTTCTCACTTAAATCCGCTTACTTAACTATCAGTACAACTGGAAACAGTTTTCCGGACCATCGCTACATATGGTGGCCTAATGCTCGTCAAGGTATGCGCCTATTCCTTTGACGCCTTTGGACAAAATCGCTGCCTTTGGTGGACAATCTTTCGTTGTGGCAAAGTATGTACCCCACACAATGTGTTTTTTGTCGTCACTTCTCTGATACTACGGATCATATATTCCTTGGTTGCATGCAAATTCGCCCAATATGGATTGAAGTTTTGATACTTTTCTCTGGTCCGTTCCCTAGACAAGAAACTATCAAGCAATACCTTCGCAGATGGTGGCGTCTTTCGTCGCCCTCAACTATGTCTGGCCAGCTCAAGTCTGTGGTGCCATCTATTGTTACATGGGAAATATGGAAAATGTATGCCGCCATTCGATTTGGGGATGACATATTTATATATAGGACTTTATATAAGTAAGTTCGTCGGACAATCTAAACATGGTTTGCAGCGATGAGTGGCAAGAAATTCGCACACCCTGTACCACAGCTTGAGGCTTTACATTTTGCGCCATCAATACGGCGCAAGAAGTTCCGTCTGATAAAGTGGGCGCTTCCTCCAACTGGCCGAATCAAACTCAATATAGATGCGGCCGTGGGCAAGAAATCAGCTGCAGGTAGTGCTGTGTTGAGGGATGACCGCAGACAAATGATCTCCTCTATATGCTTTGCTCTTCCGCCACTGCCTCCATTGTGAGCTGAATTACATGCGATGTCCTTCTCTCTCATTTACTACGCGACGGCTTATTCACATCTCATTGTGGAGACGGATTGCGAATTGATACTTTCGCTCCTATGAATAGAGATACTATAACGGGAACTTTGGCTGATGAAATCGCTAGACTGGCTGTTTTTTGACTCTCAATCAAGTTACATTGCAATATTGTCCTCGAGAGGCTAACACAGCAGCACACTTTTTAGCGCGACATGGTTATAACTCTCAAGGGGTTCGCCGCTATGCCTGCTTACAAGAGCTTCCTTGTGAGGTGCGTGGAGCAATTCACATGGATCTACAACTTCCAAATTTCTGTCGCTGAGATGTCTGACATGGTGTTGGCATTCAATTGTTATGGTTGCCTGTGTCAAAATACACAGGCAATGCAGGTGCGTAATCGATCTCTCATTAGGCATTTCTACATGCTTATTTCCTTATACGACTTTTTTTTATCCTCATGCTTTTCTCTGTGGTTGACATTTACGCGTTGGTCCGCTTGGAAACTGGAGAATCTGCATTTACAAAATCGCAAACATTGTTCTGCTTCATCAAGTTTTTGGCCACACATCTGTTGGAAGCCGCCTTGGTTCTACTTGAATCGAGGTGGCATGGGTACGTTCGCTACATTTCTGTTTGTACTCAATTATCTTCGCCCAACATTGCTAATGCTTCTTTGTATATCTTGTTCTGAGGTGCAATGGTTTTGCTCCAAAGCAATTCCGCCAATTCATACTCTGCTATAGCCATCTTCGCGAGATGAATGTCCATAGCACGATACGTCTTCAAGAGTTCCAGTGACACATATTCCTTTGCATTCCATAGTTATAGGTCATCTCTCTAATCATATAAATATGTACGCTTTTTCCTTCGCCAAGGTTTTATCCACAAGGGTGGTTTTACTTGGCAAGGTTTTAATGCGGTATATCATATATGATTGGAGGTTGACAATCATTAGCTTTTTATTTCATTTATTTTCTTAGACTGACTCTTATGTAATATGGTTTTCCTCCGCCATAAGTGAGGCTGATTAATAAGATATTGTTTCAGATAAAAAAAATATATATATATAATACCTGCGAGTTGGCCACGAAGAAAGAGAAACCATCACTACCCAAAAACGACAACGCAATACCTGCGAGTGTCGTAGCATCACACAAGGAGAGGTGAAGATAGCACTTAAGAAGATGGGAAGAGCTAAGACAGTTGGCTTGGATAACATACCCATTGAGACGTGAAAGTGTTTGGGAGAGGAAGGGGTTCAATGGCTAACTATTCTGTTCGAACTTATTTTCAAAACAGGAAAAATGCCAGATTAGTGGAGAAGGAGCGTAATGGTCCCTCTGTATAAGAAAACAGGAGACGTACAGTACTGTGTGAATTATAGGGGGATTAAATTGCTAAGTCGTACTATGAAGTTATGGGAGAGAGTAATCGACACTAAAATTAGGGGAGAAACTCAAGTTATGGTAAACGAATTTGGTTTTATGCCAGGATGGTCAACTACGGAAGCAATACACATTATAAGAAGATTGATGGAGAAGTATAGGGAGAAGAAGCGCGATCTACATATGGTTTTCATCGATCTAGAAAAAGCGTATGATAGTGTGCCATGCAAACTGATATGGGATAGTCTGGATGCGAGAGGTGTTCCTATGAAGTATATAGACACAATTACGGATATGTATGTTAGGACAAAAACAACCGTTCATACGCCTGTAGGGAATACAGACTTCTTCCCAGTGGAGGTAGGCCTCTATCAAGGGTTCGCTTTGAGCCCATTCCTTTTTGCAGTTGTCCTAGATAAGTTGTCAAAGCCGATCCAAGAGACTGTTCCATGGTGTATGCTTTTTGCGAACGATATTTTATTAGTCGCGGAAAGTACACATAACCTGAGTATAAGACTAGAGGAGTGGCGAGGTGCTTTAGAGAGAAAAGGCCTAAGGATTAGTCGTTCCAAGACTGAGTATCTGCACTGTGACTTCAGCGGCGCAGCCGACGATGAGAATAGCCAACTAACCATCGAGGGGCAAGTGGTCCCAAAGGTAAGTAAGTTCAAGTACCTAGGATCATTTGTGAAGAAAGATGGGGACATAGAGAGTGACGTAGCACACCGAATTCAGGCAGGTTGGTGTAGGTGGAGGGTGGCCTCATGGGTGCTGTGTGAGAAGAATTTTCCAATTAAATTAAAGGGAAAATTTTATAAGGTGGTAGTGCGGCCTGCAATGTTATATAGAACAGACTACTGGGCTATCAAGAGGACACAATAACAGAAGATGAAAGTGGCAGAGATGAAGATGCTGAGGTGGATATGTGGGCATACAAGGCTAGACAAGATAAGAAATGAGGTATACAGAGAAAGGTTAGGGGTGACTAGTGTAACAAATAAGATAAGAGAGGGAGGACTGAGATGGTTTGGGCATGTCAAGAGGAGACAGACAACGACGTCTGTCAGAGCAATTGAAAGCCTCACTATAGATGGGAAAAGGAGTAAAGGTAGGCCCAAATTGACGTAGGATGAGCATATTAGGCATGACATACTAGAGTTGAACCTTTCTGAGGAAATGGTCCAGGATAGGAGTTCATGAAAGTAGAAGATTAAGGTTAAGGAGGGGTAGACAAGATATAGGGCACTTTAGAACATACATAGAGGATTAGATAGTATGTACACTTTAGTTTGACTTTGCATATTTTGTTTCGATCTTTTTCTTTCAATTATTTGTGCATGTTCATGATTATGACTATTTTAATATCGGAAGACTTTTGTATCTGTTTAATAAAATTGCTTCACTAGTACATATTCCTATTATTATGATCTCTGTGCGGGTACATATAGAGATGGGGGTCTCATTAGAAGCAAACTCTCTATTCCTTGGGATGGGGGTATTGTTTGCCTGCCTCTCACCCTCCTTAGACTCTAACGATAGCTTGTGCTGTCGTTGGGATATACTGGGTATGTTTGTTGTTGTTTATGTGTGTGTATATATATATTTACATATATATATATATATATATATATATATATATATATATATATTTTAGTCGGAAAATATTACGTTATAAAACAAACCTCACTTATGGCGGAAGAGTACCATATTACAAAAATGTTCAACACATCATCGTAAGAGAACAAATAATAAAGATACATGGTGTGTGTGAAAGGCTAATAACATATGATATGTCGCATTAAAACCTTGCCAAGTGAAACCACCCTTGTGGATAAAACCTTGGCAAAGGAAAAAGCATGCATATTTATGTTATTGGACCCATAACACTGTACAATACAATCCAAGAGTGTGAGGTGCAACCTAAAGTCCTGCAGTATGCGACATAATAAGTAAACAATAAAACATGCCGCCTAATGAAACATGCATCCATATGAGATCAACCTACAAAAAAATTAGATATGTGTATTGTCCTTTGATGCTGCATCTGTATCTGATCGAAAAGAAGGGAACATGATGTCTGTCAATACGATTCCACGAATGTGTGATGGAAGAGTCGATAACCATGGGTAATATGTCGCTGTAGAATGTACCATCGCTATCTGTGCAAGAAAATGGGCTACCTGATTAACCTCCCTAGGAGCATGATGTATCTGTGTAGCTGAAGCGCGTAGAACGACCCTAAGCCGATTCAAATCAGGAGCCAGAGGGGCTGTAGATTCCATTATGTATACCAATTGTTGATAATCAACTTCAACCTCAAGATGCCAAAATATCGGAACATAATAGAGAAGCGTAAGGAACACTGTTTGTGCCTCCACCCTTAAGGGATAATCATGTCGTAGAGGAACAAAGAATGCATGGACCAATGCTCCAGTTGAATCCAAACTATAGCACCACCGCCCGCTTCACTTCAGCCAACAGGCTCACCCGTGTTAAGTTTCAAACGCCCTGATGGCGGCGGGCACCATTGTAACATACTTATCCGGTTTGAGTGAAGGGGCGGAGATAACCCAACTTGAATGAGGCACGAAACAGTTGTTTCCATCTTTGTTCCATTCCGAGATTTTGCCCATAAGAATATATCTCGACTAATATCCCGAATGATGGCTCTCAGAGACCATAACTCCTCTCCAAAGACCGTAGCAGTGTAATTCTTCGAAATGTTTCAGAATAGAATGCCCATATAAGCTCTTTGGACCTGGCCTAAAAAATTTGCAGGTGCCGACAACCAAACTGCTATAACATAAGGCGGCCAACTCAAGGAAGAAGTCATATCTGTAGGATCTGCAAGGCACTACTAGAAGGGGAGTTGAATAGTTGGTGCGGAAAGTGTGGTTTTTAAAATTGTTTTCACTCAAGAACTCAACTTCTGAAAACAGTTTCTGTTTTCAGGACCAGTTTTAAAATGTTTTTAAAACTAGGTTGTAAGTCTTCAAAAATTCGGAAATTTTGAGAGAACTTAGACTCAGATGTTATGAGTGTCTCCTAAAAATTTCAGATTTAAATTCAACCTTTAACCCCTTCAAAAATCGTTGGTTGTCAGATTGCGCGAATCTGCCAGAAACGGTAGACTGTTTTGAAAAATTTATTCCTATTTGTACGTAACTCCAAATGCTCTGATATTTTAACCACTAACCCCTTATATGTTATATTTAAATGGGTTGAAACAGTTTTGAAAAATGCGTTTTGGAAGTTAGTCAAATACGATCAAAGTTTCAACCTTTACAAGCCTGAAAATCAGACTGCACTAGTCTCATAACTTTGGTCGTTTGGGTGACTAACTTATCCAAAAGGGTTGAAACTTGCGCCAAAAGAACCCTAAAACATGTGGATATGTTTCTTGAAAGTTTTGTAATTTTTGAAATCCGTTTACAATTTTTACGAGCGTGATCAAAAATGATAAACAGTGCTGAAACAGAATATAAGTGCTGAAAGTAAATGACACCAAGAATTTTATACTGATTCGGTTATAAACAACCTACTCCAGTCTTTGAGGAATACCTTCCTCGGTTCACACTAATCACACAACACAAAAAAACCTTACCACAGGGTTGATGGAGTTACACACCAACTCCAACCCTTTACAAACCTTGTACGTGAATACAATTGCGCACGAACACCACCACCTTGCAAGATTGAAGATTGATCACACCTTGATCAATCTTTTACAAAGATAAAGAATGTGTGGTGGTTTAAGATAAGTCTATTCAAGAATATGAATATAAGTACAATAGGCTTTTAGGAAGAAGAAAGAAAGACAGTGTAGAAGAAGAAGGCTAGAACACTTTTGATCTTTGAATTTGCAACTCTTGTTCTTGTTCTTGTTTTGCTCTTCTTCCTTCTTTCTTACAAGTCTTGGCCGCCCCCTTTTGGTGTCTTCCCCTCTTGAAAATTATTTTCTAAGTCCTTGGGAGAATATGTGGCATCATTGTGACATGATCTTGCTTTCTTGGCACCTCCTTATTGGATGATCATTTAACTTTTGCTTACTTGACACTCATTGATTGGTTGAATGTTGTCATCACTTGATGACTAGGAAAATATGAGAATAACACTTAAAACATGTGCCAAAATCATCATAAAATAGTTTCCATAACTCACAAGATTATCACCCAAAATTAGCTAGGCAAATAACTCCAAAAGGGCATGAAAAATTCAGACATTTTGACACTTTACATGCTGAAATTTCAGCATGTGAAACATTTGTATTCTATTCAAAATGTTGCCAAGTTTGCTTTGATTTATTTCTTGAAATCAAAAGATAATTCAATCACCATTTAGTATACAATATTCTCATCATGTATGGAATATAAACTAGACCCCAATGTGACCTAAATATCGGCCACTATGCATTACACACATGCTGAAATTTTCAGCATGTGTGATATTAAAAATATCACCATTTTAATTTCATAATCAATTCAAAACATTACCATAAAATCCTCAATTAATCTTCACGATTCAAGATGGTAAAGTATGGTTCATCAAGAGCTAAAATTCGGCCATTGTAAAGCACACATGCTGAAATTTTCAGCATGTGTTACAAATGTGACATTGTTTGAAATGTTACCTTTTGTAGCTCCTTCCTTTATGTCACCAACTTTGTATGCTTTATTCTTGACCAATCAATATGCCAACAAGGCTCCACATATGCTCCAACTCAACTTGAATAGGCGTTGGAATGAAGATAAGACATGTGCTGAATTTTAGTTTTGCAAACTTTGTAAAATAGTGCACATTTAATAATACATACATGGTATATTCCAATCAGCCCTTAATTTAATTTTCTAGAACACTTTAAGATGTATGACATGTGTAAAAAGTGTCTAGATACATGTCGTATGATGTGCCAAAAACGTTTCATGTATTGTGTACGTAAAAAACCGAATTTTCGATGTTTATCGATTACCCGATTTTTCTCTAATTAAATTCCAACTTTTTGCACATGTTATATATATTATGTTACACATAATATACATAATATAAAATTTAATATTCATCTCATAGGGCTGATTAATGTGGCGCCTAGACATGTGACAAAATTGAAATTAGAATCTCCACAATTTGGCCTTAATGTGGGGTGATTTGTGTGTGCCCACATGGAATAATTTTATGGCTGTGAGCATCATCATACCCACGAAAATTTTAAAGATTTTTGAGGTGTAGCGGCTGGCCATTTATTTATGGCAAGTACGTGACACGTTGGCGAAGTTTCGGTATTCGCCCGATACGACAAATTTCGGTTTAGAACCTTTTAACTTGTCGTATTTAATTTGTCATCACCATGACTTATATCATATGATATAAGACCTGAATATACTCATAAATATGAGTTAAGTATGGTGGTATGACGTTAACGTACGTACGTAAAATATATAACATATCGGTAGTACGTTGGAATACATGTGTATGTAACTTTTTTCAAAAAATCTGAAAATATATATATTTATGTATACATGGCCGTGTATATGTGTGGTAAATGAGGAGGAGAAGACTTTTCTTTTTTCGTCTTGTTGCCTTTGTGCCTTGTCCAAATGTTGCTTCCTTTAATGAACTACTTAGTTTAATTAACTAAGTACTTCACTTAATGAACTAGTTTAGTTCATTAATGGTGGCACCTGAAAATAGTATAAACACAACAAATGTTTGCCATTTGATGTAAGCTTTAAAGCTTCATGGCTCGTTAGTACGGCAACATTATATATGAATTATATAAAGCAAGTTATATGCAATATATCATGCACATTTATGTCATGCATGTTTTTAAGCACATTTAAATCATGTATTTGAAAATCACTCAAACCCCTTTTTCTATACAATCTCCCCCTTTTGATGATTTTCAAAATAACTATACTCATGATTTAAATCCTATCGCTCCCCCTTAAATCATGCATAAATTCAAAATTTGAATTTTAAATTTCAAAACCGTTCCCCATTGATTTATGCAATCAGTATCTCTCTCCCCCTTAAATCATGCTTTTTCTCCCCCTTTATTTTGGAAAGTCAATCAAAATATGCCTGTAAAGATGAAGAAAAAAAATCATGTATTTCATACAACGTGCGTTCATAAGGGTTATTTATTCAACCTTTTGAAAATGTCCTTTTTGGTACCCAAATTTGGGTGACCTTTCTAGGTCTTCAAAAAGGTGAGAAAGGTGATGTGAACGCAACATAATATATGTTAGGGGCAAATGCGTTTGGCCTTTGGCCAAGAATCCCATCATGCTTATAGTATGGTTTCTGTTTTTGATATGCATTTCGGTTTGCATGCACGGGACGTGATCTAGATGCATTTTTGTGATATGAGTGTCGCGTATGCATCAATTGTTTCTTCTTATATCTATATGGCACATAATTATATTTTGCATGATGTGAAGATGAAGCACGATGAGATGTCATAGGAAAAGTTCTATGCGTCTTCATAGATGCCACATATGTCTTTGATGCATCTATTTTCTTAGATGGAATGAATTTGGTTGGTTTATTCAGTGACTTACTTTTCTCAACGTATCCTAGTCCGGTTTTGTCACTATCATTCTTTTGTGAAGAAATGATGTGATCTAGCATGTTTGTTCCCGTGTCAAATTGTTTCACCTTTTTCTCTACATCAGCATTCCTTGATTTCAAGTTTGAAATCTCGGATTTTAATTCAGTGTTCTCGGATGTCAATGATGAAATTTCAGACTTTAATGAATTTATAATGCATGATGACTCTTCTTTTGAATCATTTAATTGAGACACAAGATCTTTGTTAGAAGATTCTAACAATTTCTTGTCTTCAATTAATCGCTTCTTTTCTTTTGCAAGAGACTTTGAAAACTTATGCAATTCTAAATATTGACTAAATGAATCATCATAAGAACATTCAGAATCGGAATCAGAGTCGGAAGATACCTCATTTGATGCTTTAGATGTAAAGCATACTTGTGCCTTGTGTTCTTCCGTATCATCAGTCTCAAAGTCAGATGTGTCACTCCAAGTGGAGGCTTTGAAGGCTCTTCTCCTTTGCTTAGGTTCTGAGACGAGTCTATTCTTGTTCTGATCCTTGTCAGGGTACTTGTTTGTTTGCTTTTCTTTATTAGGGCAGTCATATGATAGATGTCCAAGTTTGCCGCATTCATAGCACTTTATTTCCTTATTTTTATTTTTATGATCCTTAGATGAGGTAGACTTATGTTTAATCGATTTTCTCAATATTTTTCTTAATCTTTTAGCCATCGTGATTAAGTCCTCATCATTGGAATCTATGTCACTATCATCTACGATGTATTCATTTGATTTAAATGCTATAGCCTTATCATTATTGGAAATAGACTCAGAATGTCTTAAAGCGAGTTTGTTTTCATATACCTTTAGTGATCCAATTAGTTCTACCATCTTAATCGATTAAGTCTCTTTGCTTTCTTCTATGGCCGTTACTTTAGAGTCCCACTCGGATGGAAGGCTTCGCAAGACCTTTTGTACCTTTTCCTGCATAGTAAAGGCTTTTCCAAGAGACTCAAGAGAATTGTAGATGTTAGTCAAGCGAAGATCCATATCAACGATAGATTCATTAGGCAATAATTTAAATGACTCGAGTGTGGACATTAGCATGTTGATCTTGGACTCTTTTACTAGACTAGTGCCTTCGTGTTCCATTTCAAGTATTCTCCACATTTCTTGTGCACTAGAACAATTTGAAACATAGCTTGATTCACTTTTACTTAGTCCATTTAAAAGTAACTTCATAGCCCTAGCGTTTATGCTTAGTCTCTTTTTATCATCACTAGTGTACTCTTTCCTAGGCTTAACGACCTCTAATGTGACTCCGTCTACAGTGAATAACTTTGATGGAACAAATGGACTATATTCTATAATTGACCAAAGATCAATATCAATTGCCATAAAGAAAAGTTTCATTCTTACCTTCCATTGAACGAAAGACTCACCGTCAAAGAGAGGAGGCCTTATGGTTGACAATCCTTCTTGCACGGTGTTATAGCTAGTGGATGCCATCTCACGTAGATTGTTGAATCCTGTTATTGTAAGTGTTCCTGCGCTCTGATACCAATTGTAGGATCTGCAAGGCACCACTAGAAGGGGGGGTTGAATAGTTGGTGCGGAAAGTGTGGTTTTTAAAATTGTTTTGACTCAAGAACTCAACTTCTGAAAACAGTTTCTGTTTTTAGGACCAGTTTTAAAACGTTTTTAAAACTAGGTTGTAGGTTTTCAAAAATTCTGAACTTTTGAGAGAACTTAGATCAGATGTTATGAGTGTCTCCTAAAAATTTCAGATTTAAATTCAACCTTTAACCCCTTCAAAAATCGTTGGTGGTCAGATTGCACGAATCTGCCAGAAACGGTAGACTGTTTTGAAAAATTCATTCCTATTTGTACGTAACTCCAAATGCTCTGAAATTTTAACCACTAAACCCTTATATGTTATATTTAAATGGGTTGAAACAGTTTTGAAAAATTCTTTTTAGAAGTTAGTCAAATACGATCAAAGTCTCAATCTTTGCAAGCCTGAAAATCAGACTGCACTAGTCTCAGAACTTTGGTCGTTTGGGTGACTAATACTTATCCAAAAGGGTTGAAATTTGCGCCAAAAGAACCTTAAAACGTGTGTCTATGTGTCCTGAAAGTTTCGTAATTTTTGAAATCCGCTTACTATTTTTACGAGCGTGATCAAAAATGATAAACAGTGCTGAAACAGAATATAAGTGCTGAAAGTAAATGACACCAAGAATTTTATACTGGTTCGGTTATAAACAACCTACTCCAGTCTTCGAGGAATACCTTCCTCGGTTCACACTAATCACACAACACAAAAAAACCTTACCACAGGGTTGATGGAGTTACACACCAACTCCAACCCTTTACAAACCTTGTACGTGAATAAAATTGCGCACGAACACCACCACCTTGCAAGATTGAAGATTGATCACACCTTGATCAATCTTTTACAAAGATAAAGAATGTGTGGTGGTCTAAGATAAGCCTATTCAAGAATATGAATATAAGTACAATAGGCTTTTAGGAAGAAGAAAGAAAGACAGTGTAGAAGAAGAAGGCTAGAACACTTTTGATCTTTGAATTTGCAACTCTTGTTCTTGTTCTTGTTTTGCTCTTCTTCCTTCTTTCTTACAAGTCTTGGCCGCCCCCTTTTGGTGTCTTCCCCTCTTGAAAATTATTTTCTAAGTCCTTGGGAGAATATGTGGCATCATTGTGACATGATCTTGCTTTCTTGGCACCTCCTTATTGGATGATCATTTAACTTTTGCTTACTTGACACTCATTGATTGGTTGAATGTTGTCATCACTTGATGACTAGGAAAATATGAGAATAACACTTAAAACATGTGCCAAAATCATCATAAAATAGTTTCCATAACTCACAAGATTATCACCCAAAATTAGCTAGGCAAATAACTCCAAAAGGGCATGAAAAATTCGGCCATTTTGACACTTTACATAATGAAATTTCAGCATGTGAGACATTTGTATTCTATTCAAAATGTTGCCAAGTTTGCATTGATTTATTTCTTGAAATCAAAAGATAATTCAATAACCATTTAGTATACAATATTCTCAACATGTATGGAATAAAAACTAGACCCCAATGTGACCTAAAAATCGGTCACTATGCATTACACACATGCTGAAATTTTCAGCATGTGTGATATTAAAACTATCACCATTTTAATTTCATAATCAATTCAAAACATTACCATAACATCCTCAATTAATCCTCATGATTAAAGATGGTAAAGTATGGTTCATCAAGTGTTAAAATTCGGCTATTGTAAAGCACACATGCTGAAATTTTCAGCATGTGCTACAAATGTGACATTGTTTGAAATGTTACCTTTTGTAGCTCCTTCCTTTATGTCACCAACTTTGTATGCTTCATTCTTGACCAATCAATATGCCAACAAGGCTCCACATATGCTCCAACTCAGCTTGAATAGGCGTTGGAATGAAGATAAGACATGTGCTGAATTTTATTTTTGCAAACTTTGTAAAATAGTGCACATTTAATAATACACACATGCTATATTCCAATCAGCCCTTAATTTAATTTTCTAGAACACTTTAAGATGTATACATATGTAAAAAGTGTCTAGATACATGTCGTATGATGTGCCAAAAACGTTTCATGTATTGTGTACGTAGAAAACCGAATTTTCGATGTTTATCGATTACCCGATTTTTCTCTAATTAAATTCCAAATTTTTGCACATGTTATATATATTATGTTACACATAATATACATAATATAAACTTTAATATTCATCTCATAGGGCTGATTAATGTGGCGCCTAGACATGTGACAAAATTGAAATTAGAATCTCCACAATTTGGCCTTAATGTGGGGTGATTTGTGTGTGCCCACATGGAATGATTTTATGGCTGTGAGCATCATCATACCCACGAAGTACGTGACACGTTGGCCTTAATGTGGGGCTGGCCATTTATTTATGACAAGTACGTGACACGTTGGCGAAGTTTCGGTATTTGCCCGATACGACAAATTTCGGTTTAGAACCTTTTAACTTGTCGTATTTAATTTGTCATCACCATGACTTATATCATATGATATAAGACCTGAATATACTCATAAATATGAGTTAAGTATGGTGGTATGACGTTAACGTACGTACATAAAATATATAACATATCGGTAGTACGTTGGAATACATGTGTATGTAACCTTTTTCAAAAAATCTGAAAATATATATATTTATGTATACATGGCCGTGTATATGTGTGGTAAATGAGGAGGAGAAGACTTTTCTTTTTTGGTCTTGTTGCCTTTGTGCCTTGTCCAAATGTTGCTTCCTTTAATGAACTACTTAGTTTAATTAACTAAGTACTTCACTTAATGAACTAGTTTAGTTCATTAATGGTGGCACCTGAAAATAGTATAAACACAACAAATGTTTGGCATTTGATGTAAGTTTTAAAGCTTCATGGCTCGTTAGTACGACAACATTATATTTGAATTATATAAAGCAAGTTATATGCAATATATCATGCACATTTATGTCATGCACGTTTTTAAGCACATTTAAATCATGTATTTGAAAATCACTCAAACACCTTTTTCTCTACAATATCTATATCCAACAGCGCATCAAAATATGCCCTAACCATCCGAATCTCCGAACAACAATAAAATATATGGTTTGCCGTTGCCGATGCCACGCGACAGAAAGGACAAATCATCGGCATGATATGTAGAAAATGGGCCACAAAATATGGTGATGGCAATGCATTATTAAAAAGTTTCCAAAGAAATACCTGGATGGAAGACTGTTGTTGTTTCATCCAAATTATTGTGTTAGACAAAAGTATCCCGGTGGCCGGCCGAATGCAATCATAGGCATCCCGAAGTGTACATTGTCCTGATGCCGTAAGCCATATTGGTGACTCGGCATTCCATTGTACCAACATAGAGCAATCCGGATTAATATCACAAATTCGTCGCCAACCTGGGGAGTTATATATACGGGGTAAAAAATCAGAACGCTTTCCATACCGAAGTCGCATATATTGACTCTATAATGTATTACCTATGTAATATTCCCACCATAATTTACATGAAAATGCCTCTTGCACTGCACTTATGGTTCTAATAGCAAGTCCGCCCTTAGATTTTGGATAACATATTTTTGACCATGATACCCAATGCCGCCTATCAGTTTCCCATAAAAAACGTGCAAAACTTTGCTCCAACACCTTAATAATACTGCACGGTAACCTAGTGACCGCCATTACATAATTTGGTATAGACGATAACACTGATCGAATCAGTACTATCCATCCAGCCATACCTAATAGTTTAGACTGCCAACCACTTAGACGACAATCAACATGATTTATTACCTCTTGACAATGATGAACCCGCGTACTACCTTTGTGCAGAGAAGATCCCAAATATTTCATAGGCAAAGCCGATTGCCGCATATCCAGCAAGCGCATAAATAAACGACGCTGAGATATAGTCACTCGATCAGAATAAACCATCGTACTTTTATGCCAGTTAATTGCTTGTCCCAACACACGTTCATACTCTGAAAGGAACTGCTTAAAGCGAGATAAATTTATGCTATTGGTAGCTAAGAATATCAACAAATCATCAGCATAGGACAAATGTGAAATAACCATTGGCATACGACCAAGAGAAATGGGCTGAATGTAAGACTGCTCCACTAGCCGTTTTAATCCCCTGCTAAAGCCTTCCGCAGCCAGAATAGAAAGGAGAGGTGATAAAGGATCACCCCTGCTTAACCCCTCTGGTAGGATGAAAAAAGCCATGAGGAATACCATTAATCAAAATCGAGATATGCGTACCTTCCAAATGATTGAGCACTAGGGAGGCAAAAAAGGATGAGAATCCAAATCGAAGAGCACTGCTTTAAGAAACTGCCAGCTAGCACGGTCAAAAGCTTTTGCCATGTCTAACTTTACATTGCATTGTGCGGCCTTGTACCTCTATCAAACCAATGAATTACTTCGTTAGCCAGTAATACCTATTCGGTGATGCCTCGGCCCTTTTGAAATCCTGCTTGCTCCGAAGAAATAGTTTTGGGCAAAATAGAATTCAAACGTGTTCCAATGATGCACGTTTGAATCTTACTCATAAACGTAAATAAAGCTATCGGGCGAAAATCTCTAAAAGTATGTTAGACCGTGCCCTTTGGTAGTAAAATGAGCATTGAATGTGCCATGGCACATGGAATAGGGAATCCAAGAAAAAATTCTTGCTACGCTTTATAAACATCGAGAGAAATAATCTCCCAACAGCTGCAAAAAAACCTTCCATTATATCCATCTGGTCCCGCTGCACTGTGAAGATCTAAACTCCAAACTGCTTGTTTGACCTCCTCAATTGAAGGCATGTGTGTTCGCATGGCGTTGTCCTCAGCCGACACTAACAATGGGATAGAAGTTAGAAAATCAGGGCTATCCTCCACAGTTTGAGCAGTGAATATACGCATAAAATGGTCTACAGTAGCCACTCCAACACTTTCCGGCGTGTCACATAATTCTCCCGTGTCTGTATGCATGCGATGAAGACTTTGACGACGGTGTTTATCCTTAACAATGGAGTGATAATACCGAGAATTACATTCTCTCTCACGCAGCCATTTTACTCGTGCCTTCTGTTTCCAATACTCCAATTCTCGGATTGATGCCTGTTTCAACTCCTATTGAGCCTCAAAGTAAGCCGAACGATTTCCATCACACGGGTCTAAATCATATAGCAACTCCAATGACCGAGCACGTTGTTCTGTGGATTCTAGGCAATAAAATATATTCCCAAAAACTTCTTTATTCCAACGGGACACATCCTTTTTAAATCTGTGCAATTTGTCACATAACCCTCTCATACCTCCGATTGTGGGATATGATGCCCATATGGATCGCATAAAATTGAGAAAATCAGGATGGGAAGTCCAAGCAGTAAGAAAACGAAATTGTTTAGGACCATGAAATGAATTTTGGCAACACTGAACCAACAAAGGACAATATCAGACGTAGTCCTGCTAAGATGTGTTAATCGCACCTCTGGAAATAACTCATAGAATCCATCGTTGCAGAAAACCCAATCTAGTCGACGCCAAACACGCCCTAATCCACGACCACCCTGCCATGTATACCGAGTGCCAACATAAGGCACTTTGTGCCATTCAGCGTAATGTACCTGGTCTACGAAATCTATCAAAGTTGATAAAGCTAGACGAGAAGCACCTTTATGATCGGACGGTGATAGAAATGTATTAAAATCCCTTGATATGAGCCAAGGTTCCGAACACTCATCCTTATGCTGTCGAAGAGATTGCCATAAAGGCTGCCTATCCGCTACAGTGTGTCAATCGTAAAAACAAGAAACCCAAAAAACATGTTGGCTATGCATACGAAACCGAAAAAGTGGAACTTGATCCATAAGACGGACCTCTAGCAGTTCTAAAAGTGAGGATTGCCAAAAGAAAAACCAAGCTGTATCTGTGCCCTACTCAGACGCATCATAGGCTGTTGTGGTTCTATGACCAAAAAAAATTGTATAGAATATTGATGAAGCAAAAGACACAATCGGGAAATGGGGGTACGCAATCCCCTTAAATTCCAAGTAAGCGCACTCATTGAGAAAGATGGGTAAAAGAGTTTGAAGACCGAGTAACACTACGAGTAATAACCTGACATGGAGGACGTGGGATTTGACAATGACGACGCCGGCTGTGCTTGCGAATGCATAGAATGAACCCTTCCCCATCAGGGTCATCAAGCGGATTAGAGAGACGATGTAGTAAGTCAGCATCCAAAGATCCCTCCTTGACTGTTGGAATGCGCCGAGACAAAGACTCAAACAATTGACTATATTCTGTCTGCATATTTTGTAAAGAACTATCATCTGAATGCGTATCAGGTATCATAGGTAAATCGGAATCTGAGTCTATGTGTACCATCAGAGCATCCGCGCTTGAGAGAGGTAGTTCTGGCATAACATCTTCAGATGATCGACCAAATAATGTAAAATTTTGTGAATTAGATGGTTGGAGGTCCTCAATTATGATCGATGTCTCAGTATTCGCTGATACCGTGTTGACTGGGGCTGAAAATTCTGTGGTCTGAGGCTGATCATCCGATGTAGAAAGACGGTTATCCTTTGCTTTTGGACGCCACTGCTGAGCCACAGTGGGCGGCTGTGAATCAACCGGAGATTTTCCACACTGGTCACTCTTATGTCCCAAAATACCACATTTATCACAGAAATCCGAAACATTCTCATATACTACTGCCTCAAAATGATGATGATCAATACTTTGGATGTGTAATTTTGACAACAATTCCTTCGATTCATCCACGTCCACACATATCCTAGCCACCAGTGGCCGAAGCAATTTCTGAGTAGCGACATCCATTCTTATCGGAGTTCCTACCATTGCAGCAATTGCAAAAAGTGCAGACTGATTATGTAGGTAAACTAGAAATCCCAGCAGTGTCATCTATACAGGAACGATTGGTGCATCGTATCTTGGGTCAAAATCATGCGTTTATTTGGTGATCTTCATATGAAAGCTCAGAATATTACAAGATCGACGACAAAAACAACGATTATAATCTTCATCCTTTTCAAATAACAACACGTGAGTTTTATCTAGTAGGCCAACATGCACAACACCACCAAAACCTATTCGATCTAGCGTTTTTGTAGGGCAGCCATGGATGGTCTTCTGTCCTAAAACAATCCAACTAATGTGTACCAAAAAGGGGCCAATAGTGTTGAAACCTCAGCATCATCAAATACAATAGATGGGCAACCTTTGTATTGCTAAGGCGGCTTTTTAGAGAGGGGAGGGATCGACGGTGATGGATCACCGGCATGAAAACAGCAGCGCAATGAGTGAGTCAATCGCAGGGTGGAGAAGAACTTTCAATTTGAAATTTGTTGACAAATAGGCATTTTCAAGTATATCTCCTTAAGCACTTGATTTAATGATCTAGTTTAGTTCATCTCCTTAAGCACTTCATTAAATGAACTAGTTTAGTTCATTTAACATTGCACATGAAAATAGTGTAAACACAATGGATGTTTGCCACATAATTTAAGGGTTAACGCTTGATGATGCTTCATGCATTTTGAAATCATTCAAACCTCGGTTTCTCAATAGACTCTGTTAAAATATTAAGAGCTAAACAACTCAAGCATCCATGGCTACGGTCATGCCATGATCATCACAGAGAACACAAGCGTGCGGAGCTGAATCAATCTAGACCGAGCAAATTGAACTAGAGAGAGAAGAGAGGAAACAAAACTAGAGAGAGATAAATTTGATAACTGCTCAATTGATCATTTTTCTCCAATCCGAAAATGCTACACTCTTCGAATACAAATACAGAGGAAAGGAAAGAGGCGGTTATAACAGAATTGGCCCTGAAATTACAAAGATACCCTCACTACTAAACTATCCATAGAAACTCAGCCAGGGGTAAATTAGTAACTTCACCCCAATTTAATTCTCCCGCCTTCGACTTCTTCTTCTCCCTTGCACCAGCTGCTTCCCGTACAACACTCCTCATGATCATCCCGTGACCACACCTCTAGGTTCTTCATTTTATCATGCAACTGGTGAACACCACGGATTAAACCTCTTATTCAACGATTGGGATGAACTGTCGCATTAATAGTCACGGGCAGGTCTGTGATCATTCAACATTCCAGCTGCACCCTTGCTTTCCCTTCTCCATCTGAATTTTCTATACTTTCAACACCCCCCCTCAAGCCATGCTTGCCATAAATGTTGCACACCCCAAGCTTTCCCAAAAGCTCACCCAAACGCTTGCTGTCCAACGCCTTAGTAAACAAATCTGCAAGCTGAAATTCCGTTCTTATTGGCATCAACTTAATCACCTTTTCTTGAACTTTGTTTCTCACAATGTGGCAATCTATCTCAATGTGCTTCGTACGTTCGTGAAAGACTGGATTTTCAGCTATATAGAGTGCACTCTTGCTGTCACAGAACATCTCCACAGGCTCCTGACCCTTCAGTCCCAAATCACCACCTAGATACAGCAACCATTGCACTTCACACACAGCAGATGCCATAGCCCTGTACTCTGCTTCTGCTGAAGATCGGGACACCGTGGTTTGCTTCTTAGCCTTCCAAGAAATTAATGCTTCACCAAGGAATACACAATACCCAGAAACGGACTTTCTTGTTTCCTTACAACCAGCCCAGTCCGAATCAACAAAGGCCCTCAACCTCAAGTCTCCAGTGCTGGGTAGCAACAGCCCTTGTCCAATGGTCCCCTTTAGATACCTTAGCACTCTGTGGGCTGCTCGTACATGATTAAGCGTGGGACAGTCAAGAAACTGACTCAGCTGCTGCACAACAAACGAGATATCCGGTCTAGTGATAGTGAGATAGATCAACTTTCCTATGAGTCTTCTGTAAATGGCAACGTCCTCAAACAGTTGTGAATCATTATGTGTCAGTTTTAAATGCATCTCCATTGGACTAACAGCAGGTTTGCAATCTGAAAAACCAAATTCTTCTAACAACTCCACCACATACTTCCTTTGGTTAATCAGCATTCCTTTCTTTGATCGTGCAACCTCTATGCCTAGGAAGAACTTCAGATCACCAAGATTTTTAATCTTGAACTCCCTGTGCAATGCCTCCTTAATCCACTCAATTCCCCCCAAGTCATCACAAGCTAAGATCAAGTCATCTACATACACCAAAAGTATCAATAATGAGCCCTTCGTTTTCTTTGTAAACAAGGTGTAGTCATTCTTAGATTGTGTGAAGCCATTTGATATCAAGAATGCAGTAAGCCTTGCATTCCATTCTCTGCTCGCTTGCTTTAATCCGTATAGAGATCTTTGTAACTTACACACCATTCCTTCTCGTGGTAAAGCCAGTCCCGGAGGTGGCACCATGTAAATTTCTTCGTGTAGCTCACCATGTAAGAATGCATTGTTTACATCTAGCTGATGCACATGCCATTTTTGTCTGGCAGCCATGGCTAGCAACATTCTCACTGTGCTCATCTTCGCTACCGGAGAGAACGTATCTTGATAGTCTATTCCTAGTTGTTGCGTATATCCCTTAGCAACCAACCTTGCCTTAAACCTCTCTACTGTCCCATCAGCTTTATGCTTTACCTTATACACCCACTTACAACCTACAGCTTTCTTCCCTGGTGGCAACGATGTTAGCACCCAGGTCTTATTCTCTTCCAGAGCAGTTATCTCGGCTTTCATGGCTCTTTGCCACTCAACTGAGGCTGCTGCTTCAGCATAAGTTTTGGGCTCTGTGCACGCACTAATATTTAAAACATATGCTTTGAACTTAGGTGTCAACAGATCAAAGGTTAGATATTTAGACACAGGATGTGGAGACGTTTTGGTTGGTTTCTGTGGGTTTATAGCTTGATTTGAGACTTGGCCACAATGATATTGCTGCAAGTAAGAGGGAGGATGTCTGTTTCTGTGAGGTCTTGTGATGGGAAGTTCTATATTAATGGAGCTGATAGGTACTGATCTTGACTCATTGGCATTATGGGAGAGGTCATGGTCATCAGACGAACCTTGGACTGCTGTAGATGAATCTTGGATTGTTGGATGGTGGTCATTTGAGTGGTGGTTGAGTACAGGCAGGGAGGAGCATTGGCTGGGATGAATATGTTGAAGTGTGGCTTGTGGCTGTGGTGTGGCATGATGTTGGTTAGGCTGATGTGGCTGTGGCTGTGGTGTGGCATGATGTTGGTTAGGCTGATGTGGCTGTGGCTGTGGTGTGGCTTGATGTTGGTTAGGTTGGGCCCCCTTAGATGTGACAACTGGTATTGGCATGAAAGATTCAGTGTCACATCTGGAATTAGAGAAATGGAACTCAGTATCAGAAGAAAGAGAATGATCAGACAAATGTGGTAAGGAAACAACAGAATTTTCCAAGTAAGGGAAAACTGTCTCAAAAAACACAACGTCCCTGGAGATGAATATATCTCTGGACTCAAGGTCTTGAAGGATATATCCTTTTGTGGTGTGAGATAGGCCCAGAAAAATGCATCTTTTTGATCTTGGGCTGAACTTATCTCTAGATGGGCAAGTAATCGTAGCATAGCATAAACAACCAAATACTTTGAGATTGACATAGGAGGGAGGACTGTTGTGGAGAATCTCATGAGGAGTCTGTTGATGAAGAAGAGGAGAAGGGGTGAGGTTGATGAGGTAAACAGCGTGTTGCACGCAGAACCCCCAATAGGAGGCAGGGACATGGGATTGGATTTTAAGTGCTCGGGCTACGTTCAATATGTGCTGCTGTTTTCTCTCAACTGTCCCATTTTGTTGAGGCGTATAAGTACAACTTGTTTGGTGTATAATGCCTTTAGAAGAAAAGAAAGCAGGCATACTAAACTCAAGACCATTGTCCGAACGAACAATTTTTATATTGGTATTGAACTGCACACGTACAAAGTTCCAGAAACTCTCAACAACAGATCTAGTTTCTGATTTTGCTTTCATCAAAAAAATCCAGCAATATCTACTGTAATCATCTACAATGGTGAGAAAATATCTCTGGCTAAACATAGTAGGATGTTTATAGGGGCCCCAAATATCCATGTGAATAAGAGAGAAGGGTGAATGAGTTACAGAATTTGAGACGGGAAAAGGGAGCCTTTTTTGTTTGGCTAGAGGGCATACAGTACAGGGTTCTGTAAAAGAAGAAACATCAACTGAGGAGTCAAGCTTGTTGATCTCCTTCATTCTGGATAAGGATTGATGCCCAAGTCTGGAATGCCAAAGGAAAGAAGAAGAAGACTTGGAGACTGCTAATGTCTGGCACGGATCAAAAACAGGTGCTCTACACAAAGGCTGATCAGCTAGATGGTACAGGCCATGACGGACTTCAGCTGAACCAATCGTCTTCCTGCTCAGATGTTCCTGAATGCAGCACATATTTGAATGAAATGACAGATCAATATCACCAGTCATTGTGAGTTTACTAAGGGATATGAGATTGAAGGAAAAGGCTGGGATATGAAGCACATGATGCAACGTCAGATTTGGAAGAACACTCACCGTGCCAACATTCTCAACACTAACAGTTTGATTATTAGGCAACTTAACTGACATTCCAGTCACAGGTTTATAGGAATCAAAGAAAGAGAGGGAACAAGAGATGTGATCTGTGGCACCTGAGTCCAATATCCATACACTAGAAATATTAGATTGCACATTACCTTTCCACTTACCTGAACCATTGACCTGCTGAGCAGACAACACTGCGTGATGACTATGTGATGGCTCTGCAGCATTGGGACTCATCACTGTGCCTCTGTCCTTATGCTCTTGCAACAACCCCATAAGTTGCATATACTGCTCATGTGTCAAAGCAGGAGCCATTTGCATCACAGGATCATTCATCACCTCATTTGCTTGACAGAACTCAGCACCAGATTGTGCATACTCCACATTGTTCTGCACCACATCAACTTCATTACTTACACAATTCACTTGTCCCTTGCCTTTATATCCGGGGGGAAAACCATGCTTTCTATAGCATCTATCCACGGTGTGGCCAACCATATTGCAGTGAGTACACACGGGAGCCTTAGAGCCATAGCCAGACTTTTGGCTCATGAACTCTCTCCTACCACCTCTACCTCCAGACTTCTGCCAATTACTACTAGTACCACTAGGACTCATTGTCCTGTAACCAAAACTGCCCTGTCTAGGCACACCACCAGCATTAAGGACAAGTGATTGGTTATTAGCAAACTGGTTTTGTCCACCAGCATAGTGTAGCTTCCTCTCCAACTTAGCTGACATAGCAAAGGTTGTTTTCAGGTCCGGTAATGGAGTGGATAGAAGCACCTGTGACTTCACCGGTTCATACTCATCATTAAGACCTTTAATGAACCTTATAACGTGATCATCCTCCACAAATTTATTTATCTGACTAGATACATTACATGTACACCTATTGCATACACAATTAGGAATAGCTCTCAACACCATTAATTCCTCCCAAAGGACCTTAAGCTTCGTATAATACTCAGTTACCGAGCTATCTCCTTGTTTAGTGGCATAAAACTGCTCTTGCAGGTCTGATAAACGAAAAACGTCTGCATTACCGTACCTATGCCTCAAATCATTCCAAATGTCTAAGGCATTATCAAACCACATTACGCTTTGTCCAATGGACGGAATAACAGAATTTACAATCCAAGATGCAACCATATTATTCGCCTTCGTCCAAGCAGCGAATCTACGACTAGTTTCCATTGGTTTAAGAATAGTACCTGTAATGAAGCCAATCTTATTCTTCGACTCAAGAGCTCTACGAAAAGTCCTGCTCCATCCGTGATAGTTGTTCCCATCCAATAAAGGCTGAACGAGTACCAGCGAAGGGCTGTCTCCAGGATGAATATACAATGGATCCTCTGATGGATCGATTGGAGCTGCACCTTGTGACATGTTCACTGGAGATTGAGTAGAAGTGCTCGGGGATGCTTGATTCGAAGCCATAAACGTACCAAAATTCATCAGTTACCCGATCAAAATCTCTGATACCATGTTAAAATATTAAGAGCTAAACAACTCAAGCATCCATGGCTACGGTCATGCCATGATCATCACAGAGAACACAAGCGTGCGGAGCTGAATCAATCTAGACCGAGCAAATTGAACTAGAGAGAGAAGAGAGGAAACAAAACTAGAGAGAGATAAATTTGATAACTGCTCAATTGATCATTTTTCTCCAATCCGAAAATGCTACACTCTTCGAATACAAATACAGAGGAAAGGAAAGAGGCGGTTATAACAGAATTGGCCCTGAAATTACAAAGATACCCTCACTACTAAACTATCCATAGAAACTCAGCCAGGGGTAAATTAGAAACTTCACCCCAATTTAATTCTCCCGCCTTCGACTTCTTCTTCTCCCTTGCACCAGCTGCTTCCCGTACAACACTCCTCATGATCATCCCGTGACCACACCTCTAGGTTCTTCATTTTATCACGCAACTGGTGAACACCACGGATTAAACCTCTTATTCAACGATTGGGATGAACTGTCGCATTAATAGTCACGGGCAGGTCTGTGATCATTCAACATTCCAGCTGCACCCTTGCTTTCCCTTCTCCATCTGAATTTTCTATACTTTCAACAGACTCGCCAACCTAATGGGAGAATTGGTGATCCTCCAATTGATAGACGTTGTTTGCCACCCCACTGCCATCGAAAAAAACTCAGAGAGAACATCCAGATAAAATGACATTAGCGCAGACACTAAGGATAAGATAAAAATGCGACCAGACAAGTAAACAACATACTGAGGTTGCCTATACCAGAGAGTGATACCGGAAACAACCGTGCAATGACGCCAACCAAATGAGAGACTATAGCGCTCTGCTCAAAACTAGGGTCCCAGCATGGTGCATCCGCCGTACTCTACTACGAGAAGTACCAGACGTCGATAACATCCATATACACATCCTTACAAATATGTATCGAATATTGAAAGCATCATAAAATAGATTGAATAAAACATCGACAAGAGTATAAAATAGCTACATCTAAACATAGTATCATTAGTACGTCTTTAGTACATCTAACATAAGTACAGAGCTGAGATATCAAAATATAAAGACTAAAACTGAGGCCCACTAGACTGTCCACAGATCCTACTCCCACGGCTCGTCATCTATAAAATCAGACTCTGATCCTGTGGCTCTACATGATGAAAAATAGGGCTGAGCGATAATGAATCGCTCAGTAAGTATTTCTGCCAAGATTCGTCATGTGGATCATGCATGGGGTCAGGGTAGTGGAGAGAATATAGTAAAATAAATATCATGCAATATATCTGTGAAAGAATGGAAATAACATACATCATAAATAGCATAACTAAATAGAATAGTTAATTGAGTAGTTAAGTCTTTCATCAGCCTTATTTTGAATCTTAGTTATCTTTCGTAAACTTTGTATCATCCTTAAGCATAATCTTTCTAAGTCCAGTTCCATGTGCTTACCGGTACCTACTTAACTGTCATCCTAGGGCAAGGTACAGTAGTGATCATGACATCAAGGGTATCAAGTGCTCATGTGATATGCACGTGATGCATGCATTGTAAAACATTCAGACACCTATCATTTTGTAACTTTCATAAACATGGCATATCACGAATCAACTATAGCACTTTTTGTTTCGTAAGAACAGTATCCACGACATGCCGAATGATCCCCCGAGTAGTCTCAAGTACCGTCTATGATTCTCGATGGTCCAACCACGGTGTTACATCATACATACGTAGGGCTTATGGTGACGCGTTATGGAAGAGATCTCGAGTCCCGGACGTAGAGTTACACTCAGCCATAACGTATTTTGCCCCTGACATCCTCTCCTAGGACCAGATGTCAAGCAGCTCTCCATAACAGAACAGATGTATCATAATAAGGCGGAGATCCCTTGCCCCAGACAAGGTATTACACTCGGCCATCAGAAACGTGCATAAGTCGTATGGAATCATTCGTCTTGCGTACGGTTCTTTACTTATAAAACTCTATTTAAAACATCTTTTGCAATAACCATTTCGTAAACGTGATTATAAATAAAATCTTTTGTTTTGAAAATCATGATGTCATATGCATGAGAGAATGCTCGGTTCCCGGACTGGTTTTAGGTCTCTAATCAATTCAGTCCCTAAGTCCATTACTCACGTCAAATTCCTATGTGAAATTACCCTTTTGCCCCTAAAGGGGTTTTTCGGCCAAATGACCAAAACAACCCTTAATTAGTGTCTTGTCCCCTTTTTAAATTTGACAAATTGGTTATTCCTTGATCTACGTTATATAATATATTTATTGCACATATATTTACATAGGTTCATTCAAATGGCATAAATCATCATAGTTATGCTCCATTGTCCTCTTGGCCGAATGGTCACCAAGCACACCCAATGGTTTTTCAATTTGTTCAATGTAATGAACATGTTAATTATTTATATATATTGTACACATAATGCATATGGTCATATCGGTATACTACAATAAGTGAAAATCATCATGTAGGTACCAATTAAGGCCTTTTGGCCGAAAGATGTCATGCATGCCCAAGATGAGTTTCCAAATTTGTTCAATGTCACCAATGTGCTAAAATGGTAATATCCATTTTGAACTCTGGTCTACCATAAATGTATGTCATGATGATACATGTATTTCATGATTCTAACACATTAAACCTCAAGCAAAGTCACATCTACCATAGTCATGATCATAAGGACCATGATCATGGTGATGAACATGATATTAGAAACATGCAAACACATAAGAGGATAACACCCATGATAATACACCTCCTTCGGCCATGATCATCAAGATACAGATCATGGTGATTGTGATGAAATCATGCGTAATGATGGAAGCCCAAACAGCCCCATCTTAAGAGGAAAAAGTATGAAAATGAAGTGATGATCATCACAGATGTTATCTCTTATGGCATGCATTATAGTATGAATTATATTGCACCATAAGCATAGTAAATCATGGCCATAATTATGCAAATACACTATAAAACGTATGGAATTATAAAGATGATGATCATCCTAAACACATACATGAAGATGATGCCAAGTAAGGTCTTAGAACACTTTTTCAAGAAGGTGTAATACCTACACTTTTTGTGGAAATGATGAATGCATACCTAAGCTCTCTCTTATATTCCATGCACACCCTCAATGGGGCTGATTACACCCATAATTTTGCCATGCATGTCTCCCCTAAATGTCATCCTAGTCATGTTCATGAATTTATATAAGAATAGCACACATTCATATATAGTTTAGGTATGCAAGTACACTTTTCATATCCTTATGTAAAAGACTTCCTTTTAATATATGCATGCATGATTCATCTTGTGATATGAACATAGGAGACTTTTTTTTTTGAAGAATCTTGAAGAAGCTAAGAGGAATACTTGCCTTTGTCCTTGAATCTTACACTGAATAGTGAAAGATTCCTTCTTTCTTTGGCTTGATGGTGTACATGGCCTAGGTGGCCAAAAGGGGGGAAAATTTAGTCACTTTTGAAGGGTAACAAGGTTATGGATGCTCTAAAACTTAATCAAGGTGATTCTTACCTTGAATGGCTTGAAGTTTCTTACTTTGCTCAACCTTGGACACACCACCTTTCTCCTTGGTGTGGTCATAGGTGAAGCCTAAAATGGAGAGGTTTGGAGCCTTCGTAAGAAGATGGATCGTGAAAGCGTAGATTAGAATGGTTGAGAAGACATTTACCTTGAATACTCTTGAGTTGAAAAGCTTCTTTCTTTTCTGAAGAGTGGAAGAATCTTCTTCCTTGCTAATGAGGCTCACGGTTGGGATGGGGGGAAAACAGAGAATTTAATTTTTGTGAGAGAGTGGAGAGTGGAGAAAAATGTTTCTAGAGAGAGGAAGAGGTAAGAGTAATGGAAGAGAATGATATGGAAAGTTGTCTTGCAAAATGAGAGTTTTATTCCTCCTTGGATCATGCCTTGGCCGAAATGGGTAATGGGAGGAATAAAAGGGAAGAAATAGAAAAAAAATTGGGGAAAAAGGAGGGGTGGCCGGTGGTGGGGGGTGGGATGCAAGTGAGTAGAAGTTTTTACCATTTTGTCCCTCTTATGTGTTATTTTCTTTCCTCTTTAATTTAATTCCTAAAAAAGTTGTACTATTTCTTTATATGCATAATTAATTATTCGCACTCTCATTAGGGTAATTTAACAGTGCTTAAGTTTTATGTTGGAACACATATACATATTACATCAGATATGGTACAACGATATAACCCATTTTACGCACGTAGCAGGAGTCAGGGTGTAACGTTTCTCCCCAGAGAAAAAGTGTTGGCTTCGAAACTTATGTACCTTAGTCGAAGAGCTGAACGTATTGCTCCCTCATCTGCCGCTCTGGCTCCCAAGTAGCTTCCCGTTCGGGTGATTGCTCCACTTAACCTTCTCAAACCAAATCGACTTACTCTGCAACACCTGCTCCTTCTGATCCAGAATACACACTGGCACCTCGTCATAAGAAATGTCATCCCGAATCTCCAACTTCTGATGCTCCAATACATGACTGGGTTCATGTACGTATCTCCACATTTGTGACACGTGGAACATATTGGCATATGTGACAATGAAGGCATCAATGCTAATCGATAAGTTAGTGGTCTGATCCTCTCCAAAACCTCGTACGGTCCGATGAAGCGGGGACTCACATTTCCTCTAACTCCAAAGCGCATAACCCCTTTCATCGGCGAGATCCTCAAATACACCTTCTCGCTGACCTCGAACTCGATAGGTCGACGTGCTGAGTCCGCCCAGCTCTTACTACGGTCCTGGCCTGCCTTCAGCCTCACGCGTATCAACTGGACATTATCCTTGGTTTGCTCAACCAACTCTGGCTTGGTAATCGCCCTCTCGCTTACCTCAACCCAATATAGTGGTGATCGGCACTTCCGCCCATACAACGCCTTGAATGGTGCCATCCCGATCAAGCTGTGGTAGCTATTGTTATACGAGAACTCTGTCAACTTCACCGATCTATCCCAGATATCACGGAAGCCAACACACAAGCGCGCAACATGTCCTCTAGCATCTGTATAGTCCTCTCGATCTGCCCATTAGTTTGTTGGTGGAATGCAGTACTTATCCGAATCTCTGTACCCATAGCGCACATAAATGCGGTCTAGAATCTAGGGGTCAAACATGGATTTCTGTCGCAAACTATGCTCACCGAAACTCCATGCAGCCTCATAATATCATCCATATACTTCTGCACCAGTCTCTATATCGATGCCTGAATTGACATGTGTAGGAAATGCGCTGATTTAGAAAGTCTGTCCATAATCATCCATATCGTGTCGCTACCGCCTGGAGTCCTTGGAAGTCTAGTGACGAAGTCCTTAGTAATGTGCTCCCACTTTCACTTGGGGATCTCTAAAATGCTGTAGAAGTCTGGTGGGTCTCTGATGTTCTTCCTTCACCTGCTGACATACTGAACACCGCTCCATATACTTAGCGATCTGCCGCTTCATCCCACTCCACCAGTAATGTTGTCTTCGATCCTGATATATCTTAGTGGCTCCAGGGTTTATAGGGAGTCGTGAACTATGAGCCTCATTTAGAATCTCTCCATAGATCTCGTCGTCATCGGGCACACATAGTCTATCTCTGAACGATAAACTGCCGTCACTGCGTAATTGAAAATCATCAACGGTGACTGTTTATTTCTGTCGGCAATCCTTGACAACTCAGCATCACTACGCTGGTCATCTTTAATCTGGTCAATCAATGTTGGTGAAATCACTAGAGCTGCAGAATATTAAATGCAGATTCGACCACATCTAACTCTAACTCGGCCATCTCTTGCTCCAAGGGTATCTGCCTCGCATGGCTAGATTTACTGCTCAACGCGTCCGCCACTTTATTACCCTTACTAGGGTGATAATGAATAGCCAGATCATAATCCTTGAGCAGCTCCAACCATCTGTGCTGCCTCATATTCAGTTCCTTCTAGGTGCACAGGTATTTCAAACTCTTATGATCATTGTACACTTCACACCGTTCCCCATATAGATAATGCCTCCTGATCTTTAGCGCAAATACTACGGTGGCTAACTCTCGATCGTGCACCAGGTAATTCTGCTCGTATGGCTTATGCTATCTGGATGCGTATGCAATCACTCAATCTTTCTGCATCAGGACGCATCCTATGAAAAGAAGGCTGACGCACTAATCGAATAAAGTATTCATATCGGAAAAGTCTTTTATATGTTTTACCTAAGTTGTTTCTAGATGCATAGCTGTAGACAACGTAGCTCTCTTTTGCAATAGGCTGGACCAAAACTACGGCTGATGTCAACCTCTGCTTGAGCTCATTAAAGCTCCTCTCGCAGTCAGCAGTCCACTCAAACTTCGTCTTCTTCTGTGTCAGCCTGGTCAGTGGTACTGCTTTCCTAGAGAACCCCTCGACGGATTTTCGGTAATAGAGTGCTAGCCCCAAAAAACTCCAAACCTCGATGACGTTCAGCTATCATTGCCAATTTGTAATCGGCTCAATCTTTTTGGGGTCAAATGATATGCCGGCCTCTGAATCAACATGCCCCAAGAAGGAAACACTCCGTAACCAAAACTCATTCTTGCTGAACTTGGCGTACATCCGCTTATCTCGTAATATGCTCAGAACAACCAGCAAGTGCTCGGCGTGGGTATCCTCATCTGGTGAATAAACAAGGATGTCATCGTTGAAGACCACAACAAACTTATCCAGCTGCTCGTAGAACATTGTATTCATGGGGTCCATGAATGCAGCTGGGGCATTATACAACCCGAACAGCATCACCACAAAATCATAATGGCCTCAGCGGGTGCGAAAGGCAGTCTTCGGAACATCGTCTGCCTTGATCTTCAACTGGTGATAACCATCGTAAGAAAGCTCAGGATATTGACAAAATAAATCATCGTAAGAAAGCTCAGAGTTAGAATCAGAGTAAGAAGATACCTCATTTGATGTCTTAGATGTAAAGCATACTTGTACCATTTCTTCTTCGGTTCCTTGAGTATCAGAATCAGATGAATCACTCCATGTGGAAGCTTTAAAGGCTCTTCTCCTTTGTTTAGGTTCTGAGACGAGTCTAGTTTTTGTCCGATCCTTGTCATGGTTTTTGTTCATTATTTTGTCCTTGTTCAGGTAGTCATAAGAGATATGTCCAAGTCTTCCACAAGTATAACATTTAATATCCTTATCATTTTTATTTCCATGATTCTTAGATGAAGTAGGCTTAGGTTTGTTTTTAATCGATTTTCTCATGATCTTTCTTAATCTTTTAGCCATCACGATTAGATCTTCATCATCAGAATCTGTGTCACTATCATCTACGCGATCATAAGAGGTAGAGACGTATTCATTTGATTTAAATGTTATAGCTTTATCATGTTTAGAAGTAGATTCAGAATTTCTTAAAATGAGTTTGTTTTCATATATCTTCAATGATCCGATTAATTCCTCCATCTTTATTGATTTAGTATCCTTACTTTCTTCGATTGCAGTGGCTTTTGAATCCCATTCGGATGGGAGACTTCTTAGCACCTTTTGAACCTTTTCCTGTGTAGAAAAAGCTTTGCCAAGAGACTCAAGGGAATTGTAGATGTTAGTCAATCATATGTCCATATCAACGATAGATTCATTAGGCAATAATTTAAAAGACTCAAGAGTAGACATAAGCATATTTATTTTAGACTCTTTGACTTGATTAGTCCTTTCATGTTTCATCTCAAGAATTCTCCACATCTCTTGGGCATTAGAGCAGTTAGACACATAACTTGATTTGCTTTTATTCAACCCGTTTAAAAGAAGTTACAACGCTCTAGCATTCATACTTAATCTCTTTTTGTCATCACTAGTGTATTCTTGTTTCGGTTTTATGACTTCTAGTGTGGCACCATCAACAGTAGATAACTTAGAAGGAACGAAAGGACTGGCTTCTATAATAGACCACAGATTAATATCAATAGCCATAAAGAAAAGTTTCATTCTAAGTTTCCATTGTATAAAAGACTCACCATTGAAAAGAGGAGGCCTTACGCTTGACATTCCTTCTTGCTCGGTTTTGTAGCTAGTGGTTGCCATCTCACTAAGATCATTGGATCCTCTTGTCGTGAGTGTGCATACGCTCTGATACCACTTTTAGGACCTGTATAGCACCACTAGAAGGGGGGCTTGAATAGTGGGTGTGAAATTTGGTCTTTAAAAACTTTTGTTGCCAATTACCCATTATTGAAAACAGATTCTGTTTTCAGACCCTGATTTGAAATGATTTAAAGAGCTAGTTACAGACCTCCAAAAATTATGAAATTTTGTGAGATTCTACTCTTAGATGTTCTGAGTATTTCATAAACATTTTAAATAAAAATGCAACTCCTAACCCTTTGAAAATACGTTTTTGGTCAAATTGCGAAAATCTGCCAGTAACAGTACTCCGATTTGAAAATTTTATTCTGATTAATTGGTAACTCCAAATGGTCTAAAAATTTAATGACAAAATCCTTAAGATATATATTGTATAGATTGAAACATTTTTTAAAAATTCCGTTGGAAAGTATGTCAACCTTGTTGATGTTCTCAACCTTTGCAAATCTGAAAATCAGATTCTACTAGTCTCAGAACTAATCAAGTTTTACTGACTTATACTTAACCAATTGAGTTAAAATCTGCGCCAAATGAAAGATAGGAGGTGTGGTTATGTTTCTGGAAAGTTTTGAAATTTTTGAAAAACGTTTACTATTTTTTGTCGCAGGGAAATAGATGCAAAATACTAGAAACTGAAAGTAAAGTGCTGAAAGTAAAGACACCAAGGATTTTATACTGGTTCGGTTAAATCAACCTACTCCAGTCTTCGAGGACACTTTCCTCGATTATCACTAAACAGAAAATAACACCTTACCACAAGGGTTGTTAGAGTTGCACACCAACTCCACCCTTTTACAAACGATACAATCAACCACACAGATCACAGACACCACCACCGAACGAATGAAGGTTTGATCACACCTTGATCAACCTTTTACAACAAATGAAACGTGTATGGTGGTATAATCAAAGCCTATACAATATTTTGAATATATGAACAATAGGCTTGAGAGAGGAAGAAGAAGAAAGAAATGTCGAAGAAGAGGGTACATGATTCTTTTGCACTTGAGAGATAATGAGAGTTGTCTTGCTTTCCTTTGCACTGCTTCTCTTCTTTTTATCTTAGAGTGGCCGCCCTTTTTTAGGTCTTCCACCATCTTGAGAATTCTCTTTAATGCTCTTGGAAGATTACCTTGTGTAGATATGACACCATCTTGCTCACTTGGCACGACATGATTGGATGGATGACTTGGCTTTGCTTACTTGGCACTTGATGATTGGTCCAACATGTCATCAATTAGTGTGCTGTAAATCTGAGAATAAAATGCAAAACATGTGCCAAAAAAGTTTAAAATGTTGCCAAATAACTATCATTTAATCCCTTCAATTTTGGGATGCCAATTAGCCACCATCAAGAGCCAAAATTCGGCCAGCACTTAGTGTCACATGCTGAATTTTCAGCATGTGTTATATTTGCAAAATGCTGAAATTGTTACCTTGTGTAGCTCCCTCTTTCATGTCACTAACCTTGTGTGGCATATTCTCCACCAATCAAGATACCAACTAAGCTCCACATAGACTCCACCAAGGCTGTAGTAGGCGTGTACACCATCTTGAACATGTGCTGAATTTTATTTTTGGTAAACTTTGTAAAATAATGCATAATAATTACACATATAAGGTAAATTGTAATCAACCCTTATTTGAATATTCTAGTACACTTTAACATGTCTTGAATGTGTAAAAAGTTTCTAGATACATGTTACATGTCATGCCAAAAACGTTCCATGTGTTATGTTCGTAGAAAACCGAATTTTTGACTTTCGTTGATTACGCGATTTTTCTCCGATTAAATTCAAACCTTTTGCACATGTTAAATATATTATGTGACACATAATATACATAAAATAAATTAAATATTCAGCTCTAATTGCTGAGGTATAGGCACCCCATATGACAAAAAAATTGAATTTGAGATCTCCACACTTTGGCCTTAATTATGGGTGATATGTGTGTGCCAACATGGAATGATTCCATGGCTGAATTTAACATGTGAGCCACAAAAGTTTTGGCTATTGTTAAAGTATATGGGCTGGCCATCTTTATATGACAAGTACGTGACACGTTGGCGAAGTTTCGGTAGTCACCCGATACGACAATTTTCTGTTTATAACCTTGTAACGTGTCGTAATAATTTTATCATCACCATGACTTATATCATATGATATACGACCTGAATATACTCATAAATATGAGGTGTATATAGTGGTATGACGTTGACGTACGTTTGTAACATATGTAACGTGTCGGTAGTACGTTACATATATATATGATATGTATAAATGGCATGTGAGAGAGATGAATGAAGAGACTTTCCATTCTTCAATTTGTTGCCAGTATGCCTTCTTCAAATATATCTCCATTTAATGAACTAATTAGTTCATTAACTTAAGCACTTCACTTAATGAACTAGTTTAGTTCATTAATGGTGGCACCTGAAAATAGTTCAAAACACAACAAATATTTGCCATTTGATGTAAGCTTTAACGCTTCATGGCTTGTTAGTACGGTAACAATATATATAATGCATATAGGCCATGTATGTCACAAAAACATGTCAAGTAATAAATTTTGTCATGCATTTCTTAAACACGTGGTATTTAAATCATGTATTTGTGAATCACTCAAACTCTTTTTCTCAACAAGATATCCACAGCTTTTTGATTAAGGCATGCAAAGTTTCGAGGATAAAACTTCTGGTAAGGAGAGTAGGATATTATAATCGAAAGAAAAAAAGAGAAAAGAATAAATAAATAAAATATATTAAGTGTGTGTGTGCCGTGGGGAGAGAGGGGAGAGGATAAAATTTTGGGGGTTTGATTTGTTTTAAATTAATTACCTAGGATTCTATATTATCCTAACTTCCTAAAAAAATTAATCCCTTAACTAAAATAAAACTCCCCAACCCCTTTTACCCTAGCAATCTCAGCGCCACTTTTGGTGAAAAAAAGGAGAAGGAAAACGGCAGAGAAAGGGAGGGCCAAGAGAGAGAGAAAGGCGAAAAAAAGAGAGAAGAAAAAGAAAAGAGAGGATAAATGCTAGCAAGGTGGTGTCAAATTCAACCGAAAATTCATTCATTCAATTCGTATTAAGCATCAATCGAGGTAGGTTGCCTATTCCTCCCTCAAATCGATACGAAATTTGCATGCTTTCATGGTATAGTAACGTGATTAGTTATTTTAATTGTTGAAGATGTTAGCTTTATGTTTAATTATGTTGAATAGCATGAGATGGCCTGTGTTTCATTGTTATGTGCGCATATGTTTAAGAATTTTGTGGTCGGGTTGAATCGGATTAAAAATGTTGTACCCCAACGATCATGTACGTGAAAACTATGAATATGAGACGGAATGAAAGCGACAATTTTTTTTAGCGCGTGTTACTTAAGTCAACTTAACCCTCTTTACTTAATTATTATTGAGGTGATACCAAGCCAAATTAAATAAGGGAAACTTCAAGAAAGTAGTACATGAAATATAGAGTGATATGAACCATACATACCACTATGTATGTGTGTGCGTGTATAAGATATATGTGTACGAAATGTATAAATACCTACCTGCGTATACATAGGAGGATATATATATGTAGTACACATGGCGTGTATATGTATGTATACATACATATGTTAATCTTAGAATATGATAAAATAAAGAAAACAATATAGTACATGAATTAAAATTACAAGAAACATCAAGTTGCCCAAGAAGCCTAAAAATCGGCCAAGACATGTAAGGGTTCTAGAATTCTCTAGCCAATTTTATTAGTTAAAATAATTACTTAAAGTCTACTACACCATTAAGACAAGAAGTTATTATGCAAAGAGTAAATAGAAAACAAAATAGACATGCATTTAAAGAACAAGTAAGACAACTCATTAAAGAGGGAAGTAGCATGGTTGAGGTCATTAAAGACCTCAACCCAACCGGCCATAATGCCTAAATTAACCATGGAGGATTTCAAAACCTACCATGGTTACTTTTTCCTTAAACCAAGGTTAAGATAACCATGATTTGATAAAGTAACTTGGGTTAGCCCAAAAGTAACCATAGTTGGAATAAAGTAACCAAGGTTATACTAATTTAACCTTGATTAGCTCTCAAGAAAGCCCTAAACCTCACAATTCTCCCTCCAAAATCGGCCAAGCCCTCCCCATCTCCTAGATTTTTAAATCTTGCAAGATTAAACCCTACATTCATCTAGAAAATTCTTCCCAAGCAAGCCAAGCAACACTTAGCAAAATTCCCTCCTACTCTCACCAATATTTCGGCCCTATACTCTTGAAGGATAGAAGTTCAACTTCACTTTCAAGACTCAAGAAGACATCTAGATAAGTCTTGTTCCAAGCTTCCTTAAGTGAATTCTTATTTGGTAAAGAATGAAGCTCACATGAACTCCTTCTCCCCATGCCCAAAAATCGTGGGTTTTATGGTGTAAATGGGTGAATGCCATCAACTTTATTAGGTGGAGACACATTGTGGTACTTGAATCTCCATTCCAAGCTTCTTTTGGTAAGATGCTCTAGCCCTCAAACCTATCATATTTCCTCTATTGAATAAAGACTAATCTTTTCCTTTCATTTCAATTAAAACCGTATGCTTAAGGTGAAGAAGGTGAAGGATTCCAACACATCTCACACCATAACCAAGCAAAGACAAGAGCTTTAGCTTGAAGAGGCAAGTATACAATGATCTCTCATGATTTATTTAAAGAGTTTGTGACTTGAATGCTTAGAAGTTCTTAAGATATGATCTTTAGTTGGATACCTTAAGTTCAAGACTATATCTTAGTGATTCCCTAAGAACAATGCTTTACATGTGATTTATTCCTTCAAAAGATGAAGTCTTTTCCAATATGCTATATGAAATAAGGCTGACCTAGAGTGAAATAAGGTTCACCTAAGTAAATCTAGACAAGATTGACTTATGAATGTAACACAAAAGGGTCCTAAGGAAAGAATACATGTGAAAGCTAGGAGGTTTATGAGGTTGTTGGTAAGTTTAGATTAAGAATACTCTTGAATGTGGATGCATGCTTGAATATGTGTTGTAAAATGTGTTTAAGGCAACACACAAGATTCGGCCCAAAGTATTGAGTGAAAACATGGACATTTGACTTGGGTAAGATGACAAAATAGCAAACCACTGGAAGTGGACAGAATAGAGTGACGTTTTAGATGGTTTAAGAACTGACCTTACAGACCTTCAATGAATCTAATTTTTGGTACAGAGCTAGCCTCGTGAGTTTAGTGCAAGTGAGAGTTGGAATTTCGTTAAAATCAGTTACGGATTATTTTTAAGAAATTATACGGTAAAACTGCTCCAGCAGAAAATTCTGGAGTTGGACAGAATTGATCACTAGTTTCAACGAATTAAAAGAGGACCTTGTGGACCTTCAATAAATCTGATTTTTGGTACAGAGCTAGTCCCATGAGTGTAGCAGCTATGAGAGTTGGACTTTCGGTAAAAGAAGTTAGGGTTAATTTTTAATAAAATAATTAGTGAGACTGCTTAGGCTGTAAATTCTGGAATATGACAGAATGGTGTAGCGTTTTAAACGGTTTGAAAAGAGACCTTGTAGATGACCAATAAAGCTGATTTTTGGCATGGTAATAATCATATGAGTGTAGTGAACACGTCAGCTGGAATTTTGGTAAAACAAGCTCTGGATTATTTTATATGAATTAATTGGTCAAACTGCTCAACTGAAATCACTGGAATCAACCTGAAGTTTAGTAACGACTTTATGGACTCAGAAAGGAGACTTAGAGATATGAGAATAGGCTAAATTTCGGTAGGATACTAGTTCCACATGTTTATGACTTGTGCAAGTTAGAATTTCTGAAAAACAAATCACGAATTTGCCGTACTTGAATTTTTGGTAAAATGGGTCAGATCAGTTTCAGCACCTAACCCATTTCGGAAATTAAGTAAATGAGCCCTTTATGATTATCGAACTAATCTGAAACTTTTATGACATGTATCTAAGATTCCACTCAACGTACTTGTGACAAAAGAATTATGGAAATGGACCTAATTGGTTAGCTTAACCGCCCCATGAATATGAAGTAAAAGTCTGGAAATTTTTAGCTTCCAAATTCATGCATGTTGATATGTTATAAGGAATGCATACGATTATCCATGTCATGACTTGCATTTCATATCACGGCATGTATCACGCATGATCATGAAACTGATTTTCATGGATTTTATGACGCAAGCAAGTTTTACAAGCGACTATGTTTTCGATATGCATGAAAAGTTTTTACGGTCCCATGTTTTCAAAAGAAAGCATCATGATTCCTTTGCCGGCCAAGCATGCGACTAACCCGACTCCAGACCCGGGGTTAATTGGTCTGGTGACATGATATGTTCTGGACCCGTTCAGATCTGGGGTTAATTGGTCTGATATCTGTTCTAGACCCGCTCAGATCCGGGGTTAATTGATCTGATATCTGTTCTGGACCCGTTCAGATCCGGGGTTAATTGATCTGATATCTGTTCTGGACCCGTTCAGACCCAGGGTTAATTGGTCTGATGATATGTTCTAGACCCGTTCAGATCCGGGGTTAATTGATCTGACACTCTGTTTTTACGACATGTTACTTTATGGGACCAAAAATGATGTTTTGACATGACATGACATGAAATCATGCATTGCATCTTGCATAATTCACGATCGTGAGGACATGTTGCATGTTACAGTTAATGGTTATAAGTTATTATTGGTATAGCATTACCTAAAAACATGCTTAAGCCGAACGCCAAGTAAGTTCAGGATCTAAGACCAGGTATGGTATAGCATTCCCTAAAAGCATGCTTAAGCCGAACGTCAAGTAAGTTCAGGATCCAAGATCAGGTATGAATTATGATTATTTGAGGTTTTCGGGGTAATACATTCATGTTATGATTCTTTACGTATTTCATGGTCGTTTATTGTATTCTTGCTGGGTGATTTTTATCACTCACACTTTATTTTTCCCTCCAGAGCCGGATAATGCCAAGGTAGAATGGATCGAGGATGAGCCGAGGGTACCTTATCCATAGGCGAGAAGATATGAAGGGGGCTAAGCTTAAGGACTTTTGTGCTGCCAAGACGTTTTGTATCATGACTATGTTTGAACTCTCTGGATTTCGGTTATGTCATTTTGTGGGACTACTACTTTTGGGAACTTAGTAATTTAGTAATGCATGTTTATTTTGAAAAGTTTTAATTCTGCCGGAATTTTACTACCATGTTGAATGTTAGCATGGGAGTCCAAGACTTATGTTATGGATGTTCGCATGTTATGCATGATGCCTTGTACTCTCCTCAGTGAAGTACGGCGGGTGCACCGTATCCGGACGAGGCCCAGGTGCGGGGCGCTACAGTTGGTATCAGAGCCCAGGCTCTAGATTTCGGGCAGAACGTAGGACTAAGTTATGATCTTAGCAATCTAAGTTTGATCTTAGACCTAAGTCATGATCTTAGATGAGTGATGGCCTTAGACTAGGACCACGTAGACCGGGTTTAGGATGTAACTTAATAAAGTGTCCTGAACTATGAAAGTTAGGTCTATGACGTAAGACGTGCCCTTTCCTTCTATATTTTAAAATTTTGAATTATGGTCCTTGGTCAAATAAATTGATTTTATTCCGATATTCTAAATAGACGATAAACCATAAGTGCAGATGGTGAGGCCACGTGGCAGACCTCCGAGAGCACGACCAGCTGCTCAGGAGCCCATCCCTCCACCACCAGAACAGGTCCCGCCGCCACCTCAGCCGGATCAGGATCCTCCAGCACAGAATAATCCACCACTTGCTCCACAGGCACCTGTTCCTCCAGCCATCCCGGATATGAATGCATTTCAGACCTTTTGCCAAGTTGTCACTCAGATAGGACAAGGCCTAATTCATCAGAATGCTCCACCTCAGCCACATAAGCCAGTAAGGGATGCTCAGTACTATTTTGAGAAGCTCAAGAGGGCTAATGTACCACCGTTTGAGGGAAAACCTGACCCAGATACTGCGGAGAAGTGGCTAGATGAAGTTGAAAATTGTTTTGAGCTAATTCAGGCCCCAAAGGAAATGAAGGCTCAGGCTATCAGACCCTTCTTGATCAGTGAAGCTAATCAATGGTGGAAGACGAATCTGCAACCTTTGCCCAGACCTATCACATGGGAAAGATTTCTGCAAGAATTTCTTAAGTTCTATATCCCTCCGTCAGTCAAATTACAAAAGAGGCATGAGTTTGAATCTCTGAAGCAAGAGTCAGGCATGACAGTAGCTGAGTATGCAAATAAGTTCATCGCACTTGGGAGATTTCAGCCTGTTACGATGAATGATGAAGAAACGAAAATGCTGAAGTTTGAAAGAGGTCTAAACCCAAGAATTAGGACATGGTTGGTAAATGCAAATCCTGCCAATTTTGGAGCACTTCTGGATGCATGCTACCTTATAGAGAGGGATATTATACGAAGAGATGATGTGGGTCAAAAGGGAGAAAGACAAGGAACCAGAAATGAGAAGTATAGGAAAATGGCTAAGAAGAATTTCAGAGGATCTGTTCATCAGGGACAATCCCAAGGACAGAATCAGCGCCGCAAGCAAAATCAAAATAATCAGCCAAAGAATCAGGCACATCTCAGCAGCCAGCAATACCAGTATGACCTCATTGCCAGAAGAGGCACGTGGGAGAGTGTAGGTGGAAGACAGGTAAGTGCTTTGGATGCAGAAAGGATGGTCATATGATTAAGGATTGCCCGGAAAAGGGAGCACAACCATAACAACAGCAAAGGAACCAGCGGCCACGTGCAAATGCAAGGGTGCACGCTATGACTGATGCTGATGTTGAAGAGACTGCTGATGTAGTGACTGGTAAGATTTAAAGTTTTATGTCTTCAATACCTTTCACTTATGCATAACTATCATATTGCTTAGAAAAACGTGCCTGGTTCAGGAACTATCTTAGTGTGTAGCATACCTGCAAATGTGTTGTTCGACAGTGGCGCTAGCCACTCATCTATCTCAAGGAAGTTTGCTAAGAATATCGATCATGATCCAGTCCGACTAGATTCACCTTATAGAGTACAAGCAACTGGCGACCAGGTGCTTGTTTCCCGTCACATATTCAGAAATTGTGCGCTTGAGTTTAATGACCAGTTGTTTGAGGCCAATTTGATCCCCATATCCATGAGTGATTTTGACATGGATTGGCTCTCGAAGAATCATGCTCACATTGACTGCCGAAGCAGGCAAGTTATCATTAAGAACCCAACTCGAGAGGAGATGTCATTCCAAGGAGGAACTAAGTTAAAGAAACCATCCAAGAAAGTCTTTGTTAACGCAGCTCGTGCCAGCCAAGCATTAAAGAAAGGTCATGAAGGATTCTTGGTGTATGTTCTAAGTGCTGAACAAGAAAGCCCTACCCTTGCACAAGTCCCAGTTGTTAATGAATACCCTGATGTATTTCCTGATGATCTGCCTGGACTACCTCCTGATCCCGAGATTGCTTTCGAAATAAACCTTGTTCCAGGAGCCGAACCCATATCAAAAGCCCCTTATCGCATGGCACCTGCGGAACTAAAGGAGCTAAAGGAACAGTTACAAGAACTGTTAGAAATGAAACTTATTCGCCCCAGTGTTTCCCCTTGGGGTGCTCCAGTGCTATTCGTGAAAAAGAAAGATGGAAGTATGCGCTTATGCATCGATTACCGGGAGCTCAACAAAATCACCATAAAGAACAAGTACCCATTACCACGGATTGACGATTTATTCGACCAGCTCAGGGTAAAAAACTCGTAAGTTTTAACCTGACTAAGATTTAAATTCTTTGAAACCCTATCTAAAGCATTTTAATACAGGGATCTCGAATCTTTAGTAAGATTGACTTACGCTCAGGATACTTTCAACTGAAGATTAAGGCGGAAGATGTCCCTAAGACTGCTTTCAGAACCCGCTATGGACACTATGAGTTCTTAGTCATGCCTTTTGGTTTGACCAATGCCCCTGCCGTCTTTATGGATCTTATGAATCGAATCTTTCAAGAACAATTGGACAAGTTTGTGGTGGTCTTGATAGACGACATCTTGATTTATTCACCCGACGAAGAGACTCACGCAGCCCATTTGAGGACAGTCTTGAATATTCTAAGAGCAAGACAGTTGTACGCTAAGTTTAGCAAATGCGAGTTCTGGCTGCGAAGTGTATCATTCCTTGGTCATGTGATTTCAGAAGACGGGATTTCGGTAGATCCCAAGAAAATTGAAGCTATCACAGAATGGCCCAGGCCAACAAATGTTACTGAAGTGAGAAGTTTTCTCGGACTAGCTGGATATTACAGGAAGTTTGTGGAAGGATTTTTAAGGATAGCTGTTCCCCTCACTAGATTGACCCAAAAGAAAACCAAGTTTGAGTGGAGTGCCGATTGTGAAAAGAGTTTCTCGGAGCTAAAAGCCAAGTTGACATCCGCTCCTATCCTAGCTCAGCCCACTCCTGGTGAGAAGTACGTAGTGTACAGCGATGCTTCGAAGAATGGTCTTGGATGCGTCCTTATGCAAAATGACAAAGTGATAGCCTATGCATCCCGACAGTTGAAACTATTTGAGCAAAACTATCCTATCCATGATCTGGAACTTGCCGCAGTTGTATTTGCGTTAAAGATATGGAGGCACTATTTATATGGCAAAAAGTGCGAGATCTATACAGACCACAAGAGTCTAAAGTATCTCTTTACCCAGAAAGAGCTCAATATGCGGCAGCGTAGATGGTTGGAATTGATTAAAGATTATGATCTCTCCATTCAGTACCATCCGGGAAAAGCTAACAAAGTCGCTGATGCATTAAGTCGAAAAACAAGCCACCCACGGCAACCACCTCTTCAGCGAGACATGGAAGAATTTGGCCTAGAAGAAGTCGACTCAATTGATGAGGTGCTCGCCAAGCTAGTTCTTGTTCCTTCATTAATTGATAAGATCAAGGAGACTCAAGGACTTGATGAAAACTTAAGAAAAGTCAAAGAAAGGATGAAAGATAAGCCGCGAGATGACTTTGAGATTCGCAGTGATGGCAGTTTATGGTATCAAGGACGGTTATGTGTCCCCGAAAACAAAGAAATTAAGGATGAAGTATTGATGGAAGCACATAATTCTCGACTATCTATACATCCTGGAGCTAATAAGATGTATCTAGATCTCAAGCAAAAGTTTTGGTGGGCCGGTATGAAGAAACAAATAGCAGAATTTGTTGAGCGATGTTTGATCTGTCAAAGAGTAAAATCAGAACACCAAAAACCTGCTGGATTGTTACAACCCTTAGAAGTGCCAGAATGGAAATGGGACCGCATCACCATGGACTTTGTGACCGATCTACCCAAGACTAAGCATGGGAATGATGATATATGGGTCATTGTGGACCGTTTGACTAAGTCTGCTCACTTTTTGGCTATGACGATTAAAGCATCTATGGAGAAGTTAGCCTCTATGTATGTTGACCAGATCGTTTGTTTACATGGAGTGCCCATCAGTATTGTATGCGACCGCGACCACCGATTTACTTCGAGATTTTGGACCGCCTTTCAAAAGGCAATGGGCACAGAGATAAGAATGAGTTCCGTATTTCATCCTCAAACAGATGGACAATCCGAAAGAACAATCCAAACCCTTGAGGACATGCTCCGCGCTTACATTCTTGATTTTGGAGGAAGCTGGGATAAAAGTCTTAAGCTCGTTGAGTTTTCTTACAATAATAGCTTCCACAGATCCATCGGAATGGCACCTTATGAGGCATTGTATGGACGAAAATGTCAGTCCCCACTCTATTGGGACGAGATTGGAGATAAAATCTACGCAGGACCCGACATTGTTGAGCAAACACGAGAGAAGGTAAAGTTGGTCCAGCAAAGACTAAGAGCAGCACAAGATAGAACGAAGATATGGGCAGATGAAAGAAGGAGACCTTTAGAATTCCAAGAAGGAGAGAAAGTTTTCTAAAAGTTTCGCCGACCAAAGGAGTTAAGAGATTTGGCATCAAAGGAAAATTAAGCCCAAGATTTGTTGGACCTTATGAAGTGCTTGAGAAAGTAGGCGAGGTTGCGTACCGTTTGGCGTTGCCACCATCTCTTTCTCAGTTACATGATGCATTCCATGTTTCTCAACTCCGTCGATATGTATATGACCCAAGCCACATCCTTGAAGATCAACAGTTGAAGGTTGAAAAAGACGTAACTTACGAAGAGGAACCCCTAAGGATAGTTGATTGGAAAGAGAAAGCTTTAAGGAAGAGATCCATACCCATGGTGAAGGTACAATGGAAGCATCATTCGGAAGAAGAAGCCACATGGGAAACGGAAGAGGATATGAGGGGTAGATACCCCCATCTTTTTGACTAGTTCCGAAGTTTCGAGGACGAAACTTATGATAAGGCGGGGAGGATGTTGTACCCCAACGATCATGTACGTGAAAACTATGAATATGAGACGGAATGAAAGCGACAATTTCTTTTAGCGTGTGTTACTTAAGTCAACTTAACCCTCTTTACTTAATTATTATTGAGGTGATACCAAGCCAAATTAAATAAGGGAAACTTCAAGAAACTAGTACATGAAATATAGAGTGATATGAACCATACATACCACTATGTATGTGTGTCCGTGTATAAGATATATGTGTACGAAATGTATAAATACCTACCTCCGTATACATAGGAGGATATATATATATGTAGTACACATGGCGTGTATATGTATGTATACATACATATGTTAATCTTAGAATATGATAAAATAAAGAAAACAATATAGTACATGAATTAAAATTACAAGAAACGTCAAGTTGCCCAAGAAGCCTAAAAATCGGCTAAGACATGTAAGGGTTCTAGAATTCTCTAGCCAATTTTATTAGTTAAAATAATTACTTAAAGTCTACTACACCATTAAGACAAGAAGTTATTATGCAAAGAGTAAATAGAAAACAAAATAGACATGCATTTAAGGAACAAGTAAGACAACTCATTAAAGAGGGAAGTAGCATGGTTGAGGTCATTAAAGACCTCAACCCAACCAGCCATAATGCCTAAATTAACCATGCAGGATTTCAAAACCTACCATGGTTACTTTTTCCTTAAACCAAGGTTAAGATAACCATGATTTGATAAAGTAAATTGGGTTAGCCCAAAAGTAACCATAGTTGGAATAAAGTAACCAAGGTTATACTAACTTAACCTTGATTAGCTCTCAAGAAAGCCCTAAACCTCACAATTCTCCCTCCAAAATCGGCCAAGCCCTCCCCATCTCCTAGATTTTTAAATCTTGCAAGACTAAACCCTACATTCATCTAGAAAATTCTTCCCAAGCAAGCCAAGCAACACTTAGCAAAATTCCCTCCTACTCTCACCAATATTTCGGCCCTATACTCTTGAAGGATAGAAGTTCAACTTCACTTTCAAGACTCAAGAAGACTGTAGGATCTGCAAGGCACCACTAGAAGGGGGGGGGTTGAATAGATGGTGCGGAAAGTGTGCTTTTTAAAATTTCTTTAAACTTGAACAATTCAAGTTCTGAAAACAGATTCTGTTTTCAGGACCTGTTTTAAAACGTTTTTAAAACCAGGTTAGAGGTCTCCAAAAATTATGAAATCTTGAGAGAACTTAGCCTCAGATGTTTTGAGGGTCCCCTAAAAATTTCAAATCAAAATTCAACCTTTAACCCCTTCAAAAACCGTTGGCACTCAGATTGTGCAAATCTGCCAGAAACGGTAGATGGTTTTGAAAAATTAATTCCTATTTGTGTGAATGTCCAAATGATCTGAAAATTTGACCAATAACTCTTCACACACTATATTTAAATGGGTTGAAACAGTTTTTGAAAATTCTTTTGGGAAGTAGGTCAAATACACCCAAAGTCTCAACCTTTGCAAGTCTGAAAATCAGACTGCACTAGTCTCAGAACTTTTGATGTTTGGATGACTTATACTTGTCCAAAAGGGTTGAAACTTGTGCCAAATTAACCCTAGAACGTTTATGTATGTTTCTGGAAATTTTTATAATTTTTAGAAAACGTTTACTATTTTTGCGAACGTGAACAATATGAGTAAACAGCGCAGAAACTGAAACGTAAATGCAGAAAGTAAATTGCACCAAGAATTTTATACTGGTTCGGTTATAAACAACCTACTCCAGTCTTCAAGGAACACCTTCCTTGGTTCACACTAATTTCACACACACAGTACACCTTACCGCAGGGTTGATAGAGTTACACCTTAACTCCAACCCTTTACAAACCTTGTATTGTGAGTACAATTTGCACGAACACCACCACCTCGCTAGAATGAAGATTGATCACACCTTGATCAATCTTGTACAATGATGAATGAATGGTGGTTTCTATGAAGCCTATTCAAGGATGAAAGAAGTAAAGTACAATAGGCTTTTTACAAGAAGAAGAAAGAAAGAAAGTGTAGGAGAAGAAAGCTTTTGCACTTTGATCACTTTTGAATATGATTCTTGGTGTTGTTTTTGTTTGTTCTTCTCTTCCCCTTATAGAAGGTCCAGCCGTCCCCCTTGTGTCTCTTCTCCCTCTTGAAAATTTCCTTTTAATTGCTTGGAGAGTGTGAGACATCATAGTGACAACACTTTGCTTACTTGGCATCACTTCATTGGACCATCATTTAGTCATTGCTTACTTGGCACCTCTTGATTGGCTCATTGTTGTCATCATTTGATGACATGGATATTCTGAAAAAAAACTAAATATATGCCAAATAGTTAATTATCAAATCATGCCAAAATAGTCACAATATGTCATAAAGTTTGAGACACAAAAATCTCTCTCTTTCCATCTCCAAAATTCGGCCATATCAACTTGTAAATGCTGAAATTTTCAGCATTTACCATGTGAGATTAAATCAATATTTCTTCCATTTTTCTTTGAATTTCTTCCATAAAAATACAACCAATATTTAAGGCAAGTCTTGCTACAAGTTTGAGAATGAATTTGGACACCAAAAAGAGATACCATTCGGCCACAACATGTCTTGCACATGCTGAAATTTCAGCATGTGTAACATCCACTCTTTCTTCAAAATGTTGCCTATTTTGCATTGTTTTAATTTAAGAATTCAATCAACATTAAGTATACAATATTCTCATCATGTATAGAATAAAACTTGACAACCATGAGGCCTATATTTCGGCCATAACCACTACACACATGCTGAATTTTTCAGCATGTGTGATATTCAAAAATATCACTTCCTTTATTCTATAAACTATTCAAAACATTTCCATATCTCATTTAATTTATTCCTTAATAAAAGATTGACATTTTATCTTCCTTCATGATGAAGAAAACGGCCATAGCTAGTGTGACATGCTGAAATTTTCAGCATGTGACATAAGAGAGGTGTATGTTGAAAACTTACCTTTTGTAGCTTCTCTCTTTGATTAATCAACATTGTATGATTGATTCTTGACCAATCAACATGCCAACAAGGCTCCACATGTGCTCCACATCAGCTGTAGTGACGTTTGAATATGTTTGTGCATGTGCTGAAATTTATTTTTGCTAACTTTGAAAAATAGTGCACATTTAATATTACACACATGTAATATTCCAATCAGCCCTTAATTTAATTTTCTAGAACACTTTAAGATGTATATTATATGTAAAAAGTGTCTAGATACGTGCCACATCATGTTCAAGAAAAACGTTCCATGTCAAGTGCGTAGAAAACCGAATTTTCGATATTTATCGATTACCCGATTTTTCTCTAATTTAAATTCCAACTTTTGCACATGCTATATATATTATGTTATACATAATATATATAATATATACTTTAATTTTCAGCACTTGGCTGATTTAAAGTGGTACCATAAACATGTGACAAAAATAAAATTGGAATCTTCACATTTTGGCCTAAATGTGGGGTGATTTGTGTGTGCCAACATGGAAAGTATTTTTGTCTCAATATACAGTGTATGGCACGAAATTTTTAATGAATTTTGATGTATATGGGCTGGCCATTTATTTATGGCAAGTACGTGACACGTTGGCGAAGTTTCGGTATCGCCCGATACGACAAATTTCGGTTTAGAACCTTTTATCGTGTCGTATTTAATTTGTCATCACCATATCTTATATCATATGCTATAAGATCTGAATATACTCATAAATATGAGTTAAGTATAGTGGTGTGACGTAAACGTACGTTCGTAAGATATATAACGTGTCGATAGTACGTTGGAATAAATGTGTATGTGCCTTTTATAAAAATCTGAAAATATATATATATACTATGTATATATGGCGTGTGAAATGATGTGGGGAGGAGGAGGGAACTTTCCTTTCATAGCCATGTTGCCTTCATGTCTTTTCCAAATGCATCTTCCTTTAATGAACTACTTAGTTTATTAAACTAAGTACTTCACTTAATGAACTACTTTAGTTCATTAATTGTGGCACCTGAGAATAGTATAGACTCAACAAATGTTCGCCATATGATGTAAGCTTTAAAGCTTCATGGCTCGTTAGTACGGCAACATAATATATGAGCTAAATAAGGCAAGTTATCATGCATACATGTACACTTGTGTATATATATATATCCACGTTAATATATATATATATATATATTCAAATTTCTTTATTTTGAAATCACTCAAACCCTCATATTTCTACAATCTCCCCCTTTTGATGATTTTCAAAATAACTAGTGTACATGATTTAAGTGTCAGCTCTCCCCCTTGAATTATGCACAGATTTGAAATTTGAATTTCGAATTTCAAATCTGGCTCCCCCTTGAATCATGCAATTAGGATCAATCAGTGATCTCTCTCCCCCTTAAATCTCTCTCTCTCCCCCTTAAATCATGCTTCTCTCTCCCCCTTTATTTTGGAAAGTTAATCAAAAGATTCCTGTTAAAAAGGAAAGTAAATCAAATAATATCGCATTAAATCACATCAACAGGAAGCATGCCTAATTTAGAACGGAGAGATTCAAATGTGGCTTGATTTAAGGCCTTTGTAAATATATCCGCTACTTGTGATTCTGTGCGTACGTGATCTATGACAATATTACCATTGTTAACGTGATCACGAAGAAAATGATAGCGAACTTCTATATGCTTAGCCTTAGAGTGTAATACGGGGTTCTTAGACAAATTTATTGCACTCATACTATCACAATATATAGGAATTTTATCTACGGTAATTCCAAAGTCCGAAAGTTGTTGTTTTATCCACAACAACTGTGTGCAAGCAAAGGCTAAGAGCCATATACTCAGCCTCAGTAGTGGACAAAGCAACACTTGCTTGCTTTTTGGAAAACCACGAAATAAGGGAATTTCCTATAAATTGGCAAGTTCCGCTCGTGCTTTTTCTATCTATTTTGCAGCCACCATAATCTGCATCAGTGTAAGCATGTAAGTCGAATGTAGAATCCTTATCGTACCAAATACCTAAGGTGGGCGTGTGCTTAATATAGCGGAATATTCTTTTCACCGCATTTAAGTGTGACACCTTAGGTTGACTTTGAAAACGAGCACACATGCATACTGCTAAACATGATGTCAGGCCTACTAGCAGTTAAATATAGTAAAGAACCTATCATAGATCGATATAATCCATTATCAACGTCTTTACCATGTTCATCTTTGTCTAATTTAGTAGTAACACTCATAGGCGTGGGGGATGGTTTCAAATTTTCAAAATTGAACTTCTTGATCATGTCATTTATGTACTTAGCTTGGCTTATATGAATTCCTTTACTCGTTTGCTTAATCTGCAAGCCAAGAAAATAATTAAGTTCACCAACCATAGACATTTCAAATTCAGCTTTCATACAATTTTCAAAATCCTTAACGAGTCTATGTGAGGTAGAACCAAAAATAATGTCATCTACGTAAATTTGAATAATAAGTAAATCTGATTTTTCTTGTTTCAAAAATAGTGTACTATCTATAGTACCACGTTTAAAATTATTTTCTAAAAGAAAAGTAGCAAAACGATCATACCATGCTCTAGGCGCTTGCTTTAGTCCATATAGTGCCTTCTTTAATTTGTACACGTGATCAGGATGTTTCAAATCTTCAAAACCGGGTGGTTGCTTCACGTATACTTCTTCTTGTATAAATCCGTTTAGAAAAGCACTTTTGACGTCCATTTGATACAATTTAAAATCTTTCATGCAAGCAATAGCAAGTAAAAGTCGTATAGCTTCTAAACGTGCTACGGGTGCAAATGTTTCATCGTAGTCTATTCCTTCTTCTTGATTATATCCTTGAGCTACGAGTCTTGCTTTATTTCTAACGACTTTTCCTTCTTCATTCATTTTGTTCCTAAACACCCACTTTGTGCCTATTATTGTCTTATCTTGTGGTCGTGGCACTAAATCCCATACATCATTTCTAACGAATTGATTAAGTTCGTCATGCATAGCATCAATCCAAGATGAATCACTCAAAGCATCATGCACATTCTTAGGCTCAATTTCAGAAATCATAGCATGAAATTCATTTATTTCATCCGAAGTGATTCTTCTACGTGGTCGCACACCGTGAGTGATGTCGCCTATGATGAGATCATGTGGGTGATCTCTATGCCATCTTGGTTGATTATTTTCTAAGTTATCATGCATTTCTATATGATCATGCATTTCTAGTGTTTCATTCATCTCATGCATATCAAAAGACTCATTTTCTTCATCCAAAACGGGTTTCAAATCAAAGTCATCATCATATTCCTTTTCTTTATCAACCTCTCCAAATTCATTGAATTTAACATGAATAGATTCTATGATTTGTCTAGTGAGAGGATCATAACACCTATATGCTTTTGAATTTATGGAATACCCAATAAAAATGCACTCAATCGATTTGGATTCAAATTTATCTAAGTTATCTTTTGTATTCAAGACAAAACATTTGCATCCAAACACACGAAAATAATCTATCTTAGGCATGCGATCATTCAAAATTTCGTAAGGCGTCTTGTTTATTTTCTTTCTTATAGATAGGCGATTTATAATATAGCATGCACAATTTACGGCTTCCGCCCACAGAAATCTAGGTAATTTATTTTCGCAAAGCATAGTTCTAGCAATTTCTTGTAGTGTGCGATTCTTTCTTTCTACTACTCCATTTAATTGTGGAGTTCTAGGTGGCGAAAACTCATGTTTAATTCCTTTTTCTTCACAGAATGAAATCATCTCTTTATTTTTAAACTCACCGCCTCTATCGCTTCTTATTCTTTTCACATTTACGCCGTATTGATTTTCAAGTTGTTTAATTAATTTAGCGATTTCTACGGCGCTATCATCCTTATGTGCAAGAAATAAAGTCCAAGTATAACGAGAAAAGTCATCAACAAGTACACATGCATAGTGACGCCCACCAAGGCTTGTAGTACGACTAGGACCAAACAAATCGATATGCAATAGTTCTAGTATTCTAGTCGTGCTTATCTCATTTTTAGGCTTAAGTGACTCACGTGTTTGTTTGCCTTTTATGCAAGATTCACACAACTGAAAGTTGTCTAAATCAAGCTTAGGCAATCCCCGTACTAGGTTCTTTTGTTGCAATTTTTCTAGTGTAGAAATACCTATGTGTCCTAAACGTCTATGCCACAAATTCACATTGGGTTCATTTGACATAAAACATTTAACTTTGGCATCTACTACATCATCCATAGATAGTGTGAATATATTTCCTTCACGTTTTCCTTTTAAAACAGTTTCTCCATTTTTATTTATTATATTACAGTAAGGGTGAGTAAAACACACATTGAAACCATTGTCAACAAATTGTGAAATACTAAGAAGATTGTAAGATAAGTTGCTTACCAAAAACACGTTGGAGATTTGAAGTGTATCCGGGTTTCCAATCGTACCTTTACCAATGATCTTGCCTTCATTGTTGTCTCCAAAGGTCACGGATCCGCCTTTTGTGACCTTCTTTAATTTGGAGAAGAGGCTCGGGTCACCTGTCATGTGCCTCGAGCAACCACTGTCAAGGAACCACTTTATTGATATGTCTTTTGATGAGTGGTCTCCCTGCAATGTAAAGAGGTGATTTAGGTACCCTTTTAATTTTGGGTCCTTTCGAGTTAGTTAATCACCTTTTAGTAAAGGTACCTTTCGGTACCCATACTTGGGTGATCCTTCTCGGTCTATCAAATGGCAAGAAAGTAGATGAAGGTGCGACATAGTATACATGTGGTGCATGTACTTTGGGTCTATGCCCAAGGACTCCCCTATACTCAATGTATGAAGGACGTTTGTGATATGTCCTTGTGTGTGTGTGCGTGGTGCGTGGATGATATGTATTCCGTGTATGCATTGATCTCTTCTTCTCATATCTATATGGTACAACATTATATTTCACATGATATGAGGGAGTGGGGCGTGTGGAAGGGGGTGCTTTCTGCGTCATCTTAGACGCCACTTGATGCTTAGGGGTGTCTACCTTTTTAGACACAACAAACTTGGTTGGTTTGGTTGATACTTCGTTAGTATCAACGTACCCCAATCCAGTTTTGTCACTGTCATGCTTTTGCGATAATATGATGCGATGCAGCATGTTTGACCCTGTATCGAATTGTTTCATCATGTTCTCTAAATCTGTATTCCTTGATTTCAAATTTGAAATCTCGGATTTCATTTAATTATTTTGAGAAGTTAATGATGAGATCTCGGTTTTTAATGCAGTGATGGCACATGAAGACTCTTTCTTTGAATCGCTTAATTGAGCGACAAGATTCTCGTTAGAAGATTCTAACAGTTTCTTGTCTTCAATTAAACGTTTCTTTTCTTTTGCGAGAGTCTTAGTAAATTTATGTAACTCAAGATATTGACTAAATAAATCATCGTAAGAAGGTTCAGAGTCAGAGTCAGAGTCAGATGATACCTCATTAGACGCCTTTGAAGCGAAGCAAACTTGAGCGGTCTCCTCTTCGGTCTCAGTTTCAGAGTCTGATGAGTCACTCCATGTGGAGGCCTTTAGTGCACGTTTCCTTTGTTTAGGATCTGAGACGGGTCTATTTTTGTTCCGCTCCTTGTCAGGGTACTTATTAGTTTGCTTTTCTTTGTTTGGGCAGTCATATGATAAGTGTCCGAGTTTGCCGCATTCATAACATTTAATGTCCTTATCATTTGACTTGTTTTTATTTCTCTTAGATGTAGTGCCCTTGTTTTTATTTCTAAATGATTTTCTCATGAATCTTCTTAGTCCTTTTGCCAATAGAATTAAGTCATCATTATCCGATTCGGAATCACTATCATCTATGTGATCGGAGGGAGGGGAGACGTATTCATTTGATTTAAAAGCAATTGTCTTACCTTGTTTGGTTGATTCCGATTTCCGAATAATGAGTTTGTTTTCATACACTTTTAGTGAACCAATGAGTTCTTCCATTTTTATTGACTTAGTCTCCTTGCTTTCTTCTATGGCAGTCACTTTAGGATCCCATTCTGAAGGGAGGCTCCGTAGGACTTTCTGTACTTTTTCCTGCGTTGTAAAGGCCTTACCAAGAGACTCAAGAGAGTTATAGATGTTAGTCAAACGAAGATCCATATCAACAATTGACTCATTAGGCAACAACTTGAAAGACTCAAGAGTAGACATAAGCATATTAATTTTAGACTCTTTGACTTGACTTGTGCCTTCGTGTTTCATTTCTAAGATTCTCCACATTTCTTGTGCGCTCGAACAATTGGACACATAACTAGACTCACTCTTACTTAAGCCATTTAAGAGTAATTGCATGGCCTTAGCATTCATACTCAGTTTCTTTTTGTCTTCACTAGTATAGTCTTGTCTCGTTTTAATTACTTCTAGTGTGACTCCATCTACAATGGACAATTTAGACGGGACATATGGACCATCTTCAATTATTGACCAAAGGTCTATGTCTATAGCCATAAGAAATAATTTCATCCTAAGTTTCCATTGAATAAAAGACTCACCGTCAAAGAGTGGAGGCCTTTGGCTTGACATACCTTCTTGTTCGGTTTTGAGATTTGTGGATGCCATCTCACTGAATCGTTGGATTCCTTGTCGTGAGTATTCCTGCTCTCTGATACCACTTGTAGGATCTGCAAGGCACCACTAGAAGGGGGGGGGGTTGAATAGATGGTGCGGAAAGTGTGCTTTTTAAAATTTCTTTAAACTTGAACAATTCAAGTTCTGAAAACAGATTCTGTTTTCAGGACCTGTTTTAAAACGTTTTTAAAACCAGGTTAGAGGTCTCCAAAAATTATGAAATCTTGAGAGAACTTAGCCTCAGATGTTGTGAGGGTCCCCTAAAAATTTCAAATCAAAATTCAACCTTTAACCCCTTCAAAAACCGTTGGCACCCAGATTGTGCAAATCTGCCAGAAACGGTAGATGGTTTTGAAAAATTAATTCCTATTTGTGTGAATGTCCAAATGATCTGAAAATTTGACCAATAACTCTTCACACACTATATTTAAATGGGTTGAAACAGTTTTTGAAAATTCTTTTGGGAAGTAGGTCAAATACACCCAAAGTCTCAACCTTTGCAAGTCTGAAAATCAGACTGCACTAGTCTCAGAACTTTTGATGTTTGGATGACTTATACTTGTCCAAAAGGGTTGAAACTTGTGCCAAATTAACCCTAGAACGTTTATGTATGTTTCTGGAAATTTTTATAATTTTTAGAAAACGTTTACTATTTTTGCGAACGTGAATAATATGAGTAAACAGCGCAGAAACTGAAACGTAAATGCAGAAAGTAAATTGCACCAAGAATTTTATACTGGTTCGGTTATAAACAACCTACTCCAGTCTTCAAGGAACACCTTCCTTGGTTCACACTAATTTCACACACACAGTACACCTTACCGCAGGGTTGATAGAGTTACACCTTAACTCCAACCCTTTACAAACCTTGTATTGTGAGTACAATTTGCACGAACACCACCACCTCGCTAGAATGAAGATTGATCACACCTTGATCAATCTTGTACAATGATGAATGAATGGTGGTTTCTATGAAGCCTATTCAAGGATGAAAGAAGTAAAGTACAATAGGCTTTTTACAAGAAGAAGAAAGAAAGAAAGTGTAGGAGAAGAAAGCTTTTGCACTTTGATCACTTTTGAATATGATTCTTGGTGTTGTTTTTGTTTGTTCTTCTCTTCCCCTTATAGAAGGTCCAGCCGTCCCCCTTGTGTCTCTTCTCCCTCTTGAAAATTTCCTTTTAATTGCTTGGAGAGTGTGAGACATCATAGTGACAACACTTTGCTTACTTGGCATCACTTCATTGGACCATCATTTAGTCATTGCTTACTTGGCACCTCTTGATTGGCTCATTGTTGTCATCATTTGATGACATGGATATTCTGAAAAAAACTAAATATATGCCAAATAGTTAATTATCAAATCATGCCAAAATAGTCACAATATGTCATAAAGTTTGAGACACAAAAATCTCTCTCTTTCCATCTCCAAAATTCGGCCATATCAACTTGTAAATGCTGAAATTTTCAGCATTTACCATGTGAGATTAAATCAATATTTCTTCCATTTTTCTTTGAATTTCTTCCATAAAAATACAACCAATATTTAAGGCAAGTCTTGCTACAAGTTTGAGAATGAATTTGGACACCAAAAAGAGATACCATTCGGCCACAACATGTCTTGCACATGCTGAAATTTCAGCATGTGTAACATCCACTCTTTCTTCAAAATGTTGCCTATTTTGCATTGTTTTAATTTAAGAATTCAATCAACATTAAGTATACAATATTCTCATCATGTATAGAATAAAACTTGACAACCATGAGGCCTATATTTCGGCCATAACCACTACACACATGCTGAATTTTTTAGCATGTGTGATATTCAAAAATATCACTTCCTTTATTCTATAAACTATTCAAAACATTTCCATATCTCATTTAATTTATTCCTTAATAAAAGATTGACATTTTATCTTCCTTCATGATGAAGAAAACGGCCATAGCTAGTGTGACATGCTGAAATTTTCAGCATGTGACATAAGAGAGGTGTATGTTGAAAACTTACCTTTTGTAGCTTCTCTCTTTGATTAATCAACATTGTATGATTGATTCTTGACCAATCAACATGCCAACAAGGCTCCACATGTGCTCCACATCAGCTGTAGTGACGTTTGAATATGTTTGTGCATGTGCTGAAATTTATTTTTGCTAACTTTGAAAAATAGTGCACATTTAATATTACACACATGTAATATTCCAATCAGCCCTTAATTTAATTTTCTAGAACACTTTAAGATGTATATTATATGTAAAAAGTGTCTAGATACGTGCCACATCATGTTCAAGAAAAACGTTCCATGTCAAGTGCGTAGAAAACCGAATTTTCGATATTTATCGATTACCCGATTTTTCTCTAATTTAAATTCCAACTTTTGCACATGCTATATATATTATGTTATACATAATATATATATAATATATACTTTAATTTTCAGCACTTGGCTGATTTAAAGTGGTACCATAAACATGTGACAAAAATAAAATTGGAATCTTCACATTTTGGCCTAAATGTGGGGTGATTTGTGTGTGCCAACATGGAAAGTATTTTTGTCTCAATATACAGTGTATGGCACGAAATTTTTAATGAATTTTGATGTATATGGGCTGGCCATTTATTTATGGCAAGTACGTGACATGTTGGCGAAGTTTCGGTATCGCCCGATACGACAAATTTCGGTTTAGAACCTTTTATCGTGTCGTATTTAATTTGTCATCACCATATCTTATATCATATGCTATAAGATCTGAATATACTCATAAATATGAGTTAAGTATAGTGGTGTGACGTAAACGTACGTTCGTAAGATATATAACGTGTCGATAGTACGTTGGAATAAATGTGTATGTGCCTTTTATAAAAATCTGAAAATATATATATATACTATGTATATATGGCGTGTAAAATGATGTGGGGAGGAGGAGGGAACTTTCCTTTCATAGCCATGTTGCCTTCATGTCTTTTCCAAATGCATCTTCCTTTAATGAACTACTTAGTTTATTAAACTAAGTACTTCACTTAATGAACTACTTTAGTTCATTAATTGTGGCACCTGAGAATAGTATAGACTCAACAAATGTTCGCCATATGATGTAAGCTTTAAAGCTTCACGGCTCGTTAGTACGGCAACATAATATATGAGCTAAATAAGGCAAGTTATCATGCATACATGTACACTTGTGTATATATATATATCCACGTTAATATATATATATATATATATATTCAAATTTCTTTATTTTGAAATCACTCAAACCCTCATATTTCTACAAAGACATCTAGGTAAGTCTTGTTCCAAGCTTCCTTAAGTGAATTCTTATTTGGTAAAGAATGAAGCTCACATGAACTCCTTCTCCCCATGCCCAAAAACCGTGGGTTTTATGGTGTAAATCGGTGAAAGCCATCAACTTTATTAGGTGGAGACACATTGTGGTACTTGAATCTCCATTCCAAGCTTCTTTTGGTAAGATGCTCTAGCCCTCAAACCTATCCTATTTCCTCTATTGAATAAAGACTACTTTTTTCCTTTCATTTCCATTAAAACCGTATGCTTAAGGTGAAGAAGGTGAAGGATTCCAACACACCTCACACCATAACCAAGCAAAGACAAGAGCTTTATCTTGAAGAGGCAAGTATACAATGATCTCTCATGATTTATTTAAAGAGTTTGTGACTTGAATTCTTAGAAGTTCTTAAGATATGATCTTTAGTTGGATATCTTAAGTTCAAGACTATATCTTAGTGATTCCCTAAGAACAATGCTTTGCATGTGATTTATTCCTTCAAAAGATGAAGTCTTTTCCTATATGCTATATGAAATAAGGCTCATCTAGAGTGAAATAAGGTTCACCTAAGTAAATCTAGACAAGATTGACTTATGAATGTAACACAAAAGGGTCCTAAGGAAAGAATACATGTGAAAGCTAGGAGCTTTATGAGGTTGTTGGTAAGTTTAGATTAAGATGACTCTTGAATGTGGATTCATGCTTGAATATGTGTTGTAAAATATGGTTAAGGCAACACACAAGATTCGGCCCAAAGTATTGAGTGAAAACATGGACATTTGACTTGGGTAAGATGACAAAATAGCAAACCACTGGAAGTGGACAGAATAGAGTAACGTTTTAGATGGTTTAAGAACTGACCTTACAGACCTTCAATGAAGCTAATATTTGGTACAGAGCTAGCCTAGTGAGTTTAGTGCAAGTGAGAGTTGGAATTTTGTTAAAATCAGTTACGGATTATTTTTAAGAAATTATACGGTAAAACTGCTCCAGCATAAAATTCTGGAGTTGGACAGAATTGATCACTGGTTTCAACGAATTATAAGAGAACCTTGTGGACCTTCAATAAATCTGATTTTTGGTACAGAGCTAGTCCCATGAGTGTAGCAGCGATGAGAGTTAGAATTTCGGTAAAAGAAGTTAGGGTTAATTTTTAATAAAATAATTAGTGAGACTGCTCAGGCTGTAAATTCTGGAATATGACAGAATAGTGTAGCGTTTTGAACGGTTTGAAAAGAGACCTTGTAGATGACCAATAAAGCTGATTTTTGGCATGGTAATAATCCTATGAGTGTAGTGAACATGCCAGCTGGAATTTTGGTAAAACAAGCTCTGGATTATTTTATATGAATTAATTGGTCAAACTGCTCAACTAAAATCACTGGAATCAACCTGAAGTTTAGTAACGACTTTATGGACTCAGAAAGGAGACTTAGAAATATGAGAATAGGCTAAATTTCGGTAGGATACTAGTTCCACATGTTTATGACTTGTGCAAGATAGAATTTCCAAAAAACGAATCACGGATTTGCCGTAATTGAATTTTTGGTAAAATGGGTCAGATCAGTTTCAGCACCTAACCCATTTCGGAAATTAAGTAAATGAGCCCTTTATGATTATCGAACTAATCTGAAACTTTTATGACACGTATCTAAGATTCCACCGAACGTACTTGTGACAAAAGGATTATGGAAATGGACCTAATTGGTTAGCTTAACCGCCCCATGAATATGAAGTAAAAGTCTGGAAATTTTTAGCTTCCAAATTCATGCATGTTGACATGTTATAAGGAATGCATACGATTATCCATGTCATGACTTGCATTGCATATCACGGCATGTATCACGCATGATCATGAAACTGATTTTCATGGATTTATGACGCAAGCAAGTTTTACAAGCGACTATGTTTTCGATATGCATGAAAAGTTTTTACGGCCCCATGTTTTTAAAAGAAAGCTTCATGATTCCTTTGCCGGCCAAGCATGCGACTAACCCGACTCCAGACCCGGGGTTAATTGGTCTGATGACATGATATGTTCTGGACCCGTTCAGATCCGGAGTTAATTGGTCTGATATCTGTTCTAGACCCGCTCAGATCCGGGGTTAATTGATCTGATATCTGTTCTAGACCCGTTCAGATCCGGGGTTAATTGATCTGATATCTGTTCTGGACCCGTTTAGACCCGGGGTTAATTGGTCTGATGATATGTTCTGGACCCGCTCAGATCCGGAGTTAATTGATCTGACACTCTGTTTTTACGACATGTTACTTTATGGGACCAAAAATGATGTTTTGACATGACATGACATGACATCATGCATTGCATCTTGCATAATTCACGATCCTGAGGACATGTTGCATGTTACAGTTAATGGTTATAAGTTATTATTGGTATAGCATTACCTAAAAACATGCTTAAGCTGAACGCCAAGTAAGTTCAGGATCTAAGACCAGGTATGGTATAGCATTCCCTAAAAGCATGCTTAAGCCGAACGTCAAGTAAGTTCAGGATCCAAGATCAGGTATGAATTATGATTATTTGAGGTTTTCGGGGTAATACATTCATGTTATGATTCTTTACGTATTTCATGGTCGTTTATTGTATTCTTGCTGGGTGATTTTTATCACTCACACTTTATTTTTTCCCCCAGAGCCGGATAATGCCAAGGTAGAATGGATCGAGGATGAGCCGAGGGTACCTTATCCATAGGCGAGAAGATATGAAGGGAGCTAAGCTTAAGGACTTTTGTGCTGCCAAGACGTTTTGTATCATGACTATGTTTGAACTCTCTGGATTTCGGTTATGTCATTTTGTGGGACTACTACTTTTGGGAACTTAGTAATTTAGTAATGCATGTTTATTTTGAAAAGCTTTAATTCTGCCGGAATTTTACTACCATGTTGAATGTTAGCATGGGAGTCCAAGACTTATGTTATGGATGTTCGCATGTTATGCATGACGCCTTGTACTCTCCTCAGTGAAGTACGGCGGGTGCACCGTATCCGGACGAGGCCCGTGTGCGGGGTGCTACAAAAAATACCCTTGAAAGAATTAAAAAGGTGGTAACTTTCATACTAGGAGCCTTTTAAAATTTGTGTTTTGGCCTTAGATTAAGGTCATATAGCCTGGAAATAGGGAAAATGGTTCTGGAGTTGAAAACGCGGCCGAAATGGTGGTGTATGAGCCACACATGCCGCTGAAAGTGGCCACGAGTGGCCTCACGTGCGGGCGTGGCTTACACGTGCGGGCGTTGTTCACACGCGACTACTGAAATTATAAAAAAAGAATAAAAGGACGCTGGCCTGCCAGCGGCCAGACGTGCCGGACCCTAGCGGGTCAGTAGGGCCAGGCCCAATGTTTTATATATAAAAAATGGTAATCAGCGGAATGGGCAGGCTGGCCAACGGCAACAACTTTAATTGATAAAAAAAATTGAAGGCGGCAGCGGGCGGCGGGCGTGATTACGGGCCAGGCCAGAAGAGAAGGAGCAGACCCGGCCAGTAAATAAAAAAAATTTATATTTATTATTAAATTTAATAGTTTCTGGAAATTAGAAAAGGGTAAATAAATGATTTTAAATTCTTGAAAAATATAATTAAATAAATTCCAGAAAATATAAAAGGTTAAAATTAAATTATTTTTACTTAATTTCTGAATTTTGGTAAATTTAAGTAATTAAAAATAAATAACAATAAATTGAATTAAATAAGAGAAAAATAGAGAAACATAGTAGAAAATACTAGAAAATTTATACAAGCTAAGCAAAAAGTGGTGATAAATAATAACTTTCCAATATTCGCAAAATTTATGAAGCCAAGTAATTGAGTGCCAGAGATGGCGAGGATGGGCGTACGGGTCCCAGACGACTTTGTTGTTGCATTCATGGCACGTGCATTGCATTTGCAGTGGGTTGAGATGTACGGGTCTCAGACACTCGAGTGGAGTGGATTGTGGTGTACAGGCCATGAGCACTCGATTATGGTGGATCGTGGTGTACGGGCCACAGGCATCGGTCAGGATGGATCCAGTCAATCCCGGGATCATGCGTTGCATATGGGTATAGGACCATATTACGTGACATGATTTTTGTTGCGTGTGACACGTGGGTGAAGACATGCATCACGTAGTTGTGCATATATTATGTGGAGTGTTTTAGTTCCGTACTTATCTTATTTCATGCTCATGTTATATTTATAAATGTGCTATGTGGTTATATCATTTCGGCATGCATGTTTTGTATTGATTTGAGGCGGACATCTACTGGGTGATTTTTGTAACTCACCCCTGCTTTCCCAGTGAGCCGAATGAGGACTACGAGCATATCTTTGTTGAGGACGGGACGAACATAGCTGAGTGGGCTGGTTGATAGCTACATCTAGGACATGAGGGGACCCTACAGCTGATTGTTTCTTATTTGTCTTTTGGAGATTTTCACAGACTTCTTGAGTACTTTTATTACCAGAATTTTATTCATTATCGTAACGATGTTAATTGAGTTTAATTTGAATTATAATTAACGTTTCTGCATAAAACGTTTCTGTTGAGAAAAAAGGTTTGAGTGATTCACAAAAATGCATGATTTAAATAACGTGTGCTAAAGAAATGCATGACACATTTTATGATTTGACATGTTTTTTTGCAACAAACCTGCCTTATATAGTTTATATATAATGTTGTCGTACTAACAAGCATGAAGCTGTAAAGCTTACGTCAAATGGCAAACGTTTGTTGTGTTTGAACTATTTTCAAGTGCCACCATTAATGAACTAAACTAGTTCATTAAGTGAAGTACTTAGTTAAATGAACTAAGTAGTTCATTAAATGGAGCTATATTTGGAAAAGGTATAAAGGCAACAAATTGAAGAATGGAAAGTCTTCTCCCACCTCTTATCACACGGTTTTTTATATAAAGGCATATATTTTATTAGCTAACCTCGCTTGTGGTGGAGTTTATCACACGTTTATATGTGTGTGTGTGTGTGTATATTCAGATTTTTTTAAAACACACTATACATATATATTCCAACGTGCTACCGACACGTTATATATTTTACGAATGTACGTTAACATCACACCACTATAATTACCTCATATTTATGAGTATATTCAGGTCTTATATCATATGATATAATTCATGGTGATGACAAAATTATTACGATACGTTACAAGGTTCTAAACCAAAAAATGTCGTATCGAGTGACAAACGAAACTTCGCCAACGTGTCACGTACTTTCCATATATAGATGGCCAGCCCCTACACTTCAAAAATGGCCACAAATTTCGTGGCTTACATGGTATAATCAACCATAAAATTATTCCATGTTGACACACACAAATCACCCCCAATTAAGGCCAAATTGTGGAGATTCCAAATTCATCTTTTTAAGCACATGGGGCGCCACTTACTTCAGCTTTTAGAGCTGAATACTCAAGTTATTCTATGTATATTATATGTGACATAATATATATAACTTGTACAAAAATTTGGAATTTAATCGGAGAAAAATCGCGTAATCAACAAAAATCGAAAATTCGGTTGTCTATGAACACGACACATGGAACGTTTTTGGCATGACATATAACATGTATCTAGACACTTTTTACATATTCAATACATACTAAGGTGTTCTAGAAAAATCAATTTAGGGCTGATTGGAATATAAAATATGTGTATAATTATTGTGCAATATTTTAAAAAGTTTACAAAAATAAAATTCAGCACATGTTGGAGATGGTTCACACGCCTACTACAGCTTGGAGAAGCTTATGTGTAGCCTAGTTGGCATCTTTATTGGTCAAGAATGGAGTATAAAAGGTTAGTGACATAAAAGAAGGAGCTACACAAGGTAATGTTTCAAACTATGTCACATATGTGACACATGCTGAAAATTCAGAATGTGTAAAATAAGTTGGCCGATTTTTTGTGTTTAATGGTGATATATTTGCCTCTTCAATTTCAATGGATTGATTTGATGATGTTATGGAAATAATTTGAAGATATTTGATCACACATGCTGAAAATTTCAGAATGTGTTGAATAAGGTGGCCGAATTTTTTAGCTTCAATGAGACCAAATTTATTTTCCAAATTTGTGGGAGTTAATTATGTGATATTTGGTAATGTTTTGATACTAAATTGGGGCATGTTTTAAGTGAAATTTTCAAATTTGTATAGTCATCAAATGATGACAAATCTCACCCAATCAAGGAGTGTCAAATAAGCAAGGCCAAGATGATCATCCAATGAAGTGTTGCCAAGTAAGCAAGTTGATGTCACAATTATACAAGGCATTCTTCCAAGGACTTAAAAGAGAATTTCCAAGGGAAGAAAAGCCCTAGAAGGGGGTGGCCATATTGACATAAAAGGAAGAGAAGAAGAGCAAATCAAACATAAGATAAGTCCTAGAATTTCAAGAGTACAAAAACGTTTTGTATACTCTCTTATTCTACCTTTCTTTCTTCTTCTCTCTCAAAGCCTATTGTATCTGCATTCAAATACATCGTATAGGCTTCATTCATACCACCATACACGCCCTATTGTTGTAAAAGGTTGATCAAGATGTGATCAAACCTTCATCCGTTTGGTGGTGGTGTTCGTGATCATTGTGATTGCTTGTTTCGATTGTAAAGGGCTGGAGTTGGTGTATAACTCCATCAACCCTGTGTGGTAAGGTGTTATTTTGTTTAGTGATAACCGAGGAAGGTGTCCTCGAAGACTGGAGTAGGTTGATTTAACCGAACCAGTATAAAATTCCTTGTGTTCTCTACTTTTCAGCACTTTACTTTCAGTTTACTGCACTGTGTATCATTTTCATCATGATCTTAAAAATATCAAACGAATTTGAAAAATCACAAAACTTTCCAGAAGCATAGACACATGTTTTAAGTTTCATTTGGCGCAAGTTTTAACCATTTTGGACAAGTATAAGTCATTCAAACGTCAATAGTTCTGAGACTAATGCAGTCTGATTTTCAGACTTGCAAAGGTTGAGACTTTGAACGTATTTGACTTACTTCCCAAATGAATGTTTCAAAACTGTTTTAACCCAATTAAATAAACATAGTAAGGGGTTTGTCATTAAAGTTTCAGACCATTTGGGGCCACGGTTTAATCGGTATAAATGTTTTAAAACAAACTACCGTTTCTGATAGATTTGCGCAATCCGACCACCAACAATTTCTCAAAGAGTTTAAGGTTGAATTTTGATCTGAAAGTTTTAGAAGAGAGTCAGAACATCTGAGACTACAATTTCACCCAATTTCAGAATTTTTGAAGGCCTGTAACCTAGTTTTTCAAACATCGCAAAACAAGTCCTGAAAACAGAAACTGTTAACAGAAGTTGGGTTTTTGGATTAAAACATTTTTAAAAACCAAATTTTCCGCACCCACTATTCAACCCCCCTTCTAGTGGTGCCTTGCAAGTCCTACAAGTAGTATCATAGCGCAGGGACACTCACAACAAGAAGATCCAACGATCTAAGTGAGATGGCAACCACTAGCTTCAAAATTGAGTATGTCTAGTCAAAGGCCTCCTCTTTTTGATGGTGAGTCCTTTATTCAATGGAAGTTAAGAATGAAACTTTTTCTTATGGCTATTGATATCGATCTATGGTGCATCATAGAAGACGGTCCATTTGTTCCTTCAAAATTATCTACTGTAGATGGTGTCACACTCGGGGTTGTAAAGCCAAAACAAGAATATACTAGTGATGACAAAAAGAGACTAAGCATGAATGCTAGAGCCATGCAATTACTCTTAAACTGACTAAGTAAAAGTGAATCTAGCTATGTGTCTAATTGCTCTAGTGCTCAAGAAATGTGGAGAATTCTTGAGATGAAACATGAAGGGACTAGCCAAGTAAAGGAGTCCAAGATTAATATGCTTATGTCCATACTTGAGTCCTTTAAATTATTGCCAAATGAGTCTATTGTTGATATGGATATACGCTTTGACTAACATTTATAATTCTCTTCAGTCTCTTGACAAAGCTTTCTCTACGTAAGAAAAGGTCCAAAAGGTACTACGAAGTCTTCCATCCGAATGGGACCCTGAAGTGACAGCTATAGAGGAAAGCAAAGAAACCAAATCAATAAAAATAGAGGAACTAATTGGATCACTAAAGGTATATGAAAACAAACTCACTTTAAGAAAATTGCAATCACCGTCGAAACAAGGTAAGACTATTGCTTTTAAATCAAATGAATACGTCTCTACTTCTTCCGATCACATAGATAATAATGATTCCGAATCAGATAATGATGACTTAATACTATTGGCTAAAGGTTTGAGAAAATTCATGAGAAAGTCATTTAAAAACAAACCTAAGGCTACTTCCACTACATGAAATAAAAATAAAGCAAATGACAAGGACGTGAAATGCTATGAATGCAGGAAACTTGGACATTTATCTTATGACTGTCCTAACAAGGACAAACAAACAAACAAACAAACACCTTGACAAGGATCGGACCAAAACTAGACTTGTCTCAGAACCTAAACAAATGAGAAGAGCTCTCAAAGCCTCCACTTGGAGTGACACATCTGACTCTGAGACTGATACAGAATAGGAGACAGCACAAGTATGCTTTGTATCCAAAGCATCGAACGAGGTATCTTCTGATTCTGACTCTGATTCTGAACCTTCATATGATGATCTTTTTAGTCAATATTTAGAACTACACAAATTCACCAAGACTCTCGCAAAAGAAAAGAAACGATTAACTGAAGACAAGAAGCTGTTAGAATCTTGTAGCACGAATCTTGTTTCTCAATTAAACGATTCAAAAGAAGAGTCGTCATGCATCATCAATGCATTAAAATCAGAGATCACATCATTAACTACACATAATAATGAAATGAAATCCGAGATTTCAAATTTGAAATCAAGGAATACGGATTTAGAGAAAATGATAAAACAATTTGACACGGGAACTAACATGCTAAATCGCATTATTCTATCACAAAAACATGATAGTGATAAAACCGGATTAGGATACATTGAGACAAACGAAGCATCAATTAAACCAACCAAATTCGTTTTGTCTAAGAAAGTAGACACACCTAAGGCATCGTCAAGCTTCTTCTTCATATCATACAAAATATAATTATATACCGTATATATATGAGAAGAAACCAATGATACATACACGATATTCATTCCATGCATCCAGATCACGTGCTATGCACGCTAACACTAGAACATATCAAAAACGCACACCATGCGCATAAGGGGATTCTCGGCCAAAGGCCTAATGCTTTCTCACCCCATGTCTAATATGTTGCTCCTTCATCTACATTCTTACCATTTGCTAGACCGAGAAGGATCACCCAAGTATGTGTACCGAAAGGTACTTTTACTAAGAGGTGAATAACTAACTCATAAGGACCCAAAATTAAAAGGGTACCTAAATCACTATTGTACATTGCAGGGAACCCATGCATCAAAGACAAATCTATCAAGTGGTTCCTTGACAGTGGTTGCTCGAGGCACATGACGGGTGACTCGAGCTTGTTTTCAAAGTTGAAGACGGTTACAAAAGGCGGATCTGTGACCTTTGGAGACAACAATGAAGGAAGAATCATCGGAAAAGGTACAATCGGAAGCCCAAGCACTCCTCAAATCTCCAACGTCTTCTTGGTACTATCTATCCTATAATCTTCTTAGCATCTCACAGTGTATTGACAATGGATTTGATGTGTGTTTTACTCATCCATATTGCAACATAATAAATAAAAATGGAGAAACAGTTTTAAAAGGAAAAAAGGGAAGGAAATATTTTTGCGCTTTCCATAGATGACATGTTAGACGCTAAGATTAAGTGTTTTATATCAAATGAACCTAACGTTAATTTGTGTCATAGACGTTTAGGACATATTGGCATTTCTACACTTGAAAAAATTCAACGAAAGAACCTAATACGAGGATTGCCTAAACTTGATTTAGACAACTTTCAGTTGTGTGAATCTTGTATTAAAGGCAAACAAACACGTGAGTCACTTAAACCTAAAAATGAAATTGGCATGTCTAGAGTTTTAGAATTATTACACATTGATTTGTTTGGTCTTAGTCGCACTAAGAGTCTCGGTGGACGTCATTATGCATGCGTTATTGTTGATGATTTTTCTCGCTATACTTGGACTTTATTTCTTGCAAATAAAGATGATAGTGCCATTGAGATTGCGAAACTAATAAAACAACTTGAAAATGAATATGGTTTAAATGTGAAAAAGATTAGAAGCGATAGAGTCGGTGAATTTAAAAACAAGGACATGATTGCATTTTGCGAAGAAAAAAGAATCAAACACGAGTTTTCGCCATCTAGAACTCCACAACTAAACGAAGATAAGACTCCACAATCAAACACGAGTTTTCTTCTTGGATTGATGCTATGCATGATGAACTTAATCAATTTGTAAGAAATGATGTATGGGATTTAGTGCCACAACCACAAGATAAGACTATAATAGGCACAAAATGGGTGTTTAGAAATAAAATGAATGAAGAAGGTAAAGTTGTTAGAAACAAGGCAAGACTTGTAGCACAAGGATATAATCAAGAAGAAGGAATCGACTATGACGAAACATTTGCACCCGTAGCACGTTTAGAAGCCATACGACTTTTACTTGCTATTGCTTACATGAAAGGTTTTAAACTTTATCAAATGGACGTGAAAAGTGCATTTTTAAATGGCTTTATACAAAAAGAAGTATACGTGAAACAATCACCCAGTTTTGAAGATTTGAAATACCTCGATCACGTATACAAATTAAAGAAGGCACTGTACGGTTTAAAGCAAGCACCTAGGGCGTGGTATGATCGTTTTGCTACTTTTCTTTTATAAAATGGTTTTAAAAGAGGCATGATAGATAGCACTCTATTCTTGAAACAAGATAAATCGGATTTACTAATCTTTCAAATTTATGTTGATGACATCATATTTGGATCTACATCTCATAAACTTGTTGAAGAATTCAAAACTTGCATGAAATCCGAATTTGAAATATCTATGGTTGGTGAATTGAATAACTTTCTTGGCTTGCAAATTAGACAAATGAGTAAAGGTATACATATAATCCAAGTTAAATATGTAAATGACATGATTAAAAAGTTCAATTTTGAAAACCTAAAACCGTCCCCCACCCCTATGAGTGTCACCACTAAACTAGATAAAGATGAACATGGAAAAGATTTTGATAACGCTTTATATAGGTCTATGATTGGTTCTTTGCTATATCTTACTACAAGTAGACCTGATATCTTGTTTACTGTGTATGTGTGCATGTTTTCAAAGTCAACCTAAAGTGTCTCATTATAATGCTGTGAAAAGAATATTTCGATATATTAAGCACACACCCACTCTAGGAATTTGGTATGATAAAGACTATGAATTTGACTTGCATACTTATACCAACGCGGATTATGGTGGATGTAAAATAGATAGAAAAAGCACAAGTGGCACTTGTCAATTTATAGGAATTTCACTAATTTCATGGTCTTCGAAAAAGCAAGCAAGTGTAGCCTTATCCACTACCGAAGCTGAATACATGGCACTTAGTCTTTGTTGTACACAATTACTATGGTTAAAACAACAACTTTCTGATTTCGGTATCACGGTAAATCTTATTCCAATCTATTGTGATAGTATGAGTGCCATAAACTTGTCTAAGAACCCCTTGCTATACTCTAAGGCCAGGCATATACAAGTACGATATCACTTCCTTCGTGATCATGTAAATAATGGTGATATTATCATAGATCATGTACGCACTGAGGCATAAGTAGCCGACATCTTTACTAAGGAACTAAATCAAGCCACGTACGAAAATCTCTGTTCTAAATTAGGCATGATTTCTGCTGATTTGCTTTGATATTTCTTTCCATATTTACATGCACTTTTGATTGTCTTTCCAAAATAAAGGGGGAGAGAGTGCATGATTTCAGGGGGAGAGAGAGAGATTTATTGCACAAATCAAAAGGGAGAAAATTCAAAATTTGAAATTCGAAATTTGAATTTGTGCATGACTGGAGGGGGAGCAATCAAATTTAAATCATGTACTAAGATTATTTTGTAAATCATCCAAAGGGGGAGATTGTTGAGAAAAAGGGTTTGAGTGATTCAAAAAAATGCATGATTCAAATAACGCGTGCTAAAGAAATGCATGACACATTTTATGATTTGACATGTTTTTTGCAACAAACCTGCCTTATATAGTTTATATATAATGTTGCCGTACTAACAAGCCATGAAGCTTTAAAGCTTACGTTAAATGACAAACATTTGTTGTATTTGAACTATTTTCAGGTGCTACCATTAATGAACTAAACTAGTTCATTAAGTGAAGTACTTAGTTATATGAACTAAGTAGTTCATTAAATGAAGCTATATTTAGAAAAGGCATAAAGGCAACAAACTGAAGAATAGAAAGTCTTCTCCCACCTCTTATCACACGTCTATATATATATATATATATATATATACACACACACAGCGCTCTGGCGATCGGCTGTGATCGTCATCCCCGCCGCTGCTGCATCAATGTCGACCTCCGGGCCAGCGGCTACGGCCGGCCGGTCCTACGCTGCCATACTAACTGGATCTCCGACAACGATTCCTCCAACAATATCACAAAAACAACCTCAGCGATATAAAGGTCTACCCTCGATCGTTTTTGATGAATCTGAGGTAACTGCATTATTGTCTCCATTTCGATTTTCATTAGTTGGATCTTTTTGGAATGGAAGACTGTCTATGGTGGCATTGCAAAAAGCACTGGATCGTATAGGTTTTACCGGCGCCGTTCATGCAGGGTTACTCGATAAATCTCACGTTCTCCTGCGATTTGAGAAGGAGGTGGATTACAATTGCTGTTTTGGACGTAGATCATGGAATATTCTAGGTTTTCATATGCGCATTACCAAATATACTCATGATTTTGATCCTCGATATGATGCTCCAATTGTACCCGTATGGATATTTATGCCTGGTTTGCCTGTGTACTTACAGAATGAAAAATCGCTCTTTGCTATTGCTGCTATGCTAGGATCACCTATTCGACTGGATGCTGCAACCCAAAAGGTACTACGTCCGTCCGTGGCAAGAATTTGTGTGGAAATTGATGTGTCAAAGGAATTGCCAACTAAACTTCACATTCAAAGTATAGATCATCATCATTATCAAACAGTGATTTATGAAGATATACCGGATTACTGCTCAAAATGCAATCTTTTAGGCCACAAACGTGATCGCTGTGGAGAGGCTCCTATTCCGCCGCCGCCTCCGCAACAATGGCGCCCTAAGCCTGCAACTGATGTCAGTCAGCCACCTGCCGAAACAGTGGTTGAATCTCCTATTTTGCAACAACAGGAAATTAATATATCACAGGAGAAGGCAACCAATGCTGTATTGTTAGAGGATCTCCCTGCGCCAGATTGTAATGTAGTAGAGGATTCTGATATTCCAGCACATGAGAACATTGATCCCCCGCGGCAACATCAGCCTGAAATTACCAGATTCCACGATGACGCACAACTAGGTCAGGATACATCTTCCCATTCCCCAGACATTCTGCACACCTCGTCTGAAGCAGATCTTATGGGGTTGCCCCATCCAGTATCTGATCCGTCTGCTATCCAAGAAGACTACAGACAAGCATCAGATTTATTATCATTGCGCATGCCCCGAACAAGAGAGGAGTCATCGGATGCTAAGCTGCTACATAGAATTTCTAATACTACTCATGAAACTGATGCTGAAGGTTTTATTCCATGCATACGTAAACGTACTCGCCGCTTGCATTCTCAGATTCCTAGGCCCCCTCGACAGGTTGTAACCCGCAGTGCTGCTCGCTCTTCAAGCTCTACCCCACAAATGTCTCAATGAATACACTAACGTGGAATTTGCGAGGGCTACGTACTTCAATGCCTCGCTTGAGACTGCTGCTTAATCAGTATCGTATACATTTTCTTTTTCTCATAGAACCTCAACAACCTGAATCTCGCTTATCCAGAGCTCAAATAACTTAAGGTTTTACTGCATCACAAAGTGTTTGTGAGGGACGTGCATGGTGTTTTTGGAAAACCTCTAGTCTGCAACTTCTGGATGTTTGCCTGCTGGAGCAAATTGTGCACCTTCGTTTTCGGTTAAATACACAACAAATAGTGCTTATCTCTTGTGTTTATGGTAGACATACTGTACAACACAGACAGATTCTATGGCAAGCGATTAGACACTGCTATGATATTTGTCGAGACCCATGGATTATATCGGGGGATTTCAACGCATTTCTGTCGCCTTTAGACCATAAAGGTCGGTCACGTCCTTCTCTTTCATCTCTCCAAGATTTTAACGAAACGGCGCAATATACTGAGTTGCAGTTGGTACCTCATCTTGGTACTCGCTATACATGGCAAGGTGGTCGTGGACTGGGGCGTGTATGGCGTAGATTGGATTGGGTATTCTGTAATTAAAGTTTTTATAATGTTTTTCCAATGCTGAAGCTAACTCATCTCAGTCGAACAACATCAGACCATTGCCCGCTTTTGCTACAATGTTCGACTGACATCCAACCTGGTCCAAAGCAATTTCGTTTTTTGATAGCCTGGACATCACATCAAGACTTTATGGCCTTCACTAAAGCAGCTTGGTCATCGTATCCTACAGTTGGAGGTATGCATGGTTTGTGTGCAAAGTTACGGGCATACAAGAAGGACATTAGGCAATGGAACAAGGATGTTTTTGGTAATATCTTTCATATGGTAGAACATGCTGAACGTAGAGCAAATTCAACAGAGCTCCAGTTCGATCAGGAGCCTAATAAGCATACTCGCATGGCTTATTTTGAGGCTCAATCTGAACTGCGCCGTGCGGCAAATATCGAACTACAATATTGGAAGCAAAAAGCTAGGGTCAAATGGCTGCAGGAGGGTGACTGTGGCTCACGCTATTTTCATTCTATTGTTAAAGATAAACATCGCCGACAATGCTTGCAAGGAATATACCTTGAGGATGGTACTTATTGTGATACGCCTGATAGCATTGGAAGAGCGGCAGTGGAGCACTTCACCCGTATGTTTACTGCTCAGCCAATTGAAGACGCAACAACATTCTTATCCTCAATTCCCTCATTGGTTACTGCAGACGAAAACATAATGCTCACTGGTCTGCCATCTTTGGAAGAAGTAAAAGCAGCTGTGTGGAGTTTGGATCTCATAGTGCTGCAGGTGCAGACGGCTTTAATGGTTGGTTTTTCCGTACTTGTTGGGAGGTTATTTGTCCAGATGTGCATAAAGCGGTTCAAGAATATTTTCTAGGCTTCCCAGTTCCACGTGCCATGGCTCACTCGATGATTGTGCTGATACCCAAAGGAACCTCTCAGCGCACATTTAATGATTTTAGGCCTATCGCTTTGTCTACTTTCATGAGCAAGGTTCAAACGCGCATTCTAGCCACACGGTTGAACACACTGTTGCCAAAGCTCATCTCTCCAGAGCAGGCGGGATTTCAAAAGGGAAGGGGCATTACGGAGCAAGTCTTGTTAGCCAATGAATTAATACATTGGCTGGATAAAGGTGCGCGTCCCCATAAAGCAGTACTCAAGCTGGATATGGCAAAGGCCTTCGATAGCGTAAATTGGAATCACTTGAAGACCATCATGCATCGTTTTGGATTTTCCACCATGTTTATCACTTTGGTATTAAATCAGTTGGAGGCTACACATATTTCAATATTACTGAATGGTGTTCCACATGGGTTTTTTCGGCCTACAAGAGGAGTCAAGCAAGGGGATCCTCTCTCACCCCTTTTATTTATTCTAGCTGCAGAGGGTTTTAGCCGCGGCCTTAAGTTTCTAGTTGGTCAATCAGCTCTACGACCATACTCTATTGGCCGCATTCCTATGACTATTACACATCTATCTTATGCGGATGACTTACTTATCTTTCTTGATGCTAGCAGACAAAATTTTCGGGCTTTTAAGCATTTTCTATCTACTTATGAAAAAGTCTCAGGACAAGCAGTAAATTGGCACAAAAGCTCGGTGGTATATTCGGATGCAGTTTCTGTTTCGCAGCGTTGTGTATATACTACATTACTAGGGGCACGGCAGACAAGCCTCCCAATGAAATACTTGGGCTCATATCTTCATAAAGGAATTACGCGCTCCACACACTGCTTAGACCTGTTACAGCATGTGGACTCTAAACTAAATGGTTTGCAAGCCAAGATATTAAGTACTGCTGGTAGGCTTTTGCTCATTCGTTCTGCCCTTTTATCTATACCTCTGCATCTGCTATCCCACGTAGTGTTGTTCAATCGTTGGAAAGGCGATTTGCGGTTTTCCTGTGGGGGCCTAATAGACGACATTGGGTTAAATGGACTACCATTTGTTGTGCCACAAATGAGGGCGGTCTGAACATTCGTAGCCTTGATTGCATTCAGCGTGCCTATGCAGCAAAATTATGGTGGCAATATCATGTGAGTTCTACATTATGGGGGGAATATATGCGTCTACGCTATCAAAGAACTCAAACATTTGTTCCACGTATATATGACTCTCCTGGATGGAAACGAATTTGCCGTATTAATTCACAATGCCATACATTAGTACAATGGGCTAATGGGGCACCAGTTTGGCCAAACTCCACGGGTCAATTTCTGCTAAAGGATGCGTATGAGGCTTTTTGACCTACAGCTCCATCGCTATTGTCTAACAAAATAGCCTGGATACCACGTCAACGGCCAATGATCCAGGTATTTCTTTGGAAGCTCTTGCATAATGCACTGCCTTTGCCAGATGCCCTTTCCCCCTTCATCCAGGTACTGCCAAGCATATGTCCATTTTGTCGCATGGACTCTGCCTCTCAAAATCACATCTTTTATCATTGTTCCCAAATCAGACCTGTTCCTTATTTCAATGACTTACTAGACATCCGACCAAGTCACGCTACTGGTTGGCATAGCTTTATGCTCTCGGTGTGGCTAGAATCTGCAGGTGGATTTCTTGGTTGTATGCAGCGAATATATATTGGTGTCCTACTTTGGAATATTTGGAAGGTATATGCCGAAATGGTGTTTGGTGATGGAACTTGGTCTCAACGAATACTCCTCAAGAATATTCGGCTTGATATGTTTCTATGGGCCAAGTCACAAAGTGGTACAAAAATAGCATCCAATATTCCTCGTCTAAAAAGTAATGGCCTTTCACCTCCCCTTCGTTTGCCTAGACTGCGAGTTGTTCGCTGGAATCCTCTGCCAGTTGGCAGATTAAAGTTAAATACAGACGCCTCTGTTGGTTGCCACACAGCAGGGGGTGGAGCAGTATTACGTGACTCGCAAGGCTTCTTTATTCATGCCATCTCCTTTCCTTTACGCCATGACTATCCAGTGAGGGTTGAAGCACAAGCTGTCTTAATCTCTCTTTTACACTATCTGCCGATATATGGCCCATTAAATGTGGAGGTAGATTGTCATCAACTACTCACGCTCATGCACACTAGGACTCCCTTAGATCCGGATCTTCATCGTCTTCGTACGTTTCTTGCTGCATCATCGATCCATTTATCTTATGCACCTCGAGAGGTAAATCAAGCAGCACACTTTCTATCCCAGGACGGCTCGCGGACTATGCTTCTTACATCATATTCCACGCTTGCATCATTGCCCACACATATACGAGGCGTCATTTTGACAGACTTCACGCTTCCAACGTTTCGTCCTTCAACCAATGGTGGATCCTAAAAGGATACATTGGCGTCTCATCCATATGCTGTCTCAGTTTGTCTTCCACATGGATTGGCGTTTCAAGAATCTCCCTGCCTGTCTCCTACGGGATTCAGGCAGGTTTGGTATGTCTTGTTATCTTTTGATCAGCATTCTATCCTGTTTCCTCCTGCTTCATAACTGCCTCTTTCTGCTTGCTCTCTCATGTCTTGGACTATATATATTGGTGGCGAGATATCTCTATTACACATTAGCGGACTCAGCGGCTTATACTTCACAGCGTCCATCCATAACTTCGTCGCCTTGGCATCAACCTTGCCAAGGCGACATCGGTATGTGTTTGACATCTCTATATCGTTTTCTTTGGCTATTCTCCATCACTTGCATAACTATGCTTTGCCTTTTTTCTGAGGTCCTCCCGGATAGGACAAGCTCACGCAACAATCTCCGCTGCTTCAAATGGCGCACTCGAACAACACCTCTGGCTGCGGAATATGCACCTTCGTACTCAGACACAGATTTAACATATATCAAGGATGGTCGTATAAATATGTACGCTTTTTCCTTCGCCAGGGTTTTATCCACAAGGGTGGTTTTTTCTGGCAAGGTTTTAATGCGGCATATCGTATACGACTGGAGATATGTTCTTCTTAGCTCGTTATTTCATTTTTTCGCATACTCTGATGCTTTGTAATATGGTTTTCCTCCGCCACAAGTGAGGCTTTTCCTTAATAAAATATCTGTTACATAAAATATATATATATATATATATATATATATATATATATATATATATATATATATATATCTGTGTGTGTATATTTATGGAAACGATATTTTATTATGCAGCCTCACTTATGGTGGAGGAAAAACTATATTACATGAGAATCCGTATAAGAAAATACATGATAGAGAAAGCTAATGAGTGTCAACCTCCAATCATATATGATATGCCGCATTAAAACCTTGCCAAGTAAAACAACCCTTGTGGATAAAACCTTGGCGAAGGAAAAAAACGTACATATTTATATGAGTGGAGAGATGACCTGTATCTATGGTAGGCCGAAAAAATCTGTCATTGCAATTATTGTAGGCGCATGAAGCTGTGAACAGATTGTCCGCGATGACGGCTGTAGCAGAGGATAAGTTGAAATAATTTCTTTGTAGCCAATCCATTGCACCTCAAAACAAGATATACAAAGAAGTATTAGGAGTGTGTGGAGGAGATAATGTCTCGATAAGAAAATTTTTTCGAACGTACCCATGCCACCTCGATTCCAAAAGAACCACGGTGGCTTCCAATTGATGCATGGCCAAAAACTGAAAGAAGCTGAGCAGTGCTTGCGATTTTGTACAGGCAGATACTCCCGTTGCCAGGTGGGCCAACGTGTGAATGTCACCCACAACGAATAGCATGAGGATAAGCAAAAGTCATATAAGAAAATAAGCATGCAGAAGAGCTGAATGAGAGATCGGTTACGCACCCGCGTTGCCTGTGTATATTGACACAGGCAACCAGAACAAATAAACGCCAACACCATGTGAGACATCTTAGAGTCGAAAGGTGGGCAGTTGATGTAGATCCATGTGTATTGCTTCACGCACCTCACAAGGAAGGTCATGTAAGCTGGCATAATTGCACACCCCTTGAGTGTGATAACCATGTCGCGCTAAAAAGTGTGCTGCTGTGTTGGCCTGTCGAGGACTATATTGCAATGTAACTTGATTGAGAGTCATGAGAACCGTGAGCCTAGCAATATCATCAGCTAAAGTTCCCGTGATAACATCTTTGTTCGGTATAAGTGAGACGATGGATTTACAATCCGTCTCCACAATGAGTTGCGGATGAACTGACGCATAATAAATGAGAGAGAGTGACATCGCTTGTATCTCAGCTTGCAATGGAGACAGTGGTGAGAGAGCAAAGCAGATAGCGGAGATCAGATGGCCACAGTCATCCCTCAACACAGCACTACCCGCAGCTGATTTTTTGCCCACAGCCGCATCTATATTAAGTTTGACTCGGCCAGTTGGAGGAAGAGTCCACTTGACTAGACACAGCTTCTTGCAGCGTATTGGAGGCACAAAGTGTAAAGACTGAAGATGTGGTACTGGATGCGCAAATTTCTTGTCACTCATCGCTGCACACCATGTGAAGATTGTCTTACGAACGTGCTCATATAAAGTCCTATAGCTGAATGTTTCATCCCCAAATCGAATGGCGGCATGCATTTTCCAGATTTCCCACGTAATAATAGATGGCACCACTGACTTGAAGTGGCCAGACATATTTGAAAGTGAGGAAAGGCGCCACCATCTTCGAAGGTATTGTTTAATAGGTTCTTGTTGTGATGAGGATCGGGGATCCCATCAAGAGGTTTGTGTCCTATGAAAAGAAGGAGAGCTAGAGAACTTGGGCATCAAGTAGGAACCTTCTTGTACAAGCATGTTTAAGACGAACCAAAGGCTCATTTGGTTCACCTCATTGAACCCATATTATGAACACGTTCCCCTCCCCAAAACGTGTGTTCTTTGTTTTTGAAATTTTTGTTTTGTTTTCTTGTGATCCTTGTTTCTTTGTGTTTGCTTTGTAGGTAAGTAGGTACATGACAAGTTACTAGCCAAATGGAGAACCACAAATGGCTTAAGAGGCGTGTGCACCCAAAAAGGAAACAAAAGGAATGTTGTCTTGAGGAGAATGTTTGTCTCCACAAGGACAAATTCAAATGTGGTCTAAGATGGAATTCATGTTCAAAATGAAGCTCAAAATATCCCAAACAACCAGCAAAGGGGGCGCCCAAATTTGAAGACAAATTGAAGATCAACTTGAAGTTAAACTTGAATTCAAATTCAACCATGATTTGAATTTCAAGTTTCAACTAATTTGAGACTTAAATTTCAAGATTCAAAAAGAGACATCAGCCACCTATGGAGCTCCAAGATACACGCCAACTTGGATGAGAAAGAAGATAAGACCACAAGTCAAAAAATTGAATCCAAGTTTGAATTCAATTTCAAACTCAATTTGAATTCAAACTTCAACCAACTTTTGAATTCAACTTCAACCATCCCATCATCATCAAATCAGATTTCAAGGCATCTCTTGGGCTTGTTAAACACGGCTGAAAGGAGGAGGGAGGATATCCAACAATCAAATTCAAAGTGCACTCAAATTCAAATTCAACTTGAATTCAAATTTCACCCAACTTTTGAATTCAAGTTCAGCTCCATCCTACTCATCAAATCAGCTCCCCAAGGCCTCATTTGCTGACCAAATACACGCCCAAACAAGGAAGGTTTCAACCGGTTTTTAGCTAGGATTTTTTCAAGTTATTTTTGAATTCAAATAATTAGCAAATTCAAGTTCAATTCAAATGTATTTATAGCCATTTCTTTTAGATAATATCTGATTATTTTAAGTGTCTTAGGCATCTATAAATAGGCCCTTTGGCCGATTTATAAAGAACTTTGATGAATAACAATTCTTGATATTTCCTTCACTTTGTGTGAGACTTTGTTTTCTTGGTTTTGCATTAAAAACCTAAGTTAAGATCCTTCAAAGTTGAGCATTTTGAAGGTGTTGCCATTGCTAAAAGGTGCCGTCCAGGAGGACCGTATAGGTTTGCCTGATCAACGACCATCTTGAAGTGTTGGTCTTGCTCATTTGATCCACACATTTTTATCAAACATCTGAAATTTTATCATTCAAACTTGGACAATTAGGGTTTGAGCATTTAGAGTACATTCGGCTCTTTTAAATTACTACAACCATCAGCCTATAAAGCTACCTCGGTTTCAAATCATCTTGTTGCTACCGAAGCTTTTAGTTGGTGATGATTGTATGCATCTTGTGATTCGCATTGTGATTGATTTCATGCTTTAAATCAAGTAGTCCTACGTGTGCTTGTCTTCACAACCCATTTTCAACATCAAACAAACCCTAAAACCACCCAATACCCCACGGCCCAACCAGCACCCACCCCTACCCAACCCTAAAACTCACCAACCTGATTCCAAACTACCTTCTTTACACCCTTAACAACAAGCCCCAACCCAATTTTACCAAACGAAATCAGCATCCAAAGTTACCAATTCATTCAAAAAAAACCCTAACCCTATAATTTGAATTGTGGTTCAATTCTGTCCTACAACCATCCATTATCCAAATTGACCACACAAATCATCAATTACCAACCCAAATAGCCCATTTACACTGCCCATTTAGTTCCCACAACCTCATTCTGCAAATTCCTAAAACGTTCAAAAAACCCTAAATTGAAAACCCTAACCCTAATCCCAATTTCGCCCTACCCCAATCTCCCTCACTTTCCAAGGTTATTTTTGCTGCAAGTCAAAGTTGCAAACTGCAATTTAAAGACATTGCACTATCCTGTCCAAAAACGAAAGTGCTAAGGGAAAACGCGTGAAATTTCAATTCTGCCCTTAGTCAAAAAAAAGAAGAGAATCTGAACCTTGTTCAATTGAAATAGCAAGGAAGAAAAAGGAAAACAAAAGAACAAGAGAAAAGAAAAAGGGCACAACGTTGTGCATTACGTGGAAAATTTTTTTGGTGTAATTTAAAAAAACCTTGGATACCGTATTTCGTTTTTGCTACATACAACCGTCCTCCCACATCATATTCTCCTTATCCTGCTCTTCTTGAACCAATCACACACTTGGTTGCTCGATTATTGCATGACTTGAACCATTTTGTGGATAGTAAGTGCATAGAATCAAAATTAACTAAAGATTGTCCACGGCAACCCTTAGTTCATCTTTGGTTCAGCCTTATACATCAATTTTGGTTGCTTATTTTCTTTGAATCTTAGTTGAAAGTTCAAGTTTGTTTCCATTTCGCTTGATCCTACTTTGATACTAATTGGTGCAACTTGAAGGCAAAAGGGAGAGACAATTGGACATCGTTGTGATTTGGAGAAACATTGGCAAAACACTTTCTTAATTGATCACTTTGAGCCTTCTTAACTTCAGGTTATCCAAGAACAAAGTGGTAAGAGAGTGGAAAGAAGAGAAAAAGGAGTGTTCATAGTTTGTTTTCACTAATCACTTAACGTTTGTTTCTCTTTGTGTTAGTTTTCTTCTTTCCTTTTTTCTTTTTGTTTTCGTTTCAATTCCTTAGGTAACATGGAGAGCAGCACTCATTCCACTTCTAGCAAATCAAAGGAAGCCGAGACTTTGGACAACACGCAACAACAAATGCTGGAGATGCTCAAGAAACTAATGCACGACAATGAGGTAATCAAACATCGATTGGAGGATGTTGAACGGAGCTACAAAACGAGTGATGGCCAAGGTACAAGCAGGGCAATTCCCCTACCACAACCTAGGCGTCACCCCCCAGAAGAAGTTGAGGATGACAACCTTAGACCACCACACATCAAGGCAAGAAGGTTTGTTCCTCCAACACAACCAAGAAGGTACACTCCAAGAAGGTACAATGATGATTACATTCCGTATGAGCATGATGATTATGACTTTGATGACCACCCTCCCCGTGGTTATCAAAGACGCCAAAATCCCCTTTTCCCATAAGATGACGATTTTCTCAAAACCAAAATAAATATTCCCACGTTTTATGGTAAAAGTAATATGGAGGAATATTTGGAATGAGAAAGAAAAGTGGATTTAATCTTTTCTTGTACCAATTAAATTGAATTACAAAAAGTGAGGTATGCTTCTATTGAGTTTTCTGGTTATGCACTAAATTGGTGGACAAATTTGTGTCGAAATAGAACTAAGACAAGACAACCGCCAATTGCCACTTGGGAAGAAATGAAGTTTGAAATGAGACAACGTTTTATCCCAAACAATTATGAGAGTTCTATTTTCACGAGTTTGCAAAACTTACGACAAGGTTCCAAAAGTGTAGACGAGTATTACAAAGAATTAGAAATTTTGTTGGAAAGGTCTAACTTGCAGGAACCCGAAGAAGCAACCAAGGCTCGTTTCTTACATGGTTTAAACAGAGAGATTACGCAAAGAGTTGACCTTCAACCTTATCTTGACCTCACAACCATGATCCATATGGCTGAAAAGATTGAACACCAATTAAAGGTACGTAGTTCCTCCAATTTCAATTCCACTTATCGTACTAATCAGTCTTCATCAAGGTTTTCCAGCAAGCCTTCAGGAACGGGAAGTTCACGGCCTACAGGAGGCCAAACACGTGACCAAGGTGTGTCCCAAAGGATGGACAATCGTGTGCAGCCCACACAACGGCGTGATGACAACACCCAACACAAGACTCCTACTGAAAATTCTTCTGATCTCTCAAACAGGTTTAGGGACATTAAATGCTATAAATGTTAAGGACGTGGTCACATAGGAAAAGAGTGTCCTAATGTTAAACGAGCCAGGTTAATTGAGGAAACTAATGAATATGTGACTGAGTCCGGGCATGAAAATGAATCTGAGCATGATAATGAAACTGAACTTGAAGATGATCTAGGTGCACTAGATGAATATGACATTAAGGAATTTCTTGTTGTGCGTAAAGCTTTGACTGAATATCTGAAATTAGATGATTTCAGTGATGATACTGCGCATGATTCTTATGAAGATGATGCTGAAATTTCAATTGATACACATGTTGTTCATGATGATAAAGTTGATGTGCCAAATGACCATGACTTACATGATAAGCTTCTTAAATTGCATGATCCTAAATCATCTAAATGTTCTTTATCCGAATCTGATTCCAGTAATGATGTTGTTTTGCACTCTAAAGTGTGTGAACTTGACAAGAAATTGCGTGTTTGTTTCCATGATGATGTTGAAGTTGAACATGACTGTGAGAAGTTCTTAGAACGTAATTTTGACATTCGTAAAAGACTTCTCGCTCAAAAAGAACGTAATTTTGAGATCCTTACAGAAGTAGAAGAACAAAAGGTGCGCAGAATAGACATCCTTAATAAATTGCAGGGTCTTAGGAGACTTGTTGATATTTATCATGTTCATGAGACTTACTTGCTTGCTAAAAATGATGAGCTTGAATATCAAGTTATTGGTGCTTCGCATGATTCACATGATTTGCTTGATTTACATTATGATTTACAAGATGATTGGAGTGACATTTCAAGTGAGAACAATGATGTCTTAGGTGACAAACATGATAACATTAAGAAGCATGAATGGGTTGTCCATAATAACCCTTTGTTTGAGTGTCTTGATAGTAACCTTCCATATGATAGTGCTGAGACTTCTAATTTGCGTGCGTATGAATCTGAAATTCCACTTGACGTTACATTGCAAACTGATTTTGAGGATGATAATCTGCATGTTAGTGCTGGTTTGTGCTTGGTTGAGCATGACAGCTCAAATACATCTGATTTGGAAGTTCTAAGGGGCATACAAGGTACGTTGTTTATTCCTTATGTTTTACATACATTCTTTTTCATGCATGACAAATCTTATGTGAAGAGTCTTCTACCTACCATGTTAGTGTGTCCTAAACACATTAGGAAAAGGTACTTCTTGTTGAATGTTCATGTAGATATGTGCTATGATATGTCGTTATTTGTATATGTCATCATTCAATTGATTGCTTACCCTAAGCATGTAAGACTTAAATTATGTACGATCATTGCACTTGGTTTGCTTGAACTTGTATCTTACATAGCTTATGAGTCATTTGTGGAGTATCACTCTTATCCAATTGTGTGTTTAGATTTGAGGTATTCTTTAGCTGACCTCACACCTTTCACTGATAAAACCTTCGATTCGAGGACGAATCCTCTTGAGGAGCCGGGGAATGATGAGGATCGGGGATCCCATCAAGAGGTCATATGTCCTATGACAAGGAGAGCTAGAGAACTTGGGCATCAAGTAGGAACCTTCTTGTACAAGCATGTTCAAGACGAACCAAAGGCTCATTGGGTTCACCTCATTGAACCCATATTATGAACATGTTCCCCTCCCCAAAACGTGTGTTCTTTATTTTTGAAATTCTTGTCTTGTTTTCTTGTGATCCTTGTTTCTTTGTGTTTGCTTTGTAGGTAATTAGGTACATGACAAGTTACTAGCCAAATGGAGAACCACAAATGGCTTAAGAGGCGTGTGCACCCAAAAAGGAAAAAAAAGGAATGTTGTCTTAAGGACAATGTTTGTCTCCACAAGGACAAATTCAAATGTGGTCTAAGATGGAATTCATGTTCAAGATGAAGCTCAAAATATTTCAAACAACCAACAAAGGGGGGCACCCAAATTTGAAGACAAATTGAAGATCAACTTGAAGTTAAACTTAAATTCAAATTCAACCATGATTTGAATTTCAAGTTTCAACCAATTTGAGACTTAAATTTCAAGATTCAAAAAGAGACATCAGCCACCTATGGAGCTCCAAGATACACGCCAACTTGGATGAGAAAGAAGATAAGATCACAAGTCAAAATTGAATCCAAGTTTGAATTCAATTTCAAACCCAATTTGAATTCAAACTTCAACCAACTTTTGAATTCAACTTCAACCATTCCATCATCATCAAATCAGATTTCAAGGCATCTCTTGGGCTTGTTAAACACGGATGAAAGGAGGAGGGAGGATATCCAACAATCAAATTCAAAGTGCACTCAAATTCAAATTCAACTTGAATTCAAATTTCACCCAACTTTTGAATTCAAGTTCAGCTCCATCATACTCATCAAATCAGCTCCCCAAGGCCTTATTTGCTGACCAAATACACGCCCAAACAAGGAAGGTTTCAACCGGTTTTTAGCTAGGATTTTTTCAAGTTATTTTTGAATTCAAATAATTAGCAAATTCAAGTTCAATTCAAATGTATTTATAGCCATTTCTTTTAGATAATATCTGATTATTTTAAGTGTCTTAGGCATCTATAAATAGGCCCTTTGGCCGATTTATAAAGAACTTTGATGAATAACAATTCTTGATATTTGCTTCACTTTGTGTGAGACTTTGTTTTCTTGGTTTTGCATTAAAAACCTAAGTTAAGATCCTTCAAAGTTGAGCATTTTGAAGGTGTTACCATTGCTAAAAGGTGCCGTCTAGGAGGACCATATAGGTTTGCCTGATCAACGACCATCTTGAAGTGTTGGTCTTGCTCATTTGATCCACACGTTTTTTTCACTAAGGAAGCAAGGGGAAGTCTTCTTCCTTGTGCATAACCCTTTGTGAAGGACGTTTGGAAGGTGGAATTGTTGGAGCCCACGCATTGCACGCATCATGTCGAGGGAATGGCCCAGAGAAGAGTATCGAAGCTTCAATCCATATTGGTCGAATTTGCATACAATCAAGAAGTATATGATCCGTAGTATCAGAAAAACAACGGCAAAAGACACATTGTGTGGGATATATAGTTTGCCAAAACGAAAGATTTTCCACCAATGGCAGAGATTTTGTCAAAGACGCCAGAGGAATAGGCGCATACCCAGTTGTGCGTTAGGCCACCATATATAACGATGGTCAGGAATGCTAGTTCCAGTGGTGCTGATAGTGAAGTAAGCGGATTTAAGAGAAAACTGATCATTGCTGTCTGGGATCCAGTTGAATCTATTTTGTATTTTCACCACATGTCCTTGCATGAAATTATCAATACGGCATAACCTCTTCCACAATGGTGAATCATAGATATGCGCATACATGGTGGGACGACTCCCGTATTTTGCTTTGCAGTATTCAGCCCAGAGCGTATTTTCGTGATGATATTTCCACCATAGTTGACAATCATATGATTTTTGTATATGCAAAAGATGTCGGATGCCGAGGCCGCCTTCCTCTTGTGATTTACATACTGAAGTCCAGGAGCGCCAATGATGGCGGTCTCTCCACGGGAAGTTAGCCATCTTTTGATTTAAAATGTCAATGACTCCTTTGGGCAATCGAGAACTAGCAATAATGTGCAATGGCATGGAGCTAAGAACATGTTTTATGAGGACCACCCGACCCGCCATCGATAGCATTTTAGCAGACCAAGAATGTAGCTTAGTATCAAAGTGTTGAATAAGCGATAAACAATAGCGGGCTCTATTAATTCCTTTATATAAGAATGATCCTAAATATTTAATAGGCAGCGATGTCAGACGCATACCCAAAGCCTGCGATGCAGCCACACCTGAAACACATTCCCCCACAACTACTTGGCTTTTATGATAATTAACTAGCTAACCAGAAGCTGTTTGATATGCAGACAAGAACGTGCGAAATTTTTCCAGGTTATTTGTTGAGCCATTTAGAAATATCAGCAAATCATCTGCAAACCCTAAATGTGAAACACATAATGTGCGACCCGCATGAAAACCCTTTATTGTCCCCTGAGAAATCATTGCCTTAAGCCCACGTGAGAAACCCTCCGATGCAATAATAAACAAGAGCGGCGATAGTGGATCGCCTTGCTTCACCCCCCGCCCAACAGGGAAGAAACCAACTTGCTTGCCATTTAATAGTATCGAACAACGAGTGGCATGCAAATTATTTATCAGAATGCGAGTCAACCGTGAATGAAATCCTAGCTTTTGCAAGAGAAGTTGTAAGTAATGCTTCTGCCTTGCATAAAACCTGATTGTTCTGGCGAGATAATCCTAGGTAGCATGGGAGAGAGCCTAGTAGATATCAACCGAGTGATCACTTTAGAGATGAAGTTTGTCAAACATATTGGCCTAAAATCTGCGAACGTCAGAGGTATCTTCACTTTAGGGATGAGGACAATGGTCGTGATGCCATCTTCTTTGGCATTATGACACCCAGAAAGAATTCTTGGACTGCTTTTTGCACATCAAGATATATAAGATTCCAAAAACGCCTATAAAATGATCCTGGGTATCCGTGTGGACCTGCGGCACTGGTAGGACTAAGGTCCCACACTGCAGATCGTATCTCTTGCAAGATAGGCATGTTTTGTAGGTTTGTGTTATCCTCTGCCGTTATGACTGTTGGGACAAATTGCAAAATAGAGTCAACCTCATGAATAGGCTCAGCCGCAAATAACATGGAGAAATAATGAACAGCCTCCGCCTCAATGTCAGCTGCTAGAATACAATCTACACCGTCAGCACATTGAATCATGCATATGAGCTGACGCCTGTGCTTGTCTTTGACTGTTTGATGATAAAATGATGTATTAGCGTCCCCTTCATTTAACCATTTGACATTAGCCTTTTTCTTCCAATAAAGAAAAGCTCTATTTTGCGCCACTTTCAACTGAGCTTGGCTTCGGTGATAATGTTCTCGTGATTCGTCTGTTTGTAACTCATCATAAGCCTTTTCATGTTTAATAGCTTCCTCTTCCGCGACTGCCACTGCGTCAAAAATATTTCCGAAAACCTCCTTATTCCATTTTATTAGTTGTTGCTTTAGCAGTCGAAGCTTATCGTATAGCCCCCACATGCCTCCCACTGTTGTGAAGGACTGCCAGTGATGTTGAACAAGTGAATCAAAATCCGGATGTGTGGTCCAGACATCCAAGTATCTAAACACAGACGCCACCCGCGTTGTTTCGATGTCACATTGGAGAAAGATAGGAGAATGATCCGACGTTGCCCTGGATAGACGTTGACAGAGAATGGATGGGTACAAGTCTGTAAATGCAGAGTTGCAAAGGTACCGATCTAAGCGACGCCAAACCCGACCTAATCCGCAACCATCACACCATGTAAATGGAGATCCTTGAAAAGGAATTTCTTGGAGATCACATTCTGCTATACAATTATTGAAGTCCTGCAATTGACGAAGTGTAGGGGAAGAGCGGCCACGATGTTCATCAAGCGTGCGAAAGGTATTAAAATCTCCCCCCACCAACCATGGTAATTGAAGACCATCAGAGATCATCTTTAAATCTTCCCATAATGGTTTTCACGCAGCTACTGTGTGAAGTCCATAGACAGCAGTAAACCAAAATTGATCACCAGAAGCCAACCACGATAATTTCAATGAATAATTTTGTTGGTAAATCCGCGTATCTTCTAAAGAGATAATAGAGTCCTTCCAAAAAAACCAAATGTGATCATCACAGACTGAAATTGCTTTAGAAAAACCAAAACGCAAATGATACAATACCAAAGTAGTAATTCTAGCTTTAGGTTCAATAACTACTAATCCATGCAAATTGTATCGTCGAATTAGTGAGTGAATCCTAGTTTCCGAGGTACGAATACTTCTCACATTCCAAATCATCAACTTCGTTGGGCTAATGGATCAAAAGAATTAAAGAGTTGGGCTGCACATAACCTGGTTATTCTTGGAGAAACCGTGGCAGCCTGAGACGAACGACGTAATAACCTTGGCGGTGAAGATACAGTGGCTAGTTCAGCAGGCGGAGCCTCTTCTTGCACTCGGCTAGTATCCAGATAAGCTGCTTGAAAAATATCTGCCATGGTTTCCTATATATCCTTATCCTGTGCATCCAAACGATTGTCATTCGAAGGAAATATAATCTCACTATCCGATAAATATGAAAAATCATGTTGTTGTGCCAAATCTCGAATAATACAATCATCCACTCCTTTAAGACGTGATATATCCTGTGAAGCAGATACCTCACGTTGTTGGCAAATATCTGGGGACAAAAGATGACCCACTGACAGAGAAGACGCAGTTGACGTGGCCATTGTAGGGTTTGCTCAATATACGTCTGGTTGGGTCGCAGGCATTGTTATGCTGCGAATTTCATGCACAGCAGGCGCATCTGGAGGGTTTTTCTTAGGTGCCACCGTTGTTTGGGATCCTTTGCTGTTTGACGCTGCGGCTTTGGCAATTGTTGCTTTATAGTCTTCTCTATAGTTTCTTTGCCGCAGTCATCAGTCACATGTCCGAGACGAAAGCAACTGCCACAATAGGACGGTAAATCCTCATATTCCACAATCTGCGTGATAATCTTTGATGGGCCTTGAATAAATATTCGTTGTGGCAATTCCTTGTAAACATCCAGTTCAAAACATAATCGCGCAACCGAGGGTCGAGCCATAGACGTAGTAGCAGCGTCCATCTTCATGGGCGTGCCTATCATATTTGCAATCTGAAAAAGAGCATCTTTTCGGTGATAGTGAATGGGAAGGCCGGGTAAAGACACCATATTGGAACAATTGGTATTTTGATAAAGGAATCATAATCCGGTGTCCACTTTGTGACTCTCATATGTGTGCCGGATATGGTCCAACTTTGACATGAAAAGCAACGTAGGTAATCTTGCTCATGATCAAAGTGCAGGAGAACATGCTTTGCATCCAAAAGTCTGATCTTGACAGAGCCTGTAAAACCAATGCGATCCACCGCTGATCTAATTGTTGTCAAAGGCGGCCTACCAAACCAGAAAGTTCCAACCAATGTGAGTTTGTAGAGGGCTGCCAAGGATTGGATTTCCTCTGCAGTAAAAGTAATCATTGGTCCTCCCTTATATTTTTGAATTGGTTTCGGCGATATGGGGGTTGAGGACGATGAGAAGAGGGATGCGTAGGTTTTTTGCAGCGGCATTACTGCGGCATCCCTAGACGCAGTCGGCGACGGATCTTCCATGATGGTCCAGAAAAGAAAAGATACAATGTCGTAGGTGTTGTTGGTGGTGAACAGAGAGGAGACGGAAACGGAACAGAAGCGGTGTCAGCAACGGCGGATATCACCGCTGTCGACGGGGTTCGCATTGCTCCAGAGAGAAAATCGCATGGCCGAAAACAAAATATATTATATATATAAATAAATATATATATATATATATATATATATATATATATATATATATATATATATATATATTCAGATATATGTATAATGGCCGCTCTGGCGATCGCAGGCTTCTAGTCGGCGACAGCTGCTGCCGCCGTCCTTCTAGCACTTTTTCTTCACCGATTGGATACAGATTGCTCTTTTCGATCTCAATTCTGCCTTCGCTCCCCACCTTCGACTACAAAGACATATTCTTTTCTCAGTTTCAACGATGTCGATCACACAGCCGCCATCTTTTGCGGCTGTGGTTTCTGGCGCAACGACACAAAACATCTCCATTTTTCCCAAAATGGTATCGTGATACAAAGGCATTCCCATGATTTCATTCTTGGATTCTAAGATTGATGCGCTTGCTGCACCGTTCAGATACTCACTGGTTGGTACTTTCTGGTATGGTCGTCCTCCCTTGAAGGTTATACGTGAAGTTTTTGAAAAGATTGGATTTCATCATGATCTATGGATCACTCTCATTGATCAAACACATATCCTTTTGAATTTTCATAATGAAGCCGACTACCTGCGCTGTTTTTATCGTCGATCATGGCATATTTCTGGCTGCCATATGCGTATTACAAAATGGACAGTTGACTTTGATCCCACCGCAAATGTCCCAATTGTTCCCATATGGGTTGCGTTCCCAGTACTCCCAGTACACCTTCACCGCCGTGAAGCTTTATTTGAGATTGCACGTCCTATTGGCATTTCTATAAAATTGGATGTGGCTACGACTGATGGTCTGAGGCCGTCGGTAGCAAGAGTGTGCGTTGAGGTGGATGTATCCCAAGATCTGCCGCAGAAAATATATTTTCAAGCCAAGAGTAGAATCATCCTACAACCAGTGGTTTACGAGGATCTCCCACTATTCTGTACTTCCTATCGTCGACTAGGCCAATGCAACAGGTTTATGTCCTTCGAAAGTTCCGTCGTCTGTGCCACCTCCACCGCCGCCTCCTCCACCGGCAAAGAGGTGGACATCGGTAAAGAAACCACCTGCGGTTTCTCACCAGGATCAGCAGGATCCTCCGAATGATGATCTACCTGCGGAAGCACCAACTGAACTCAGCAGTGAATAACATATCGAAACACTAGGCGCTGCCACAGAGTTTCCTCCTCAGCAAGATGCTACCGATCATTGTGACTTGGGACATTCCTCACATACGGAATTGCATGCAGACGATCAGCGCATAGATTTGCCTACTGTTCCAGATGAAGTGGTCCGCAGAATGCAGTTGATTCCTCCATCACCTGAAGAAGATGTTCTAATATCGCGTTTGGAGGAGTCCACTGCGGATGCAAGTTTTATAATAGTAGTTCCTCGTAGGAAACACCGCGCAAGGAAGGATTTGCCACCGCTGCCACCCTCTACCATCTTGACGCATAGTGCCTCACGGGTCTCTCAGGCAAGTGATACTACTCTTTCTCAATGAATATTTTAGTATGGAATATAAGAGGCATGCATGCCTCTCTGCCTCGGTTACATCATTTGATATGTGAGCATCACTTAAATTGACTTGCAATTATTGAGCCAAAACATTTTCCATCTCGCATTGCTAGGTTTTGATTGGATTTGGGCTTTTCACACTTTTACTCTTCTCAGTCAGAACGCATTTGGGTTTTTTTTGGCGCGATTCAGTTTTCCAATTACTTGCATTGCATGATCAGGATCAGGTGGTTCATTTCAGTTTGGTATTTCTTCCGCTTTGATTGAATTTTGTTTTGTCGGTGGTATATGCCAAGCACACACCAGTGTTGCATCGACCGCTATGGCAATCCTTATGTGACTTCTCACGGACTTCCACCTTACTATGGATGGTAGGAGGGGATTTCAATACTTTTCAGACTCTTGAAGATCATAGTGGACGTTCACACCCCTCACTTACATTATTGCAAGATTTTAATGACTGTGTTGAATCTTGTTCTTTGATGGCTCCTCCATTTCATGGGTCCAGATTTACTTGGGTGGATGGAAGGGGCCTCGATCGGGTTCGTAGGCATTTGGATTGGTTATTCATCAACTCATCCTTTCAAGATGCTTTTGAAGACATGCAACTTATACATTTGTCAAGAGTTTCTTCGGATCACACGCCTTTGTTGCTCATTTGTCGATTACACACTCCAGGTGGTAATCGCTCCTTTCGTTTCTTGACTCTTGGTTACTGCATCAGGATTTTCATTGTTATATGAAAGATGCTTGGAATTCTTACCCAACCACTGGTGGTATGTATGGATTTTATTCGAAATTATTTCGTTTAAAGAAGGACATCCAGCGTTGGAATAGGGAAATATTTGGCAATATCTTTTCCAACCTAGCGCAAGCAGAAGAAACATTAAGCAGCACAGAAAGAATATGGGATGCAGACCCATCTGAAATAAATCGCGAGGCATATCATAGAGCCAAGGCCGAGTATCTTCGTGTTTCTAAATATGAGCTGTATTTCTTGAAGCAAAAAGCATGTGTTAGATGGTTAAAGGAAGGTGATGCAAACACACGTTATTTCCACTCTATTGTCAAAGGACGGCGATCACAGTTATGTATACAACAAATCCGTACATCCACTGGTGATTTATGTGCCTCTCCCATAGCCATAATGGATGAAGTAGTTTCTTTCTATACATCATTATTTGCTCAGGAGCCAACCAGTCATTATGATGAGATTCTTCACCATATTCCACGGTTGATCTCGGCTGACGATAATGTTACGCAGCTACCAACTGAGGGGGAAGTTAAGGAGGCGGTTTGGCATTTAGACCCTCTGAGTGCTGCAGGGCCTGATGGATTCAATGGTAAGTTTTACCGTTCCTGTTAGCCAGGTATTCATACCGATGTTAAGGCAGTGCAGGAATTTTTGTCTTGGAGTTCCCCAGCCTTCGGAAATGGCTAGTGCATTAATCACCTTGATTCCAAAGACGTCATCTCCGAATACTTTCAGTTATTTCTAGCCTATTTGTCTCACAAATTTTTTGAGTAAAGTCTGCACGAGAATCATTGCCACCCATTTGAATATTTTGCTTCAAAAGTTAATATCGCCAGAACAGACAGGATTTATGCAGGGACATGATATCTCCATGCAAGTTTTATTGGCAAGGGAGATGGTTCACATGCTAGACAAGGGTGGTTCTCAATTGTGTTTGAAACTGGATATGATGAAGGCTTTTGACAGAGTCAGCTGGGAGTATCTGAAGTTACTGCCACGCCGTTTTGGCTTTTCAGATTTTTTCATTCGGATCATACTGAATCATTTAGGCGCTACTACTTTAGCAGTCTTGATTAATGGTCAGCCTTCTACATCCTTTCGGCCATACAGGGGCGTGAAATAAGGTGACCCTTTATCCCCCTTTTGCTTTTTATTCTTTCATCCGAAGGATTCAATAGAGGTTTGAAAGCATTGGTGGCCTCTGGAGAACTGCAGCCGCTGTGTTTAGGGAGGATTCCTTTTCATATTACACATTTGGCTTATGTGGATGACCTGTTAGTGTTCTTAAGGGGCTCAAAACGAAATTTACGGCGGTTCCACGCATTCTTAACGTCATATGAAATAGCCTCTACTCAGAAGGTAAATTTCCATAAGAGCAGCTTCATTCCATCTGTCTCCACATCGCTACATCACCGAAGAGGTTTTGAGGATATACTGAACATGCGATGTTCTGGCTTGCCATTCAGATACCTTGGTTGTTACTTGCATAAGGGCATAAATCGTTCCTGATACTGTACTTCTTTATTACAGCATATTGATGGCCGTCTGAATGGATGGCATACTCGGTTACTCTCTTCAGCCGACAGACTTGTTTTACCTCGATCAATGATTTCGGCATTACCATTGCATGTTCTTGCAGCCGGCGGTTTGCCAAAATCGGTGATTAAACTTATAGAATGAAAAATGGCTACATTTTATTGGGTATAACGTCATCACTAGGTTGCATGGTCCAATATTACTACACCTTGTGAGGAAGGAGGTTTGGGCATTCGTGACCTTCGCATGCTGCAGCAGGCTTACTATTGTCACATTTGGTGGGCTTATCAACAACATAGTACACTCTGGAGTAAATATATGCTTGTCTAATATGGAAACCAAGGGGATTATCGACCTAGGCTGCCAGATTTACCTGTTTGGAAAATCATTTGTAGAATCCATGATATATGCATTACTTAGACAGAAGGGCACGGTACGAATATTAGCTGGAAGCCTACAGCTACGGGTGAATTCTCTTTGTGTACTGCATATGATATTTTTCGTTCACAAAGACCTACACTGCTTTCTGCGAAATTTATCTGGAATAGACATCACTCGCCAGCCATCCAATAAATTTTATGGTGTATTTATCATTCCGCTTTACCTTTTCAGGACTACATGGGTACATACAATACTGTTCGACCTACACAATGCCCCTTTTGCAAGCATGCATCAGCCACGGTGGATCATGTGTTTTTATTTAGTGATGGAATTCGAAGTATATGGGAGTTTTTTGCGTCTGAATTGCATTGTATTCCCCCATCATCAATGAAACTTTGGCAATATCTCTTATCTTGGTGGTATCGTTCTACATTATTGTCTCTTTTTGGGGTACTCAAAATTGTGGTTCCGTCTATCATCGTGCATAACATATGGCGTGCTTATGCATCATTAGTGTATGGTGATATGGTCTCTTTTACTACGGTGTCCCTTCGGGCCTCAATCCATTATGACATCGCTATGTGGGGTAAATCAATTGAGGGTTCAAAGCTGGCGGTGGGGTCTTCTTCCACACAACAGCTTCCTTGGTTGCCTAGACTTCAGCCCCCGCGTCCGCTACTGGTTCGCTAGAAATCTCCCCCTTCGGGTAGATTGAAGTTAAAGTAGATGCGGCGGTTAGAAGACATTATGCTGCAGGAGGTGCTATTTTGCGTGATCATGCTGGTTTCTGTGTGGGAGCGGTTTCATTTCGTTTGTTGATGTCAGAGATTCAAGCTGCAGTATTTGGATTGCTATATTTCTTGCCACTGTACCGTCCACTTATTCTTGAATCGGATTGTTCTCAAATTTCTACACGGCTGGCACGTCCACCGGTAGTTTTTGGGAATTATCACTTGAGGTTATTGCAGACGTGATGAATCAACATAGGCTGGACTTCAATCACGTTTATAGAGAGGCAAACATGGCTGCCCATTACTTTGCTACGCATACAATGATGGACCCTCGGACACAATCATATTTTCATAACAATCATCCGCCATTAGTCCGCAGTTCCATTACCTTGGACCTCTCATCCGTACATCTACGCATCGCTTGAGCTTCATCCTGTCTTCTATATGGATTGGCACTCACTGATTCTTTTTGCCTGTATCCTGAGGGGTGCAGGCAGACTCGATATGCTTTGGTTTCTGCTGGCTTTTCTGTTTTTGATATGTCTAGTATGCTCATCTAACTTTGGACTTTTCTTTACATGTGCATGGGCTGGACTCATTCCTTCGGTGACCATTCTTTCTGGCCTGACTGTGGATGCCTATTTCCAGACTTTGTCTGCGAGTTACTATCTCTTCTGCAAGATCATACTATCGACTAGGCAGTGGAGGTTTATACGTCAATTTTCAAGGGTGGTAAATATGCACTCTTTTTCCTTCGTGCAAGATTTTATCCACAAGGGTGGTTTTGCTTGCCAAGGTTTTAATGAGACATATCATACCACTTTTGAAAACCTACCTCCCCCTTTACGTAGCATTTGGTATAATATGTATCTTCCATTGAGTGCCTTTATTCAATTATGCAAGGACTTTGTATGTAATAATGGTATTCTTTCGCCATAAGTGAGGGTCACAATCTAAATAAAATGTAGGGACGCTCATCTCTTTTATAAAAAAAATATATATTCAGATTTTTTAAAAAGGTACTATACATATATATTCAACCATATTACCGACAAGTTATATATTTTACGAACGTACGTTAACATCACACCGCTATACTTACCTCATATTTATGAGTATATTCAGGTCTTATATCATATGATATAAGTCATGGTGATGACAAAATTATTACGACACGTTACAAGGTTCTAAACCAAAATATGTCGTATCGGGTGACAACCGAAACTTCGCCAACATGTCACGTACTTCCCATATATAGATGGTCAGCCCCTACACTTCAAAAATGGCCACAAGTTTCATGGCTTATATGGTATAGTCAGCCATAAAATCATTCCATGTTGACACACACAAATCACCCCCAATTAAGGCCAAATTGCGGAGATTCCAAATTCATCCTGTTAAGCACATGGGGGGCCACTTACTTCAGCCTTTAGAGCTAAATATTCAAGTCATTCTATGTATATTATGTGTAACATAATATATATAACATGTGTAAAAAGTTAGAATTTAATCAGAGAAAAATCGCGCAATCGACAAAAGTCGAAAATTCGGTTGTCTACGAACACGACACGTGGAACGTTTTTGGCATGACATATAACATGTATCTAGACACTTTTTACATATTCAATACATGCTAAAGTGTTTTAGAAAAATCAATTTAGGGCTGATTGGAATATAAAATATGTGTATAATTATTGTGCAATATTTTACAAAGTTTACAAAAATAAAATTCAGCACATGTTGGAGATGGTTCACACGCCTACTACAGTTTGGAGAAGCTTATGTGGAGCCTAGTTGGCATCTTGATTGTTCAAGAATTGAGTATACAAGGTTTAGTGACATAAAGGAAGGAGCTACATAAGGTAATGGTTCAAACTATGTCACATATGTGACACATGCTGAAAATTCAACACATGTAAATTAAGTTGGCCGATTTTTTGTGTTTAATGGTGATATATTTGCCTCTTCAATTTCAATGGATTGATTTGATGATGTTATGGAAATAATTTGAAGATATTTGAAATATCACACATGCTGAAAATTTTAGCATGTGTTGAATAAGGTGGCCGAATTTTTCAGCTTAAATGAGACCAAATTTATTTTCTATATTTGTGGGAATTAATTATGTGATATTTGACAATGTTTTAATACTAAATTGGCACATGTTTTAAGTGAAATTTTCAGATTTGTACAATCATCAAATGATGACAAATCTTACCCAATCAAGGAGTGCCAAATAAGCAAGACCAAGATGATCATCCAATGAAGTGTTTGCAAGTAAGCAAGTTGATGTCACAATTATACAAGGCAATCTTCCAAGGACTTAAAAGAGAATTTCCAAGGGAAGAAAAGCCCTAGAAGGGGGTGGCCATATTGACATAAAAGGAAGAGAAGAAGAGCAAATCAAATACAAGACAAATCTTAGAATTTCAAGAGGGCAAAAACGTTTTCTATACTCTCTTCTTCTGCCTTTCTTTCTTCTTCTCTCCCAAAGCCTATTATATCTACATTCAAATACATTGTATAGGCTTCAATCATACCACCATACATGCCCTATTATTGTAAAAGGTTGATCAAGGTGTGATCAAACCTTCATCCGTTCGGTGGTGGTGTTTGTGATCATTGTGATTGCTTGTTTCGTTTGTAAAGAGTTGGAGTTGGTGTATAACTCCATCAACTCCATGTGGTAAGGTGTTATTTTGTTTATTGATAACCGAGGAAGGTGTCCCCGAAGACTAGAGTAGGTTGATTTAACCGAACTAGTATAAAATTCCTTGTGTTCTCTACTTTTCAGCATGTTACTTTCAGTTTCCTGCACTGTGCATCATTTTCATCGCGATCTTAAAAATTACAAACGAATTTCAAAAATCACGAAACTTTCCAGAAACATAGCCACACTTTTTGAGTTTCATTTGGCGTAAGTTTCAACCCTTTTGGACAAGTATAAGTCACTCAAACGTCAATAGTTCTGAGTCTAGTGCAGTATGATTTTCAGACTTGCAAAGGTTGAGACTTTGAACGTATTTGACTTACTTCTCAAAAGAAGTTTTCAAAAATGTTTCAACCCAATTAAATACACATATTAAGGGGTTTGTCATTAAATTTTCAGACCATTTGGAGCCACGGTTTAATCGGTATAAATTGTTTAAATCAGACTACCGTTTCTGGCAGATTTGCGCAATTTGACCACCAACGATTTTTCAAAGGGTTTAAGGTTGAATTTTGATCTGAAATTTTTACGAGAAACTGAAAACATCTGAGACTACAATATCTCCAAATTTCAGAATTTTTGAAGGCCTGTAACCTAGTTTTTCAAACGTCGCAAAACAGGTCCTAAAAACAGAAACTATTTTCAGAAGTTGTGTTTTTGGATTAAAACATTTTTAAAAACCAAATTTTCTGCACCCACTATTCAACCCCCCTTCTAGTGGTGTCTTGTAGGTCCTACAATTTCTACATCATTCTCAACATGTAAGAAGTTGATTCGACACCTTATATTCTCCTTAGCGAGATACGATGGGTGCACTGTTCCCAATGCTAAGTCTCGGGGGTGGGGCGCTACATGAATAGTCTGCTTGCCTTAACAATTTTCTTGTAGGATGTGTATTGTGCAGAATGATTGGGTGATAGCTTATGCGTCTAGACAACTAAAACCCTACGTGTAGAATTACCCCCCGCATGATTTGGAGTTGGCAGCGGTTGTGTTCGCACTGAAATCTGGCGGCATTATCTGTATGGTGAAATGTGCGAGGTGTATACTGACCACAAGAGATTCAAGGACCTTTTCACTTGCAAATAACTGAATATGAGGCTATAGAGAAAATAGTGTATTCAAAGTCAATTCAAGAAGGGCAAAATGGTCAAATCTTACACATTACACAAATTATGCTCATTGTATATATACACTTATATACCTGACCACATTTCATACAAACAGCTCATTTTTCTTCCTCCCCTGCCTATGAATGTATCCGTTGGAAGCACAGTCTACAGAGAGCTGTTGGGCTCACTTTACGAAGGAAGTTCTTCCTTGTTCATGTATATATATCTGAGCATTTAGATAGAAGAGGAGTAGAGAAGAACCTTGTGTTCTTCATTGTGATTCATTGTATATATTTCAAGTGTGTATATTCAAGTGTTTAGTGAACAAAGTGATTTGTGAATAAAGTGATTTTCATTCTTTATTCAAGAAAAGTTTGCGGTATTGTTATTGAGAGTTAAAGATCCAACCTTTCTTCTTCTTTGTGTTGCTGGCTTGGCTTGTCTTGGTCCAAAGTAATCTTGATTGGATCTCTCATTTCCCACATGGTATTAGAGCCATTGTGCTCGAATTTGAGATTCTGAGATGTGATTATGAGATCTGTCTTGATTGTGTTCATCGACTGAAATATTGTTCGATTCTGATTCTGATTTTGGTGAAATCATTTTTTATGAGAAAATTGGTTCAATCTGGAACATCGTCTGTTTTCAGTTTGTTGAAACAGTGTTGTGCGCTAAAATTCAAAAGCTTGTATTCTGGAATTTGTTGGATCTGAGAAATTTGAGATTATGAGTTTATTTTCTGTTTAAAATCGATTTGTGCACTAAAATTCTTTAAGTGCATGCGAGTCTCTATTGCTGACATCTCTAAATCTCTATTGTTGCTCGATTATCTAACCTCGATTTCTCAAGATCTGAAATCAGTATCGATTGATTTGTGAGAAATTGATCCTGTATGAAAAACTGATTTTAATTGTTCGAAATCAGGTTGTGCATGTGAGTTCTTAGTTGTTATGTTTCTGAATCTCTGTTTTTGAGATAGCCATTTTGCTCAATTCTAAAATCATTGTTGATTGAGCATCTAAAATTGTTCACTTCTAAGAAATCTGGGAAATTGCATGTGTGTTCTTGTGAAAAATCTGAGAAATTGTTGCGAGATTGAACTGAGACATATGCAATAAGTGTCAATTAATTCTAAAATTGATTCATATGAAATTGCTGTGACATCCTGTCAGGTCTTCTGATTTTGAAAGAAAGTCTGAAAGATTCTGAAGAATTACTCTGTGACACTGATTTCTTTCTTGTTCAAATCAAGCTATGCATTCTTGCATGTGTACCTATGTTGGTGGGAGCTAAAGTACAAAACGTCGCTGTAGTTGATTTGTTGTTCTTGATTATGTTTCCCTAATCTGCAGAATCTTGATGTAAAGAAGCTGTAATATCTCCAGCTGCTGAGGTACTAAAGATAGGAAAGTTGATATTAAAAGATCATCAACTGCCCAATTGTACTCTAAGCCTGCATGCAAGCCTTGTCTATATAATCAAGAAGTGCTCTCCCTAAAAAATCTTTGATACCAAGTTCTATTCTTGATTCAAAAACGAGTTTTGAACTCAAATGAATGTTGATTCTACACAATATCAAGTTGTGTGAAGTTTGCTAAGTTATGCTTTGGATTACCGAGGAGAAGTTGAAATTGCCTATCTCGTGTTTATCTCAAAGATCTAAAAGAAACTACTCGATCATGTTCTAAGACTATGTGTTTACGCTTGTGTTTGAGAGTCTCATACTTATCTAAATCTGAGCACTAAATGGCCTCCTTTGCTACTGTAGGATATCGGTCGAATTCAGGAACTATTTTTTAAGGTGGTGAGCTCATCAGTTGTTTGACGAATGTAATGTGTCAACTACATAAATGCTTTGCAGACTTATGCAACTGGTCTGGACCAGCTCCTTTTAAAAGGAATCTCGGATTCCAATTTCCAGGTGTTGAGGATTCTAAATCTCGTCATTAGTTGATTGCTGTTGCATATATTAATCAAAATATATCAGTTGTAAGTATACATATGCCTCATGTTCTTATTCTGAATCTTAAATACAGCGCTGGGTTCACATCTCATGCTCTGTGAATTAAAGTATTCAGTCCTTCATTATTGAAGAAAATTGTGAAGCATGGATCCAACTCATTGATTCCTGGGTAAATTAAGGAGCTGTTAAATTAAGTTTAATTCTGTCTTCTCATGTTAATAGCATATGCAACTATGCAAGTGACCCATGTAATGTTTAACTCAAGTAAGTAGAATAAGTCTTTTTTAACTAACCACTAGCTACCAATTGAGGAGTAACATGTGTTATGATTACCTTTATGGTATGGGCAAGTGCTCCTCTAGCAACATGTAGCTGAATATGTTAAGTAAATACTATAATAACTAATGCATCTCTCATGTCAATTGTTGGATTAATTGATGCTCCTCTTGGTATATAGCTGATATGTTTCACTATTGTATATTAATAATGAACCCTACGTGTTCCCGAGGAATGGTTTTAGTCTCTGGAAACTTAAGTCTAGGACCTTTTCTCCTGTGTCTACTGGTATTGTTATTAATCCTATTGCTGGGGCTATTCCTGGTAAGTCCTGGGGTCTGGCTCTGGAGTCGAAGGTTATTGATTCATCATGTGAATTTGAGATGATGGATTGATCCGTGTATTTCCCTACTCAAGGATGGATATAGACTTCTATGTCTTGTATTTGATAACGAAAGATTGACGTCAAAATGATTGTCATATGTCTTATATGGTAACTTGCATAAGTTAGCTGCTGAATACTCTTGTCTGAGTCTTGATTCCATCTCTCCTACCTACCTTCTTATAAATGTGTCCTGATGAGATCAGCAAGCTCAGACCCTCTATTTCCTTCATATTGTTGGCAATTCTATCACTCTGTGGTACGATATGTCAATGTTGTACCTTATATCTCACTATTTTGAATTTCATGGAAATTAATCCATAATCAGAGTGTCTCTGAAGCAAAGTAAATTGATTGATACTAGTCCATAATTCTTGGTGATTGATTTCTTCCAGATAAATCATCAGACAGGGTCTGTTCTGTGGCTAATGACTTAAAGACAAATGAACCATCTATGTCTTTTCTGGTCACATGGCATATGGTCAAATAATCTCTTTAACCTATGAATACCTGATAGTTGTGTTCATTACTCTGTTGTCACTTCCTACTGCTAAATTATATTATCACGTTACTTATAATACCCTATGACGATAGCTTATGCTGTCGTTAGGATATACTGGGTACGGATGATGATGATTATAATACCTATGACTCAGGAGAAGTATTGTTATACTATACTTCTTTAAAACAGGGTTTTCCAGGTCACAGAATGGGAATTGGTTTACTATATCTATTATTCCTCAAAAGACAGTCACTCAAATGTGGGTGCTTAGACATCAGCACATATTTGACATCATGTAAACAACCAATTCTATTATCTAGAAAATCTCTACCTTAAAAGAAAGAGATTTTATGATCTCCACAACCTGACCGTCTCTTTATAATTTCTCTTATGACATTCTCTATGTTTTCTTGTGCTGGTTGGTAAAGTTTAGTTACTCGAAACTATTCAAGGACTACATCTGCTGTTTTGTGTTGTGTTAATCAAATGATATATCATGTTGAATATGAGTATCTGTATGCTCTCGTCTAGTTCCATGTTTACGCATCCTCTTCATCTCATTGATCTTTTGCTCATTCTGCTATGGTTTTGAAGGTCCTACCTAAAATCCTTTTCAGTAACTAATAGTAGTTCGTGCATCTGTTAGGAACTCTCCTTATATTTTCTCTCTATGGTGTTGTGTTGAATATTCCTAACCCTTCCAAGCAACATTCTATAAAAAGAAAGCCTCTTGGCTACAGGAGGACCACCCTTTATTTGTAGGAACAGCAAGTAGTTGATACTAACATCTTTTAGTTGCAGGTGCTGTAATATCAGAAATCTTGTTTTTCCCTTCCAAGGAACAAATTAACCATCGATTGCAAAAGCAAGACCAAACTTATTCTCAGTAACTGTTTAATACAGGGACATGTACACTAGAGAGGCTGATCCTACCATCCCTCTTTTGAACTAACATGTCCATGAAGGTGTTTGTTTTGTTGACTAATTTTCCTTGCAGGGGACTAGATGATCCAGCAAAAATCTATTTGCCTCTATGCTAAAATTCTGTGCAGGTTGTTCCATTTACAGGAGCACTAGGGATTTTTATGCTGGTTACTCTTGGAAAATTTTGCAACTGATATGTTGCAACAGTTTTTTACTAACCCCTGCAGGTTCAAAACAAGACAGTTTCTTACTAACCCCTGCAGGTTCAAAACAAGAAGCATTAGGAAAGATTAAACAGGTAAATGAGTAACTAAATGATTGTTCAAAAAACTTATTGTGTTTTTCGTTATGACAGATGTGTCTCCAGCATGCCATGTTGTTGCTCTTCAGGAAAAATAAGGAATCTCAATCAGGCGGGAGTCAGGTTGCAGGAACAGCAGAATCAATTTATGCTGGTTACTCTTGGAAAATTTTGCAACTGATATGTTGCAACAGTTTTTTACTAACCCCTGCAGGTTCAAAACAAGACAGTTTCTTACTAACCCCTGCAGGTTCAAAACAAGAAGCATTAGGAAAGATTAAACAGGTAAATGAGTAACTAAATGATTGTTCAAAAAACTTATTGTGTTTTTCGTTATGACAGATGTGTCTCCAGCATGCCATGTTGTTGCTCTTCAGGAAAAATAAGGAATCTCAATCAGGCGGGAGTCAGGTTGCAGGAACAGCAGAATCAATTTATGGAACACAAGTGATGCTGAAGCTCCAGATTCATACTACAAACCGAGTGCAACTCTCCATGTACTTAGTTTGACGGTGAGTGTAGAAAAAAATAGTGTATTCAAAGTCGTGTCAAGAAGGAAACATAGTCAAATATTACACAATACACAAGTTATGCTCATTGAATATATACACTTATATGCCCGATCACTATTCATACAAACAACTCGTTTTCTTCCTCCCCTGCCTACGAATGTATCCGTTGGAAGCACAGTCTGCATAGAGCCGTTGGGCTCACTTTACGAAGGAAGTTCATGTATATGTATCTGAGCATTTAGATAGATGCGGAATAGAGAAGAACATTTTGTACTTCGTTGTGATTCAGTGTATATATTTCAAGTGTGTATCTTCAAGTGTTTAGTGAACAAAGTGATTTGTGAATAAAGTAATTTTCATTCTTGATTCAAGAAATGTTTGTGCTATAGTTATTGAGAGTTAAAGATCCAATCTTTCTTCTTCTTTATGTTGCTGGCTTGGTTGGTCTTAGTCCGAAGTAATCTTGATTGGATCTTTTATTTCACCCAGAGGCAACGGAGATGGTTGGAGCTAATAAAGGATTACAACCTCACCATTCATTACCATCCCAGCATGGCAAATAAGGTGGCCAACTCATTGAGCCATGCGACAGAATCCTCTTAAGCATGAGATGGCCGAGTTTGGGTTGGATTTTGTTGATTCCACCGCAGCCGTTTTGACGACGTTGATGATCAACCCCACCTTGATTGATCGTATTAAGCAAGCCCAAAGTAGTGATAAGGAGTTGATGAGAGTTTCGAAGAAGCTTAAACAGGAGCCGGTGAGGGATATTCAGATACGAGAAGATGGTATTATTGATAAATCGGTGTTTGAATGATTTCAAAATGCATGATTTAAATGTTACATGAGATGCGTGCATGATAAATGTGCTATATATGTTTTATATATATCATTGTTGGACTAACATGCCATGAAGCGTTAAGACTTAAATCATATGGCAAACATTTGTTGTGTTTACACTATTTTCAGGTGGCATGTTAAATGAACTAAACTAGTTCATTTAGTGAAGTCCTTTAAAAGATTAACTAAACTAGTTCATTAAATAAAGTGTTTAAGGAGATATATTTGAAAATGCCTATTCTTCAACAAATCTCAAATGGAAAGTTCTTCTCCACACACCATTACTATATACATGGCAGCATATATATATTTTTTAAAGACAACACGCTATATTTTTTTATCCTGACATTTCATGGACACGTCATCAACATACGTCAATTTCAAGCAACCATATACACATCATCATTTTGATTATATACATGTCCAAGATATTCCAAGTCATATATTGCATGTCATCAAGCTTACAAAAATATACTGACATGTCAAAAGTTCATAAACTGAAAATCGCCAAATCAAATGACTACCGAACAGTCCTTGACATGTCATATACTTACCATACAAATATGTCCAGCCAATATACACTCCAAACACATAAAAATTTCGTGCATCACATGGAAAATAAAACACCAAAATCATAGCATAATTAGATATATCAATTACCTATCATTTGCCTTAATTTCTTCAAAATTCAAATTCAAAATGCTACACCACATGGCCGAAATTTTTTTCCCCTTTTGGAGCTGAGATTATACATTTTATTATGTATATCATATGGTGTATAACTGTAGCGCCCCGCACTGGCTCGCCCGCCGTACTTCACTACCGAGAGTACCAGACGTCGATTCATAACATATCGTAGTCCATAACAAGTAAATGGACTTTCCTGCTTACACATCGTCAAGTAAGCCAAAACTGCGGCAGAATAAAAACTTTTAAATTAAAACATGCCGAACATTCATAACATCGTCTACATCCATGTCCACAAAATAAAGAGATGTCCAAATTTAAAATCCCATCATAATTTCATCAAACATAAGTCATCATACTAAAGTCCTGAGGCTATCCTCTCTCGCACGCCTATGGATAGGAAACCCTAGGCTCGTCATCGATCCACTCGACCCAGTTCCCTGCAGGCTCTGGGAGGAAAAATAATGGTGTGGTGACAAAGTCACCAGCAAGTATACCATAAATAATCATGAATTAAATGGAAAGTATACACAAGAACCAAACCCCCAAAAGTTTGGATTCGCAACATACCTGACTTTCAATTCCTCACCCGTAAGGTCATAAGATCATAACTTAAGAGCCAAGAAATCACATTAAGATCAAAACTTAGGAGATATTAAACCATAACATCATAGCCTAAGTAACATTACATCAATCATTTGACTAGCCGTAGAAAATGCAGTATGTATGTGTATGCACATGTGATGCGTCATGACAAAAATGAGGATAAGTTCTTTCATTCTTTCTTTCAAAAACATCATCGTTAATAAAACGAGAGGAGTGAGTATTCAGATCTATTATGTCCAGATCTAAGGCGGTCATACCATTCCCTTCAGATCTATTATGTCCGGATCTGAAAACGGTCATACAATCAATCATCGTCATCAGGCCTATTCTCTCCGGGCCTGTACGGTCATAAACATCATTATCAGGTCTATTCTCTCCGGGCCTGAACGGTCATAATCATCATAATCAGGTCTATTCTCTCCGGGCCTGTACGGTCATAACCATCAGATCAATTAACTCCGGATCTGGAGCGGGTTATGCTGGCCAGAATCAATGGTACCAATAGGAGTCGTTCTTTTCAAAACTAAAATATTTTCTTTAAAAGCAGTTTTTCGTAATTTCTTTGACATGAACTCAATTTCATAAATCACGTGAATGATGATGATGCAATGCATGACGTGCATTATGAAATTCATGACTATATGCATCACATAATATATATATATATATAATCTTGTTCCTTAAGCTGGAAAAATTTCCAGAATTAATGTTCTGTGCATGCGGCCTCAAACTTCACAATTCGGGCCTATTTTCATGATCTCATGATATACATATGCATAATGGAGTCTTATCTACTTGCCATAAAAATTTCGTAACGTTTCAAGACATATAAAGCCCTCAAATCATTAAGTTACCAACAGGGTACTGCTGAATCCAGCAGCACAGTGCCCATCTTTTACCTTTCTTTCAAGCCCATAAAATCTTATTTAATTTGGGCCAATACCTGAAAAACATAGTAGACATGCCAAGAAATAATATTCATAAGCCCAATAGCACATAAGAGCCCAAATTCGCAATAATAAGGCCTCCCAACTCACGCCATAATTCTGTCCTGTTTTCCAATTTTGTATCGCTCACTTCAACTCAGTTGTTAACCCTTAAAACGGTGGTTTCAAGCTGATTTATTTACATGGACATGTTCATATATGCCTTAAGTGATTACTATAAAAATTCCAGAGTAATCCAATGGGTATAAGTGGTTCATTTAATTATTTTCCTAAACTAGGTACATGCAGAATCTGGAATGACCAGCTTTCACTAAAAATTTTATTGCGAATAAACCACAAATCCTTTTTCTAAACTTCCAACTCTCAGATTTAATAAACATACAAGGCTAGCTTCCTACCAGAAATCAGCTCATTTGCATGTTTCTAAGGTCTATTTTCACGTCACACAACACGTCACTAAAATCTGTCCAGTTCCAGTAGTTTTTCCTTTTTGTCACTTTTCATGTCAAGTGTTTACCAACTAAATTTATTCTTCTAAAATGACTTACTAGCCACCAAATACACCTTTTAACTTAGTTATTCCAGGTTCTATAACATTCTATAATCTACATACAAATCACTTCAAAACAGTCTTGAAACTTACACATAACACACATCACTATTGCACCTTTTGTACTTAATAAAGTTTACCTTTGGCACAACAAATTTATGTATCACATAATCCCTAAAAACAGCCCGTTTCTTAGACAAGAAAGGAATTATATTTCGTTTTAACATGAACATAATACACCCATGTAATAAATCATTCAAACATACAACTTCCACATATCTTTTGCCTCACAAGACATGTTCTTCACAAGAACCAATGTTCATTCCTACCTCCCCCTTCAACCGCCCCCTTCCATGGTAAGAAAGAGGAATTTTGCCATGTTTAACTTAGACATACAACATATTCACATTCAATGTAGGCAAAGAACTTATCTTTGGAAGAATTTCACACATGCAAGTCACTCTTTCTTAAGAAACACTAAGTTCTCATGCTTTAAACTTAGTACTTTCCACTAAGATTTACATCTTAAAATAGCTAGTCATTCAAGCACATACTTTACAAATAAGTCAAGATTATCTAGACTATACTTGTCTCTTTAAGCTAGAATCTTCATTTAGCTTGGATCTTGGATGGAATGGATTGAAGTTTCCCTCCACTATTTCCATATGACATACGGTTTTTGAGGAAGGAAAAAGGAGAACATTAGCTACCCATTTTGCATGCAGAATAGAGTTAAACTAAGGCTATATTAACTTACCAAAATATGTCTTGAATGGAGTTCAAACCACCAAGGTGTTAGCACCACTTAGTAGCTTGAGAAATCCTCACCTAGTGACCAAGGAGGTCACGGTTTAAACAAGGAAAAAGGATACTAATGTGAGGTTCATCCTTTGAGATATGAAACTTATTTAAGAATCTTAGCATGCACTTACCTAGATGAGTCTTGAAACTTGAAGATGGAGGTATCCTTGAGTCTCCAAACTCCTAAGGACCGTATGGAAGGATGGTGATGGTAATGGAAGAGCTTAAGTGTTCAATGACCCTTACTAACTTGCCTGAGCAATTCTTGAAAGTGTTATAGGTTGGAGATGGAGGAAGAGACTTCTTAATAAAGAAGAAGAAGAAAGCTTCTTGGTAGGGGAGAGGGGCCAGCGGATAAAGGGGAGAGTGGGGAGACAAGGTTGCATGAAAAGTAAAAAAGCAACCTTGGGGTCTCACAAATTAGCATCTTTTGTCCCCCATGCTTGTCTTTTCTATTTTATTTTATTCTTGCTTTTCTTAATAAAATAGAAATGGGAAATATCATGAGTCTTCTAGAACTCCATGGGGTGGCCGAATTTCTTGAGGGTTGGGAGGGATTTATTTTGTTATTTCTCATATTTTCATAATTCATGCTTGTATAATTACACCACTACTTGTAATATCTAATTTCTAATGTGGGCTTTCGGGCTTTCTTATAAGAAGACCCTTAGGATTAGTCTTCTTATAATTGGAAGAACATTCTAAGTCCCTTTAAGGCCTTGTGGCCGAATTTCTTAAGATCTTGGGGGTGAATTGGCCATTTCACATGCTTCATAACTCATGCTTGTATAATTATATAATATTTTCTTTGAGAAAATTTAATTAAAGGAGTAGTAGTAAAGCTTAGTAAAATGTACTTGAAGGATGCAACTTTTCATTAATTCACTTATACAAGTTTCAAGTACAATATGATTTTTCGTTAGGTACAACATCCTTCCCCCTTATTACAAGTTTCGTCCTCGAAACTTAAGAGCGCTAATCAAAAAGGTGCGGGTATAAGCTTCTCATGTTTTCTTCCGTCTCCCAAGTAGCTTCGTCAATCGAATGGTGCTTCCATTGCACCTTAACCATAGGAATAGATCGTTTCCTTAGTGTCTTTTCCTTGCGGTCCTGATCCTCTCCGGCTCTTCTTCGTATGTCGCGTCGGCTTCAGCTTTCAAAGGTTGCTCCTCAATGATATAACTGGGCTCATGCATGTACCGGCGAAGCTGAGATACATGAAATACATCGTGCAATTGAGATAACGATGGCAGTAGTACTAGCCGGTAAGCGACTTCCCAATCCTTTCAAGAATCTCATATGGCCCAATAAATCTTGGGCTTAATTTGCCCTTTATACCAAATCTTTTAACTCCCTTTGATGGTGATACTTTCAAGAACACTTTTTCTCCAGCCTGAAATTCCAACGGCCGCCGCTTCTCGTCTGCCCAAACCTTGCTTCTATCTTGGGCCGCTTTCAACCTTTGCTTGATTACCATCGCTTTTTCTCGATTCTACTCCACTAAGTCAGGTCCGGTAAAAACTTTCTCCAATTTCGTCCCAATAAAGTGGAGAGCGGCACTTTCTCCCATATAGCGCTTTATAAGGAGCCATCCCAATAGATCGATGGTAGCTATTATTAGAGGAGAACTCCACTAGTTTGAGACTCTTGTCCCAACTTCCTCTGAAGTCAAGTATGCAAGCTCGCAACATGTCTTCCAGTGTTTGGATGGTTCTCTCCAATTGACCATCTGTCTGTGGATGAAATGCAGAGCTCATTCGTATCTCGGTGCCCATTGCTTTTTAGAAAGCTGTCCAAAATCGAGAAGTAAAGCGATGGTCGCGGTCACAAACAATGCTCGTGGATACTCCATGAAGGCACACAATCTGATCAACATACGTAGTAGCCAACTTTTCCATAAAGGCTTTGATGGTAATAGCCATGAAGTGAGCGGACTTCGGTAAACGATCGACTAGTACCCAAATAGCATCCTGTCCATTCTTTGTCCTTGGCAGGTCAGTCACGAAGTCTACATTAATGTGATCCCACTTCCACTCGGGAACTTCAGGAGGCTGGAATAATCCAGCGGGTCTCTGATGTTTCGCTTTCACTTTCTGACAAACCAGGCACTTCTCCACGAATTCCGTAATTTGCCTCTTCATGCCATGCCACCAGAATTTTTGCTTTAAGTCTTGGTACATTTTGTTTGCTCCAGGATGAATAGATAAACGAGAATTATGAGCTTCTCGAAGAACTTCATTCCTTACATCATCGTCATTGGGTACGCACAGTCGTCCCCTAAACCACAAACTGTCATCATTTCTGATCTCAAAATCCTCAGACGGTTTCGTCTTCAACTAGTCCTTGGTTTTCTTCAAAGCTTCATCTCTTTCTTGACCCTCCTTAATTTTGTCAATCAGTGAAGGAATCAATACTAACTTAGCGAGCACGTTATCAATGGAATCAACCACCTCGAGATCAAACTCTTCCATATCATGCTGCTAAGGTGGTTGACGCAGATGGCTTGTCTTTCGACTCAAGGCGTCGGCAACCTTATTGGCTTTTTCCGGATGATACTGAATAGAGAGGTAGTAGTCCTTCATCAACTCTAGCCATCGGCTTTGACGCATATTTAATTCCTTCTGAGTGAAAAGGTACTCAAGACTCTTGTGATCCGTGAAGATCTCGCACCTTTCACCGTACATATAGTGTCTCCATATCTTTAAGGCAAAGGCTACAGCTGCAAGCTTGAGATCATGTACTGGGTAATTCTGTTCAAACGGCTTCAGCTGTCGGGATGCGTACGCAATCACTCGATCTTTTTGTATTAACACACGTCCAAGACCGTTTTAATCATTGGTAATCCAAGTGATGTGGTTAGAACCCGTAGTAACCTTCTTGTCACGTAGGTGCTATCAAGATTTTGAGGAGGTACCATTATGAGCTGCAGCATGTGTTTGGAGAAGAAGAAGCTGTTGGGGGCAATCAGTTTAAACGAGAGAAATGTCCATTTTGCTCTTGCTTAGTAGTTGAGGAAGAGAGTTTAGTTAGGGGTAGTTTGATCATTTTGTTTTAATACTGTTTTGTTTAAATAACTGGCGGTTATTCCTTCTTCGATAGAATGGAGAGTTGAGCTCCTTCCCCTCTTCTTCTAATCCTGTTTTTTCTCTCTACGTTTTTCTCCATGGAAGGAAGGATCGATATATTTCATTAACATTGTAAAATATTTACATTATCGTTCATCTATAGTATTTACACATCTTCGCTACGTTGGGCAATTCGATCCCATGCTAATCTAATGTTTCGAGCACATTCAAAAATGTAACGTATTGTGTTATACTTCCCTGGTAGCTCAAAATCATCCTCGTATATTTCTTGTTCCTCAGAAACCAAATCGTTGCAACAGCTTCCCTAAACACGTAGGCCCAGTCAATATGTGGCGCAGCATCCTGCACTCCACCTTTCAAGTTAACATCGATCCACCCAGTGACGTCTAATGCCATATCAAAGAAAGTCCTCCTATATTGAGTAGGTAGCATCTTTATCCATATCCTTTTTGCAGCAGTGCAATCTCTCAGTGCATGCAAGCGTCATCTCTACTTTGATTGCATATCCCACACTGTGGCGAGTCTCGAAGATGACGGGAATATAGTAGTTCACCCGTTGGCAGGAGGCCTAACCGTGCTTGCCATAGCAGTAGGTTGTTTCGCTGCGGGCCTTTAAGTTTCCACATATCTCTCCATGAGTTACATTCCATCTTGTCGTCATCAGGTAACTGCATCTGGTACACGGATGCCATGGTAAACTTTCCGGTAATGGTACCCTTCCAAACAAATTTGGTCTGTGATGTGCCATCAGAGGAAGTGCCAACATGTTTGATATCCATACCCTTAACAATCAGTGGAATCGCAGAGATGATGCTACGCCACGTGTGGGTACAGTCCTTCCTATGCGCTCTAGCATCCCAGAGACTGCCATACTTAGCCTTTAAAACTTTGACCCACAAAACATCGTCTCCATGAATTAGCCTCCATGCTAATTTGGCTAGCAAAGCTAGATTCATAAGTCGTAGCCGCTTTATTCCGGTACCACCCGCCCCCTTAGGCCTACACACCTTTTGCCACGCAACAGTGTGTAGCTTTCTCTTATCGCCAAAGTCTCCCCAAAAGAACCTCCTGTTGAGCCTTTCCAGTTGATTTATTGTTGTGGCAGGGAGCAGAGAAGTTTGCATCGCATAAAAGGGGATAGTAGACGTGACCGATTGTATCAGAATTTGTCTTGCAGCCCTTGATAATAGTCTTCCTTTCCATGATGCCAGCCGCTTGTCAACCTTCTCCAAAAGGCAGGTATATGTGTTCTTATTCACTCGCCCATGCACCACCGGCGTCCCCAAGTAATTTCCAAGGTTAGATGTAAGTGGGATGCCAAATAAGGAGCTCAGCCGATTTGCCAATCCACCCTCAACATTTTTCGATACAAACAGTAAGGATTTAGATGTATTTACCTTTTGTCCAGAAATGCCACAGAATTCTTCTAAGCAGCCAGCCATAGTACGAGCTTGTGTTTCTATCGCCCTGCCGAACAAGAACAGATCATCTGCAAATAGGAGATGGGATACTGGAGGGCCGCTCCTGGAAGCAGGTATGGGCGTCCACTGCCCAGCATCGACGCTTTTCTGTATCAATTGGGTTAGGTGCTCCATGCAAAGGACAAATAGATATGGGGCGAGCGGATCACCCCTGTCGTAGGCCACGTGTCGGCTGAAATTCCTCAAGAAATGCTCCATTCCAAAGGACTTGCATCTTTGCTGATGTGATGACATACATAATGATTTCTACCATGTCCTCGCTAAACCCCACGGCATGCAGTACTTTAGTTAGATAAGGCCAACTGATTCGGTCATATGCCTTCTCCAGATCGATTTTGATTGCCATGACCCCTGTTCTCCCAGTTTTCTTACGCATAGAGTGGAGTACTTCTTGAACAACAATGATATTATCGCCTGCTTGACGCCCTTGAATAAAACTGCTGTACATCGCTAACTAGCTTTGCCACGACTACTTTAACACGATTCGCCACAACCTTCGTCAGGATTTTGACAAGTACATTCATGAGTGCAATGGGACGGTATTGGCTCACTACCTCAGGAATTGTCACTTTGGGTATAAGAGTAATGAGCGTGTGATTCATGTCGGCTGGAAATTGCTTTGTCCGAAAGGCCTCCGTAACAAAGTTCAACACAGCTTTTCCCACCACATCCCAATTATATTGGAAAAATATCGGGCCGAAGCCGTCAGGGCCTGGGGCTTTCTGTGCCCCAAGCTGAAACACAGCGTGATAAATCTCTCCATCACCAACCTCTCTATTCAACGTGCTCTTTTCGCTCTCGGTAAGGGCTGGAAATCGAACCACATCAGTTTCATTACCTCTGCTATTTTCGGCAGCATATAGCTTTGCATAAAAGTCCCGCACCAACTCTGCAAGAGTACCCGAATGCTCCACCCAATTCCCATGCGCGTTCTTAATTTGGATATAGAGTTCCATCGTCTCCTCATAATGGTAGTTGTGTGAAAGAAGTGGGTATTTCACTCACCCTGAGTAATCCACTTTAGTCTTGAATTCTGCCACCAGAATAGTTCCTCTTGCTTCAAAATAGTAGATAGTTCCTCAAACAGTTTTTTCTCCAGCTTGCTTAGAAAGTTGGAAGGACGGTCGTATAACGCCTGATGAAGGCCGGAGAGCTGGACAATGCATCTCTGTTTTCGTTGGGCAATACTCCCAAAAACATTCTGACTCCACCAATTCAATTTTGTAGCGCAAGTAGCAAGGGCGTCTTTTATGTGTATCCCCGAATCTTCCCAACTGTTGACTAGAAAAGTTTGAAATTCCTCATGCTCGAGCCAACATGTTTGGAATTTGAAGTGCCTTTGAACGCGGGGGAGAAGTGCCGATGAACATACTTGTAGAAACAGAGGGTGATGATCCGAACTCAACTTGGTTAAGTGTGTCAAGCGGGCGTCTGGAAACATATTGCTCCACCGGACATTACTAAGGGAAAAATCTATTCGCTCAAAAATCTGTCCAGCCCCAGTTCTGCCATTGCTCCAAGTGAATTGGGGGCCTGAAAATGGTAACTGTGTGAGCTCGCAGAGATCCAACATACGATGAAGGCCCTTATTGGGAGTAAACCGTTTGCCCCCTTTTTTATCGGACTGTGATAGTATTTCATTGAAGTCACCTATGAGGCACCAGGGACACCGGAATATGGTTCCCAATTGTATAATTTGCTTCCATAACATGTACCGTAACTCAGCCGACGGGGATGCATAAACCAGTGAGAAGATCCACTCAACATCGCTACCTTTGGTGATGGCCAAGTTAATAATCTGTTCTGAGTAGTTAAGTATCTGAATGTTAACTGTTTGGTTGTTCCAAGAACACCACAGGCCTCCGGAGAAACCCTCAGCTTCGACAGAAACAAAATTAGTGAAGGCATACCTTCTCAGGATCTTCTTTCCTTTTCGGCTATGAACACGGGGTTCCATTAAAAATAGCACATCTGGCTTGTGACCTCTAATTAATACACTCAAACATAGCTGAAATTTGGGGGACACGGCCCCTCTGCAATTCCATGAAATGACTTTCATCAGGAAACTTTCATGAGGTAAGGAGCTCAAGCTCCACATCACCGTCACCTTCCACATTGTTGTGATACATCTGAGGCATCCCTTCCATCATACATCTCGCATTTCGGCCATCGCCGTCAGTACCATAGCTTCGAATGTCCTCTAATTTAGGCGGTTTTCTCTTCACCTGTTGATCACGGGTAGTAGGCCTCTCCTCATGATTCATCGAGACCTGTTGCTCCAAATTCCCTTTATCCAGCTCAGTTCTGAATGTCAACTGCTGGATGTTTGTGAGGTCTCTTAGGTGAGTCCTCTGGTGCTCCGTACCATCTGATGCTTTAGGGTCGGATTGTCCCCTAGGCTTCTCATTGCGAATCCGCTGTGATGGCCTAGGCTGAGTTTTGATTTTAGTATTATTCTTAACTGCCACTCCCTTGCGTGTCTTCCCCTTGCTGGATTCACCAGGTTCTTTGGATATGCTTGAAAACTCCACTCCTTCCTTCATTTCCTTCACTTGCTCCAACTTGTTCCACACTTCCTCTAAGTTAAACACTGGGTTAACATCTGATTCGTCTATCTCCAAAGCCTCAAACCTTGAACCAACTTGGGTACATGTGAGGTTGCGTGCCTTACCCTTCATCTGGGAGGCTGAATTACTTTTAACCCGTTCGTTCTCTTGTGTACTCCCATCCGACACTTGCTTCCCTTTCCTTGCGTTGCCGTCATACATTCTCGTCTGGTCTTGAAACTCCGTTCTAGGTTGAGGCCGTCACCGCCTATTGTTGGACGCTACCATCCAGGGACCATAGAGGGACTCCTGCTTATCCACCTACACCACTTCCATGGGTTTTGCATGGGGAGTAATGGCATTCAAGGTGCACTCTTCCTTCCGATGACCATAGCGTCCACAATCAAAATATATAAGATGCAAGCCCTCGTATTCCACATTATAGTTATGCCCATTCAGATTCACAGTCGGTATTAGTGGCTGAGTTAAGTCTATCTCGACGCACACACGGGCGTAGTTACCCCTTTCCACACGCATTGTCTTATAGTCAACCTTCACTGCCTTCCCAAAATGACTTGCAACCTCCAGTAGTACTTTCTCATTATAAAACTCGATTGGTAAATGAGCAATCCGAACCCAGGCCAAGGTTGAGGTAATCTGGTTTTGCTTGGGATGAAAATAGGGGCGCCATTTCATTACCGTGAGATACCTTGGATTAACCAAGGACCACCGTCAAGAACATTGACAGTAATCGGACTTTCAGTAAAAACGGACAATGTAATATCCTTCGTCAAGATCAATTAGTTCACAGCCCTTGTCTAGATTCAACAAATCAACCAATTTCTGCTGCAGAAAACGAAATGAGATAGTACGGCCCAATACCTTGATGATAAGAGCTCTACCCCATGGTTTCCAGAGTTCTTTGACATCGTCTGTGGGAATCACCACTTTTGCTCTGCCTCCCTTGGATTCTTCGTTGTCATCAGCCGGCATCATAGGCTCCTCACCTTCCATATCGAGCTCATCAGTTTCACCATCACTGATATAGACAATCTTTTCCATGGGGTCTCCTCTAAGAACATCCGTAAATGTGCGGCCCCCCAGACTCCGACCTTCGGTTGGACAAAATCCGAATAGGGAATAAACTCACCATTCGCTTGCCTTTTGAATTTCTTGATACTCCTCTGCAATTGGTCTACCTCCTCCATAGAACGTTCTCCTCCTCCCATATCTTGCTCATGATTTGTTTCAACCTCCATTTTCTGTCGGTAATTGGATGAAATGTGGCCAAATCGGCCGGAGACGACGAAACCCTAATTTTCGCCTGGTTACTGTATAGTTTCTCTCGGCTCTCTACGTTTTTCTCCAATCTCCATATGAGATCATTTGATCAATAAAATCTTCGCTGTTTTATTTGTTATTGCTCGGTTGTTTGTTGCTTGCTCAAATCTTCATCTTCGTTAATTTCTTCACAGGACGAACCACTTAAATTCTAGAGGTCTTACATAGGAAGCTGGCCACGAGACCATGCAAACACGATTTTAGAATAAACAAAATCCATAAAAGATGACGCATATTCCCAAGTCAGACTCAATTTATGTTGGCACTTGGTACAAAAAAATACAGGTAATATAATAATCATGATTATTATTATTATCTTTTATGGGTCTGTCTTTATGGTCAACCAGTTTACGGATAAAACACAAGGCAGACTACTAATTCGCAGTCCAGATACCGCCAAATCGCTAGTGTCAAAAAATTTTAAACAATGTTTCGTCGCTTAGTGATGCATAGGTCCTCAATGAATCTTAAATATTTTACGCATTATACATTGTATTTTACATTAATAGTTAACCACTGAAAATAAAACTGCACTTTACATTATCCTTTATTGGTCTACGTTGATGTGGTCACCCACTGAACAAATAAATACCGCCTAGTGGTAGTGGCACAATTATTTAAAATAAATTAGCGAAAACTAGTCCAATTGAAAATTTAAAAATATTCAGCCAGACAGATGCGATTTAGACAGTTTTGTTTGCCCTTTGGTGTACATTCAATAATTTTATAATAAAATGCAGTTCTTAAAGCTGCAGGCTTAATATTAAACCAAATAGAAAACGTTACCGAAGAATATGTCCTTAATCTTTTTTTACTTTCATTGTATGATTAATTTGTATCGAATCTCATGAAGATGTATTCGTCGCTTAGTGATGCTGTAAGAAGAAAGAAAAAAATTATGAAGGAAATTTTCCTACTCGTATTGATGTCTCACATAACACGACAGACGAAGGAAATAGTCAAAAGCATACCAAAACCATTGGCTAGTAGTTACAAGATTCACATTGATATACCTGACAGATACTCTAATACTGTCACAGTATGAATGATTCGATGAGTGCCAAAAATGTTTCAAAAAGAATACAAAAGAAAGATATACACTTGCGAAATGACAAAGGCTTGAAAAATCAAGATAGTAGCATCAATCTCTACACACATCTCTAAAGTAGAGATCAATGTATATGTCAGTCTCTACGTAGATCGATTTATATATACATTAATCTCTAAAAGTAGACATCGATTGTTTATGTTAGGTTTGTTCAAACTTGGAAGCACAATGTCCAACATCAATCTCATGAGGATCCATCCATGTTTCAAGTGAAAATAGAACATCGGTCTCCAACTTGTGACGTCGATCGATTGACGTATGCATTGATCTCTAAAATAGAGATCTCAATCGATCTATGCATGGAATATGCAAAAATTAAGAGTACAATTTTCGACATTCATCTTTGATGTGGAGATATCGATTTCATTGAATGAAAAATTCCACAAATAGATAAAGTGGCATCTATCTCTAAATTGAGTACATAGATCGATTGTTTTGTACATCAATCTCTAAATCAATGGTCATTGATCAACCGATGTCATCCTAAATTTAAATTTTTATAGTCATTGCAAACAGATATATATTGGATTAAACTGTTTTCTCTCTCCAATGTTTTCCAAATTGATTATTCAAATATTTCACGAACATCTCTAGTACTATTTGGACTAGTGTTACACCTACCTGAGCTCTTTTAAAATCGCAATAATGCAACAAATTAAAGAGTACGGTGGTTGAAGACAAGTTAGCTCTAGGGCAATTAATGAAGTTTGAAACAATGGGAAATGCTGCAAAATGAGATTCATATCCTCTAAAAATTAAAGAAGCATGTATGAGGCATTTACACACTTTCATCCTCTTTAAGCTCCATCCTCTATTGATATCAAAAAGCTCTCAAAGTACAAAGTATTTAAAGCTTACTAAACTCTTGTTGCTTGTTTTTCATTGTTGTATTCTGAGAGTATTGAAATCTAACAAAAGATGAACTATACATATTTGATCTATTTTGATTGATTTAGACTTGTTTTGAAAATGTCGTTCACATCCTCTTAAGAAACCCGTTTAGTGAAAGTTTTTAGATAGAACATTGCTGAAGCCGTAAAGAAGCAAGTAGAAAAGCTCTAAAACTCTTGCATGCAGTTGTTGTGGGAGTTTTTATAGTAGTTGATATTCAAGAAGTTGCTGTTGCAACAGTTTTTGTGGTAATTGTTGTTGTTGTACTTGTTCCTTTTTGAAGGTAATAAGAACCTTGTAGAAAATCCAATGTGGAACAAAGTGGTAATGGAATAGAATTAAGGAAATTCGAACCACTCTATATTGTGTTTCTCTAGTTCATTATTACTTATCTTCATCTTTCTTATTTTGGTATACATTGAGAGTTTGTGTGAGCTGAATCGAAAAAAACTAAAAATTTTCCAACACTCTATTCACCTCTCCTTGACAATGTTTGTTACAAACCTTACAATTGACCCTAGAGCTTCGCCTTGCTTGCCTGGCCAATGTCTGCGACTACTAAGGTTAATGATCATTGAAAAATATGACAGAGACAATCACCACCTTTTCTAGCTTAACTCCCAAACTATCCATTACATTCACGGCAGAAAACACTAAAGTTTCTATGTTTGATGCTAAAAAATATTCGATGTGCAAGTTTGGAATGATGAGTCATTTGAAAAGTTTTGGTTTTTTATATATGGAGAGTATTTAAAAGAATTGAAGTTCCTATGATTACAAACTCGAAGATGAAACCATATCCAAACATGATGATGACTACATCGATGAAGAAAAGCTCAAGTTTGCGATGAGTGCAAACACAATTGATATTCTTTTAAGTACTCTAACCACTATCGATTTTCATTGACTTCAAGGTCTTGAAACGGTTCATGAAGCATGGAAACGATAGGAGAATATCCATGAAAAATCCAAGCACCTAAAAATAGCCAAAAGGTTAATGGTCATGAGAAGTATGAAATGTTCCATGTGAAGAGCGCCAAAAGATTGAGAAAACTACTAATCAATTCACCCAAATTAAAAATCAACTTTTTTAACCTTGACCAGACAATATCAAATGAAGATCTTGTCTCAAAGTTCCTTACGTCTTTTCCAAGAGAGTAGACACTCAAAGTGACGGTTGTTACCGAGTCTAAGAATCTCAAGATTTTTCTCCTGATGAACTTTACGGAAATCTTTTGACACACGAAGTCTTGATTGATGCGCAAATTAGGTCTGATTCTATCAAGACTCTACAAGTATAACACAAAGGGTTGATTGTTGGGTCCATAGATTTGGATGAAGAAGTTGCACCTCTCGTTAGGAAATTTAGAAGGATTGCAACTAGAAACAAATCGAAGGATGTATTCAAAAGTTAACCCGAAGGCAAAGGAAAGGGTGAAAAGCTATAGGTATAGTCGAGCCAATCACTTCATTGCAGATTGCAACGTCATGAAGCTGCAAAAGCATAATAAAAAATCATTTCTTAAAAGAAAAAAGCTTTCAATTCAGAAGTCACAATTTGGAAGGATCTTCTTTCCGAATCGGAAGGTGAAGATGATGAAGGCAAGGATGTTTGACTTATTGCTTTAATTGATGATCAAGAAAAGTAATGCGCTTACCTTACGGCAATATAAGATGATTTTAAGGCACATTCTACATGCTTAAGTGATACTTTTCACCATTAGGTTCCTTCATCAATTTTGACACTCAGTTTTTGATGATTTAAGATGATTTGGATCATGTTGAGGTGATGGTTTTCACCATTAGGTTCCCTCATTGAGGTCGTGAGTAAGGTATCAAACCTGAACCCTAAAGTTTCACCTAATTTTTAACCCATCCTAACTCTTTATGATACATATTTCACATACAAAACTCAAGATCCTTTGACATCTTACAACATACATCAATACTCATCAATCTGCCCAATCAAATGCATAATCATGCTATATTATTGAAATATGAATATCTCCTTTAAAAGATTGCATTGTATATATACTCCGTCCAAGACATTATGAAAAGTATCTTATCATCGAATTCCCCAGACAGTCAAACTACATAGCTTTAACCGTACAAAAACTTCAAAAGACAAACTATTAAGTACATAACCATGGTTATCTATGCTTGTACTCTTATGACTCTTCCTCAAATTCCCATTCATCTGAAAACAAGGTAAACAAATGAACGAAAACTAATTGTTTAGTAAGGAAATAATCCATTCATATGGAGGGTCTAAGCATTACCTGTGCATATATAAGGGTTATACAAAATAGTCTTTATCAATAGTGGAACATTCCTATAAACACAGTATTTTATATCCATATTCATACTTTTGATTGCAATATATGCATTCTTTTGAACTAATTGGTGGCTATATGCACTACTATACCTATCCTATGGAAATATCGACGATGATAATGGTTGAAATATAGAGTACTGGCAAAGTCGGATCTTCACGTAGCTAGGATCCCTAGATGATCAAAATAATAATACTAACGATAATTATTGGAAAAAAAAACTACGCAAGAAACAAAGTTAAAGGTCCAAATGGTATGTCCTGCTTGTGCTCGGACGTCACGCATCGTGACATGTCAAATTGCTTGGCTAAGCTACTTGTATAGCAGGTGCATGCTATAGCAGGAGATTGCTTTTGCAGAGGCAACCAGGATGACTTTAGACACTAGGTCCACGGCCGACATGTGTGTTGTGGCTAAGGTGCGCGTCATAATCGAAGTGATAACTGAGACTCAGCTGGCTGCTGCCACTAAGGTGACTAGCTAAGGCTGAGGTGACAAATCTTTGAGTGTCTCTACGTGAGGTTGCCTGAGTTGAGATTAATTCGAGATACGTGTGATGCGCAGCATGTTGATAAAGTTTATACGAATTAATCATAAGGTGGACGTTATGTATGATAATATTATATATCACATATGTCACGTAATAATATTAATTGTTACGTAAAACATCCACATGTTAAGTGATCATCGGGTATACTCGTGGATGTATAGTGTGGTCTAAATGAAAACCCCGAATATGTAGACAGACATATGATCAGAGACCGTGATGGATGGGCTCAAAGTGCAACGACCATAAAGTTATGACATCTGGTCCCCGAGGGGCGACAACCCACGTGTGGCTAGTAGATAATTATTGGCACAATAATTAAATATTAAGGAAGATAAGGTTGGGTTTTAAATTCAGATTTAAATTTGAATTTAAGTTTAAATTTAAATCCTAACCTATCAGATCCTTCCATCCCCTCTATATAAAGGATGAGGCTTCACCTCCTCAGATCATCATAAAATCAAAACAGCCGCATACAGTATAGCGCCATTACAATATATTAGAGGGAAGGTGTGCCAAGTTTTCTATAAAGCCCACACTGCCTAGCCTCTCCATCGGGTAAAGCAGTGAATTGTTGAAACCAGTCAAGGGGTGTATCAACAATTGGTGGGAGGTCGTGAATCCTTAGATCACGCCAGATTCTTCATCAGCCGGAGCACTTGCAGCATACGTGATCAGATTAACAACAGCAATGGAGCAAGGTATATTTTCCGCATTTTGTTACTTTGTCCATTGATTCGATTAAACGGTCCTATTCAGGGGTTTATCAAATTAAATCCAACAAGTGGTATTAGAGCAGGCTTAATCGAATCATTATTGTTAATCTGATCATGCTGAAAAATTAGAATTTTTTGGAGTCAAAAACATTTTTCCGGAATGAATTTTGGTTAAGAAAAGCTTCTGTTTGTCTTGGTATAAAACAAACGGCTCTCTGTTCTTGATAAAAACTGGGGCTGGCCAACTGGCCAGCGTCTCTGCTTGCAAAGATATAGGTCTCAGGTTCGATTCCCTTTGCGAAAATTTCGGCCTGATTTTGCTTTTCTGGAAATCTGATTACTTTTGTATAAATGTAATGACTGCCATATAACAAACCAAAAGAATTCTGGCCTGGTGGCCTGCGCTCGGGATAAAGAATCTGAAACCCCAGTTTCAGAACCTCCTTCCGAAATTTCAGCACTTTTTCTATTTTCTGGAATTTCTGTTGTTTTGCATATAAAAACAAACTGGTCCCTTTAAAAACCGAAAGGCCTTTTGGCCTAGCGGAAACTGCGCAATCAGAAGGTCTCCAGTTCGATCCTGGAGCCGGCCGAAACAATGGAGCTTTTTTGGCTCCTGACAGCTGGCGGCTCCTGGCAGGTTTGGGCTGCCGGATCCGGGTTCGACCTGGTCCGGCCGTGTTTCAGGAAAGGGCTTCGGCCCAAACGGTTATTTAAAAAAAAAAGAAAATATGGAAAATCAGAATGGGCCGGGCGGGTTCCGAGCTGACCCGACCCGCAGCTCCTTACCCATTCTTTTTTAATTTCAGTTTTTATTGTTTATATGTATATTATTATTATTTTGGATAAAGTAAATAATAATAAATTTTATTATTATTATTTAAAGTTCATTTTCAGGAAAATAGTAATAATAACAAATTATTGTTATTATTATTATTTTAAAGTCTCCTTTTAAAGAAAATAATAATAATGATGATAATTTAATTAGTATTGTTATTATTATTAAAGGAAAATAGTAATAATAATAAGTAATTATTATTATTATTATTATAAAGTTCTTTTAAAGGAAAATAAAGTAAATAATAATGATAATAATTTGATTATTATTGTTATTATTTAAAGTTTATTAAGGAAAATAGTAATAATAATAAATTCTTGTTATTATTATTTTAAAGAAATCCAAAATAATAATAATCAAGTGTTAAGTTTAATTCCCGGTTATTATTGAATTATTATGTTTATATGCATGATTTATTTGTTTATTTATTTATTTATGCCTTATGTTTATGCATGTTAATAAATAAATAAAATAAAGTTAAGGAACTTAACCCAATAAGGATCCGAATCTTGCTTGACCCGGTTTGACCGAGTTCAACCAAGTTAATTCGATGGGCTAAGTTGACTGAATTAACCAACACTTATCAATCAATGCGATTTATACTGGTGATAGATGACTCATTGAGTTGTGATAAAACATCGTACACATAATTTTGTCTAAGAAAGCCGGTACTTAAGCGAGACCATTGTGACTCCACCGGTGGCCTGGAAATTATGTGGAATGGCAATACACCCTTATGGCAAGTGGGTATTGCTGAATCAGTTCACTTCACACTCAATGTGACCCATCATAAGGTTATATCACTTGTTAAATTGATTGATAAAGATATTGTTTTCTTATACCGTAAGGAGAACTGAGCTTGGTTCAAGGTGGTTCTTATTTGAGCCGTAAAGGGAATCAAGCTGGTTCGAATTGGTAAGGAAAACAAAACAGATGTTGGTATTAAGTATACACGGTACATGCAAATGGGTCAGTCAGTAAACTGCGGATCATGCAGAACCATAAAGTTACACGACTTAGCAAATGTGGGGCTTTAATATGATCCCCTTAAAGTGCGGCAATCATATCATCGCCACTATATTTGTTATGATCGTGAAGGACATGTATGTGTTGGAGGCAATCATTGACCGGCCCAAAGGAAGGTGTGATTTTTGAAAACATATATGAGCATGGTAGTGGACCCAAATAGGACCGGCGGTGAAGCTTTAAATGCATAGGTTAACTCATCGGCCCAAAGGAAGGTGGTTAACCCGTGCATGGAGAGCCGCCATATTGACCACTACACCCAATTGTTGGAAGGTATTGGGATGACTCCAAAGAGCCCCAATATTGGAAGACAATTGGTAGATGGAATCGGGGTTCTATTTTGATTTTTTATGCAGTTTAAAGATTACACGTGTTGTGTAATTAAGTCCGTTTCTTGTTTGCTTTTCAGCAATAATGTCTAACATTAAGGATATTCTTATAATGAACGGTTCAAACTATAAGCAATGGAAAGGTCAATTTGAGATGTTTCTGGGGATTGCTGATCTAGACAATGCGTTACAGATAGATCGTCCAGCTGTGCTAACAGACGAAAGTACCGATGAGGAAAAACTCACATGGCACGCTGGCTACGATCAAATCGCATGTGTCTTATGATCATGCAAAAGACTATCATCAGATTAACAACAGCAATGGAGCAAGGTATATTTTCTGTATTTTGTTACTTTGTCCATTGATTCGATTAAACGGTCATATTCAGGGGTTTATCAAATTAAATCCAACAGTCTGATGCTGAGCTAACGCGTGCGTCATAATCGAGGTGACAATTGATATTGAACTGGCGGCTGCAGCTAAAGTTATCAGCTAAGGCTGAGGTGACAAATCTTTGATGTCTTTAAGTGAGATTGCTTGATGCTGAACTGAAGTTCTTTTTGATGCCAAAGAGGTGTCCTTTGTCTTCTGGACCGTCTCGAGTGCCTGACGTAAATCCTAGACTTGCGCCTCTGTAACAGATGATGCTAACTATAACTCTTGTTCTCAGGAGTGAGAGTTTTGTCGTTATCCTCGGCCATTTTTCTGCTCAAGAGCACAGCATGAAAGTGGTTATTCTTCTTGATTCGTTTTAGCTTTTTCCTTTTTGACATTCTTCTTTCATTATGTAAGAATGGAAGTAAGTATTATCTTATAAAGACATGCGAATTAAATCTTCTTTGGCAATTTATCCTATGTCAAATATAAAATAGATATATAACAAATGAATCATTTCTCCTATACCAACAACTTCAATTTCATAGTACCAAATTAATATGAATACGAGGCTCAATTTTAGAGTACCAATCTAAACACATTTCTTGCATAAAATGCATGAAAATGAGACATGACCTCTAGTCACAAGCAAATTGGTTATAGTCACTGATATTATTTTATGCGAACTGTTTTATTAAATATATACAAAGGCCCAACTTGACGCAGACCACATGTTGGAAATATCTCCTAATCTCCAATCTAGATATATACATATATATAGTACATGAATCGTTTCTTTTGAACAAGGCACTTAAATTTTATGGTTCTTAAATATGAGGACTAGGTCCAATCTAATGAAGCTGGCCACGAGTCCATGCAAAAACGATTTTTCAATTAAAAAATGCATAAAAGATGACTCATATTCCCAAATCAGACTCAATTTAGGTTGGCACTTGGTACAGAGAAAATACATGTAACATAATAATCATGATGATGATGATTATTATTATTATCTTTTATGGCCTGTGTTTATGGTCACCCAGTGAACAAATAAAAAACAAGGCAGATTACTAAGTCGCAGTCCACATACCGCCGAAGTGCCAGTGGCCAAACATTTTAAAATAAATTAGCTTAACCTACTCGAGTTGAAGATATATCACCACAAAAAAATTGTGGTTTGCCGACGAAAAAATCACCGACGAACAACGTATAGTCGTTGTTTCGTCGGTAATAGCGACGACTCTGCGACAAAAATAATGTAGTCGCTAATTGATACGAAAGTACGATGAAATTCGTTGTCGCTAAAAGAAAAATAGTCAGTCAGGTGAATTACGTCGGTGATTTGTCGGTGTCTCGTCGCTATTCTGCGTGTTTTTGTTCGTCGCTATTTAGTTTATAACGCTTCGTCGCTATGTCGTCGCAAATGTGTCGCTAAAAGTATAAAATAAATTCGTCGTTTACTAAGTTCTTGGAGTTGTGTATCGTCGTTTTTTTGTCAATGAAACCCGTATGTGGCAAATGTTTTGAATTACTTTCCGTTCGTAATTCGGTTTGTCGTTGTGTCATCGCAGATACATCGAGAATTAAACACGTGTATTGATTAAGGAAAAAGAAAGCGGTAATTGGGAAAAATACTCATTCATTTAATAATAAGAAGTTACATTATCAAACGAAAAAATAAAAAAAATCTAAAAAGAGATGCGGAGATGGGCCGTTCACTCTTCGTCATCGGACGAAAGAGTGGCCGCGACATTCTCCGCAAACTCTTTGAGAAGGCGCTTGAGCTTGTAGTATCTAAATTTCATCTTCCGCAGCCTTCTAGTCATGTAGTGCAGTTGCCGCGACTGCTGATGCATGTTTGCCATCAGCATACGGAAGTCGGCGTCCTGCACCGGCATTTGTTCTTGATCATCCTGATGCGGCGGTGGGCCATAGACAGATACAGAACCCTCTCGCTCAACCGATGGTGGTTGAGGAGGAGGCCCTTCTAGAGGGGCACTGTTTTCCCGTCCACCACGCCTTGGGGTTCTTTTAAAACGACGCGGCATATTTTGATTATTTATAACGTTCTATGTGTGTATGTATAACAGCGGATGTTTGGGGTATAAATAGTGAAATGAGCGACGACATAGCGACGGCATAGCGACGCATTTGTCAACCGTTGGGAATGTGCAGTGATGACCTTTCGGATGTTATAGCGACGACGTAGCGACGAATTAGCGACGTATATTTATCGTACGATGCAACCGTTGGGAACTGAACTGACACTTCCGAATAGCGACAACTTGGCGACAGAACAGCGACGAAACGCGTCGAATAATGTGAAGAGACGTTTTCCGTCGCTGTTTCGTCGGTAAAGCGTCGGTAAATTCAAAAAAAAACCCCGCGAAGCCCGTTCTTCTCATTGCATTTAGTTTTTCCGTTTTTCGTCGATACGGTTAGTAGGATTCGTAAGAGATTAAACACGTGTTATAATTATTAAGAAAACAAATACGATATTAAAAAAAACAAACTTCATTAATATAAAATTAAAAATTAAAAATTACAAAATATAATAAGAAATATTTAAAAAAAGCTAAATAGCGAAGAGTAGCCACTCACTGTTCGTCATCCGAACAGAGAGAAGCTATACTCTCCGCACACGCCTTCAGTTGGCGTCTCAACTGTGCAGATTTGGATTTAATCCGCATCTGCCTTTTATCTATGTAGTCGAGACGCTCTTCCTGAACCGTGACATGCGCCCTCACCTCATCTAACATGTTCCACAGATCTCGTACTTCTATTTGGAGATCGACAATTTGTCGATCCCGGCGAGGCTCAGAGGGCTCTGGTGGGGGAGGAGGTGGGGGAGGAACAGTTGAAGAAGAAGGCACTTCAGTTGGCGGTGTTGCCGCCCTACCACCACGTCCACCACGTCGTGCTTGCGCTTTAGTACGAACCATTTTGGATTATAAAATAATTGTTTTATATGTTGTTGTGGGCACACGCTGATCGCACTGTTTATATAGTGAAATCAGCGACGACATAGCGACGAATTAGCGACGCAACACATCGTAAGTTGTAAGCATGGGGAACTGGACGGGCTGCCTTTTACCGACGACGTACCGACGACTTAGCGACGAAACACGTCGTACGGAATGAAGAGACGTTTTGCGTCGCAATGTAATCGGTACTTCGTCGGTAAAAGCATATCAAACGACGTGTTTCGTCGCTGGTCGTCGATACGTCGTCGGTATATGTGTTTGTTTGTCTCCAGGATTTGTGTTTCTTGTTCGTCGCCGTTCGTCGCTAAGTCGTCGGTATTGTGTTTGTTTGTTTCCGAGATTTGTGCTTGTTTGTGGTCGCTATCTCGTCGCTATTACGTCGGTAACGTACTGGGAACGATAATTAAAACCATTGTCTTTCTTCTTCTCTTCTCCCATTCTTCTCTCATTTCAAACACATCAATCATCAATTTTGAACGAAAATACAGAAGTGTGGAATTTTGATTTTTTCTACAAACGAAAAAAGATAGCTGCTGTTAGTTTGAAGGTGTAGCGAGAAAATGGATCCGAGGAGAAGCAATAGAAAGTGGATGTACCAGAGAGTAAACAACGGGGAGTGGTGTTTTAGATTTGTTGAAGGTCTTGAAGAATTTATTGATTTTGCGACGAGTAATGAAAATGGAACGCAGATTAGATGTCCGTGCAAGAAATGCAAGAACCGTAAATATAAGGATCCGGGTGACGTGAGGGTTCACATATTGAAACAAGGTTTCGTCCACAATTACCATACATGGTACTGTCACGGCGAATATGAGGGGGCGTCTACATCTGCAACTGTACACGTCGAAGGGGGACCCGGTCAGGTTAATGCCGAAGAAATAGGCGAAAGATCTCACAACCCATACATGCAGATGGTGACAGACGCAGCCGCTGGCGCATTTACCGGAGAGCAGTTGTTACAAATGCAGGATCCGGATGAACAGCCGCGTACATTCGTGGAGGAAGATCCGAACCCTCAGGCGAGACAGTTTTTTGAGATGCTGAACGCCGCCAACACGCCGCTGTATCCTGGTTGCGGTAGTCACACACAGATGTCCATGATCGGTCGGATGACGAGCATGAAGACGGAACACCGCATGACGGAGAGATTGTACGATGGGATGTGTCAGCTGATGAGGGAATCTCTTCCCGAAGGGAACACAATGGTCGACAGTTTTTATTCGACGAAGAAACAGCTGCAGGCGTTGGGACTGCCGGTTCAGAAAATCGATTGTTGTTCAGAGGGGTGCATCATATACTGGGGCATCAACGAGGATAAAGACATGTGCAGGGTCTGTGGGACAAGCAGGTGGAGAACGAACAAAAGAAACCGGAACGTGCCAAAAAAGCAATTTTACTATTTATCTCTCGCCCCTAGACTGCAGAGGCTATACGCATCCGGTGCCACAGCTAGCCAGATGAGGTGGCACGCGGAGCACTACACGAAAGACGGTGAGATGTGCCATCCATCTGACGGCGAAGCTTGGAGGACGTTCGATGCGACGCATCCGGGTTTTTCGTCGGAGACAAGGAACGTTAGGTTGGGTTTATGCACCGACGGGTTCAACCCGTTTGGACAGTCGGGAGAGCAGTATTCGTCGTGGCCTGTAATCGTGACGCCGTACAATCTACCGCCTTGGATGTGCATGAAGAAGCCTTACATGTTCTTGACTGTGATCGCACCAGGTCCTAGGAATCCGAAACAGAAGATCGACCTATACCTGCAGCCGTTGATACAGGAGCTGAAGTGGTTATGGGAGTTTGGCGTGGAGACGTTCGATGTATCGACTAAACAAAACTTCCAGCTACGCGCCGCGCTGATGTGGACGATCAGTGACTTCCCGGCTTATTCTATGTTGTCGGGGTGGAGCACAGCGGGGAAATACGCTTGCCCTTGCTGCATGAAGCAAGCGAAGACGATGTCCTTGAAACATGGACGTAAGATAAGCTGGTTCGACAGCCATAGGAAGTTCCTGCCCAGACGTCATTTGTACAGAAGGAACGTGACGGCGTTCATGCCTGGCATTGTCGATAAGGACACAAAGCCCGAGCTCCTCACGGGTTCAGAGGTGCTGCAGGAGATAGACAGTTGTGGATTCGTGGGGGTCGCTGATGATCCGGACGGCAGTCACAACGCAGACCTGGCTCGTTACTGTATCGGGTGGAAGAAGAGAAGCATATTCTGGGAGCTTCCGTACTGGAAGAGCAATATGATCCGACATAACCTGGATGTCATGCATATTGAGAAGAACGTGTTTGACAACATTTTCAATACAGTGCTGAATGTGCCAGGAAAAACAAAAGACAATTTGAAGGCACGACTTGATATGCGCGACCTCAACATGCGACCGGAGCTGCATCCCGTTGGCACATCATACATGCCAAAGTCCTCGTACACGCTGAATGCGGAGCAGGTCAGTGCGTTGTTATCGTGGCTAGGGACGGCTAGATTTCCTGATGGCCATGTTTCGAACCTGTCGAAGAACATCGACGTGAATAAACGCGGTTTGCACGGGATGAAGAGCCACGACTGTCACGTGTTCATGCAACGGTTGATGCCCATTGCATTCCGCGAGCTGCTTCCAACCAATGTATGGGAAGCAATTACCGAGATGAGTCTGTTCTTCAGATGTCTTACAGCCACGAGACTCAGGGCGGATGATATGTCAAGGCTGGAGGGCGAAATCCCAGTGATCATATGCAAGCTGGAAACTATATTCCCTCCGGCCTTCTTTGATTCAATGGAACACCTGCCAGTTCATCTACCATACGAGGCACGTGTTGGTGGTCCTGTTCAGTACAGGTGGATGTATCCGTTCGAGAGGTACTCTTTTTTATGTGCATGACATTCTTATGTGTCTAAGCGATATGCATTTGAACATATATTCACTATATGAACAGATATCTCAGGCATTTGAAGCTGAACATCAAGAACAAGGCGAAAGTCGAGGCCTCTATGTGCAATGCCTATCTGACGGAGGAAGCATCGACCTTCGTGTCTCATTACTTCGAGCCAGATGTCCCGTCGAGGTGCAGAGATGTTCCCCGGAACGACGACGGCATTTCCAGATCCGGTGTCCTCCCAATATTCACACATCCGATCAGATTTCACGGACAGGGAAAGGAAATGATATTGGGGGACAGCGAGCTGAAGATTGCTCATTCTTATGTTCTGCGCAACTGCCGTCAAGTCGACCGTTTCCAGAGGTATAAACGATTTCCCATTTTATTTTGTAAATACCTTGCGATACTCTATCCATTATGTTACAAAGATATACAGGGTACTCATTCGTAATTTGCTTCAGCTTGTTCGTTGATTTATTGCAACACCGTTCAACGGGTATATCGAGCGATGCAATAAACAATGAGTTAGATTCCAAGTTTGCTGATTGGTTCAGGTGGCATGTAAGTTTAGTATTTGCCTGTTACGTGTACGATATGTGATACACATTTATTGCCCCGTTGATGTATACTTACTTGTCCTTTTACAGGCGAGCAAAGGTCATCTGGCTGACGATGAGTACGGTTACATTCTGACGCCAGTAGCCGAGGGTCCATTGAACAGAGTCACGCGACACGACATGTGTTTTGTCAACGGGTATAGATTCCACACAGTCTCCCATGCCAGCCGAAAATCGTCGGAGAACAGCGGAGTGTGTGTCAAGCGTTATGACAATAGCCCAGACGAGGATGACTTCTACGGCTACCTTACTGACATCATTGAGCTCGAATATCCCGCATTGCCTATAAAGCGGGTGGTCCTATTCAAGTGCGAATGGTACGATCCAACTCGAGAAGGTTATCACGTTGGCACAAAGGTCCACGACCAATATAAGTTGGTAGACATACACCAAGGGCGACGGTACAGAAAATACGATCCATACGTTTTGGCTAGTCAAGCGTCCCAGGTGTACTATCTATCGTATCCAACAACGAGGATGAATGCGAGCTCAAAAGACTGGCGAGCCGTGTGCAAAGTGAAATCGAGCAAGTTTGATGTGAGTATACAGACAGTTTCAGATGGTATGGACGCCGCATTTCAAGAAGAAAACCCGTCCGTTCTAGATACGACACATGTTCAACTGCACGACCTCCTTCTAAATGACCCCAACGGCGGTTTTATCGAAATTCATCTCAACATACAACCGCCTGACAATATTGAAGACGTAGTCGAAGACGAATACGAGGATGAAGAGGACGACGAGCATGTAGATGAAGATGAAGATGAAGACGAAGATGAAGATGCGTATGAGGATGCAGATGACCAGGAAGATTGACGTTAGCCAAAATTTTTTATGTACCTCTTTATATGAAAGTGTGTATGTGTTGATGTACTTATATTCATGTATATACTACTTTATATTTTGTATTATTTTTTTTTTCAAAAATGATAACACCGACGAGTTACCGACGAAATGTTTCGTCGCTAAATTTGAAATAACGACGACCCATGAAAAATAGCGACGAAACTAAATAGCGCTATGTCGTCGCAAAATTTCCAAGATAAGCTGAAATTCGCTTCTTCTTCCCCATTTCCCTCCCCCCGCGAAAACCTCCCCTCCCTCCGGCGAAAACCCCCCCTCGCGAAGAAATCCCCCGGCGAAAACCCCCCCTCGCGAAGAAATCCCCTCCGGCGAACCCCCCCGACGAGCTTCCTCTCCGTTGACCTCCCCTCTCCGGTTAGTTTTTCTTCCTATTTCGTTTTTATTGCAATTACCGTATATATATGTATATGTATATGTATATTTCGTTTTTATGTATATGTATGTATGTACCGTATGTATGTAAATGTATATGTATATTTCGTTTTTATGTATATGTATGTATGTACCGTATGTATGTATGTACCGCATGTATGTATGTACCGTATGTATGTATATGTATATGTATATGTATATTTCGTTTTTATGTATATGTATGTATGTACCGTATGTATGTATATGTATATGTATGTATTTCGTTTTTATTGCAATTACCGTATGTATGTATATGTATATGTATGTATATGTATGTATATGTATTTAATAGATTTGTAAATGTATGTATATGTATATGTATATGTATGTATATGTTTTTAATACATATATACACGCACATATACATATATACGGTACACGCACATATACATATATACGGTATATGTATGTATATGTTTTTAATACATATATACACGCACAAATACATATATACGGTACATATATACGGTACATATATTTAATTTCGTATTTAAATATAGTTAAATTTGTAAAAACTGTTTTTAATAGATTTGTAATATATCTTTTGTAATTTTTGTATATAAATATATGTAAAATTATTAGAAACTGTTTTTTTTTGGTAGAATTATGTATGTATATATATTTTTCCTATTTAAATATATTTATAATTATATAATCTATTTTTGGTACATATATGTATATGGTATATATATGTATATACGGTATATATATATATATGCATATACGGGTATATATATGTATATACGGGTATATATGTATATGGTATATATATGTATGTACGGGTATATACGGGTATATATGGTATATATGCACCAATATTGTTGTTAAGGTTGAATTAGTAGAAATGTGGTGTGCTTGGCCAATGAATGATGCATGTACAAACTGTTTTGTAAGAGGTTTGCATATGATTTTCGGTATGATTTGCAATTGTCTTTGGAGAGGCCATTAAGGCTGGGAAACCTCCGTTTAAAAATTATTAATATGTTCCTCTCAGATCTGATGGCTAGTGACGGTTTACCGACGAGATCCACATACCCACCATCTACACAGGACCTTCAAGGAGAGTTCGATGCGTTCATTTCTCAGCATGATACGTATGCCTCGGTTTCGACCGCCGCTCTGGCTGCGGACTCAGACCTTTTACGGTCTGCCGACATGTCCGCACCCCCCAGACATACGACGCCACCCACACCCAGCGTTTCAGCACCTCATCCGGCGTCTGATGCGGCATCGGACCAGGGTGTCATATCAGGGCGTCGTCCCCTCCCTTGGTCAAATGATACCCATACGTAAGTAATGATTAATTTATTTAACATGTTTTCAAATATATTTCACGCGTTATTTTTTCCTAACAACTTAAACTCTTTCAGGTTTGGATCGGACAATGGCGCGCTTTCCGGTTGCATCACCCGGTCCTTCCACCTGAGGCTTGACCCATCTGGATATACCTGGGGCCGTGTCACCCCGGAGACACGTAGGTTCTACTGGGATGAGTTTCAGGTATTCAAATTTGATGAATTTCACTTTTTGATGCGTAATCAATCATTACTTTTTTAACCACACTTTTATTATTCCTCCGTATGATAATTGCAGAAGTCGTACAGCTGGCCAGCCGACATCGCCCGCGACGTGGAGCAGGCCTGGCGGCATAGGGCCGCCAAACGCTACGGGGACTTCGTCAACTCCCTCAAGACCAAGTCGGAGCGTGACCCCACGTGGATAAGGCCTGCCTACGTATCCGAGGCCGTCTGGGCGGCGTGGGTAGAAGGGTGGAGGGACCCTGCTTACCAAGCCCGCAGCGCCCGGAACGCGGCGAACTGGCGCAGCGGCACCGTAGAGGGCCCAGCACCTGCCACACACTCAGGTGGTTCGGTTTCCCACGCCACCACGATGCGTTCTATGGTGAGTATTTTAATATTGGATTATAACGACCTTCATTGATTTCATTGGATTATTTACATTCATCGACTTAAGTGGATTATTTACATTCAGTGAGTTAAGTGGATTATCTATATTCGTTGATTACTTATGTTGCGCTGTTGTTTTTTTGGTATTCGTATATGGTTACTTTAAGTGGTACATGTGATTTGACTTGGGAGAGGCCTTTAAGGCCGGGATACCTCCGATAAACGAATAGGTCATGCCGAAATTTTTAAAAATTCTGCATATCACTAACATATTTTATTTCATTCTTTCAGCACCAGGAGACGGGGGAGTGGCCAGCCTCCTACGATCTCTTCTACAAGACGCATCGGAAGAGAGCCTCCGACGGAACGGAGGACTGGATCACGACGAAGGCCCGCGACATCAGTGTAAGTAGACTACGATATCATTTGTTTTTTTTTCCTTAGTTTGTTTTATTGCTAAACCATAACAATTCATATTCTCATTTCAGGACGAGTACAACAGATTACTCGCAGATAGGGGCGAACAGGCCGACAAGAACCGCGCTTATTGGGATGCGGTTCGGACCGTCGGCCCTCAGAATAAGAAGAAGAAGGATGTGTACGGGGTTGGATCAGCAGCGCCGCGATTCTTTCCCGAAGTTCTGCATCCAGGTGCTTCCTCTGAGGCCAGCACCTCCGCGCCTTCTGCGACGCCAGAGGATATTTCGCGCCTGGAATCAGATAATGCGGCGCTGCAGCGTGAGATAGAGTCCATCAGGACGAGGCAAGAGGAGAGTTTACAGGCACTGCAGTCGCAGCAGCAGGCGATGCAGCAGGCGCTTCAGCAGGCGCTTCAGCAGGCGTTTGAGCATGCGCAGCATCAGACGATGCAGGTGCAGCAGGCAACGAACCAGCAAATCTTCCAGCTGTCGCAGGTCGTCATGACTTTCATTTCCAACTCCTCGCAGCCTCAGCCTCAGCCTCAGCCTCAGCCCCGCCCTCCTGATGGTCACTCTTCTCCGCATGATCCCCTTCCATCTTCCTCTGCATAGTTTTTTATTTTTTCATTGTTTGTACAGTCTATTTCATTTGTTGTATTGACATTTTCTTTGTACTTTTATATATTCTATCTGACAATTTTACGGATTCTATTTCGTTTGTGTTGTTTAATTATACGAACTTGAATGCGCAAATACCGTATTACTGTATAATATTTGTACAAATGATTTAATATACAAAATAAAATATATTATAGAAATTAAATAATAATAATAAAAACTTTTAATTAATAATGTATTAATATTATTAATAAATCAAAAAAAATTTAAAATTTAATATTAAATAATGTATTTAAAATAATTATTAGTAAATTTAATATTTTAAAAATAACAAATACCGACGAACCGGCGACGAAATTGGTCTGTCGCAGATCGGAAATAAAAAAACAAAAATTTAAAATTAGCGACGAAAAGACATATTAACGACGACATTTTGCGACGAAATAAAACGGAAACAAAAAATAAAAAAATAATAAATAGCGACGGTAAAACATATACCGACGAAATTTTGCGACGAAATTCTTTGTCGCAGAACATTAATAAAAAAATTAAAAAATACGAAATAGCGACGAAATAATTTACCGACGAAACAGCGACAACAGAAAAAAGGTCGCAGACCTGACAGTTTCTCGTCGCAGTTTTGCGACGATACACCGACGCAATTTTTTTCGTCACAATACAGCGACGCATTGCTGACGAAATTTGCTTTGCGACAAGCCGTATAACGACCTTCATTTTTCGTCGCTATTTCGTCGCTATATGCCTGTAGCGACGAAATAGCGACGTTTTTTGTCTGTCGCTATAGGCTTTTGTTTTTGTGGTGTTATATGCCGAAGTGATCAGCCAGACAGGTGGGATTTAAAGAGTTTTGTTCGCCTTGTAGATTCAATAATTTTATAATAAAGTGCCGTTCTTAAAGGTGCGGGATTAATCATAAACCAAATAGAAAAAGTTAAAAAGAATAAGTTATTAATCTGGTTTTACTGTCATAGTTTTGATTAATTTGATTAATTCGTCTCCAAAATTCTTGGAGAGGGAGAAATTGATAACTCTTCTTTTAAACTATTAATCGATAACTCTTCTTTTACGCTATATGTAGAAGGGCTCAAGTACAATTTGATAAGTGTTAACAACTATATGATGATAATTTTCAAGTGGAAGTTGTGAAAAGAAAAGGTAGTGTGAAAATAAATGGTGAATTGGCCTTTGAGACTTTCAGGAGAAATGATGTTTAAAAATTCTCACATGATTTAATTATTCAAAATGTTTCAGGCCTAGTTGCTAAAAATGATTTGACTCAACTATGGTATAGATGACTTAGATATATTAGTTTCAAAAATTTCAAGGAAATTTGCAAAAATAAAAAAGTGCAAGGCATTACATGTACATATACACGTTATGTGTATTTTAATATCGAAAGTCTCTTCTTTGTATTTCTGGAATTCCCTCACTAACGCACTAGCACATCATATCTCTATTATTATGTCATTTATGCAGGTACATATAGAGTCGGGGGTCTCACTGGAAGTAGACTCTCTATCCCTTGGGACAGAGGTATTGTTTGCCTACCACTTACCCTCTCCAGACCCTAGCTATAGCTTTTGATGTCGTTGAGATATACTGGGTATGGATGATGATGATGATGATGAATTTCAAAAATCATGACTTATTGATAATTGTCAAAAGGCAAAACTTGTTAAGTCAAGTTTTAAATCAAAAAGTAAAATCTCCACTATCAAATGTCTACGATTGCTTTATACGGATTTGTATAGAGATATTGCTATGGTAAGTCTTAGTAAAAAAATGTTAAACGTTTGTGGTGGTAGATGACTTCTCTATATTTACTTGTCTCGTGTTCTTAGCTAAAAGAGATAGTGCATACCACGAGTTTATTAAGCTTTGCAAGAGATTAGAAAACTTGAAAGAAGACAAAATCAAGGAAATTAGGAGTGTTATTATATGGGTATTTTGATGGTGAGTTCCAAGAATTTCATATATCCAAATGTATATATACAACTTCTCAGCTCCTAGAACTCCTCGACAAAATGGTGTAGCATAAACAAATAATAGAAAACTTCAAAAAATGATTGAAGCCATGCTAAATTAATTCTACTTGTCTAAGTATTTTTAGGTCGAAGTGATCAATACCGCTTGGTATGTAATAAATAGAGTTCACTTGAGGCTATTTCTCAAAAAGACTCCTTATTAACTTTGGAAAGGAGGAGTACCTAAATTTGGTATTTCAAAGTATTTGGCTATAAGTGTTCTATACATAACCCCAAATGTAACTATGATAAACTCAAAGCGTAAGAAGGAACCTTAGCTGTTTGGCTGAGGACATTCGTGGTCCTGCAGCATTGCCATGCTGAGCTCTGTTCGTCTGAAGCGGCTGAGAGCACAACTGTTGTTTGTTGTGCTGAGGTGCCGAGGTCGGCAGGTCGGTTATCAGCACAGAACGCAAATACAATTGCGCCGATTGGACTGACCTGATCTGTCTATCGGTATGACATCGTTTGAGGAACTGTATGGTCGTAAGTGTCGATTTCTGCTATACTAGGATGAAGTAAGAGGGAGAGCTATCATGGGTCCGGAATTGGTGGAGAAGACCTTAGATAAGGTCAAGCTGATTTGTGATTGATTGAATGCAGCTCAAGACCTGAGTAAGAGTTGGACAGACTCCAAGAGGCGACTGATTGAGTTTGACATTGGAGAGAAAGTCTACTTGAGGATTTCTCTAACAAAGGGCGTGATGAGATTCGGCATTAAGGGGAAGCTGAGCCCTCGATTTATTTGTCCATACGAGATTTGTATTTAGCTTCAATGGGTTTGGTCTTAGAATGGAGTATCGGATTCCGAGAACGATTGATCGCACTCGTGCTATCGCAGAAAATTAGGATCTTATTCATTATAATGCTAAAATCACTAAATTGTCGTTTAAGCCAAAGTATTTGGGTAGTGCATAAACTTAAGGCTATATACTCGGTTTCGGTGGTAGAAAGAACTACACTGGCTTGTTTCTTTGAAAACCCTGAAATCAAGTTGGTTCCTATAAATTGACAAGTTCCGCTAGTGGATTTTTTATTTATTTTGCAACAACCATAATCAGCATCACTAAAAGCGTATAATTCCAGCTTAGCATTGCTATCATACCAGAGTCCTGAATGAGGTGTGTGTTTAAGATATCTAAATATCTTTTTCACCATATTGTAATGTGATACTTTAGGACAAGATTGAAACCTAGCACATATACACACACTAACATTATATCAGGTCTTGATACGGTTAGATATAACAGTGATCCAATCATAGACCTATATAGAGTGTCATCAACAGGTTTTTCATTTTCATCCTTATCTAATTTGGTACTAATACTCATGGGGGTAGGTGTTGGTTTCAACTCTTCAAAGTAAAACTTCTTAATCTTGTCATTAACATACTTAAGTTGGCTAATATGGATTCCTTGAGGGGTTTGTTTGATTTGCAGTTCTAAGAAATAATTTAATTCTCCTACCATTGACATTTCAAATTCTGACTTGATACACTCTTCGAAGTCCTTTACTAAGGTAGGTTTGGTTGAGCCAAATATGATGTCATCTACATAGATTTGAACTATTAATGGGTCATTATCTTTTCTTCTTAGGAACAGTGTGTTGTCTATGGTACCCTTTTGATAATCATTTGCAATAAGAAAATTCGCAAATCTATTAGGCCAATCTCTTGGAGCTTGTTTCAACCCATATAAAGCTTTCTTAAGCTTGTATACGTGGTTAGGAGTCTTTGGATCCTCGAATCCAGGGGGTTGTGTGACAAACACCTCTTCTTGGATGTATCTATTTAAGAATGCACTCTTAACATCTATTTGGAAGAGTTTAATATTGCTTAGACTTGCAATAGCAAGTAACAATCTAATTGTTTCTAGTCGTGCAACGATTGCAAAGGTTCTTCATAATATGTTCCTTCTTGTTGATTATAACCTTGTGCGACTAGCCTAGCCTTATTTCATGTGATGTTACCTTGTTCATCCGTTTGATTCTTAAATACCCATTTTGTATCTATTATAGTTTTATTTTTGAGTTTAGGCACTAAATCACACACATTGTTTCAGGTAAATTGGTTTAACTCTTCATACATGGCATCTATCTATGATATATCCACTAAGGCTTCCTTGATAAAAGTATCTAGCTCTCCCCTACATTTTCCGTTATCTGATCCTAATTGATCGTTTATTATTTTAGATACACAAATCCTAGCAGTGGACAAGATTTAAACCTAATTGATACCAGATATAGAACAACATTTAGTTGTGGACCACTTCAAAACCCTTGGTGATCATTATTATTTAACAAACAAAAAAAAGAAAAAAACCATTTTGATAACGAGAAATCCCCCATGTTTCACCTTATGGCGAAATTTCGTCCCGTAAGTTGTAAAGATGGAAGAAATTATGTCATAAGACCAAGGACAAAATCTTAAATCATTAATTGTATAATTAGCGAAAAAATATTAAGCACCTTATTGGGAGGAAATGAGATGATCTAGCATGTTCATACACGTATCGAACTGTTTTACATTCTTTCTAAATCCGTGTTTTTTGATTTCAAATTTGAAATCTCGGCTTTCATTTCATTATTTTCTGATGTTAATGATAAAACCTCTGATTTTAATGCATTAATCGTGCAATACGACTCTTCTTTTCAATCGTTTAATTGATATACAAGTTTCATGTTAGAAGATTCTAACTTCTTGTCTTCAATTAACCGTTTCTTTTCTTTTGCAAGAGCCTTCGTGAATTTATGCAATTCAAGATATTGACTAAATAAATCATCATAAGAGGGTTCGAAATCAGAATCAGAGTCAGAAGATACCTCGTTCGATGCTTTGGATGCAAAGCATACTTGTGCCGTTTCTTTTTCGGTTTCATCAGTCTCAGAGTCAGATGAGTCTCTCCAAGTGGAGTCCTTGAGAGCTCTTCTTGTATTCCTTTGTTTAGGTTTTAAGACGGGTCCCTATTTTTGTTCCAATCCTTGTCACTGTTTCTGTTTGTCTGTTTGTCTGTTTGTCCTTGTTCGGATAGTCATATGATAGATGTCCAAGTTTTCCATATTCAATTAACTTTATGTCTTTATCGTTATTTTTATTTTTATTTATCTTATTTGAAACAACATTAGGTTTATTCTTTAATGATTTTTTCATAAATTTTCTCAAATCTTTAGCCAATAATATTAGATCTTCGTTGTCTTTGATTCTGTGTCACTATCGTCTACGTGATCAGAAGAGGTAGAGGAGTATTCATTTGATATAAAATCAATAGTCTTACCTTGTTTTGACGTTGATTCCAATTTCCTTAGTGTGAGTTTGTTTTCGTGTACTTTTAATGATCCGATTAGTTTCTCTATTTTTATCGATCTTGTTTCATTACTTTCTTCGATCGCCGTGACTTTGGGATTCCACTCGGATAGGAGGCTTCTTAGTACCTTTTGTAACTTTTCCTGTGTAGAGAATGCTTTTCCAAGAGACTCAAGGGAGTTGTAAATGTTAGTCAAACGTAAATCTATATCAATCATAATATTATCTCAAAATACATTGCTAACCATAGTTCGCAACTTGGCACAACTTTAATTTCTTTCCAATTTCTCCAACAACAGGTATAGGAATGATACCATGTAAATTGATGGATAGTTCAATGCTTAATAAAAAGGACAGAAACAGAGGACAAAATCCACAACGAAATCACCCAAACAATCAATCACAGCAACCAAAAATTAACGGTTTTCTCACATTGAAATGGGTCTCGTTTATGTGTCCGGATCTCCATATCGCAGCAATGATAGATAGTGAGATTGAATGAAGAATCACCATCAAAAGTAGGAGGTGACATTGAGCGAAAAATGATGATCAAGGGAGAATGAGACTGTATTAGCATAGTAATTTTCACCGGACAGTAAAAACTTCCATTCACTCGTTTGTACCGGTCTCTTTCAGTGCGACGTGGCCGGGGTCTCCATAGGACACGTCTTCTACTTCCACAACAGCAGCTTCTTTCGCCGATCGGAGTTTCGATTTCATTCGACTGGCCCTTGAGAACAAACCCCTCGACGCCATTCACATTTTCACGGATTATCCCCATGCTACTAATAATAATACAAACAAAAATAAATAAATAAATAAATAAATAAATAAATAATGTGATAATAATAATATTATTATTATTACAACCAAAAAATTAAAATAAATACATAAATAATAATAATAATAATAATAATAATAATAATAATAATAATAATAATAAAATGCATTCATATATCTCAGCTTATAATGCTTGTATAGGCTGAACAATTCGGTGATAAAATGTTAATTAAAGAAAATAAAATGGAATTAAAGAAACATTCAGAAAAAAACTTTTGTGTGTGTGTGTGTATTCAAATATGCAAGTTTTTCAATTCAGCACACTTGACTCCTTTTTAAGTGGAATAGGTCAAGGTTGATATTTTTACACCCCGTTTGCTTATCAAAATTAAGATCTCTTGCGAGCGAGGGTTTTTTGATTGGTCCGAACAATTCAATGACACCTCGGCAAGGGATTTAAATTGGACATATTGGTAAAATCAATTCCACTTGTTCTTTATCAAATGTTCCAAATCCCTATCTCTTCCCTCATAGAGGTAAATTTTGTACTATTTCTTTTTAAAAATGAGACTGCTCTTTGACCGTTACAATCGAGAAAAACAAACTTATTCTCTGCTCTTTCTTGTCTTCTTCCTAGTCAATGATGCTAGCTTTTTAATCCTAGAACTAGATGTTCAATAAATCTTTGCTTTGTAAATATCAGGCAAGAAATGTTTGGCTCTCTTTATTGGTCACTCAAACTAGTGCACCATTAAAATTTTAATCGATAAGTATTTGGTAAAAAGGAAAAAGTTTTTTGTTAACAATTAAAGTGTCTATAAACTAAACATCCTCTTGCATAAAATATAGAGTAAGGCTGCGTACATCAGATCGCGAAATGATCCGGCTCCTCTTCGGACCCTGTGTAATCCCAGGAGTCTAGTGAATCGGGAACCCCATGTTAGGTTACTTAGAAAACGCTAGAAGGGGGGGTTGAATAGTGTGTTCACTAAGTATGGAAATTTTTTGGAATTTTTTCAATGATGAGGTCAAACCAATATGTGGGCGTATTCTTTAAAATGAATAAACTTGCAAAAACGTAAAGAACACCAAATTTATAGAGGTTCAAGTCAAAGACTCTACTCCTCTACCTTCTAGCTCTTCACAAGAAGGATTTTTGAACAAGGGAATTGTTATTTCTCTTGGGGAAAACAACAATCAAAAATAAAGATATAAGTAGGTGAACTAGGTAATACACCTAGACTTTGAAACAAGAAAACCAGCGACCTTGAAGCTTAGCCTCCAAAGAACTTCCTTGCTTGTCAAAGAATTCTTGTAGGGAGTATGGTGCATCTCTACACCATCAACTAACACTTGAAGGCTTGGATATCTTCAACAAGAAGCACCCTTACTTCTTGACCAACGATCTACACCTTGCTTCACACAATATTTACTCAAGATGAAGACTCTTCTTCTTTCACAAATCACACACTCTCACAAATAATGTAAATACAACAAAGATACAAATATTTTGAGAGCAAAAGGCTTGAGAGAACTTGAGAGCTTGTAGGTTAGAAAGTTGTCTTTCAAAAATGGTGAGAATGCTTGTTTTATTTGCCGTTAGCCGTTTTCCATGCTGCATGAGAGAAAGGTAAGTTTTGCCTCTATTGATGACATGTCCCCTTCCATGGAGATCTTCTATTGGATGAAGTCAAGCTTCTTGAAGAAGCTTATTCTTGTAAGCTTAAAGAGAAAAGAGTGTATTCTCCAAAGAGGAATATTGCCTGTGATTTTTCACTAAGAAGAAAGACACAAATGTCAAGATATCATAAGAAAGAGAAGCATAAAATATTTTAGGCGTTTAGTAGGTTGAAGCGCCTAATGTGATTGGAGAACACTCGTTCAATACGATATGGAGTGCCTAATGTGAATAATGAACACCTGTTCAATGTCACATGAAGTGCCTAAGTGGGCAACACACTTATTTGAAGTGAGATGAAGCGCCTGTTCTGATCCTTCATGCTCGTTCGAAGTGATAGTTTAACATTCTGAGATTTGTCAAAACTAGTTTGATATTCGTGCCTATTTTGGGAGGAAAACAGTCACTTTTGACTTTTGCCACACAAATGAAGCGCATGTTAAGGCGTTCAAAGTGTGTTGTTTCACAGAAGCACTATATGACACATGAGGCGCCTTATCTAGGCGTTCGAAATGTTCTATTTCACATCCACTTCACATGAAGTGCTTTATGCAGCGTTCGAAGTGTTCTGTTTTCAAGACTCTTCACATGAAGCGCCTTATGTAGGCGTTCAAAGTGTTTTGATTCACAAACACTTCACATAAGGCGCCTTATCTAGGTGTTCTAAGTGTCTACTGTGCAAATCATCAAAACTTGGCGTATTCTAATATTCTCCCACTTTTTGATCATTTCACAATGTGCATAACTTTTAAAGTTAAGACTCCCCCTTAATTTATGCTCCCCCGTACATTATGCCTAACTTTGCTTAAATAGACATGATGAGTCAGAAGTCATAATGCATATAACAATAACCATAATCCGCATCATGTAACATCAGAAGCAAAAGAAATCAACTTCGTTTTCATCATGAGGCAAAAATTTTCTAACTTATACATTCACCAATCAATCATTAACTAAATATCTTGTGCAATCTTCAGTCATCGATTACAACATCTCTAGTAGCATCTCTGGCTCCTTCAGCATCACCACTTCCTCCAGGGATGAAACTAGCAAATCTAAAACCTCCACTTGTTGCAAAGTATGCAAACCCGCTCACTCTTCCACCCGCTTGTTTACCACTTCCACCAGCTTGTTCACCACCACTAACTCCAGCTCCAGCTCCACCAGTATTTTCTTCCCCTAAATCATCAAAATTAGGAGGGAATTATATCCATGGCATATTTGACAGAAAGGATGTTTTTAGAACACCAAAAAGATACTCATTCCATGCACGTCGAGCCTCATGCTCGGCATCACAGATTTGCAATTGCTGTACGGTTTGCTCCAGAGATTGGATCCTCTTTATCATGTCAGCATCATGACTACTTCCTTCCCCATCCTGGGATCCTTCATCAACTTCATCTGCATTGTCCGGAAGGGTAGTATCTTTTCGTCTCTGTGAGTCAACCGCTTATGCAATGTTAAAATTGTCAATGTAATCCTTCTTGTCCACTTTCACCATTGATCCCTCAGATATCTCAATGCCCTTAGATTTTTATCATAATTGTTATTACATTAGCAAAAGGTAGCGCCTTTGATCCTTTCCAAAGGACAACCATCATTACTTCAACTAGAATTCATCCAAGATTCAATTGTGTCTCACGCATGATTCTATAGATGACATAGAAATGCATGTTGCTTGGATTCCTAGTCGTCTTCTGTAGCGTCTCGCTCCCGAACCCTAGCATCGGGAATGGTGCACCCACTGTAACCTGCTACGAGGACTACAAGGCGTCGATCAAACTTCTATACATGTCAGAAAAAATGTATAAGTTTTTCCACGGAAACGATAATAGAAATAAACCACTTGATTAAATTAAATCCTCCGACAATGAAACAAAGTACCAAGGCTGACGAAGCCCGCTATGTCAAGTACGGAAACTAGAATAGTCTGAATACAAATCAAGAGTCTAGATAAAGAGAGTCATCTAACTACCCCATAGTAAGCATCCAGTCACGCAATCCCAACACGAGCCCTGAACCTGGCACACTCTCCCCAGCTCGCACAATTAGCCCCATCCTCTATAAAGATGTACTCAAAGTCCTGCTCACCTATAGAGGGGAGGTAGGGGGTGAGTGATGGAAGTCACTCGTAGGTTACCCGTCTCTCTTGAAAAGGGACTGTCACATACTGAGTCGAGTAAACAAATAAAGCACGTAAAGCATAAATAAATAAATAAAGCAAATAGAGTATAAATAAAGAAATAGCACATACCCGACCAGATCCGTATCCCAAAACAATGACAAATGCAATGCACAACTTCATGATGCATGCACTTCTATCTCTGTGTCACACACAGTCATTTAATATCACACGTTATGCTTTTTCTTTTCCATGTTATGCTATGCATGTCCCGGTTCCTATTAGGCGAAGGTAACCATTATTACCAACACCCATCACACGCCTCGTCAGGCCACACGTCCCGTAGGACTACACGGCTCATAGGCCAAATGCAATGCTCGTGCCATAAATGCTTCACACTTTCACGCTTCCGTTTCTCCTATGTAGCATGCTCCGTTCTATGTTGCGTATTACCTATATTGTGTAGTTACCCTATGTTGCGTGGGGTTCATTACTGTATTTTATCTTCTATCGTTATTTTATCTTTCTAGACTATATTTTAGGTTTCCACACTTTATTTTATTTTTCTTAGGCTTTCAAGCACTTAAATCTTTTATTTAAATATTTTCCTGTGGATGGAATTTTGATTGGGACAAACTTTTGATTGAACGCTTGTTGGATTGCCTAGAATCAATCAAAGATGGCCGACGACTAAATCAGTTTAAATTTTAAAGTGCAGGAAACTTCAAAAGATCATAAGGTTATGTTTTGTTGAAGTTTTAGGCATAAAAATTACAGTTGAACATCTTTTTTTAAAAAAAAAAACCTCATCAATGTGGAAAATTTTGCCATATCGAGCTTTTCTGGACGTCAAAACGACGACCATTTTTAGCATTTTGTTTTGCGATGAATTATCTCAATGAGGAAATACTATTCTTCTTCCAACAAAACATATACGATTGTTAACATTAAAACAGACACGATAAGTTCATAACTTACACTAGACCTTCAGTTAATACAATAACTTAAAACATATATGATAAGTCCAAAACGTATATGATAAATCCAAAACCTATGGTCATTTCCACCTCTGGTGGGACAATTTAGTTGTCCGATGAATAACATAGTTTTCGATTATTATTATTATTATTATTATTATTATTATTATTATTATTATTATTATTATTATTATTATTATTATTATTATTATTATTATTACTACTACTACTACTACTACTACTACTACTACTACTACTACTACTACTACTACTACTACTACTACTACTACTACGACTTTTTTTTTTCTTGTTCAACTTTTCAGTTTCCTTTGTGATTACAATTTGTTTTCTTGTACAAACGCTAACAGGCCAGCCATTTTAGACCTTTCGTTTTCTTTGTACCAATAAATGAATTCTTAATTCCAACCTAATTCCGTGCTATGTGATCTATATCTAAAGCCATTCATGCAATTTTCATGACAAAACATAAATAATTCATCATAAACATATAAAGGATAGACATACAGTGATAAACAAATAATCCCAATATAGAATGCGAGGGAATCCAAAGCAATCCGACCGAAGGGAGGGTAACCTACCTTCAGATGAAGAATTCCCTAGGCACGGTGGTTGGATTTGGTGCAGGTGGCCAATTCTCTTTCCTTCCTTTCTCTTTTCTCTATTTTCTTTTCCCTCCTCTAGCCCTGATGTCGTGCTCTCCTCTTTGCTTCTATTTGTTTTCCTTTGAGTCCTGTTGCAGCCGAAATGGATGCTAAAATAAATGGTTGGGGGTTTTGATTGGGGGAGGGCGAAAATCATGGGGAGTGGGCGGTTTTGGGGAGGGGATTGGGGAAGTGGGTAGTTAACTATGGAAATATTTTGGCTTAATTAATTAATTTTTTTAAATTAATTCAAATAAATTCTTCTTCTTCTTTTTTTAAAAAAAATGTGCGGTTACAACATCATATCCCCCTTACAAAAAGTTTCGTCCTCGAAACTTGCGTATGGTATAATCAATGTCTTTGTATGCTTTTACTTGGTTCATCCACTTAAATAATTATCAAACTATATATCCATTCACCTAGATAATAATCAAGTTAAAATATCCTTTGCGTTTTCCAACATACTAACCACTTCATTTCTTTATCACAGGCTAAGGCTTCAAAATCATTCCTTGTATACATAAAAGAAATTTCTAATCCGTTTCTCTTCACTTATTTAAGATAGTAACCTAATCTACCTATGATTATCGAATCAATTTAAAGGTATTGTCATCATACTAAGAGTAGTATATGTAGCGCCCCGCCCGAAACCAGAGTTCCGGCTCAGTGCACCCGCCATACTCTGCTCCATAGAGTACAAGGCGTCGATACTGTACATGTGCATGTCGACATGAATTGTAATCGATATAGCGGAAGCATCTTAAAATAAACTCACGACACGCATAATATTATTACAAACCGTTCAAATCCACACATCCACAAATACAGCTTCTCACGATAATTTTATTACATCACAATAAATAAAGCTCACACAACAGGTACATAGCTTCAGCCTATATCTTTGCTCACGGATACTCTATCTGGGGTTCCTCTTCAATGAACACGGCATCAGGGTCCCTGTTCTCTGAAATGTTAAGAGGCAAGTATGAGCGATAACCACCATCTTTTAATCGCTCAGCAAGTATTCTTTATAGATACTTCATGTGGATCATACATGGGGAGACAAGTAGTAATAAAGTAACAATATATATAATTACATCTTCATTTACAAATGACAGCATTATATATAAGGGTAAAACAGAACATAAGATTTTGCATCATACCTTATGGGTCATATCATTCTTCCTCAGCATATCCTTAGCCTACCTTCCATGCTTGAACACTAATCCATCTTATACTAAGGTCATAACTTACAACCATCACCTCTACGTACATAATCTTCCTTAGTCATCTTAAGGCATCATGATTGTATAAATATACTAATCACCACCTAAGGGCATGATCATGACATGATGCATAAAACGTGACTTTTCATAAAATGGCTTTTCGTAAACATGGCTTTTCATAAACATGACATTTCATAAATTGACAAGATTTTCATAACTTGCGTAAAATGACATATTCATAACTTGCATAACATGACATTTTCATAACATGAAGACATAACATTTTCATCATTGGCTATAACTCTTTTCATAAGAATAATAACACACGACATACCGATCGATTTCCCATGTAGTACATATACGACATAAAACATCATAAACATATGTACATGTACTAACGGTGACGCGCTATGATGGAGATCCCGTGTCCCAGACCCGGTGTTACACTCGGCCATATACGTAATCATATGCCCCTGACATCTACCACCCTGATACCGATGTCACGCCGACGAACATAACATAGTCATAATCATGAACATAACATAACATATCGTGTGTCAATGAAATCGATCGTCTCGTGTTTATTATTCACATGCATATGAACTTTTAAAACAGGATATGCGTAAAACAACTTTCAAACTTTATTTTCGTGCAACATGAGACTTGTTCGTATGAGGTGTTATGGTAAACTGCAGCTTATAACATCACTTACTTATTTTCATACTACATATCATAACTTAAAGAAAACACCACTTTGAACATCAAGTGGCCATTCGTCTATAGCAACCCAAAACAGTCCATTTCTCATTTTTCATCCAACACTACTTTCTTAACTTGTATTTCCAAATACACCTCATATTCCAACCCTTAAGGGATTCAACCTTAAAGTCCTAATTTCTTCAACTTCTCACTTACAAGTACCTCAACATATATCATACTTTATTCATCACTACATCTTATACATGTATATGAACTTAATATTAAATTTGAATCATTTTTATTTCATAAAGGCCTTAGGGCCGAATATATGTGTGTATATATATATAATGTATTTTATACTTTTATTACCTTAAGCCATGTCTATATATATATATATATAATTATATCCATATATACTTATTTAACAGTAACATCTCATTTTACAAAATACATTATAAGGCCGAAAGTTAGGCCATATATTATATATATTTATATTTCATTTTTTCTTCTTTTTATGCATATGTTGTAAGTTGTAAGTTCTCATAAGTAACATATACTTATTTCTTTCCTTTCTTTTACTAAATCTTAAAATTATAACACTAGGAAAAATACATAATCATAAACATGATGAATAACATGAAGGGTGTACTTCTTGAGCCACATTCATCATCTAATACACATCTTATAAATGGTTATGATGAAACTCAAATGAAGTACTAAAGTAGGCCACTTGGCCGTGTATGTGTGATGTATATGTGAAGATGATAATCATCAAACAACCATTTAGACCATGTATATAAGTCATGCTTATGATGCATACATAAACATGTTAAAGGCATGATCTTGGAACATATGAACACTAAAATACATAAAAATACAAACATGATGATCATCATAAAAGAAAACATAATCAAAACACAAGAGTTGAATTCTTTGTACATCTTTCTTAAGGTTCTTCATTTCATATTATTTGTTCAAAGTTTATAGTTATATATATATATAAATACATACATAACCGTAGGTAGACACCTATATATGTATATATATATTAGCCGTGTATATATATGTTATATTTATATATATATAGCCTTTTATATGTATATTTACATATATTTATATATTTATAACACTTACAATCATAGATCTTTCATATTCTTATGGCAAAACTTGAACATACTACATGATGATCCCTTTTTTTTAATATAAACATAAGTATTGAATTTGAAATCCATGAAGGATCTAGGAAGAGTACTTGCCTTGGTTCACCTTTCTTACACTTAGATGATGGTTCCTTCACTTGGTTTGGAAGAGAGTTCTTATTCCTTCCTTCCTTGATGTACACGGTTTTTAGGGGTTAAAAAGGAGGGTTAGTGAGCAACTTATGGAACTAATCATATAGAAGAATCAAACTTAAACTTCATAAAGTTCTTACCTTGATTGTCTTTGATCCTAGATGATACACCCTTCTTGAATCTTTATTAGTTGATGGAGTGTTTATAGTACATGATTTGAGTGATGTTGGTGTGAAGAAAGGAGAAGAAAAATCTTCTCCTTGATGAAGGCAAACTTTCGGCCTCTATAGGGACTAAGGGGGTGTTGAAGTGTTCTTGAGATTTTTCCTTGGAGGTAGTATGAAATTGGTTGGTTGAAGATGCAATTATGTGAGAGGTTAAAGAAGAAATAATATTCTACTTTCTAAGGGGGTGTGGCCGGCCAAGCATGGGAAAAATGGGGTGGGAGACAACTTTTGGCAAGTATGGGTTGAAGGAATGGGTTAAGGTAAGATTCTTGAGCATGCTATTATTTTAATCTAAGTGTAAGACAAGTTGTCTTCTCTTTTCTTTTTCTTTTTCCTTTTCTTTTACTTTGTGTGTATATAATTGTTTTTCTTTTATTTAATGTAGTATAAAATTGTTGTGTCATGTATTTCTTTTTGATTTAATTTATCCTAATAGTTGTTACCAACTAATTTACTTGGGTTTTTATTGTATAGACTCAAACGTTTGTGATATTTTTGTTAATGTATTTGGTATACCAATGTAGTTTTATGAATCGTACACCTACAAAATTATATTTACGGTATTTGAAGTCGTTACGACATAACGAATTTCCGGGTTGTTATAGTATAACCCAATGATCGGTCTATAACTTACTTATATCTGTGGTCATCAGCAGCCCTCGTAAATCACTTCTTAAGTTTACCACAATCTTTAACTTAACGTCTTTTTCATAAGACTCATCTCTTGAATCGTTTGTGTTTTCAGAATAAGTTTACAATAGTATGATTCAATTTAGTCGTCGCTAGCATCCCACAAGACGATCTAGTCCCTATAGGGCTCAATCCTTACTTAATTCTCTATAATTAATATGTACATACTTCCACTTATGCCCCTTAACTTATCACAGTTTACAATTTTAGATTCTTAAGCTCATTATATATGATTCATCTCTCTAGGTAATTAACCAAAATAATATCCCTGATGTATGCCAATAGGGTACTTGTTACACAAAACCAAGTCCCTAAAATCAATTCTTGTATACTTACAAACTAACTCTATGATCATGCCCTTACTTCTTTTTTTTTTAAATATCATCAGCCTAATATACGAAATATGTGTATGGACATACCTTTCTTCTAATAAGAACGTGACCTACGTGGCTATACTTAGAAATATAATTTTAGTTGTGTTAAAATAATACCATTCCTATTTTTTTCTGAACGCAAGAACCGAAATAATATACTCGTTTTCGCAAGGCGGTGTTTTCAAATGACCTCTTATAAAAACGATGATATAACTTGTTCGCAAAGTGTTTTGGTGAAATGGCATTAAAACAGTTGAAAACGTGATGATGTAAGGTTTTATAAAACAATTTGAATGCGGTACCTTTTGTTTTATGGAAAATATATATTTTTAAAGCTACTTTTTGACTTGGAAAAATTTAAGTAAGATCGTCGCAAGCTGTTAAATAACTTTGAAAATATTTTAGTGTATAAAGTGCTTGCGATATCGACAGTCGTCAGGTAGCATTAATGTGACTAAAATGGATGCGATGAAACGGAAATTTGAAATCTTAAGTAAGGAATATATATAAACATATCATTTTTTGAGAACATTAGTAGTATAAAAGTTTTTTTTAAGGTTGTCAGAAGAATTGAATTTTTTTATTTTTTTTATGTTGATATTCATATACAGAAAAGAATTTCATTGTAACGTTTAGTAGACTACAAAAAAACTGAGACTCAATAAGGTATTTCCGAAGACAGAAATTTTTAAAGTACTTGTTATAATATAGTTATACATTGGTGCACGTGCTTATATAAAATATCTATCTGGTTGAATATATATATATATATATATATATATATATATATATATATCAGTCCACTATTTCGTATAATTCTATAGGCCATCCTCTTCTTCGGATAAGGTCTCCTGTATACAGTTTCTTATAAGTCTAACTTTGTCTACTCATGGTAAAAGTTTTAACTTAAATTGGTCCAGTCCTATCTTGGCTCACTAAATCTTTATCGACCTAAGGTGTTCTAATTCTCTACGCCTCCGCGCGCCATATTGATCAACTGTATTTCGTTACTTGGTCGTTTCAACTACTACCTTTAACTTGATTAAAGCCCACACAAAAAACAGCCACTACTTGTTTATGTTTACTGGATTTTAATTCAAGCCTACCAGATTCAAGCCACGTAACCCGATTATTCTATAAATCAACACTTAACCAAAAAGTTTGTAAAGATTCATTATTCCCATGTTATAGCTGATTCACGCCCTTTACTACTGATCAGTAATTCTAATAAGACTAATATCGTCGTCCTATTTAATAACTCTAAATTTCAACATATTAACCCTAGGCTATAAATTCCTTTGTATGATTCTCTTACTAACCGCTACTGATTATAATGCTTATGAATCGTTACTTAGTTTCTATTATTTCTCTTTAAATCGTCTCTTAGTATCTATCGTACTATGATAATTCATTTATTTATAGCTACTGTCTCAACTTAGACCTAAGTCTCCTCTAATGCTACCCTCCAAGTAGGGATATGGGCCCGTTTTACTTTAGCCTAATGGCACCGAGTCCCATGTTGTTGTTGCGGTAAAGCAGTCCAAGTTACTGCCTGACCTATTAATATGTCACTAGCGTTTGCAGTAGGCTGTTCTGATTAACATTTTAATTCATTCAAATTTATTGTATAGAATTCAACTAGGGTTATCAAGATTACGGCTTAAAGAGTTATGATCAACTTAGATAGGGTAGAATTGTATGGGTTACTAGGTATCGTGTTTTGTAACCGATCGCCTCCTTAAGTCTAAGGTCGTAACATACTTTTAGGATTGTTCTTAATATCATCCTTTCTTAAGTCTAAGATCATGGCTTATTTCAGAAATTATGCTTACTGGATAATCCACGCTTATGTCTACCTTCAGTACTTATGTCCAAGTTCAATTCTTAATCAGAACCGTTACTTCTGTTGAAGATTGCGACTTATGTTCAGGACCATCTCTTATAACTGAGAGGAGTATCTATGTTCATGATCATTGTTTATGTTTAAATCATCACTTATGTCTAAAATTGTGGCTTAGGGGCAAGATCGTAACTTAATTTCTAATATCATAGCATAATTCTACATTTTCGCCATGGATCTAGAACCATTCTTTGAAGATCATACTCTCGGCATGTAATACCTCTTAAACTCATTCCGCAATTGGATCCAAGTGATCGGCGGTGTCAATTATGCTGTGCCACCACTCCTCCGCATCTCTTTGTCGAAGAATATCCGGTCCGAGTGCAGTGGTGGAGATGGTGCCTGCTAGTTCAATAGCTGGTATTACTGTGCTAAGGTGTTGGTCACAGTGACTATGATATCTTCAAGTGCTTGGAGATGATCCCCTGATTCTGGTGGTTCTCACCACCATTTCCTCTATCACCCGCTTGTTCACATCTTGCCGGTATTTTTTTGGATTTAGAATGGTCGAAAATATATTTATTTAAATACATGATAAGTTAGGGTATTTTGAGAATTTCAAACAACTTCGGGGTTGCATGCAAATGTTCAGGGGTAATTTGAGAAATTCTGTCGTTTACAGAATTTATGCTAAAATTTAGGGTCAAAATAGTAATTACGTAATGAAACGATCGCTCACCCTCATACCCCTTAACCCCGATCTTAACTGAAGTCTAAGATAATTACTTAGCCCTATTTTGTTTCCTAAGGGTAAAATCGTCATTTTAGAAAAAGATCGTAGCTTATGTTTAAGTGATCTAGTTAATCCTGTGTTTCCGAGGCAGATCTAGAGCCTCGGCTCTGATACCACCTGTAGCGCCCCGCTTCCAAACCCTAGCATCAGGAACGGTGCATCCGCCGTAGCCTGCTACGAGGACTAAAAGGCGTCGATCAAACTTCTATACACGTCAGAAATAATGTATAAGTTTTTTTCGCAGAAACGATAATAGAAATAAACCATTTGATTAAATTAAATCCTCCGACAATGAAACAAAGTACCAAGGCTGACGAAGCCCGCTATGTCAAGTACGAAAACTAGAATAGTCTGAATACAAATCAAGAGTCTAGATAAAGAGAGTCATCTAACTACCCCATAGTAAGCATCTGGTCACGCAATCCCAACACGAGCCTTGAACCCGGCTCACTCTCCCCAGCTCGCACAATCAGCCCCATCCTCTACAAAGATGTACTCAAAGTCCTGCTCACCTGTGGAGGGGAGGTAGGGGGTGAGTGATGGAAATCACTCGTAGGTTACCTGTCTCTCCCGAAAAGACACTTTCACATACTGAGTCGGGTAAACAAATAAAACACGTAAAGCATAAACAGATAAATAAGTAAAGCAAATAGAGCGTAAATAAAGAAATAGCACATACCCGACCCGATCCGTATCCCAAAACATAGCACTGGAACAACTCAATAGTAAGACAAACGATATTCACAACAATAACAAATGCAGTGCACAACTTCATGATGCATGCACTTCTATCTCCGTGTCACACACAGTCATTTAATATAACACGTTATGCTTTTTGTTTTCCATGTTATGCTATGCATGTCCCTATGTTGCGTAGTTACCTATATTGCGTAGTTACCCTATGTTGCGTGGGGTTCATTACTGTATTTTATCTTCTATCGTTATTTTATCTTTCTAGATTTTATTTTAGGGTTCTAGAAAGATAAAATAACGATAGAAGATAAAATACAGTAATGAACCCCACGCAACATAGGGTAACTACGCAATATAGGTAATACGCAACATAGAACGGAGCATGCAACATAGGAGAAACGGAAGAGTGAAAGAGTGAAGCATTCATGGCACGAGCATTGCTTTTGGCCTATGAGCCGTGTGGTCCTACGGGACGTGTGGTCTGACGAGGCGTGTGATGGGTGTTGGTAATAATGGTTACCTTCACCTAATAGGACCAGGGACATGCATAGCATAACATGGAAAAGAAAAAGCATAACGTGTGATATTAAATGACTGTGTGTGACACGGATATAGAAGTGCATGCATCATGAAGTTGTGCATTGCATTTGTTATTGTTGTGATTATTGTTTATCTTACTATTGAGTTGTTCCAGTGCTACGTTTTGCGATACGGATCGGGTCGGGTATGTGCTATTTCTTTATTTATGCTCTATTTGCTTTACTTATTTATCTGTTTATGCTTTACGTGTTTTATTTGTTTATCCGACTCAGTATGTGAAAGTGTCTTTTCGGGAGAGACAGGTAACCTACGAGTGACTTCCATCACTCACCCCTACCTCCCCTCCACAGGTGAGCAGGATTATGAGTATATATGTTTATCGAGGATGAGACAAATTACGCGAGCAGAGAAGAATGAGCTGGGCTCGAGAAGGGATCTTGTTGACCGAAAGCTTGTTTCTTAGGATAGTCAGATCGAACTCTACTTAGGTTTATTATTTGAATTTAGTATTTCATACTTGACTTAGCGGGTTTCGTCAACCCTTGTACTTGATTTTATTTCTGATGTATTTAATTTAATCGAGACGTTTATTTCTTTATAGTTGCCGCAAAAAATTTCTACGTCAGTTCTGACGTGTAAAGAAGTTTGAATGACGTCTTGTAGTCCTCGTAGAAGGCTACGGCGGGTGCTCTGTTCCTGATGCTAGGGCTCGGGAGCGGGACGGTATAGGTGGTGTAGAGAAAAAGGGGTTTGAGTGATTTTCAAATACATGATTTAAATGTGCACAAAAACGAGCATAAGATAAATGTGCATGATATTGCTTATTACTTGCATTATATAGTTCATATATTATGTTTCCGTACTAACGAGCCATGAAGCTACAAAGCTTACATCAAATGGCAAACATTTGTTGTGTTTATACTATTTTCAGGTGCCACTATTAATGAACTAAACTAGTTCATTAAGTGAAGTACTTAGTTAATTAAACTAAGTAGTTCATTAAAGGAAGCTACATTTGGAAAAGGCACAAAGGCAACAAGGCTAAGGAAGGAAAGTCTCCTCCTCCTCTCCTTATTAAATATACATGCCATACATATATATATATATAAATATATTTTCAGATTTTTTTAAAGGCACATGCACATGTATTCTAACGTACTACCGACACGTTATATATTTTACGTACGTACGTTAATGTCACACCACTATACTTAACTCATATTTATGAGTATATTCAGGTCTTATATCATATGATATAAGTCATGGTGATGACAAATTAAATACGACACGTTAAAAGTGTTTAAACCGAAAATTGTCATATCGGGCGAATACCGAAATTTCGCCAACGTGTCACGTACTTGCCATAAATAGATGGCCAGCCCCTACACTTCAAAAATGCTCAAAAATTTCATGCTAATGGTGATATTTTTAGCCATAAAATCTTTCCATATTGGCACACACATATCACCCCACATTAAGGCCAAATTGTGGAGATTTCAATTTTAATTTTGTCACATGTTAATGGCGCCACTTTAGACCAGCCAAGTGCTGAGAATTAAAGTTTATATTATATATATTATGTGTAACATAATATATATAACATGTGCAAAAGTTGGAATTTAATTAGAGAAAAATCGGGTAATCGATAAATATCAAAAATTCGATTTTCTACGTACACAATGCATGGAACATTTTTGGCACATCATATGACACATATCTAGACATTTTTTTACATACGTCATACATCTTAAAGTGTTCTAGAAAATTAAATTAAGGGCTGATTGGAATATAACATATGTGTATTATTAAATGTGCACTATTTTACAAAGTTAGCAAAAATAAATTTCAGCACATGCATATACATGTATACACGCCTATTCCAGCTGAGATGGAGCCTATGTGGAGCCTTGTTGGCATATTGATTGGTCAAGAATCAATCATACAATGTTGGTGAATTAAATAAAGAAGCTACAAATGGTAAGGTTTCAAACTTTGTCTCATTTGAAACACATGCTGAAAATTTCAGCATGTTGAAATATGGCTGGCCAAAATTTTCAATTAAAAATGCAGATATTTGGTGTCTTGAATTATGTGGATGATTGGAAGAAAAAATGGAAGTAATTTGAATAATTTTCAAAGCCATAAAGTGTGATATTTTATATATCACACATGCTGAAATTTTTCAGCATGTGTACAATATGTTGGCCGAATTTATGGTCATAAGGGTGTCCAAATTCATTTCCAATGTGATAAGGAAATTTGCCATAAATTGATGATATATTTTAAAAAGAAAAATAAAAAAAAATGGAAGTTATTTGTATTATCTCACTAAGTAACACATGCTGAAATTTCAGCATGCTAAATTCCATAATGGCCGATTTTCTTACTTTGTGTGGGAGGAATTTTGTCTTGCAAAATTTATGTGACAATCTTGTGTATTATGGAAATTATTCTATGTTGATTTTGGCACATGTTTTGAGTGATATATTCAGAGTTTTCCAAGTCATCAAGGATGACAACATTCAACCTATCATGAAGTACCAAGTAAGCAAAGCTTAAATGATCATCCAATGAGAAGATGCCAAGTAAGCAAGACCATGTCACAATGATGTCTTACATTCTCCCAAGGACTTAGAAGACAATTTTCAAGAGGGGGAGACTCCAAGGGGGGGACGGCCATATGTGCTTAAAAGGAAAGAAGATAAGCAAAAACAAGTGACAAGAACAAGTGTTGCAAGTTGAAAGATCAAAAGTGTTCTAGCCTTCTTCTTCTACACTCTCTTTCTTTCTTCTTCTTGAAAGCCTATTGTATTTATATTCTTATCCTTGAATAGGCTTGTAATATACCACCACATATTCTATATCTTTGTAAAAGATTGATCAAGGTGTGATCAATCTTCAATCTTGCTAGGTGGTGGTGTTCGTGCGAATCGTATTCATCGTACAAGGTTTGTAAAGGGTTGGAGTTGGTGTGTAACTCTATCAACCCTGTGGTAAGGTGTATTACGTGTGTGTGACTAGTGTGAACCAAGGAAGGTGTTCCTTGAAGACTGGAGTAGGTTGTTTATAACCGAACCAGTATAAAATTCTCCGTGCCATTTACTTTCAGCATTTATTTTCTGTTACTGCACAGTTTACTCTTTTTGTTTGTGTTCCTAAAAATAGTAAACGACTTTCAAAAATCACGAAAATTTCTAAAAACATACCCTCACGTCTTGGGGTTAATTTGGCACAATTTGCAACCCTTTTGGATAAGGATAAGTCGATCAAACATCAAAAGTTCTGAGACTAGTGCGGTCTGATTTTCAGACTTGCAAAGGTTGAGACTTTGATAGTAATTGACCAACCTCCCAAAAGCATTTTGTAAAAATGTTTCAACCCACTTAAATATAGTATATAAGGAGTTAGTGATTAAAATTTCAGAGCATTTGGACTTACACACAAATAGGAATAAAGTTTTCAAAACCGTCTACCGTTTCTGGCAGATTCGCGCAATCTGATCACCAACGGTTTTCGAAGGGGTTAAAGGTTGAATTTAAATTTGAAATTTTTAAGGGACCCTCATAAAATCTGAGGCTAAGTTCTCTCAAAATTTCAGAATTTTTGGAGACCTATAACCTGGTTTTAAAAACGTTTTAAAACTGGTCCTGAAAACAGAATCTGTTTTCAGAAGTTGAGTTGTTTAGTTTTAAACAAATTTTAAAAACCACACTTTCCGCACCACCTATTCAACCCCCCGTTCTAGTGGTGCCTTGAAGATCCTACAAGTGATATCAGAGCACAGGAACACTCACAAAAAAAAGAGATCCAACGATCTACGTGAGATGGCATCCACTAGCTATAACACCGTGCAAGAAGGAATGTCAACCGTAAGGCCTCCTCTTTTTGACGGTGAGTCTTTCATTCAATGAAAGATAAGAATGAAACTTTTCTTTATGGCAATAGACATTGATCTTTGGTCGATTATAGAAGATGGTCCTTTTGTTCCATCTAAGTTATCCACCTTAGACAGAGTCACTCTAGAAGTTGTTAAATCTAGACAAGAATATACAAGTGATGATAAAAAGAAACTTAGCATGAATGCTAGGGCTATGCAATTGCTCTTAAATGGTTTAAGTAAGAGTGAGTCTAGTTACGTCTCAAACTGTTCTAGTGCACAAGAAATATGGAGAATAGTCGAAATGAAACACGAAGGCACTAGTCAAGTAAAAGAGTCAAAGATAAACATGCTTATGTCCACACTTGAGTCGTTTAAATTATTGCCTAATGAATCTATTGTTGATATGGATCTTCGTTTGACTAACATCTACAATTCTCTTGAGTCTCTTGGTAAAGCTTTTACTATGCATGACAAAGTACAGAAAGTCTTACGAAGCCTTCCATCCGAGTGGGACTCTAAAGTAACGGCAATAGAAGAAAGCAAAGAGACTAAATCGATTAAGATGGAAGAACTAATTGGATCACTTAAGGTATATGAAAACAAACTTGCTTTAAGACATTCTGAGTCCATTTCTAATAATGATAGGGCTATAGCATTTAAATCAAATGAATACGTATAGATGATAGTGACATAGATTCCGATGATGAGGACTTAATCACGATGGCTAAAAGATTAAGAAAAATATTGAGAAAATCGATTAAACATAAGTCTACCTCATCTAAGGAACATAAAAATAAAAATAAGGAAATAAAGTGCTATGAATGCGGCAAACTTGGACATCTATCATATGAATGCCCTAATAAAGAAAAACAAACAAACAAATACCCTGACAAGGATCGGAACAAGAATAGACTCGTCTCAGAACCTAAACAAAGGAGAAGAGCCTTCAAAGCCTCCACTTGGAGTGACACATCTGACTCTGAGACTGATGATACAGAAGAACACAAGGCACAAGTATGCTTTACATCTAAAGCATCAAATGAGGTATCTTCCGACTCTGATTCCGATTCTGAATGTTCTTATGATGATTTATTTAGTCAATATTTAGAATTGCATAAGTTCTCAAAGACTCTTGCAAAAGAAAAGAAGCGATTAATTGAAGACAAGAAATTGTTAGAATTTTCTAACAAAGATCTCGTGTCTCAATTAAACGATTCAAAAGAAGAGTCATCATGCATTATAAATTCATTAAAGTCTGAGATTTCATCATTGACATCCGAGAACACTGAATTGAAATCCGAGATTTCAAACTTGAAATCAAGCAATGCGGATGTAGAGAAAAAGGTGAAACAATTTGACACGAGAACAAACATGCTAGATCACATCATTTCTTCTCAAAAGCATGATAACGACAAAACCGGACTAGGATACGTTGAGAAAAGTAAGCCACAAAATAAACCAACCAAATTCATCCCATCTAAGAAAATAGATGCATCAAAGACATATGTGGCATCTAAGAAGACGCATAGGACTTTTCTTATGACATCTCAACGTGCTTCTTCTTCACATCATGCAAAATATAATTATGTGCCATATAGATATGAGAAGAAACAAGTGATACATACGCGACACTCATATGCATCTAGATCACGTCCCGTGCATGCAAACCGAAATGCTTATCAAACACAGAAACCATACTACATGCATGATGGGATTCTTGGCCAAAGGCCAAACGCATTTGTCCCTAACATATATTATGTTGCGTTCTCATCACCTTTCTCACCTTTTGGAAGACCTAGAAAGGTCACCCAAATTTGGCTATCAAAAGGGACATTTTCAAAGGGTTGAATAAATAACCCTTACGAATGCACGTTATATGAAATGCATGATTTTTTTTCTTCTTCATCTTTACAGGCATCTTTTGATTTACTTTTTAAAATAAAGGGGGAGAGATAGTGATGTGTGAAACTCATGGGCTCCAACAATTCCACCTTCCAAACGTCCTTCACAAAGGATTAGGCACAAGGAAGAAGACTTCCCCTTGCTTCCTTAGTGATTAAAAAACATGTGGATTAAAATGAGCAAGACCAACACTTCAAGATGGTCGTTGATCAGGCAAACCAATATGGCCCTCCTGGATGGCACCTTTTAGCAATGGCAACACCTTCAAAATGCTCAACTTTGAAGGATCTTAACCTAGGTTTTTAATGCAAAACCAAGAAAACAAAGTCTCACACAAAGTGAAAGAAATATCAAAAATTGTTATTCATCAAAAGGTGCGTTTTTCCAATTGGCAAAGGGCCTATTTATAGGCTGTAATGAACGTCCTATCAGCCTTCAAAATGGCCAGAAATTAATTCAAATAAAACTATCTAACAAATGTTTAAATCTGAAATTTGCTTGAAATTCAAAACTAAGATAAGTCTAGCTAAAAACTTGAAATGCTTGGAAGCTGATATCTACAATGTATTCAGCAGCTTATGGCGCCTTGGAGGAGTTGGTTTGATGAGTAGGATGTGCTTGAATTTGAGTTCACAAGATGGTTGAAGTTTGAATTCAAGTGGAGTTTGAATTTGGATTCAAACTTGGATTCAATTTGATTAGGCCCTATCTCCCCAAGATGGTGTGTTCCATGGATAATGAAGTGTAGTAAATCTGATTTTGATGATGATAAGATGGCTGGACTTGAATTCAAAAGATGGTTCAAGTTCGAATTCAAATTAAGTTTGAACTTGAATTCAAACTTGAGTTCAATTTGAATTGGGTTCTATCCCCTTCTTTCTCTTCAAACATGGTGTGTGGAAGGCTGTTGATTTAGCTGAATTCATCTTGAATTTGAAGCCTCAATCTGGTTGAAACTTGAATTCAAATCAAGGTTGAATTTAAATTCAAGTTTGTCTTCAAGTTCAAATTCAGGTAGGATTCCATCCTTCAATTCAAAATGGTCGGCCCCCTTTTGTGATCCTTGGAGATGATTTTGATTTCAATTTGGACAAGGAATTCCATCTAGGACACATTTGAATTTGTCTTTGTGGAGACAAACATTCCTTTCAAGACAACATTCCTTTTGTTCCCTTCTTTTGTGACACACGCCTAGAATGCTCTTTTTGGGCCTCCATTTTATTTGGCTCTTACATGTACCTAAAGCAAACACATAAAACAAAGATCACAAGAACAAAATAAATTTCAAAAATAAAAGGAAGTATACGCATGCTCAAGCCGAAGGTTCTATGAAGTGAACCCAAGGAATCTTAGGTTCATCTTGAATGTGCTTGTACAAGAAGGTGGCAACTTGATGGTAAAGTTCTCTTGCCCTCCTTCTTGTCATAGGACCTTTGACCTCTTGATGGGGTCCTTGATCCTCATTGGACCCTTGATCCTCATCAATCCCCCCTCCTCAAAAGGATTCGTCCTCGAATCAAAAAGGTCATCGGTGAAAGGGGTGAGGTCAACAACATTAAAAGTAGGCGAAATTGAACCATACCTTTCGGGAAGATCAAGTATGTATGCATTGTCACCTATTCGTTTCAAAACTTTGAAAGGTCCGTCTCCGCGAGGCAACAGTTTGGACTTTCTCTCATTAGGAAATCTTTCTTTGCGCAAATGTAACCATACTAAATCTCCAGGTTTAAACACGACTAGTTTCCGATGTTTGTTAGCTCGTCTTTCATAAGCTTTGTTTTTCTTTTCAAGTTGTGTTTTAACTTGTTCATGCAGTTTCTTTATCTTTTGCGCTTTTTGTTTACCATCAAGACTAGAACATTCATGCACGGGAATAGGAATCAAATCGAGGGGAGACAAGGGATTAAAGCCATACACGATTTCAAATGGACTATGCAAAGTACCGTGATGGACACTCATATTGTATGCAGATTCGATATATGGTAAACAATCTTCCCAATGTTTAATGTGTTTTTGCAAAATGGCATGCAAAAGTTGAGAAAGAGTACGATTAACGACTTCAGTTTGTCCATCAGTTTGTGGGTGTGCGGTGGTCGAAAACAACAATTGTGTACCAAGTTTAGCCCACAAAACACGCCAAAAGTGACTCAAAAATTTTGTATCTCTATCACTTACAATTGTACATGGCATGCCATGCAATCTCACAATTTCTTTGAAGAATAAATCAGCAACATGTGTGGCATCATCAACTTTTTTACATGAAATGAAATGTGCCATTTTTGAAAATCGATCAACCACAACATAAATGCTATCGCGTCCTCCCCGAGACCTAGGAAGTCCTAAAACAAAGTCCATGGAAATGTCAATCCAAGGGGCATCAGGGACGGGTAAAGGTGTGTAAAGGCCATGTGGTTGGGACTTGGATTTGGCTTGTTTGCAAGTGATGCAACTACCACACAACCTCTCGATGTCTACTCTCATGTGGGGCCAATAGAAATGTTCCTTAAGAGTCTCAAGGGTTTTGAACACTCCGAAATGACCCATTAAACCTCCCCCATGTGCTTCTCTAGTCAATGCTTCTCGTAGGGATGATTGGGGAACACACAATTTTTGTTCTTTGAAAAGATAACCCTCATGTATGTAAAATTTCCCAAATGGTGCTTCTTTACATGCTTCGAAAATGGTGCCAAAGTCATGGTCATTGGGGTACAATTCCTTAAGTGATTCGAATCATAAGAAGCGTGAGGATAATGTAGTGACTAACGTGTATCTCCTAGAGAGGGCATCAGCAACTATATTGTCCTTTCCTTGTTTGTACTTAATCACGTAAGGGAATTGTTCTATGTACTCTACCCATTTGGCATGTCTTTTGTTCAAATTTCCCTGCCCTTTAAGATACTTAAGGCTTTCGTGGTCAGTGTGGATCACAAACTCTTTAGATTGAAGATAGTGTTGCCAAGTTTGTAGGGATCTCACGAGGGCATAAAGTTCCTTATCGTAGGTAGAGTAATTCAATGCAGCTCCTTTCAATTTCTCACTAAAATAGGCTATGGGTTTCTTACCTTGGGTTAAGACTACGCCTATACCCACTCCACTTGCATCACACTCGATCTCAAAGGTCTCGTCAAAATTTGGTAGCCTAAGTATGGGTGCAGTGGTCAGCCTACGCTTGAGCTCATCAAATGCCTGTTGTTGTGGCTCTTCCCACATAAAAGACACATCTTTTTTTACAATTTCGTTTAGGGGTGCAGCTATGGAAGAAAAATCTTTGACAAAGCGTCTATAAAAGCTTGCTAGTCCATGAAAACTACGAACTTCCCCTACATTCTTAGGTATAGGCCACTCCACAATTAACCTAACCTTTTCCTCATCCATTTCTACTCCCTCAGCCAAAATGACAAAGCCTAGAAAAACTACGCGTTCTAAACAAAAGGAGCACTTCTTAAAGTTGGCGTAAAGTTGTTCTTGCTTAAGCTTTTCGAAAACGGCTCTAATGTGGTCAAGATGATCTTCTATGGTTTGGCAATAGATTAGGATATCATCGAAATAGACAACGACAAATTGTCCTATGAACGCTCGTAAGACTTCATTCATTAGCCTCATAAAGGTGCTAGGGGCGTTGGTGAGCCCGAAGGGCATCACTAACCACTCATAGAGCCCAAACTTGGTTTTGAATGCAGTCTTCCATTCGTCCCCTTCTCTAATGCGTACCTGGAAGTACCCTTGCTTAAGGTCGATTTTGGTGAAGAATTTAGATCCATGCAACATGTCCAACATATCGTCTAGCCTAGGTATGGGGTACCTATACTTGACGGTGATTTTGTTTATGGCTCGGCAATCGGTACACATTCTCCATGTTCCATCCTTTTTGGGTACTAAAATGACTGGGACGGCTGATGGGCTTAGGCTCTCTCGGACTTGTCCACTCGCTAGGAGCTCCTCTACTTGCCGTTGGATTTCTTTGGTTTCTTCGGGGTTAGCTCGATAGGCTGGGTGATTGAGTAACATGGCTCCTGGGACAAAGTCGATTTGGTGTTCTATTCCTCTAATGGGTGGTAATCCGGATGGTGGTTCGGAGGGAAATAGAACTTCATATTCTTGGATAAGGGACACAACGGAGGTAGGTAAGTTTGGTGGGAGTTCTTCAAGGGCAAGGTGACACGTCTTTGGGATGATGACGAGGACAGTTTGGTTGTTATAAAGTGCGCGTGTGACCTCTCTTTTCTTTGCGAAATACCCACACTTCTTTTTGGACTCGTTGACACTTAGGGGCACTACCTCCTTTCCCTTGCTCTCGTGTTTTTTCTTCTCACTTTTCATACACTCCACGAATTTTCTCTCAGCTTCTTTTTTCTTAGGATCGGCTCTAGATTTGGACATGCGTTGGTGATCCTTGTGGACTTTGTGTGGTGGAAGTGCATGCAGTTTGTACAACTTGCCATTCAATTTGAAAGAATAACGATTCAAATAACCATCATATGTAACATGTTGATCAAATTGCCATGGCCTACCAAGTAAGATATGACTAGCATGCATTGGTGCAACATCACATAAAACATCATCTTTGTAACTACCAATGCTAAGAGAAATCAAAACTTGTTTACTTACGCTAACTTCACCGCAATCATTTAGCCATGCAAGTTTGTACGGATGCGGATGATTAGTCATAGGCAAATTCAGTTTTCTTACCAATTCGATACTAGCCACATTCGCACAAGAACCGGAATCAATGATCATGGTGCACACTTTACCATTTATCATGCAATGAATATGGAAAATGTTTTCTCGATGTTGTTCGAGATCATCTAATTTCGGATATGCATTTAAAGCGCGACGCACAACAAGAAACTCCTTAGTGTCAAAATCATCTAATGCGCCTAGATCCTCTTCAGGTTCAATTTCATTATCATGCTCAGACTCGTTTTTATGCTCGGACTCAGACACATATTCGTTTGTCTCCTCAATTAACATGATTCGTTTTGCATTAGGACACTCTTTTCCTATGTGACCACGTCCTTGACACTTATAACATTTAATGTCTCTAAACCTGTTTGAGGGATCAGAAGAATTTCCGGTAGAAGCCTTTTGTTGATTGCGGTCATCTCTCCTTTGTGTGGATTGCACACGATTGTCCATTCTTTGTGACACACCTTGGTCACGTGATTGGCCTCCTATGGGCCGTGAACTTCCCGTTCCTGAAGGCTTGTTGGAAAACCTTGATGAAGACTGATTAGTACGATAAGTGGAATTGAAATTGGAGGAACTACGTACCTTTATTTGATGTTCAATCTTTTCCGCCATATGAACCATGGTTGTGAGGTCAAGATAAGGTTGAAGGTCAACCCTTTGCGCGATCTCCCTGTTTAAACCATGTAAGAAACGAGCCTTGGTGGCTTCTTCAGGTTCCTGCAAGTTAGACCTTTCCAACAAAATTTCTAACTCTTTATAGTACTCGTCTACACTTTTGGAACCTTGACGTAAGTTGTGCAAACTCGTAAAAATAGAACTCTCATAATTATTTGGGATAAAACGTTGTCTCATTTCAAACTTAATTTCTTCCCAAGTAGCAATTGGAGGTTGTCTTGTCTTAGTTCTATTTCGACACAAATTTGTCCACCAATTAAGTGCATAACCAGAAAACTCAATAGAGGCGTACCTCACTTTTTGTAATTCACTATAATTGGTACAAGAAAAGATTAAATCCACTTTTGTTTCCCATTCTAAATAATCCTTTGCATTACTTTTACCATAAAACGTGGGATTATTTATTTTGGTTTTGAGAAAGTCGTCATCTTGCGGGAAAAGGGGATTTTGGCGTCTTTGGTAACCACGGGGAGGGTGGTCATCAAAGTCATACTCATCATGGTCATATGGAATTTAATCATCGTTGTACCTTCGTGGGACGTACCTTCTTGGTTGTGTAGGAGGAACAAACCTTTGTGCCTCGATGTGTGGCGGTCTAAGGTAGTCATCTTCAACTTTTTCTGGTGGGTGGCCCCTAGGTTGTGGTAGGGGAACGGCCCTGCTTGTACCTTGGCCATCACTCGTCTTGTAGCTTCGCTCCACGTCTTCGAAGCGATGCTTAATTACCTCATTGTCATGCATGAGTTTCTTAAGCATCTCCAGCATTTGTTGTTGTGTGTTGTCAAGAGTTTCGGCCTCTTTAGACTTGCTAGATGCGGAATGATTGCTGCTCTCCATTTCACCTAAGGAATTGAACGAAAACAAAAAGGAAAAAGAAAGAAGCAAACTAACACAAAGACAAACAAACGTTAAGGGATTAGTAAAAAAATAAGCTATGGACACTCCGCTTTCGATTCTTTCCACTCTTTTACCACTTTGGTTCTTGGATAACCTGAAGTTAAGAAGGCTCAAAGTGATCAATAAGGAAGTGTATTGCCAAGGCTTCTTCAAATCACAATGTTCTCCCCTTGTTTCTTCCTCTTTGCGTTCAAGTTGCACCAATTAGTATCAAAGTAGAATCAATTGAAATGAGCACAAACTTGAACTTTCTACTAAGATTCAAAGAAAATAAGCAACCAAAGTTGATGTATAAGGCTGAACCAAAGATAAAGGGTTGCCGTGGGCAATCTTTAGTTAATTTTGATTCTATGCACTTACTATCCACAAAATGGTTCAAGTCATGCAACAATCGAGCAACCAAATGTGTGATTGGTTCAAGAAGATCAGGAGATGGAGAATAAGGTATATAGGGGACGACAATGTGGGGTTAAAGGAAATATGGTATCCAAGGTTTGCAAATCGTACCAAAAAAATTTTCCACGCAATGCACAAACGTTTTGCCCTTTTTCTTTTCTCTTGTTCTTTTGTTTTTTTTCTTTTTCTTCCTTGCTATTTCAATTGAGCAAGGTTCAGATTCTTTTTTTTGACTAAGGGCATAATCGAAATTTCACGCATTTTGCACTTAGCACTTGCGTTTTTTGGACAGAATAGTGCAATGTATTTAAAATGCAATTTGTAACTTGGACTAGCAACAAAATTAACCTTGGAAAGTGAGGGAAATTGGGGTAAGGCCGAATGGGTTAGGGTTAGGGTTTTTTGATTTAGGGTTTTTCTGAACGTTTTGGGAATTTGCGGAATGGGGTTTTGGGAACGGAATGGGCGTGGTAAATGGACTATTTGGGTTGGGAATTGATGATTGGTGTGGTCAATTTGGATATTGGTTGGTTTAGGGCAGAATTTGAACAAAATTCAAATTCTAGGGTTAGGGTTTATTTGAATGAATTGGGGTTTTTAGATTCTGATTGTGTTTGGTAAAATGGATTTGGAGCTTTTTGTTGGGGGTGTAAATAGGGTTGTTTGGGATCAGGTTGGTGAGTTTTTAGGGTTGGGTTGGGGTGGGGCTGGTTGGGCCGTGGGTGTGTGGGGTAGAATTAGGGTTTTGTTGTTGAAGATGGTTCGTGAAGGAAAACACACGTATGACTACTTGTCTTAAAGCATGAAATCAATCACAATGCGAATCATAAGATGCATACAATCATCACCAACTAAAAGCTTCGGTAGCAACAAGATGATTTGAAACCGAGGTAGCTTTATAGGCTGATGGTTGGAATATTTAAAAGAAGGCTGAATGTAACCTAAAATGCAACAAACCCTAATTTGTTCAAGTTTGAACAACTCAAAATCAGATTGTGATGCGAAAAGGAAATAAAGGAAATGACTCTTGAATGATGAAAAGCAAAATGCAGCAATATGCAAGGACTCAAAGCAAATGAGTTGGACGTTTTTTTTGTATGAAATGCAAGACAATGGTGCGTAGAGTGAGGGGTAGAAGAAGGACTCAACTGAAATTGAAATGACTAGACTCAAACGAAAAGGAAATGATAGATGGTGGAATAGAGTAACCTGACCTCTGATACCAATTGATGCATGCAACCCATGGGCTCCAACGATTCCACCTTCCAAACGTCCTTCACAAAGGATTAGGCACAAGGAAGAAGACTTCCCCTTGCTTCCTTAGTGATTAAAAAAACGTGTGGATTAAAATTAGCAAGACCAACACTTCAAGATGGTCGTTGATCAGGCAAACCAATATGGCCCT
>AP025051.1:22591679-22605190 GCA_036186865.1 Eustoma russellianum
GCTCAAAATCAGATTGTGATGCGAAAAGGAAATAAAGGAAATGACTCTTGAATGATGAAAAGCAAAATGCAGCAATATGCAAGGACTCAAAGCAAATGAGTTGGACGTTTTTTTTGTATGAAATGCAAGACAATGGTGCGTAGAGTGAGGGGTAGAAGAAGGACTCAACTGAAATTGAAATGACTAGACTCAAACGAAAAGGAAATGATAGATGGTGGAATAGAGTAACCTGACCTCTGATACCAATTGATGCATGCAACCCATGGGCTCCAACGATTCCACCTTCCAAACGTCCTTCACAAAGGATTAGGCACAAGGAAGAAGACTTCCCCTTGCTTCCTTAGTGATTAAAAAAACGTGTGGATTAAAATTAGCAAGACCAACACTTCAAGATGGTCGTTGATCAGGCAAACCAATATGGCCCTCCTGGACGGCACCTTTTAGCAATGGCAACACCTTCAAAATGCTCAACTTTGAAGGATCTTAACCTAGGTTTTTAATGCAAAACCAAGAAAACAAAGTCTCACACAAAGTGAAAGAAATATCAAAAATTGTTATTCATCAAAAGGTGCATTTTTCCAATCGGCCAAGGGCCTATTTATAGGCTGTAATGAATGTCCTATCAGCCTTCAAAATGGCTAGAAATTAATTCAAATAAAACTATCTAACAAATGTTTAAATCTGAAATTTGCTTGAAATTCAAAACTAAGATAAGTCTAGCTAAAAACTTGAAATGCTTGGAAGCTGATATCTTCAATGTATTCAGCAGCTTATGGCGCCTTGGAGGAGTTGGTTTGATGAGTAGGATGTGCTTGAATTTGAGTTCACAAGATGGTTGAATTTTGAATTCAAGTGGAGTTTGAATTTGGATTCAAACTTGGATTCAATTTGATTAGGCCCTATCTCCCTAAGATGGCGTGTTCCATGGATAATGAAGTGTAGTAAATCTGATTTTGATGATGATAAGATGGCTGGACTTGAATTCAAAAGATGGTTGAAGTTCGAATTCAAATTGAGTTTGAATTTGAATTCAAACTTGAGTTCAATTTGAATTGGGTTCTATCCCCTTCTTTCTCTTCAAACATGGCGTGTGGAAGGCTGTTGATTTAGCTGAATTCATCTTGAATTTGAGGCCTCAATCTGGTTGAAACTTGAATTCAAATCAAGGTTGAATTTAAATTCAAGTTTGTCTTCAAGTTCAAATTCAGGTAGGATTCCATCCTTCAATTCAAAATGGCCGGCCCCTTTTGTGATCCTTGGAGATGATTTTGATTTCAATTTGGACAAGGAATTCAATCTAAGACACATTTGAATTTGTCTTTGTGGAGACAAACATTCCTTTCAAGACAACATTCCTTTTGTTCCCTTCTTTTGTGACACACGCCTAGAATGCTCTTTTTGGGCCTCCATTTTATTTGGCTCTTACATGTACCTAAAGTAAACACATAAAACAAATATCATAAGAACAAAATAAATTTCAAAAATTAAAAGGAAGTATACGCATGCTCAAGCCGAAGGTTCTATGAAGTGAACCCAAGGAATCTGAGGTTCATCTTGAATGTGCTTGTACAAGAAGGTGGCAACTTGATGGCAAAGTTCTCTTGCCCTCCTTCTTGTCATATGACCTTTGACCTCTTGATGGGGTCCTTGATCCTCATCGGACCCTTGATCCTCATCAGATAGCATGATTTAAGGGGGAGAGAGATACTAATTGCATAAATTAAGGGGGAGCGACTGGAATTTAAAATTCAAGTTTTGATTTTATGCATGATTGAAGGGGGAGCGATAGGATTTAAATCATGAGTATAGGTTATTTTGAAAATCATCAAAAGGGGGAGATTGTAGAGAAAAAGGAGTTTGAGTGATTTTCAAATACATGATTTAAATGTGCACAAAAACGAGCATAAGATAAATGTGCATGATATTGCTTATTACTTGCCTTATATAGCTCATATATTATGTTACCGTACTAACGAGCCATGAAGCTACAAAGCTTACTTCAAATGGCAAACATTTGTTGTGTTTATACTATTTTCAGGTGCCACCATTAATGAACTAAACTAGTTCATTAAGTGAAGTACTTAGTTAATTAAACTAAGTAGTTCATTAAAGGAAGCTACATTTGGAAAAGACACAAAGGCAACAAGGCTAAGGAAGGAAAGTCTCCTCCTCCTCTCCTTATTAAATATACATGCCATACATACATACATACATATATATATATATATATATATATATATATATATATATATATATATTGTAAAACGGAAAATTTTATTGATTAGCCTCACTTGTGGCGGAGGAAGACGATATTACAAAAAAGTCATCGTATGAGAACAAATGAAATAAAGAGCTAATAATGTCATATCTCCAGTTGTATATGATATGCCGCATTAAAACCTTGCTAAGTAAAACCACCCTTGTGGATGAAATCTTAGCGAAGGAAAAAGCGTACATATTTATACAACTGTCATTGATATGAAATGAGTGTAAAAATGTGTCAAAATCAACGGTTGAGGCAGTAGTTGATGTAGGCAGCAGGCGCTGTAGTCCGTTGTGGCAAGCTTGATGAGGCATCTTCCGGAACATGCATACCTCGGAAAAGAGCCAAGAAGAAGTTATACCAACGATAACAATAAGTAAAGGATGAAGAAACTGAAAAACCGAACACATACCGTTGCCGCCTTGGCACAGATTAGGCCAAGGCGACATTTCGATGTGATAATGCTTCGTGGTATGCGTAGTCGCCGCCAATGCATAATGGAGTCGTTGTGGTACCGTGAGAAGCCTCTCAAGAAATGTAGCCGATCGATACCATGTCCGGGCAGGAAGACAGAACAAAAAGTTACTGAGTATGGAATAGAATAAATGCAAAACCAAAGGATAGCAATGCATACCGAGTCTGCCTGTATCCATTAGGGTACAGGCAGAAGTTGAGAAACAGTGCCAATCCATGTGGAAGACTTGAGATTATCAAGGGACCCGCAGTTGAGTGGAGGAGAGATCCAAAGAGACGGAGGCACGCACCAATGAAGGGAGAGTGTGTGATGAATAGTGCTGCGTGATAGGAGTCAGCATTGCTTGCTGTGCTAGATAATGTGCTGCCATGTTTGCTTCGCGACAAATGTGGTGATAATCGAGGCGATGGAGATGAACCAGATTGTGAAGCATGTTAAGATAGTAATTCCCATGTACCAGCTGCGGGCGGGCCAAACGAGAAATCATCTGGTGACAATCAGACTCTAAAATGATGTTTCGTTGTAGAGGATGAAAATATAACAAGCCAAATAATGCCGCCTGAATTTCCACATGGAGCGGTGTAACCGATGGTAACCTAAATGAAATTGCACCCACACAAGCTCCCCTATGATCACGCAATATAGCACCCCCTGCTGCATATTATCGACCAACCGCCGCATCGACATTTAATTTTAGTCGGCCGAGGGGTGGTGTTAGCCAACGAATGAGACGAGGTCGTGGTATTGACAAAGACGGTAGCCAAGAGAAGTACCTTCTAGGATCAATGGCTATTTTGGTTCCTGCCACTTTTTTGCACCAAATAGTAAGGTCATAACGAATAGATGCTTGTAGTGATGCGAGTGTAATGCTTGATTGGTTGCCATAGACCAAAGAGGTGTATCCTCGCCAGATAGTATACAGGATAATTGCTGGAATTATAACTCTGAAGACCCCAAGTAATGATGAAAAGGAGGAACGATACCACCAAGCAAGAATATACTGTCGCAAGTGCAATGTTGATGGGGGCGGACAGTTCAATTCCCCAGCATAATAGTTCCATACCGGCCGCACATATGGGCAGTGAAGAAAGACATGATCTACCGTTGCCGAAGCAGCTTTACACAAAGGACATTGCGTAGGACGAGATGTAATATACTTGCCAATATAATCCTCCATCGGTATCGCCGAATGAAACATCCGCCATAGGAATATCTGTATGACTGGGGAGTGCTGCATAAACCATATGAATTTTGCAGATAATAAATGCGGATGTGAGATGCAACTAATCGCATAAGCACTGCGTAGGGAAAATTCACCCGTTGGTGTGTGCAACCATATTAAATGTGTACCTTGACCAGATGTTTGAGAAAGGCAGAAAGGATGTATCTTGCAAATTAATTTCCAAATCGGTGAATCAGGTAAGCGTGGCAAATAGTCCCCACGATGACCATACTTGACATGCATATATTGACTCCAAAGTGTAGTATTTTGTTGGTATGACCACCAAATTCGACAGTGATAAGCTCTTTGTAACACGCTGAGGTCGCGAATCCCCAGTCCTCCTTCTTCTTTAGGCATAGTAATTGTATGCCACGATATCCAGTGATGTCTAGGGCCCCAATAAAAACATGCCATTTTCCGATTGATGACTTTGATAACAGATTTAGGCAAGCCACCTTAAGCAAAAAGATGTAGCGGCAATGCTGCTATGACAGAGCGTAACAAAACTAATCGTCCCGCGGCGGATAATAATCTAGTGTGCCATCCTTGAAGCCTATCATCAATATGCTGCAATAAAGAGACACAGTGTCGCGCACGAGGAATACCTTTGTGCAAATACGAGCCAAGATATTTAAAAGGGAGATTTGTGCATCGCATGGTAAGTATCCTCTCAAAATTCCTCCTCTGCTGCATTGATGTTCGAGTAGAAGGGATCATATTGCTTTTTTGAAAGTTGACTTTTTGCCCAGAAGCAGTTTCATATTGTGTGAGGAAAGTGTGAAAATGGCGCAAGTTTTGCTGTGTTCCTCGCAAAAATACTAACAAGTCATCAGCATAGGCCAAGTGTGTTATATGAAACGGAATCCTCCCCAATCGAAATGGCTGCAACCGTCCAACCTCCGTTAATGCTTTCAGTCCCCTGCTAAATCCTTCAGAAGAGAGTATAAAAAGTAGCGGTGATAGAGGATCCCCCTGTTTCACCCCTCGAAATGGCCGAAAAGTTGATGAAGGTTGACCATTAATTAATACTGCTAAAGTGGTAGCACGCAGGTGATTCAGTATAAGGCGAATGAAGAAATCAGAGAAGCCAAAAGCACGCAGTAAAAGCTCCAAATATTCCCAACTGACTCTGTCGAAGGCTTTCATCATATCTAGCTTAAGACACACCTGAGAACCTCTGTTATCTAACATATGTATCATTTCACGAGCCATAAGTACCTGAGAGGATATATCTGAACCAGGCAGGAAGCCCGTTTGTTCCGGGGAGATTAATCGCGGGAGTAAGGCGCTCAAACGACTAGCTATAATTCTTGTGCATACTTTGCTCAGAAAATTTGTTAAACATATTGGCCTAAAATCACTGAAGGTATCAGGAGATGACTTTTTAGGAATCAACGTAATCAGTGCACTTTCCATCACCGTAGGTTGAGGAATGCCCAAGAAAAATTCCTGCACTGCTTTAACTACATCAGTATGAACGAAAGACCAACAGGCGCGATAAAATTGACCATGAAAACCATCTGGGCCTGCTGCGCTAGCAGGATCGAGATGCCAAACTGCTGCTTTAATTTCTGGTTCCATGGGTATTTGAGTTAATAAAATATTATCCTCCGATGTAACCACCTGCGGAATATACCGAAGAATAGTATCATAGTCTTGAGTTTGGTCTCGAGCGAATAGAGATGTGTAAAAGCGTATGGCCTCCAACATTATTTCATCCGAAGTAGAACATAAACCGCCTGCTTGTGTTCTTATTTGTTGAATCTGTAATTGCAATCGTTTACCTTTGACGATGGAATGAAAATATTTCGTATTTGCATCACCCTCTCGTAGCCATCTTATGCGAGACTTTTGTTTCCAGAAAGTCAGCTCATATGAGGTTGCTTGCAGATATTCAGCCTTGGCTTTATGATACTCTATCCTGTGTTCTTCAGTCGGAGAGTCATCCCAAATAGTTTCAGCATGTATCATCTTTGATTCCGCTATCTGAACATTAGAAAAAATATTGCCAAAGATATTTTTGTTCCACCGCTGGATATCTTTTTTGAAACGGAACAACTTGGAGTAGAAGCCATACATGCCTCCCGTAGTAGAATAAGACTCCCAAGCATCTTTTGCATATGAATGGAAATCCGAATGTAACAACCAAGAATCTAAAAATCGAAAAGAGCGACGTTGGTTGGATTGTCCAATGCGACATAAAAACAACATGGGTGTATGATCCGAAGTTGCGCGAGAGAGATGGGAGAGTTGTAAGTTGTTGAACTTATCATGGAAATTTGAGTTAATAAATAACCAATCTAACCGGCGGCGTACTCTACCAAGGCCTCTGCCGTCTGTCCAAGTAAACTTTGATCCATGGAATTGTGGTGTCATTAAACTGCATGTCTCAATACAATCATTAAAATCCTGTAACGCCGAGAGAGACGGATTCGAACGGCCATCATGATCTGTTAATGAGCGAAAGGTATTAAAATCTCCCGCTACTATCCAAGGCAATACAGACGTTTCCGAAAATGTGTTCAAAGCATGCCACAAAGGTCTGCGTTGTAACATTGTATGCTTGACATAAACCACAGAGAGCACAAACAAAAATTGCAAAGGGCGAAAGAGCAATGTAAAGTGAATCACTTGATCATCATCTTGCACAGTCACCAACTGATAATCTGAGTCACGCCATAAGCACCAAATTCGTTCAGATTGTGATGCAAATTGTCTTGTAAAACCAAAGCTTAAAGCATAACGAGCAATAGAAGAAACTGGGTGTTTTGGCTCGATCAAAGATAGTAAATTTAAACGATGATCACGAATTAGATGATGTAATCTAGTTAAAGAGGTCGTTATGCCTCTAATATTCCAGATCATAAGATTCATTGAGAAAGAGTAGTGTCACTTCCCTGAATAGCGTGAGAAGCACTGCGTGTCAGAATTGTAGATGGCGGCAAAGGAGGGAGTTCTTTTTGTGTGCGTCGCTTTCTACGAGGAACAACCGGATTAAATTCTGAAGAGTCTGCAGAATCCTGTAAACGCGAGATAAGGATTTCTGTGTCTGGCGTAGGTGGCATAAGTTGCATGCGACGCACAACCTCATCTGGTACTGTTGGAATATCAGAGGGAGGATCATCCGGTGGAAGATCATTGTCCGAAGTATGTCCCAATTCCCCAGTATCGAAATCGTTATGCAGCAGTGATGGCTCAGTCACATGGGCTGGTTGTTCCTGTGTATTATCATGAGGTGATTCTGGATCAGCCAGAGGGGGAGCCACAGTTTCTGAGATTACAAGCGCAACAGTTTTAGTTTTAACAGGTGTCCAGCGTTGAAGAGGCCGACGGGGAGGCGGTGGAGGCGGAGGCGGTGGGACCGAAGCAGGTTTCTCTGGAGGGCATGACGTAGCTGCATGGCCTAAACGTTTGCATGAAGTACAAAATAACGGCAAATCCTCATAGACGACAGACTGTAAAATGTATCGATTTTTTGCCTGCAGATAGATCTTTTGAGGCAAATCCTGAGAAACATCGACTTCCACACAGATTCTTGCCACTGACGGCCGTAGCCCTTCTGCCGTGGCGACATCCAACTTGAGCGGTGATCCAATAGACCGAACTATTTCAAACAGCGCTTCTATGAAGATGAATGGGAAGACCCGGTAATGCAATCCAGATCGGAACTATCGGTACATCAGTAGTAGGATCAAAATCCACTGTCCATTTTGTAATACGCATATGACAACCCAAAATATGCCAAGAACGTCGATAAAAACATCGTAAATAGTCTGCCTCATTATGAAAATTCAGCAGTATATGGGTTTGATCAAGAAGAGTAATACGGAGATCATGATGAAAACCGATCTTCTCAAACACATCACGGATGACCTTCAAAGGAGGGCGGCCATACCAGAAGGTGCCCACCAAGGAATATTTGAATGGTGCTGCTAGGGCATCGATTTCGGAATCCAAGAAAGAGATTAGGGGGATACCTTTGTATCAGGAGACTGTCTTTGGTGAAATGCTGATGCTTTGTGCAGAGGAAGCGCCTGCTACAACTGCCGCAAAGGATGGTGGCGGCGACTCCATAGAAAATCCGATCGCAGAAAACGAATGCTAGAAGAAAGCACCTGTGTAGATTAAGAGAGCGTGATAGCCGGCAGATATTCAATGCCAGAGAATTGAGTGATCGGCAGGCCTAGAAAGCGGCGGCTGCACATGCACATGTATTCCAACGTACTACCGACACGTTATATATTTTACGTACGTACGTTAACGTCACACCACTATACTTAACTCATATTTATGAGTATATTCAGGTCTTATATCATATGATATAAGTCATGGTGATGACAAATTAAATACAACACGTTAAAAGGTTTTAAACCGAAAATTGTCGTATCGGACGAATACCGAAACTTCGCCAACGTGTCACGTACTTGCCATAAATAGATGTCCAGCCCCTACACTTCAAAAATGCTCAAACATTTCGTGCTAATGGTGATATTTTCAGCCATAAAATCTTTCCATGTTGGCACACACAAATCACCCCACATTAAGGCCAAATTGTGGAGATTTCAATTTTAATTTTGTCACATGTTAATGGCGCCACTTTAGACCAGCAAAGTGCTGAGAATTAAAGTTTATATTATATATTATGTGTAACATAATATATATAACATGTGCAAAAGTTGGAATTTAATTAGAGAAAAATCGGGTAATCGATAAATATCGAAAATTCGATTTTCTACGTACACAATGCATGGAACATTTTTGGCACATCATATGACACGTATCTAGATACTTTTTACATATGTCATACATCTCAAAGTGTTCTAGAAAATTAAATTAAGGGCTGATTGGAATATAACATGTGTGTATTATTAAATGCGCACTATTTTACAAAGTTAGCAAAAATAAATTTCAGCACATGCATATACATGTATACACGCCTATTCCAGCTGAGATGGAGCCTATGTGGAGCCTTGTTGGCATATTGATTGGTCAAGAATCAATCATATAATGTTGGTGAATTAAAGAAAGAAGCTACAAATGGTAAGGTTTCAAACTTTGTCTCATTTGAAACACATGCTGAAAATTTCAGCATGTTGAAATATGGCTGGCCAAAATTTTCAATTAAATATGCAGATATTTGGTGTCTTGAATTATGTGGATGATTGGAAGAAGAAATGGAAGTAATTTGAATAATTTTCAAAGCCATAAAGTGTGATGTTTTATATATCACACATGCTGAAATTTTTCAGCATGTGTACAATATGTTTGCCGAATTTATGGTCATAAGGGTGTCCAAATTCATTTCCAATGTGATAAGGATATTTGCCATAAATTGATGATATATTTTAAAAAGAAAAATCAAAGAAAAATGGAAGTTATTTGAATTATCTCACTAAGTAACACATGCTGAAATTTCAGCATGCTAAATTCCATAATGGCCGATTTTCTTACTTTGTGTGGAAGGAATTTTGTCTTGCAAAATTTATGTGACAATATTGTGTATTATGGAAATTATTCTATGTTGATTTTGGCACATGTTTTGAGTGATATATTCAGATTTTTCCAAGTCATCAATGATGACAACATTCAACCTATCATGAAGTGCCAAGTAAGCAAAGCTTAAATGATCATCCAATGAGAAGATGCCAAGTAAGCAAGACCATGTCACAATGATGTCTTACATTCTCCCAAGGACTTAGAAGACAATTTTCAAGAGGGGGAGACTCCAAGGGGGGGACGGCCATATGTGCTTAAAAGGAAAGAAGATGAGCAAAAACAAGTGACAAGAACAAGTGTTGCAAGTTGAAAGATCAAAAGTGTTCTAGCCTTCTTCTTCTACATTCTCTTTCTTTCTTCTTCTTGAAAGCCTATTGTATTTATATTCTTATCCTTGAATAGGCTTGTAATATACCACCACATATTCTATATCTTTGTAAAAGATTGAGCAAGGTGTGATCAATCTTCAATCTTGCTAGGTAGTGGTGTTCGTGCGAATCGTATTCATCGTACAAGGTTTGTAAAGGGTTGGAGTTGGTGTGTAACTCTATCAATCCTGTGGTAAGGTGTATTACGTGTGTGTGACTAGTGTGAACCAAGGAAGGTGTTCCTTGAAGACTGGAGTAGGTTGTTTATAACCGAACCAGTATAAAATTCTCCGTGCCATTTACTTTCAGCATTTATTTTCTGTTACTGCGCAGTTTACTCTTTTTGTTTGTGTTCGTAAAAATAGTAAACGACTTTCAAAAATCACAAACATTTCCAGAAACATACCCACACGTCTTAGGGTTAATTTGGCACAAGTTTCAACCCTTTTGGATAAGGATAAGTCGATCAAACATCAAAAGATCTGAGACTAGTGCAGTCTGATTTTAAGACTTGCAAAGGTTGAGACTTTGATAGTAATTGACCAACCTCCCAAAAGAATTTTGAAAAACTGTTTCAACCCACTTAAATATAGTATATAAGGAGTTAGTGATTAAAATTTCAGAGCATTTGGACTTACACAAAAATAGGAATAAATTTTTTAAAACCGTCTACCGTTTCTGGCAGATTCGCGCAATCTGATCACCAACGGTTTTTGAAGGGGTTAAAGGTTGAATTTAAATTTGAAATTTTTAAGGGACCCTCATAACATCTGAGGCTAAGTTCTCTCAAAATTTCAGAATTTTTGGAGACCTATAACCTGGTTTTAAAAACGTTTTAAAACTGGTCCTGAAAACAGAATTTATTTTCAGAAGTTGAGTTGTTTAATTTTAAACAAATTTTAAAAACCACACTTTCCGCACCACCTATTCAACCCCCCCTTCTAGTGGTGCCTTGCAGATCCTACAGGTGGTACCAGAGCCGAGGCTCTAGATCCGCCTCGGAAACGCAGGATTAACTAGATCACTTAGAGATAAGCTACGATCTTTTCCTAAAATGACGATTTGACCCTTAAGCAACAAAATAGGGTTAAGTGACGATCTTAGAGTTAAGTTATGATCGGGTTAAGGGGTACGAGAGTGAGCGATCGTTTCATTACGTAATTACTATTCTGCCCTTAACTTTTAGCATAAATTCAGTAAACGAAAGAATTTTCCAAAATACCCCTTAACTTAGCCTGTATTTAAATAAATATATTTTCGACCATTCTAATTCCAGGGAAAAAAATCGGCAAGATGTGAACAAGCCGGTAATAGATGAAATGGTGGTGAGAACCACTAGAATCAGGGGATCATCCCCAAGCATTTGAAGATGTCATAGTCACCATGACCAACACCTTAGCACAGTAGCACTAGATTTTGAACTAGCAGGCACAGCCTCTACCACCACCACACTTGGACCGGAGATTCTTTGACAAGGAGATGCAGAGGGGTGGTGGTACAGCACAACTGACACCACCGATCATTTGGATCTAATTTCAGAATGAGTCCAAGAGGTATTACACGCCGAGAGTATGATCTTCAATGAATGGTTCTAGATCCACGGCGAAAATGTAGATTTAGGCCATGATATTCGAAATTAAGTTAAGATTTTGCCCATAAATCACAATCTTAGACATAAGTGATGAGTTGAATATAAGCGAAAATCATGAACATAGGTACTGCTCTCAGTTATAAGCGGTGATCCTGAGCATAAGTCACAATCTTAAACATAAATAACGATTCCGATTAAGAGTTGACCTTGGACATAAGTACTGAAGGTAGTCATAACCGCTGATTATACACTAAACATGATTTTAGAAATACGACATGATCTTAGACTTAAGAAATGATGATATTGAGAACAATCCTAAAAGTAAGTTATGACCTTAGACTTAAGGAGACGATCGGTTACAAAACACGTATGCCTAGGGTATCCTATACAATTCTACTTTATCTAAGTTGGTCATAACCCTTTAAGCCGTGATCTTAGTAACCCTAGTTGAATACTATATAATTAATTTGAATAAATTAAAATGTTAACCAGAACAGCCTACTGCAAATGCTAGTGACATATTAATAGGTCACGAAGTAACTCGGGTTGGTTCATCGCAACAACAGCATGGAACCCGATACCATTAGAGTAAAGTAAAATGGGCCAATATTCCTACTTGGACGGTAGCATCAGAGCAAGCTTAGGGTTAAGTTGAGACAATAGCTACTAAGAAATGAATTATTATAGGATGATAGATACTAAGATAAGATTTATAGAGATATTATAGAAACTAAGTAACAATTCATAAGCATTATAATCAATAGCATTTAGTAAGAGAATCATACGGAAGAATTTATAGTCTAGGGTTAAGATGTTGAAATTTAGAGTTATTAAGTAGGACGACGATACTGGTCTCTTTAGAGATATTTATCGGTAGCAAAAAGCGTGAATCGGCTATAACAAGTACATGTGAGTAATGAATCTTTACAAACTTTTAGTTAAGTATTGATTTATAGAAACATCGAGTTACTTGACTTGAATTTATTACGCTTGAATTAAAATAAAGCGGGCATGAATAAATAGTGGCTGCTTTTCATATGAACTAGGATAAAATTAGTGGTTCAAATAACCAAGTAACGAGGTACAGTGGATCAGTGTGGCGTGTGAAAGCATGGTGAATTAGAATTTTCTAAGTCAATTAATAATTAGTGTGCCATGCTAGGATTGGACCAATTTAAGTTAAAGATTTTATCATCAGTAGACAAAATTTAGACTTATAAGAAACTGTACATATGAGACCTTATCCAAAAAAAAGAGGATGACCTATAGAATTATACGAAATAGTGGACTGATATACTTTTCAAACAGATAAATATTTTATATAAGCACGAACACCAATGTATGACCATATTTTAACAAGTACCTTAAAAAATGTTGTCTTAAAAAATACCTTATTGAGTCTCACTTTTTTATATATAGTCTACCAACCTTTACAAGGCAAATTCATTTCCGTACTTGTATATCAACATAACAAAAATTTTTTTAGATCTTTTGACGACCTTAAAGAGGGGAAAGCTTTTAAAATGTTGATGTTCTTCCAAAAAAAACGATGTGTTTAATTTCTTACACCATATTTCAAATTTCTATTTTGTTACATCTATTTTTTGTCAAAATTAATTGACGACTATCGATATCGCAAGCAGTTTATTTACTAAAGTGTTTTCAAAGTATTTACCCGCTTGCGATAAACTTATTTAACTTTTCTGAAGCCAAAAAGTAGCTTTCAAAATATATATATTTTCTTTTTGAAAGTGAAAGTTACCGTATTCGAATTGTTTTATAAAACCTTATATTATAATGTTTTCAACTGTTTTAATGCCATTTCACCAAAATATTTTGCGAACAAGTATATCATCGTTTTTATAAGAGGTCATTTGAAACACCGCAGTCACGTTTTTATTAGAAGAAAAGTATGTCTGTACTTATTTCGTATATTAAGCTGCTGAGGATATCTCCGAAAAAGTTAGGACATGGTTTTAAAAGGAGTTTATAACTGTAATTAAGGTGTTGTAGTTTATAATTATCATAGTAGGTTGACGACATTAGTCTTGCTGATTGAGTTGACTAAGAGCGATAAATGTTGATTTAAGATGTTG
>AP025051.1:22605200-22635721 GCA_036186865.1 Eustoma russellianum
GGCAAATTCATTTCCGTACTTGTATATCAACATAACAAAAATTTTTTTAGATCTTTTGACGACCTTAAAGAGGGGAAAGCTTTTAAAATGTTGATGTTCTTCCAAAAAAAACGATGTGTTTAATTTCTTACACCATATTTCAAATTTCTATTTTGTTACATCTATTTTTTGTCAAAATTAATTGACGACTATCGATATCGCAAGCAGTTTATTTACTAAAGTGTTTTCAAAGTATTTACCCGCTTGCGATAAACTTATTTAACTTTTCTGAAGCCAAAAAGTAGCTTTCAAAATATATATATTTTCTTTTTGAAAGTGAAAGTTACCGTATTCGAATTGTTTTATAAAACCTTATATTATAATGTTTTCAACTGTTTTAATGCCATTTCACCAAAATATTTTGCGAACAAGTATATCATCGTTTTTATAAGAGGTCATTTGAAACACCGCAGTCACGTTTTTATTAGAAGAAAAGTATGTCTGTACTTATTTCGTATATTAAGCTGCTGAGGATATCTCCGAAAAAGTTAGGACATGGTTTTAAAAGGAGTTTATAACTGTAATTAAGGTGTTGTAGTTTATAATTATCATAGTAGGTTGACGACATTAGTCTTGCTGATTGAGTTGACTAAGAGCGATAAATGTTGATTTAAGATGTTATAGTGTACTGTTTTAAGAAGACATCGATTACGGAGCTCAATGGTTGAGCTATGCATAATAGATTAGCATATTCTAAGGGAGCATGAATTTGTAAGCTTTGATTTGTTCAGGGATTTAGTTGGCTTATAGTGAACTGCGTCTTGTTGGTAATTGATTTAGAAACAAAAGAAAAAAATGTTCCAATTGAAGCATGATACAACAGGGTGACGCAGCAGGAACGTGGTGTACTAGCATGCCCAACGTTGCTTAAGATATATTATAGGCGATGCTGAGTTGGCAAAATCTTAAGTTAAATAGTAGCACAATGACGAGTTACGATTGAGATATAGGTTTAATGTTATACATGAAAATTGAGACTACAACTAGTTGCAAGCGAAGATCAAATGATATTAATATGTGACATAGCAAATTTATGGTTCACCTTAAACCCACTAAGATCTTGTTGGCAGTTTAAGAAAATAAGTTACAATGGAAATAAATGAGGAGCTATATGATCTAAACACTTGATCAATAAGAGTTGTCATAAGTATCTTAACTGTAAAACACAACTATATAAGTTGAACGATATATCTTTAGAAACATAAGTTGGCCTTGAGATAAATAAACGCATAGCAATGAGGTTGACACGACAACTAATAGTTGATAGCGAGTGTATAGAGTATGTTCGACCTTATCAAGGTGTTCGTAAGAAAATGACTGTAAGAAAATACGCAAGTTTCAATGACGAAACTTTTTGTAAGGGGGTAGGATGTTAGACCTATATAAAAAAGAAAAAAAATTAATTACATGAGTGTGTGCTGAGTTTGCATGCCGAGAATGAGGGGATAAGGGAGGGGGAATGGTTGTATTAATTAATTAGGATTTCCAAAAAAAAAAATTTCATTAATTATCCTAAACTAACCCCCCTAATTTTTCGGCCCCCTACCTAAATTAAAAAACCCAATCCCCAATATTCCCCCACCCATCGGCAGTTTCATTAGCAACAAAGGGGGAAAGAAGGGTGAAAGGGGGGGAGAAGCTGCGACAGAGAGACATGCAGGGGAATAGAAGGAAAAGGAAAAGAAAAGAGAAAAGATAGAGAGAAAAGGAGAGAATGAATGAAAAAGAGAAAAAGGGGAAGAAGAAAAGTAGGTTACCCTCCTCTCTGTTGGATTGTTTCAGATTTCTGCGACAGAGAGACACTGCGTCGAACCAAACCTCTGTAATCAATAAATTATCCGCGTCAAAGGTAGGTTACCCTCCTCTCTGTTGGATTGTTTCAGATTTCTGACATATCGTGTAGCGCCCCGCCCGAAACCAGAGTTCCGGCTCAGTGCACCCGCCGTACTCTACTCCATAGAGTACAAAGCGTCGATACTATACATGTACATGTCGACATGAATAATGAATCGATAAGCGGAAGTAACATAACATAAACAAATCATAATCGACATGCAATGTACTACGTCATAATCTGTACAAGTCATCATATACAGAATACTGAAATCTTCTGAAATACATCATAAATCAAGCTTAATGTCTTCAAACGAATCTCTCAGCAGGTTTCTTCGTTATCAATGATCTATCTAGCCTGTCATCAACAAGTCTGTATAGTGATACCTGTTATCTGGAAAATGATAAATGAGGCAAGTATGAGCGATAGCCACCGACTTTTAATCGCTCAGCAAGTAGTCTTACCAGATACAACATGTGGATCATACATGGGAAGACGGGGTGACAAATCATAATAACCATAAATTTTGAATATAATAAGTACGTCTCCTTTTAACAAGTATCATAACATATCTGTAAAAACAGGTAAATAAGGAAGATTTCAAAACATACATAGCATAACAGCATCTCATTCTGCTTCATCCATAACATCATACTACATCCATACTTAACTCCTAATCCATACTTATACCATCTTTGCCTACCTTACATGTACTACATTGTCATACTCAATCCTACCTTGTCCACTGTAGTGCTGTCATATACTCAAAGAATTCTTAATCATAACTCTAAGGTAACATGGTCATGACGTGATGCATAAAACATGACTTTTCATAAAATGACTTTTCGTAAATATGACTTTTTCGTAATCATGACTTTTCATAAACGTGACATTTCATAACTTGACATGATTTCCATAACTTTGCGTAAAATGACATATTCATAACTTGCATGACATGACATTTTCATAACATGAAGACATAACATTTTCATCATTGGCTATAGCACTTTTCATAAGAATAATAACACAACGACATACCGATTGATTTCCCATATAATACATGTACGACATAAACATCATAACATATGTACATGTACCAACGGTGACGCGCTATGACAGAGATCCCGTGTCCCAGACCCGGTGTTACACTCAGCCACATACGTAATCATATGCCCCTGACATCTACCACCCCCGGTACCAATGTCTTACTGGCGAACATAACATGATCGTAGTCATGAACATAACATAACATAACATATCGTGTGTCGATGGAATCAATCGTCTCGCGTTTATTATTCACATGCATATGAATTTTCAAAACATGAGATGTGACAACATAACTTTGCAAATAGTATTTTCCATGCAACGTGAGACTCGGTTAAATAAGGGTATCTTATCATACTACCACTAGTAACATCACTTACTTACTTACAGTCTACTTATCATAACTTAAAAAAATACCATAACCATCCTTCTATAAATATCAACTCTACACGTACTTCATAATTCATAACTTAAGTATCTAGGACATAAACTTCCTATTTCTTTTAACATATCATCTAGAAATTCATAACTTATATCTTAGCTTGCACATATTCAAATATAACACATAGAATACAATTAACATGAAATAAAATCATTTATGATATTAGGCCTAATGGCCAAAATATATATATATATATATATATATATATATATATATATATTTATATATATACGCATACTTAGTTATTCTATGATATTTTATATAATATCCAACACTTATTCATTTTCATCTCTTTACATATATATTATACATATATACATATGTAAAAAACATAATAATATCATTTTATCATCCAAAAACTTAATGGCCGAAATCACTATTTTTTATACATATATATTCATTTTATAATATAAAAGATAATATATCCAAAAATTATTTATTTTCCTATCTTAACATATATATTATACATATATACATACGTGTACAACTTCATAAAGTTAATTTCACATAAAAGGCCTAAGGGCCGAAAATTATCATATATATATACATCTATATATATTTGTCTTATAATATATTATATACATCCAACTTACTCATAATTTATCACATATTATATATTAACTATTGAAATATACTATTCATAAAAATAAAGTCAATTCAGCCAAAATTTACTTAATGGCCGAATATGCATATATACTTGTAACAATTTATATACTATACATATATAGGTATATAAGATATTCTAAATACCATTATTCATATTTAACATATATAGTATACTTATGTGTACATAATACATATAAAAATTATTTATAATCACAAATAGGACATAAAACCGAAATATATATATTTATATATATGTAATACATATGTAAATAATACATAAAACATAATACACAAATACTTATTCATTTTCTCTCTTTAAAATATATATTACACATATATATATATATACACATAAAACATATAAAATCATATTTTAACCTTAAATGGTCTTATGACCGAAATATATATATTGTATATATATATTTACAATCTGCCATATAAAATCATTTTATAATATATTATACAATAGTCATATATATATACATCTATATGTCTACACATACATATATATATATATATGTACTCAAAAACCGTATATACATATATACATATATACATCTATAAATATATACATAGAAACCGTATATATAATTGTCTATACATATATACATACATGTATATATACATTTATACATATAGATCCGTATATATATGTAGATTTATACATCTATACATACATAAAAAAATCCGTGTGTATATATATACATCTACACATCTATAAATACATATATATACATATTTATATATATATAGATCCGTGTATATATATATATATAGATCTATACACTTATACATATATATTTACATATGAACATATATATTTTATAATATACATACTTTAACATAACCATGTTTGAAAGTATCAAATGTACATTAGTGTATATTTCTTTTAAACATAGATCTATACTTTTCTTGAGAAGAAATCTTGAACATACTACATGATGATCAAACTTTGATATAAACATAAATACTTAATATTTGTAAAACCATGTAGGATCTAGGAAGAATACTTGCCTTGGTTCACTTTTCTTACACTTCGGATGGTGATTCCTTCACTTGGTTTGAAAGAAAACCCTTCTTCCTTCCTTCCTTGATTCACGTTTTTCTTAGGAGTGAGTAGATAGAGTTAGTATGTAACTTATAGGAATGGAGAAAACTAGAAGAACATAGTCCAAGTTCATGGAGTTTTCTTACCTTAGTTTTCCTTCTATTCCAAGTGCTTCACCTCTTGAATCCTTATTTGGATGATGGAGAGTTGTCTAAACTTAGTGTAGAAGTTGTTATGTGTGTTGAGGTGAAGAAGAAATCTTCTTGTCTTCTTGTGATGTTCGGCCGAGGAGTGAAAGTAGGGGAAGAAGAGAGGTTTTCTTGTGGGGGAAATGGAGTAAAGTTGAGAAGAAAGTTTAAGAAAATGAGTTGATTTGGAGTACAACTTTCGGCTGAGGGTTAGAATTTAGACAAAAAAAAATAAGGATAAAGAAATAAAGAGAATGATGATGAAGTGATGGGTAAAATAATTAAAAGAGAGGTGGTCCTCTTTTCCTATAGCCTGCCGAAAGTATGGTGAAAAAGGATGAGTGTTTACATTTTTTTATTATAAAGGTAGGATAAGGATTTGGATGTATTAGGTGTAGTGTCATAAAGGAGAAAAGAAGTGTGTAAGAGAAATAATTGTATTCTTTGACTAAAGGGGGCGCCCTAAGGTAGAGATGAGGGAGGTTTTAACTTTTGTTGCTATTCAGGATAAGTGGTTAGAAAATGTGATAAAATTGTGTATTGAATTTATCGTATCGGTATTTTCTTCGGTTTGATTATTTCTATCGACTTATGTTGCTACCGACTAATTTATTTAAATACCTTGTATGTCCGATACAGTCATTGTCTAGTCCCAACCAGTTTCGTTATATCCGTTAACTTACCTTAAGGTTATTTTTAAGTGTGTTTCTAACCCTGATATTTAATGTCGATGTCTTTATTAACTCTAAATAAAATTTTAATTTTCCACCGAAAATCTTATTGACATCGCATTCGCGTTCTATTTTCCATCATTTTATTTCATTTCCACTAGCCCGGATCTCGGGTCGTAACATATCGGGTTGGTTTATTTGTTTATGATTTGCATGCGTTGGTTTATGTATGTTTTCATCTGTTTTTCTTCTTGGTTTGGTATGAAAATTTCAATGACCTTAGATATAGATCACATAGCAGAGAAATAGGCCGGAATGGGTTCAGTTCGTTGAACAACATGCCCGAGGCGGTGCGTGTAGCACACGCGCAGCTGCCCACACGCACGCCCTTGAGCTGCATGTATAGTACCACACGCTGACATGTCAGTGGCGTTACGTAGAGGGCGTTAAATGGAGTCCAATGGAATTAGTTTATGGTAAATCGAAGTTAAAACGAAGAAGATATCGAATTTTGAAGAAAATTAGAATTTAAAAAAAAAGAAAAGAAAAGGGTGGGTCGACTGTGATATAAAAAATTAATTAATATAGTTATTATTTAATAATTTGAGAATAAAATAATATAAAACAAAATAATAAAAAAAAGAGAATGTAGGCAGTCACGTAAATAAGAAAGAATAAATAAATTAATTAATAGAATAATGATAAATAAAGCAATATAATTATTGTTTTAATAATAAGAAATTAGAAATACAGTAAATAAAATAAAATAAAATAAGCAAAAAGAAGGTTAGCATCAGTCACTTAGGAGAAATAAGAAATAAATAATATGTATATATATTAATTAATATGATAATTAATAAATTTAGAAACTCATGAAATAAATTAAAATGAAGAAAAATAAAAGAAAAAAAGGGAGAAAAAAGGGGAGAAAAGAAATGAAATTAAAGCAAGAAAAAAATAGTAGGGCAAGATAAAAAATAAATAAATAAAGATTTAACGTTTGAAAGACCTAAGAAAGAAATAAAATAAAGTGTAGAAACCTAAAATAATGTTTAGAAAGAGTAAAATCAACAATAGAAGATTAAAAATACAGTAATGAACCCCAACGCAACATAGGTTAATACGCAATATAGGTAGATACACAACATATGAATGGAGCAATGCAACATAGGAGAAACAGAAAGTATGCAAGTGTGAATCATTCATGGCACGAGCATTGCATGTGGCCTATGAGCCGTGTGGTCCTACGGGACGTGTGGCCTGACGAGGCGTGTGATAGGTGTTGGTAATAATGGTTACCTTCACATAATAGGACCCGGGACATGCATAGCATATCGTAGAAAAGGAAGAGCATGACGTGTGATATTAAATGACTGCGTGTGACACGATGATGAAAGAGCATGCATCATGAAATTGTGCGTTGCATTGTTATTGTTGTGATTATCGTTGATCTTTTTGTTAAGTTGTTTCAGTGCTACGTTTTGGGATACGGATCGGATCAGGTATGTGCTATTTCTCGATTTATGTTTTAGTGCTTTACTTTGATGTTTTGCTTTACTTGCTCTATCTGTTTACCCGACTCAGTATGTGACAGTCCCTTTTTGGGAGAGACGGATAACCTACGAGTGACTTCCATCACACACCCCTACCTCCCCTCCACAGGTGAGCAGGATTATGAGTATATATGTTTATCGAGGATGGAACAGATTACGCGAGCAGGGAAGAGTGAGCTGGCTTGAGAAGGGATCTTGTTGACCGAAAGCTTGTTTCTTGGGATTGTCAGATAGATCCCACCTAGCTTTGTTATTTGAATTTAGTATTTCATACTTGACTTAGCGGGTTTCGTCAACCCTTGTAGTTGATTTTATTTCTGATGTATTTAATTTAATCGAGACGTTATTTCTTTTATTATCGTTTCCGCAAAAAATTTCTATGTCAGTTCTGACGTGTAAAAAGTTTGAACGACGCATTGTAGTCCTCCTAGCATGCTACTACGGGTGCTCTGTTCCTGATGCTAGGGCTCGGGAGCAGGGCGGTACAACATTGATCTTTAATACTGAAAGAGTTGGACTGATCTGGAATATCTAATTTTGATTTGGTCAACTATTTTCAAATAAGACAAAACAACATAACATTGATCTTTAGTAGTGAAAAAGCCATGATAGCGTGACCTATGCCAAGTCATGAGTCGTTTGGTATCCATAAATTGATCCAAACCATCATAACAGAGTAACGAACTTTAAAGTTTCAGCAATTTCTCCAAATTATAGTTATTCATCCCAAGGGAGAAAGACCATGTCCAAGTTTATATCTTTCGGTTTGCTTTTGCTCATACCTTTTGGTAAGTAATCACGGCCCTTTTTCTACACTTAAATTTTCTTTAAATCAAGTTCTTAATCTAGCCATACCTGATCTTCAGTTCAGTTTTTATAGTTGTTGTTGTAATCATCATTGTGGAAAGACATCTTTGCATCTAAAATATGTTCATGAATCAGGATTGTCTTTTGCAGCTGAAATAACAGCTGAGTATGAAACAAAAATCACTGCCACAAAACCCACAAAATTTCTCCAACTCCAGGGGTTCCCACCTGCATTTGGGAAGCGACAGGAAGTTTCTTGTGATGGTCAACCTTGCAAAAATATCGATGACTGTATCGATTATGGGGAATATTGCTACTGCGACGAGGAGGGAGAAGGCTGCTACGAGGAAATACCATGCGAAAATTTCCCTTGTGATGAGAACCGGCAATGCAACTCGTTTATGCATCAGCGATGCATTTGTGATGAGAAATCCACTCCTCCTATGTGCTATGATGAGCTGTTAGTGTGAGGAATTTGCTTATGCTTTTTTGCGCCCCAAATATTTCTTTCAAACATAGAAATCTGTGTACAGGGAAATGATTGGAACCACGAGTGTGTGTGTGAGAGAGAATTGATGATAGGGTGATTTTGGTGGTGAAAATAATTTCCATGTCATCCATTGTGATCTTTGACTTGAAATTTCTTAACAATGAAAGCTGCTCATCTTTCTAGTTAAGTTTTTTTTCCCTTTGTCTTTTTTTCCTAATTTATTGTACTTTAGGTTACGCTTCCTCAGCTATTGAGGCGCTTGTGCGAGTCCTTTTCGCCGTACAACTTAACAGGGGATTTTCAGGAGCAGGCTTAAAACTGTTGATCTGCGGACTGAGTAGAGTCATGCCCTAAACAGAATGTTTAAATGAATATCAGACTTTCTAAGGTTAAATAACAATTAAAACTTCAGCCGGAGTGACGTCTTACGATTCCCGTTACATGTCTTTCAATATCTTCTTTCAATAACATTTCACTAAAATCATTGTTTTTCCATTGTTAACCATCTTTTAGAATTGGAACACAATTAGTAACTTATTCATTCGTTGAGAGTCTTCATATTATTATATATTGATGTGTGCTTGACGTGCTAAGTTACGTTCTTTCTTTTATTCTAACAATTCCTCCTCAAGTTGCCATGTTCATTAACAAGAACACATTGAACTCCACCTTCGACTATGTGCTACCTGGCTAGGAACGAGCTTTGTCCTTCAATTTGAAGCGTGTTCATGGTCCAAGCACATTACCACCCTTGGGATGTGTCATCAAAATGAATGACTCAAATCTCCCACAACTTTTGCTCAAGACGTTTATAGAGATTTTATTTAAAAAAACTCGCAAAATTCTACCTTTCCGTCGAAAAGTATAAATTTCACGCAAAATGACATTACATGGGTTTACGTAGGCAAAAACCTCAACAACACCTAAGCTTGACAGGAAAATATAAGAGTTGTACTCGTACTACAATTCTACAACATAGTCAGACTATCATCGCAACTTTTGGACCTTCTATAAGCTGATATTGACGATGGCGTTTTATTGAGAATTGTAGATAAAGACGTAATATTTCCATATCACTTTGAATTACTCCAGTCCGATGTTGCATGCATGTCAAAAGACCTCCAAGAGGTCATCTTGTGAAAGTCCTAAAAACTAGGACTTTCCTTAATTTGAAAAGTACACAGCACAAATTTAATGCATGGTTTAAATACTATAAACCACTCTAAAATATTCGAAATATTACCACACTTACCTTAGGAAGATTGATGACATAGGCATTGTCATTCATGCACGCAAGTACTTCGAATGATCCGTCATCTCTAGGTTGCAATTTGATTTCCTCTCCTCTGCAAACCTTTTTTTGTGCAGGTGTAGCCAAAAGAAATCTCCTAGCTCAAAAATCACACATTTCTTACCTTTGTTAGCTTCCTTTGCGTATTGTTTATTCTTTTTTTCAAGCTGCACTTTAATATTTTTCATGCAATTTCTTGACATGTTTGGCCTTAGCCTTTCCGTGTAAGGTTGCACGTTCATTAGTATGGAAAGGCAACAAATCAAATGGGGATAGGGGATTGCAACCATATACAACTTCAAACGGAGAATGAGCAGTACAGACATAGACACTCCTATTATATACAAACTCAATATATGTCGAACAGTATTTCAAAATTTTCAAAGTCTTTTGTATGATGGCACGCACCAATTGTGACAAAGTTCTATTGACAACTTCAGTTTGCCATGTATTTGTGGGTGTGTAATAGTAGGCAACAAGAGTTTAGTACCCCATTTGCTCCACAAAACACGCCAAAAGTTACTCAAAGACTTGGTATCCCTATCACTAATAATACTTCTAGGCATACCATGCAAACATACCACTTCTTTAAAGAACAATTCAACAACATGCGAAGTATCATCAACTTTCTTACAAGCAATGAAATGAAACATCTTAGAGAATCGATCAACAACTACAAAAACGCTATCCTTACTCTTCTTAAACAACGAGAAACCAAGTACAAAGTCCATAGAAACATCAATTTAATGACAAGAAGGAATAGGAAGTGGTTGATACAAACCATGTTGTTGAGTTCTAGATTTAGCTTGTCTACATGTAATGCTACCATCACATACTTTTACAACATCAACACGTATATGTGGCCAAAAAATATTCACGCAAGAGTTCCAAAGTCTTAAAAGAGTCAAAATGACCCATAAGACCTCCTTCATTGGCCCTTTTTTTTTTGCCTCAAATCACATATAGAACTTTGTGAAATGCACAAGTTATTCTCTTTAAACAAGAATCTACAATGCTTATAATACTTTCCAAACATAGACTCAATACATGCATCATAGATAGAACAAGAATCATATCATCAACATACAATTCCTTTACAGAATCAAATCAAAGCAAGTGAGAAGACAGCAAAGTAATGAAAGAATATCTTCTAGACAAAGCATCATGTACTATGTTATCATTTCTTTGCTTATGTTTAATAACATAAGGAAATTGTTCTATAAATTATACCCATTTAGGATGTCTTTTGTCAAAATTACCTTGGATGTTAAGATACTTAAGGAATTCATGATCAGTGCGAATCACAACTTCCTTATGTTGTACATATTGCTGCCAAGTTTCATTGCTCTAACAAATGCATATAGCTCCTTATCTGATGTGAAATAATTCAATTGATCTCTCTATAGTTTGTCACTAACATATGCAGATGTCACTTAGACTGTGTCAAAACCGCCCCTACACCTATCCCTGGTGTATCATATTCAATTTCAATTGTATTATCAAAACCAAGCAACTTAAGAATAGGTGCAGTAGAAAGTTTTTCAATAAGCACATCAAAAGCCTGTTACTACACCTCACCCCATTCAAAACCAATTTCTTTATTCACAATCTCATTAAGAGGTGCAGTAATGGAAGAAAATTCCTTCACAAAACGTCTATAAAAACTAGCAAGATTATGAAAACTTCTAACCTCGCTAACCTTCTTCAGTACAAGCCATTTATCGATAAACTTAACTTTATCTTGATACCATTTGAATGCCATTTCCATTAGCCAATAACCTAAGAAGGTAATCTTGTCAAGAAAAACATAACACTTCTTAAAGTTAGCATACAAGGACTCCTTTTGCAACGTTTCCAAACAGCTCTTGAATGTTCAATCTTATAAGGTTTTCAAATAGATCAAGACATTAAACTAGACAACGACAAAGTTACCCATGAATGAACAAAATACTTGATTCATTAGCCTCGTAAAAGTACTAGGCACATTAGTTAAACCAAATGGTATGACTAACCACACACACAATCTAAATTTAGTTTTAAACGTGGTTTTCAATTCATCACCTTCCTTTATCCTAACCTGGTGATATACACTTTTCAAATAAATTTTAGTAAAGTACTTTGCACCATATAATTCATCATGCATATATCAAGACAATGAATAGGATATATACTTTACCATTATCTTGTTGATGGCACAATAGTCGGTATAGATCGTCCAAAATCCATCCTTCTTTGGTACGATGATCAATGGTATTGCACAAGGACTCATGCTCTCTTTAATGCATCCTTCCTCCAAACTCATGCTCTCTTTAATGCATCCTTTCTCCAAAAGTTCTTCAACTTGACCTTGAATCTCCTTTGTTTCTTCAGAGTTAGCTGTATATGTTAGACGATTAGAAAATGTAGCACCCGAAATGAGATAATTTTGGTGCTCAATCCCCCCCAAATGGAGGCAAACTTGTGTGCCTGTATGACCTGCAAGGCACCACTAGAAGGGGGAGGGGTTGAATAGTGGGTGCGAAAAATTTGGTTTTTAAAATGTTTTCCAAAAACCCAACTTCTGAAAACAGTTTCTGTTTTGAGGACCTGTTTTGCAATGTATGAAAAACCAGGTTACAGGCCTTCAAAAATTCTGAAATTCGGAGAGATTGTAGTCTCATATGTTCTGAGTATCTCTTAAAAATTTCATATCAAAATTCAACCTTTAACCCTTTGAAAAATTATTATGGTCAAATTGCACAAATTTGCCAGAAACGGTAGTCCGATTTGAAAAATTTATTCTGATTAAACCGTGGCTAAAAAATGGTCTGAAACTTTAATGAAAACCCTACTATATGTATTTAATTGGGTTGAAACAGTTTTGAAAAATTCCTTTGGAAAGTATGTCAAATAAGTTCAAGTTCTCAACCTTTGCAAGTCTGAAAATCAGATTACACTAGTCTTAGAACTATTAACGTTTGAATGACTTATACTTGTCCAAAAAGGGTTGAAACTTGCGCCAAATGAAACTTAAAACGTGTGGCTATGTTTCTGGAAAGTTTTGTGATTTTTGAAATTCGTTTGATATTTTTACTACAGCAATGAAAATGATGAACAGTGCTTGAAACTGAAAGTAATAACACCGAGAATTTTATACTGGTTCGGTTAACACAACCTACTCCAGTCTTCGAGGACACCTTCCTCGGATATCACTAATCACAAAAAAACCTTAACACAAAGGGTTGCTGGAGTTATACACCAACTCCAACCTTTTACAAACGATACAAGCAATCACACCTTTCACGAACACCACCACCAAACGAATGAAGGATTGATCACACCTTGATCAACCTTTTGCAACAATGAGCATGTATGGTGGTCTATACAAAGCCTATTCAATATATTTGAATATAAGAACAATAGGCTTGAGAGAGAAGAAGAGAAAGAAATGTGGAAGAAGAAAGTGGAAGAAGAAAGTGGAAGACTCCTTTTGCACTTGGAAATTATGAGACTTGTCTTGTGTTTGATTTGCTCTTCCTCTCTTCCTTTTATCTCAAAGTGGCCGCCCACTCTAGGGCTTCATTCCCTCTTTAAAATTCTCTTTTAAGTCCTTGGAAGAATGCCTTGTATAATTGTGACATCAACTTGCTTACTTGGCACCACTTGATTGGATAATTGTCTTGGCCGTGCTTACTTGGCACTCCTTGATTGGATGAGATTTGTCATCATTTGATAACTGTACAAATATGAGAATTACACTTGCCAAATTATTAATAAAAACATTGCCAATTATCACACAATTAATCCCAGATAATTTGGAAGGAAAATATGTCACCAATAACTTCAAGATATCGGCCACCTTATACAACACATGCTGAAATTTTCAGCATGTGTAATATTCAAATGATTGCCATATTAGTATTATATCAATCCCTTGAAAATGAAGAGTCAAATATATCACAATTAAGGTAAAATTTTCGGCCATATTAACACACACATGCTGAATTTTCAGCATGTGTTATATTTGTGACAGTTTGAAATATTACCTTGTGTAGCTTCCTCCATTATGTCACTAACCTTTTACAGTCCATTCTTCACCAATCAAGATGCCAACTAAGCTCTACATAGGCTCCATCAATGCTGAGTAGGCGTGTGAATTGAGCTTGAACATGTGCTGAATTTATTTTTATAAACTTTGTAAAATAAAGCACAATAATTATACACATGTGGTATATTCCAATCAGACCTAATTTGAATATTCTAGAACATTTTAGTATGTATTGAATGTGTAAAAGGTGTCTAGATACATGTTACATGTCATGCCAAAAACGTTCCATGTGTTGTGTTCGTACAAAACTGAATTTTCGACTTTTGTCGATTACGCGATTTTTCTCCGATTAAATTCCAACTTCTTGCACTTATTATATATATATCTCACACATAATTACATAAAATAATTTGAATATTCAGCTCTTAATGGCTGATACAAATGGTGCCATATGTGACAAAAACTTGAATTCAGAATCTCCACAATTTTGCCTTAATTGGGGGTGATTTGTGTGTGCCATCATGGAATGATTTTATGGCTGAATATACCAGGTAATCAAGGAAATTTGTGGCCATTTTTGAAGTGTAGGGGCTGGCCATCTATATATGGAAAGTACGTGACATGTTATCGAAGTTTCGGTAGTCACCCGATACGATAATTTTTGGTTTAGAACCTTGTAACGTGTTGTAATAATTTTGTCATCACCATGACTTATATCGTATGATATAAGATCGAATATACTCATAAATATAAGGTAAGTATAGTGGTGTGACATTGACGTAAGTTCGTAAAATATATAACGTGTCGATAGTACGTTGGAATATATGTGTATAGTGCCTTTTAAAAAAATCTGAATATATATATATATATATATATATATATATATATATATATATTTTGAAAGAAAGATATATTTTATTAATGCCTCACTTATGGCAGAGGAAAAACCATATTACAAACTTCAGTTACAAGCGGCTAAAGTCATCGTATGAGAATAAGTAAACTAAAGTGCATATAATGTCGTATCTCCAGTCGTATATGATATGCCGCATTAAAACCTTGCCCAGTAAAACCACCCTTGTGGATAAAACCTGGGCGAAGGAAAAAAGCGTACATATTTATACGACTGTCACAGATACTAAAACAAGAAAGTGTTGAACGCTGTGAAGAAGGATAAAAATCGCGAGTGAGCTGGATGAATCGCCTGTGTCTTGGTGCTGTCGGTGCAGCCTCTGAGTGGACCTTGTTGATGCGTACCTCATGAAACAAGAGGGCAATTAGTACAGTAGCAAAGAGGTAGAAACATAGAGAGTAGGATAGCCGTACTCTTACCCAAGTCGCCCTGGCTACCAAGCCAAGGCGACAGCAGATAATGGTTTGCGTTGAGTATGGTGCTCCTAACAAAACTGTTGGAGCTCATGAAGTACTTCGCCATTGATGTTCTCCTCAGCCACATAATGTGTGGTAGTGGAAAACATAACAAAATGATCAAAGATATTAGCGTAAGAAACAGATATTTGATGCAAGATGCAGATAGCGAAATAATTGTAGAAATCAAACGCACCAGTGTTGCCTGCGTACAAAGACACAAGAAACAACCATTAAATAGCGCCAATGTACCAGCCATCAATGACGAAAATTCGGCAGTTGGAGGTCCATGATTAAAGCTCCACGAACTTCACATGGTAGGTCTTGATTTGTTTGATATACTCTTAATCCCTGCGTGTGAAAACCATAGCGTGCTAACCTGTGGGCAGATATATTCGCTTCCCTGGGGCAGTATTGGAGTAATGAATTGTTGAGTCTAAGGAAAAGCTTAGCCCTGGCCACTTCCTGAGCTAAGGAACCTGTGATCGAATGTTGGTTCTCTAAAAGTGAGAGCATCACTTGGCAGTCAGTTTCCAAGAGCAAGGCATCATATTGTAGTGCAAAGTAAAGAAGTGCATATGTCATGGCTTGTAGTTCCGCTCTCAACGGAGGTACCAATGGTAGAGCAAAGCAAATAGCAGAGATGAAGCGTCCTTCAGAGTTTCGCAATATGGCGGTGCCTGCTGTAAATCTCTTACCCACCGACGCATCAATATTTAGTTTGAGTTTCCGAGAGGGTGGTAGCCTCCAACGGATCAAAATTGCTCGTTTGGTTTTGAGTGCCGGTGAATAATGCTGCTGAATAAGATGAGGGATAGGCGTTGCATATTTTTTATCTTTGACTGTAGTACACCAAGTATATATGGTGGACTTCACCCGGTCATGAAGTCTATGTCGATAGAAGCTTTCATCACCAAATCTGCAGGCTGCATAGATCTTCCATATCTCCAAAGTCACTATTGATGGAACAATGGCTCTTAATTGTCCGTGCGTAGTGTTTGATGAAGAAGTATTCCACCAACGTAGCAGATGAGCTTTGATTGTTCTTGAGTGCAGTAATGGGCCTGAAAATGTTAGCGCTATTTCCACCCAAAGAGGCCGAGTCTCAGAGCAATGTAGGAATATGTGATCTTGATGTTCATGCTGCTGCCGACAGAAAATACATTGCGATGGGTGTGAGACAATCCAGCCACATAAGTTGTTAACCAAGGGTAATGAGCTATTCCATAATCTCCATAGGAAAATTTGCTGTCCTGGATGGGCTGTGTTCCACCATATGTAGCGTGCTTCCGTGATTTTTGAACCATGTTCTGCGATGATAGAGTAGGCCGATCGGATTGAGAATTTCCCATGTGCATCTGGCGTCCAATTAAGCATATCACGTGTCCCAGTGGTGTGTAGCTCCATATAGCTGTTGATTTTACATATTCGCTTCCATGTTGATGAGTCATAGATGTGAGAATATATGGAAGTGCGTCGCCCATATTTGGCTCTGATGTATGTTGCCCACAGGTTATCAGAATGAAAGAATTTCCACCATAGTTGACAGTCATATGACTTTTGAACCTTAGCCAAACTTCTAATTCCTAGGCCCCCATAATCAATTCCACGACAGACTGAGGCCCAAGATTGCCAATGATGTCCTCCAATATTTCTCCATTTAATAAACAACTTAATTCATTTAACTAAGTACTTCACTTAATGAACTAGTTTAGTTCAGTAATGGTGGCACCTAAAAATAGTTCAAACGTGCTTGTCATTTGATGTAAGCTTTAAAGCTTCATGGCTTGTTAGTACGGCAACATTATATATAAAGTATATAAACCAAGTTTGTCGCAAAAACGTGACAAGTCATAAAATATGTCATGCATTTCTTTAGCACACGTTATTTAAATCATGCATTTTGTGAATCACTCAAACCCTTTTTCTCAACAATCTCCCCCTTTTGATGATTTACAAAACAACCTTAGTACATGATTTAAATTTTAATCGCTCTCCCTCCAATCGTGCACAAATTCAAATTTTAAATTTTTAATTCTCTTCCCCTTGATTTGTGGAATTAATCACTCACGTCTCTCGTCTCTCCCCCTTAAATCATGTATTCTCTCCCCCTTTATTTTGGAATTAAAATGCAAAGTGCATATAAGAAGAAGAAAAAAACTCATGCATTTCGATTTCGTTCTTAAGGGTTATTCATTCAACCCTTCATAAATGTCCCTTTTGGTACCCAAATTTGGGTGACCATTCTAGGTCTTCCAATAGGTGAGAAAGGAGATGAAGATGCAATATAATAGAAGTTCGGTGCAAATCCGTTTGGCCTTTGGCCGAGAATGCTATCATGCACATAGTATGATCTTTGTTTTTGATAAGCATTTCGGTTTGCATGCACGGGGCGTGATCTAGATGCATTTTTATGATATGGATTTCTCATATGCATCAATGGCTTCTTTTCATATTTTTACGGCGCAAAATTATCTCATGTGATATGAAGATGAAGCACGTTGAAATGATATAGGGGGGATGTAGGCGTCTTCTTAGGCGGCACATATGTCTTAGATGCATCTATTTTCTTAGATGGAATGAATTTGGTTGCCTTATTTAACTTCTCATTGTATCCTAATCCGATTTTATCACGAATATGCTTTTGTGACAAAATGATGCGATCTAGCATGTTAGTTCCCGTGTTAAACTGTTTCATCATTTTCTCTAAATCCGTATTCCTTGATTTCAAATTTGAAATCTTGGATTTCATTTCATTGTTTTGTTTCGTTAATGATGTGACCGCTGATTTTAAAATGCATTGATTATGCAAGACGACTCTTCTTTTGAATCGTTTAATTGAGAAACAAGGTTTGTGTTAGAAGATTCTAGCAACTTCTTGTCTTCAATTAATCGTTTCTTTTCTTTTGCAAGAGTCTTTGAGAACTTATGCAACTCTAAATATTGACTAAATAAATCATCATAAAAACATTCAGAATCAGAATCAGAGTCAGAGGATACCTCATTCGATGCCTTAGATGTAAAGCATACTTGTGCCATTGGTTCTTCTGTATCAGTCTCAGAGTCGGATGTGTCACTCCAAATGGAGGCTTTGAAGGCTCTTCTCCTTTGTTTAGGTTCTAAGACGAGTCTAGTTTTGATATGATCCTTGTCAAGGTGTTTGTTCGTTTGTTTGTCCTTGTTCGGGCAGTCATATGACAAGTGTCCAAGTTTGCCGCATTCATAGCACTTTACGTCTTCATTATTTTTATTTCTATGATCCTTAGATGAAGTAGGCTTATGTTTGTTTTTAATCGATTTTCTCAAGATCTTTCTTAATCTTTTAGCCATCGTGATTAAATCTTCATCATCAGAATCTCTGTCACTATCATCTACGCGATCATAAGAGGTAGAGACGAATTCATTTGATTTAAACTCTATAGCCTTATCATTTTTAGAAATGGATTCAAAATTTCTTAAATTGAGTTTGTTTTCATATACCTTTAATGATCCGATAAATTCCTCTATTTTTATTGATTTTGTTTGTTTACTCTCTTCTATTGCTGTGACTTTAGGGTCGCATTCGGATGGAAGACTTCGTAATACCTTTTGGACCTTTTCCTGTGTAGAAAAAGCTTTGCCAAGAGACTCAAGAGAATTATAGATGTTAGTCAATCGTAGATCCATATCAACAATAGACTCATTTGGAATTAATTTGAAAGTCTCAAATGTAAGCATATTAATCTTGGACTCCTTTACTTGGTTAGTCCCTTCATGTTTCATCTCAGGAATTCTCTACATCTCTTGGGCACTAGAGCAATTTGATACGTAATCAGATTCACTTTTGCTTAGCCCATTTAAAAGTAGTTGCATGGCTTTAGCTTTCGTACTTAGTCTCCTTTTGTCATCACTAGTATATTCTTGTTTTGTTTTTATAACCTCTAGTGTGACACCATCAACAATGGACAACTTAGAAGGGACAAAAAGACCATGTTCTATAATGGACCATAGGTCTATATCAATGGCCATAAAGAAAATTTTCATTCTAAGCTTCCATTGAATAAAGGACTCACCATCAAAAAGAGGAGGCATTTGACTCGACATACCTTCTTGTTCGGTTTTGAAGCTAGTGGTTGCCATCTCACTTAGATCGTTGGATCTTCTTGTTGTGAGTGTGCCTATGCTTTGATACCACTTGTAGGACCTGCAAGGCACCACTAGAATCGGGGAGGGGGTTAAATAGTTGGTGTGGAAAATTTGGTTTTTAAAATGTTTTGATCCAAAAACCCAACTCCTGAAAACAGTTTCTGTTTTCAGGACCAGTTTTGCAATGTCTTAAAAACCAGGTTACAGGCCTTCCAAAATTCTGAAATTTGGAGAGATTGTAGTCTCAGATGTTCTGAGTATCTCATAAAAATTTCAGATCAAAATTCAACCTTTAACCCTTTGAAAAATTGTTTGTGGTCAGATTGCGCAAATCTGCTAGAAACGGTAGTCCGATTTGAAAAATTTATTCCGATTAAACGGTGGCTCAAAATGGTCTGAAACATCAATTACAAACCCCTTACTATATTTATTTAATTGGGTTGAAACAGTTTAGAAAAATTCCTTTGGGAAGTATGTCAAATACGTTCAAGTTCTCAACCTTTGCAAGTCTGAAAATCAGATTGCACTAGTCTCAGAACTAATAAAGTTTGAATAACTTATACTTGTCCAAAAGGGTTGAAACTTGCACCAAATGAAACTTAAAACGTGTGGCTATGTTTCTAGAAGGTTTTGTGATTTTTAAAATTCGTTTGATATTTTTACTACTGCAATGAAAATGATGCATAGTACAGGAAACTGAAAGTAAAATGCTGAAAGTAATAACACCGAGAATTTTATACTGGTTCGGTTAACACAACCTACTCCAGTCTTCGAGGACACCTTCCTCGGTTATCACTAATCACAAAAAACACCTTACCATAAAGGGTTGCTGGAGTTATACACCAACTCCAACCCTTTACAAATGATACAAGCAATCACACCTTTCACGAGCACCACCACCGAACGAATAAAGGATTAATCACACCTTGATCAAATTTTTACAAAAATGAGCGTGTATGGTGGTCTATACAAAGCCTATTCAATATATTTGAATATAAGAACAATAGGCTTGAAAGAGAAAAAGAAGAAAGAAATGTGGAAGAAGAAAGTGGAAGACTCCTTTTGCACTTGGAAATTATGAGACTTGTCTTGTGTTTGATTTGATCTTCCTCTCTTCCTTTTATCTCAAAGTGGCCGCCAACTCTAGGCCTTCATTCCCTCTTGAAAATTCTCTTTTAAGTCCTTGGAAGAATGCCTTGTATAATTGTGACATCAACTTGCTTACTTGGCACCACTTGATTGGATAATTGTCTTGGCCGTGCTTACTTGACACTTCTTGATTGAATGAGATTTGTCATCATTTGATGACTGTACAAATCTGAGAATTACACTTAAAACATGTGCCAAATTATTAATAAAAACATTGCCAATTATCACACAATTAATCCCAAATAATTTGGAAGGAAAATATGTCACTAATAACTCCAAGATTTCGGCCACCTTATGCAACACATGCTGAAATTTTCAGCATGTATAATATTCAAATTATTGCCATATTAGTATTATATCAATCCCTTAAAAATGAAGAGTCAAATATATCACAATTATGGTAAAATTTTTGGCCATATTAACACACACATGCTGAATTTTCAGCATGTGTTATATTTGTGACATAGTTTGAAATATTACCTTGTGTAGCTTCCTGCATTATGTCGCTAACCTTTTACAGTCCATTCTTCACCAATCAAGATGCCAACTAAGCTTCACATAGGCTCCATCAAGGCTGAGTAGGCGTGTGAATTGAGCTTGAACATGTGCTGAATTTATTTTTGTAAACTTTGTAAAATAAAGCACAATAATTATACACATGTGGTATATTCCAATCAGACCTAATTTGAATATTCTAGAACATTTTAGTATGTATTGAATATGTAAAGGTGTCTAGATACAGTTACATGTCATGCCAAAAACGTTCCATGTGTTGTGTTCGTACAAAACTGAATTTTCGACTTTTGTCGATTACGCGATTTTTCTCTCGATTAAATTCCAACTTCTTGCACTTATTATATATATTCCCACATAATAACATAATAATTTGAATATTCAGCTCTTAATGGCTGATACAAATGGTGTCACATGTGACAAAAACTTGAATTTGGAATCTCCACAATTTTGCCTTAATTGGGGGTGATTTGTGTGTGCCATCATGGAATGATTTTATGGCTGAATATACCATGTAAGCCACGAAATTTGTGGCCATTTTTGAAGTGTAGGGACTGTCCATCTATATATGGAAAGTACGTGACATATTATCGAAGTTTCGGTAGTCGCCCGATACGACAATTTTTGGTTTAGAACCTTGTAACGTGACGTAATAATTTTGTCATCACCATGACTTATATCATATGATATAAGGCTTGAAAATACTCATAAATATGAGGTAAGTATAGTGGTGTGACGTTGACGTACGTTCGTAAAATATATAACGTGTCGGTAGTATGTTGGAATATATGTGTATAGTGCCTTTTAAAAAAAATATGAATATATATATATATATATATATATATATATATATATATATATATATATATGTAGGATCTGCAAGGCACCACTAGAAGGGGGGGGGTTGAATAGATGGTGCGGAAAGTGTGCTTTTTTTAAAATTTCTTTAAACTTGAACAATTCAAGTTCTGAAAACAGATTCTGTTTTCAGGACCAGTTTTAAAACGTTTTTAAAACTAGGTTAGAGGTCTCCAAAAATTATGAAATTTTGAGAGAACTTAGCCTCAGATGTTATGAGGGTCCCCTAAAAATTTCAAATCAAAATTCAACCTTTAACCCCTTCAAAAACCGTTGGTACTCAGATTGTGCAAATCTGCCAGAAACGGTAGATGGTTTTGAAAAATTAATTCCTATTTGTGTGAACGTCCAAATGCTATGAAATTTTGACCAATAAATCCTTATATATTATATTTAGATGGGTCGAAACATTTTGGAAAATTCTTTTGGGAAGTAGGTCAAATACAATCAAAGTCTCAACCTTTGCAAGTCTGAAAATCAGACTGCACTAGTCTCAGAACTTTTGATGTTTAGTTGACTTATACTTGTCCAAAAGGGTTGAAACTTGTGCCAAATTAACCCTAGAACGTGTAAGTATATTTCTGAAAATTTTCGTAATTTTTGAAAATCGTTTACTATTTTTACGGATGCGAACAAGAAGGATAAACAGTGCAGTAACTAAAACATAAATGCAGAAAGTAAATGGCACCAAGAATTTTATACTCGTTCGGTTATAAACAACCTACTCCAGTCTTCAAGGAACACCTTCCTTGGTTCACACTAATCACACACACGCAGTACACCTTACCGCAGGGTTGATAGAGTTACACCTAACTCCAACCCTTTACAAACCTTGTATGAGTACAATTCACACGACACCACCACCTCGCTAGAATGAAGATTGATCACACCTTGATCAATCTTTTACAAAGATATATGAATGGTGGTTTATCTTAAGCCTATTCAAGAATGAAAGATATGAAGAACAATAGGCTTTACAAGAAAAGAGAAAGAAAGAAGATGTAGGAGAAGAAGAGCTTGGCAATTTGATCTCTTTGAAATGCAATGCCTGTTTTGTATTTGTTTGCTCTCCTATTCTTCTTTTTAATTGTGGCAGCCGTCCCCCCTCTTGAAAATTTCCTTTTAACTGCTTGAGAGTGTAAGACATCATTGTGACAATGCCTTGCTTGCTTGGCATCATTCTATTGGATCATCATTTAGTCTTTGCTTTTGGCACCTCTTTATTGGCTCAATGTTGTCATCATGATGACATGGAAAAAATCTGAGATTAACACTTTAAACATGTGCCAAATATCAATCACAAAATCATTTCTATAATGCTCAAGATAATTACATAAATGTTGCAAGATAATATCTCACAAAAAAATGGGTAAGAAATCGGCCATATACATGTCTTGCACATGCTGAAATTTCAGCATGTGTAACATCCACCCCTTATTCAAAGTATTGCCTATTTTGCATTGATTTAATCTAACAATTCAATCATCATTTAGTATGCAATATTCTCATCTTTTATGGAATAAAAATTAGACAATAATACGACCTAAATTTCGGCCATGCACAACCTACACATGCTGAAATTTTCAGCATGTGTATGTCAACGTAGCATAAGTTATTCCATAACTTATTCAAAAATGCTTCCAAATCATCTTCCAATCAATCCACCTTATTCAAGAAGTAAAATCATGTCTCATTATGACATTGAAAAACGCCACCCATTAGCACACACTGCTGGAAGTTTCAGCATGTGTCACAATTGTGACCAGATTTTGAATATTACCTTGTGTAGCTCCTTCCTTTATGTTCACCAATAATTATGATTGATTCTTGACCATCATATGCCAACAAAGCTCCACATGTGCTCCAACTCAGCTGTATGTAACGTTATATGATGTGTAACATGTGGCGGAATTATGTTTGCTAACTTTGTAAAATAGTGCACCTTTAATAATACACACATGTAATATTCCAGATCAGCCCTTAATTTAATTTTCTAGAACACTTTAAAATGTACATCATATGTAAAAAGGGTCTAGATACGTGTCCACATGATGTACCAAAAACGTTCCATGTGTTATGTGCGTAGAAAACCGAATTTTCGATTATTATCGATTACCCGATTTTTTCTCTAATTTAAATTCCAAGTTTTGCACAGGTTATATATATATGTTATACATAATATATATAATATATACTTAAATCTCAGCACTTGGCTGGTCTAAAGTGGTACCATTAGCATGTGACAAAATTAAACTTGGAATCTTCACATTTTGGCCTTAATGTGGAGTAATTTGTGTGTGCCAACATGGAAAGTAATTTTTTGGCTGAATGTGTCATGTATAGCACGAAATTTACACCATATTTTGATGTATATGGGCTGGCCATTTAATTATGGCAAGTACGTGACACTTTGGCGAAGTTTCGGTATTCGCCCGATATGACAAATTCGGTTTAGAACCTTTTATCGTGTCGTATTTAATTTGTCATCACCATATCTTATATCATATGATATAAGACCTGAATATACTCATAGTATGAGTCAAGTATAGTGGTGTGACGTTAACGTACGTACGTAAAATATATAACGTGTCGGTAGTACGTTAGAATACATGTGTATGTGCCTTTATTTAAAAAATCTGAAAATATATGGTGTATATATATATGGCGTGTGTATCATTAAGAGGAGAGGAGGAGAAAACTTTCCTTCCTTAGCCTTGTTGCCTTTGTGCCTTTTCCAAATTGAATCTTCCTTTAATGAACTACTTAGTTTATTAAACTAAGTACTTCACTTAATGAACTAATTTAGTTCATTAATGGTGGCACCTGAAAATAGTATAAACACAACAAATGTTTGCCATATGATGTAAGCTTTAATGCTTCATGGCTCGTTAGTATGGCAACATAATATATAAGCTAAATAAGGCAAGTAATGGCAAGTTATCATGCATACATGTACACATTTATGCACGTTTATATATATGTATATATATGCATTCAAATTTCTTATTTTAAAATCACTCAAACCCTCTTATTTCTACAATCTCCCCCTTTTGATGATTTTCAAAATAACTTGTGTACATGATTTAAATGCTATCTCTCCCCCTTGAACTATGCACAGATTTGAAATTTGAATTTCGAATTTCAAATCCGGCTCTCCCTTGATTTGTGCAATCCCCTTGATTTGTGCAATTAAGATCAATTAACAATCAGTGTCTCTCTCTCCCCCTTAAATCATGCTTTCTCTCCCCCTTTATTTGGAAAGTTAATCAAAGATTCCTGTCAAAAAGGAAAGTAAATCAAATAATATCGCATCAAATCATATCAACGGGAATCATGCCTAATTTAGAACGAAGAGATTCATATGTGGCTTGATTTAAGGCCTTTGTAAATATATCCGCTACTTGTGATTCTGTGCGTACGTGATCTATGACAATATTACCATTGTTAACGTGATCATGAAGAAAGTGATAGCGAACTTCTATATGCTTAGCCTTAGAGTGTAACACGGGATTCTTAGACAAATTTATTGCACTCATACTATCACAATATATAGGAATCTTATTTACGGTAATTCCAAAGTCCGAAAGTTGTTGTTTTATCCACAACAACTGTGTGCAACAAAGGCTAAGTGCCATGTACTCAGCCTCCGTAGTGGACAAAGCAACACTTGCTTGCTTTTTGGAAAACCATGAAATAAGGAAATTTCCTATAATTGGCAAGTTCCGCTCGTGCTTTTTCTATCTATTTTGCAGCCACCATAATCTGCATCAGTGTAGGCATGTAAGTCAAATGTAGAATCCTTATCATACCAAATACCTAAGGTGGGCGTGTGCTTAATATAACGGAATATTCTTTTTACCGCATTTAAGTGTGACACCTTAGGTTGACTTTGAAAACGAGCACACATGCATACGCTAAACATGATGTCAGGCCTACTAGCAGTTAAATATAGTAAAGAACCTATCATAGATCGATATAATCCATTATCAACGTCTTTACCATGTTCGTCTTTGTCTAATTTAGTAGTGACACTCATAGGCGTGGGGGAGGGTTTTCAAATTTTCAAATTAAACTTTTTGATCATGTCATTTACATACTTAGCTTGGCTTATATGAATTCCTTTACTCGTTTGCTTAATTTGCAAGCCAAGAAAATAATTAAGTTCACCAACCATAGACATTTCAAATTCAGCTTTCATACAATTTTCAAAATCTTTAACGAGTCTATGTGAGGTAGAACCGAAAATAATGTCATCTACATAGATTTGAATAATAAGTAAATCTGATTTTTCTTTTTTCAAAAATAGTGTACTATCTATAGTACCGCGTTTAAAATTATTTTCTAAAGGGAAAGTAGCAAAACGATCATACCATGCTCTTGGCGCTTGCTTTAGGCCATATAGTGCCTTCTTTAGTTTGTACACGTGATCTGGATGTTTCAAATCTTCAAAACCGGGTGGTTGCTTCACGTATACTTCTTCTTGTATGAATCCGTTTAGAAAAGCACTTTTGACGTCCATTTTGATACAATTTAAAATCTTTCATGCAAGCAATACCAAGTAAGAGTCGTATAGCTTCTAACGTGCTACGGGTGCAAATGTTTCATCGTAGGTCTATTCCTTCTTCTTGATTATATCCTTGAGCTACGAGTCTTGCTTTATTTCTAACGACCTTTCCTTCTTCATTCATTTTATTCCTAAATACTCACTTTGTGCCTATTATAGTCTTATCTTGTGGTCGTGGCACTAAATCCCATACATCATTTCTAACGAATTGATTAAGTTCGTCATGCATAGCATCAATCCAAGATGAATCACTCAAAGCATCATGCACATTTTTAGGCTCAATTTCAGAAATCATAGCATGAAATTCATTTATTTCATCCGAAGTGATTCTTCTATGTGGTCGCACACCGTGAGTGATGTCGCCTATGATGAGATCATGTGGGTGATCTCTATGCCATCTTGGTTGATTATTCTCTAAGTTGTCATGCATTTCTATATGATCATGCATTTCTAGTGTCTCATTCATATCATGCATATCAAAAGAATCATTATCTTCATTCAAAACGGGTTTCAATTCAAAATCATCGTCATATTCCTTATCTTTATCAATCTCACCAAATTCATTGAATTTAACATGAATAGATTCTATGATTTGTCTAGTGAGAGGATCATAACATCTATATGTCTTTGAATTTATGGAATACCCAACAAAAATGCACTCAATTGATTTGGATTCAAATTTATCTAAATTATCTTTTGTATTCAAGACAAAACATTTGCATCCAAACACACGAAAATAATCAATCTTAGGCATGCGATCATTCAAAATTTCATAAGGCGTCTTGTTTATTTCTTTCTTATAGATAGGCGATTTACAATATAGCATGCACAATTTACGGCTTCCGCCCACAGAAATCTAGGCAATTTATTTTCGCAAAGCATGGTTCTAGCGATTTCTTGTAGTGTGCGATTCTTTCTTTCTACTACTCCATTAATTGTGGAGTTCTAGGTGGCAAAAACTCATGTTTAATTCCTTTTTCTTTACAAAACGAAATCATCTCTTTATTTTTAAACTCACCGCCTCTATCGCTTCTTATTCTTTTCACATTTACACCGTATTGATTTTCGAGTTGTTTAATTAATTTAGCAATCTCTACGGCGCTATCATCCTTATGTGCAAGAAATAAAGTCCAAGTATAACGAGAAAAGTCATCAACAATCACGCATGCATAGTGACGCCCACCAAGGCTTGTAGTGCGACTAGGACCAAACAAATCGATATGCAATAGTTCTAGTATTCTAGTCGTGCTTATTTCATTTTTCGGCTTAAGTGACTCACGTGTTTGTTTGCCTTTTATGCAAGATTCACACAACTGAAAGTTGTCTAAATCAAGCGTAGGCAATCCCCGTACTAGGTTCTTTCGTTGCAATTTTTCTAGTGTGGAAATACCTATGTGTCCTAAACGTCTATGCCATAAATTCACATTGGGTTCATTTGACATAAAACACTTAACTTTAGCGTCTACTACATCATCCATAGATAGCGTAAAAATATTGCCTTCTCGTTTCCTTTTAAAACGGTTTCTCCATTTTTATCTATTATGTTGCAATAAGGATGAGTAAAGCACACATTGAAACCATTGTCAACAAATTGAGAAATACTAAGAAGATTGTAAGATAAGTTGCTTACCAAAAATACGTTGGAGATTTGGAGTGTGTTCGGATTGCAAATCGTACCTTTTCCAATGATCTTGCCCTCATTGTTGTCTCCAAAGGTCACGGATCCGCCTTTTGTGACCTTCTTTAATTTGGAGAACAGGCTCGGGTCACCCGTCATGTGCCTCGAGCAACCACTGTCAAGGAACCACTTTATTGATGTATCTTTCGATGTGTGGTCTCCCTGCAATGTGGAAAAGTGATTAGGTACCCTTTTAATTTTGGGTCCTTTCGAGTTAGTTAATCACCTTTTGGTAAAGGTACCTTTCGGTACCCATACTTGGGTGATCCTTCTCGGTCTATCAAATGGCAAGAATGTAGATGAAGGTGCAATATAATATACATGTGGTGCATGTACTTTGGGTCTTTGCCCAAGGACTCCTCTATACTCATTGAATGAAGGACGCTTTTGATATGTCCTTGTGTGTGTGTGTATAGTGCGTGGATGATATGTATTTCGTGTATGCATTGTTCTTCTCTTTTCATATCTATATGGTACAACGTTATATTTCACATGATATGATGGATTGGGGCGTGAGGAAGGGGGCACTTTTTGCGTCATCTTAGACGCCACTTGCAGCTTAGGAGTGTCCACTTTCTTAGACACAACAAACTTGGTTGGTTTGGTTGATACTTCGTTAGTATCAACGTATCCCAATCCAGTTTTGTCACTGTCATGCTTTTGTGTTAATATGATGCGATGTAGCATGTTTGACCCTGTATCAAATTGTTTCATCATTTTTTCTAAATCGATATTCCTTGATTTCAAATTTGAAATCTCGGATTTTATTTCATTATTTTGAGAGGTTAATGATGAGATCTCGGTTTTCAATGCAGTGATGACACATGAAGACTCTTTCTTTGAATCGCTTAATTGAGCGACAAGATTCTCGTTAGAAGATTCTAACAGTTTCTTGTCTTCAATTAAACGTTTCTTTTCTTTAGCGAGAGTCTTAGTGAATTTATGCAGTTCTAGATACTGACTAAAAAGATCATCATAAGAAGGTTCAGAGTCAGAGTCAGAATCAGATGATACCTCGTTAGATGCTTTCGAGGCAAAGCATACTTGAGCGGTCTCCTCTTTGGTCTCAGTTTCAGAGTCTGATGAATCACTCCATGTGGAGGCCTTTAGTGCACGTTTCCTTTGTTTAGGATCTGAGACGAGTCTATTTTTGTTCCGCTCCTTGTCAGGGTACTTATTAGTTTGCTTTTCTTTGTTTGGGCAGTCATATGATAAGTGTCCGAGTTTGCTGCATTCATAACATTTAATGTCCTTATCATTTGACTTGTTTTATTTCTCTTAGATGTAGTGCCCTTGTTTTTATTTCTAAATGACTTTCTCATGAATCTTCTTAGTCCTTTAGCCAATAGGATTAAATCATCATTATCTGATTCGGAATCACTATCATCTACGTGATCGGAGGGAGGGGAGACGTATTCATTTGATTTAAAAGCAATGGCTTTACCTTGTTTAGATGATTCCGATTTCCGAATGGTGAGTTATTTTCATAAACTTTAAGTGAACCGATTAGTTCTTCCATCTTTATTGATTTAGTCTCCTTGCTTTCCTCTATCGCAGTCACTTTAGGATCCCATTCAGAAGGAAGGCTTCGTAGGACTTTCTGTACCTTTTCCTGCGTAGTAAAAGCCTTACCAAGAGACTCAAGAGAGTTGTAGATGTTAGTCAAACGAAGATCCATATCTACAATAGACTCATTAGGCAATAATTTAAAAGACTCAAGTGTGGACATGAGCATGTTAATTTTTGACTCTTTTACTTGACTCGTGCCTTCGTGTTTCATTTCTAGTATCCTCCACATTTCTTGTGCGCTCGAACAGTTTGACACATAACTAGACTCACTTTTACTTAATCCATTTAAAAGCAATTGCATAGCCCTAGCATTCATACTAAGTTTCTTTTTATCATCACTCGTATATTCTTGTCTAGTTTTAATAACTTCTAAAGTAACTCCGTCTATAGTGGATACATTAGATGGGACATAGGATCATCTTCAATTATTGACCAAAGATCTATATCTATAGCCATAAGAAAAAGTTTCATCCTAAGTTTCCATTGAATAAAGGACTCACCGTTAAAAAGTGGAGGCCTTTGGCTCGACATACCTTCTTGTTCGGTTTTGAGATTTGTGGATGCCATCTCACTGAATCGTTGGATTCCTTGTAGTGAGTATTCCTGCGCTCTGATACCACTTGTAGGATCTGCAAGGCACCACTAAAAGGGGGGGGG
>AP025051.1:22635731-22688762 GCA_036186865.1 Eustoma russellianum
GTCCCCTAAAAATTTCAAATCAAAAATTCAACCTTTAACCCCTTCAAAAACCGTTGGTACTCAGATTGTGCAAATCTGCCAGAAACGGTAGATGGTTTAGAAAAATTAATTCCTATTTGTGTGAACGTCCAAATGCAATGAAATTTTGACCAATAACTCCTTATATATTATATTTAGATGGGTTGAAACAGTTTTGGAAAATTCTTTTGGGAAGTAGGTCAAATACAATCAAAGTCTCAACCTTTGCAAGTCTGAAAATCAGACTGCACTAGTCTCAGAACTTTTGATGTTTAGTTGACTTATACTTGTCCAAAAGGGTTGAAACTTGTGCCAAATTAACCCTAGAACGTGTAAGTATATTTCTGGAAATTTTCGTAATTTTTGAAAATCGTTTACTTTTTTTACGGATGCGAACAAGAAGGATAAACAGTGCAGTAACTAAAACGTAAATGCAGAAAGTAAATGGCACCAAGAATTTTATACTTGTTCGGTTATAAACAACCTACTCCAGTCTTCAAGGAACACCTTCCTTGGTTCACACTAATCACACACACGCAGTACACCTTACCGCAGGGTTGATAGAGTTACACCTAACTCCAACCCTTTACAAACCTTGTATGATGAGTACAATTCACACGAACACCACCACCTCGCTAGAATGAAGATTGATCACACCTTGATTAATCTTTTACAAAGATGTATGAATGGTGGTTTATCTTAAGCCTATTCAAGAATGAAAGATATGAAGAACAATAGGCTTTACAAGAAAAGAGAAAGAAAGAAGATGTAGGAGAATAAGAGCTTGGCAATTTGATCTCTTTGAAATGCAATGCTTGTTGTTGTATTTGTTTGCTCTCCTATTCTTCTTTTTAATTGTGGCAGCCCTCCCCCCTCTTGAAAATTTCCTTTTAAGTGCTTGAGAGAGTGTAAGACATCATTGTGACAATGCCTTGCTTGCTTGGCATCATTCTATTGGATCATCATTTAGTCTTTGCTTACTTGGCACCTCTTTATTGGCTCAATGTTGTCATCATGATGACATGGAAAAAATCTGAGATTAACACTTTAAACATGTGCCAAATATCAATCACAAAATCATTTCCATAATGCTCAAGATAATTACATAAATGTTGCAAGATAATATCTCACAAAAAAAATGGGTAAGAAATCGGCCATATACATGTCTTGCACATGCTGAAATTTCAGCATGTGTAACATCCACCCCTTATTCAAAGTATTGCCTATTTTGCATTGATTTAATCTAACAATTCAATCATCATTTAGTATGCAATATTCTCATCTTTTATGGAATAAAAATTAGACAATAATACGACCTAAATTTCGGCCATGCACACTCCTACACATGCTGAAATTTTCAGCATGTGTAATATTCAAAGTATCATAATTTTAATTCCATAACTTATTCAAAATGCTTCCAAATCATCTTCCAATCAATCCACCTTATTCAAGAAGTAAAATATGTCTCATTATGACATTAAAAACGCCACCCATTAGCACACATGCTGAATTTTCAGCATGTGTCACAATTGTGACAAGATTTTGAAGTATTACCTTGTGTAGCTCCTTCCTTTATGTCACCAATAATGTATGATTGATTCTTGACCAATCAATATGCCAACAAAGCTCCACATGTGCTCCAACTCAGCTGTATGTAACGTTATATGATGTGTAACATGTGCTGAAATTTATTTTTGCTAACTTTGTAAAATAGTGCACCTTTAATAATACACACATGTAATATTCCAATCAGCCCTTAATTTAATTTTCTAGAACACTTTAAAATGTACATCATATGTAAAAAGTGTCTAGATACGTGTCACATGATGTACCAAAAACGTTCCATGTGTTATGTGCGTAGAAAACCGAATTTTCGATATTTATCGATTACCCGATTTTTCTCTAATTTAAATTCCAACTTTTGCACATGTTATATATATTATGTTATACATAGTATATATAATATATACTTTAAATCTCAGCACTTGGCTGGTCTAAAGTGGTACCATTAGCATGTGACAAAATTAAACTTGGAATCTTCACATTTAGGCCTTAATGTGGAGTAATTTGTGTGTGCCAACATGGAAAGTATTTTTGGCTGAATGTGTCATGTATAACACGAAAGTTACACAATATTTTGATGTATATGGGCTGGCCATTTAATTATGGCAAGTACGTGACACGTTGGCGAAGTTTCGGTATTCGCCCGATATGACAAATTTCGGTTTAGAACCTTTTATCGTGTCGTATTTAATTTGTCATCACCATATCTTATATCATATGATATAAGACCTGAATATACTCATAAGTATGAGTCAAGTATAGTGGTGTGACGTTAACGTACGTATGTAAAATATATAACGTGTCGGTAGTACGTTGGAATACATGTGTACGTGCCTTTATTTAAAAAATCTGAAAATATATGGTGTATATATATATATGGCGTGTGTATCATTAAAGAGGAGAGGAGGAGAAAACTTTCCTTCCTTAGCCTTGTTGCCTTTGTGCCTTTTCCAAATTGAATCTTCCTTTAATGAACTACTTAGTTTATTAAACTAAGTACTTCACTTAATGAACTAATTTAGTTCATTAATGGTGGCACCTGAAAATAGTATAAACACAACAAATGTTTGCCATATGATGTAAGCTTTAATGCTTCATGGCTCGTTAGTATGGCAACATAATATATAAGCTAAATAAGGCAAGTAATGGCAAGTTATCATGCATACATGTACACATTTATGCACGTTTATATATATGTATATATATGCATTCAAATTTCTTATTTTAAAATCACTCAAACCATCTTATTTCTACAATATATATATATAAGGCGTGTGTTTTAAGAGTAGAATGAGACTTTCCATTTCCATATTTGTTGCCTTTGTGCCTTCTCCAAATATTTCTCCATTTAATGAACTACTTAGTTCATTTAATTAAGTATTTCACTTAATGAACTAGTTTAGTTCATTAATGGTGGCACCTGAAAATAGTTCAAACACAACAAATGTTTGCCATTTGATGTAAGCTTTAAAGCTTTATGGCTTGTTAGTACGGCAGCATTATATATAAAGTATATAAAGCAAGTTTGTCACAAAAACGTACAAGTCATAAATTGTGTCATGCATTTCTTTAGCACACGCTATTTAAATCATGCATTTTGTGAATTACTCAAACCTTTTTTCTCAATATGCTCCTCCTAAGAAACAAGCTTGCAAATTTATGCGACAGGGATGCAACTCCACGTGGTAAAGTGGAGGGTAAGTCATGAACAAAAAAAGACATGTTTAAAAACGTAATGAACATGTTTTTATGAGACACAATATCATGTGAAAACTCAGAATTCTTGGCATAAAAAGGCTTCTTAGCTTTGACCGATGGGCCTTGCCAACATTAGGTTTTTTGGCTGTGACTTATCTAGGTGTTTCCGTTTGTTTTTGGCTTTTTGTTTCGCCGATGATTCATTCTTTTCCTTTTCATGCCTCAGTGAATTCAATAAATGTTGTTCTGCCTTTTGTTCCTCTTAGGCTCATAGTTTTTATATATTACGTTGAGCTTCTAAAACCTTTTGTAGAGACAAAGCATGCAGTTTAAACAACTTATTGTTCATTTTAATGTGTATCTATTAAGAAAACCATCACAAGTGATTCTTCTATCAAACTTTCATGGTGTTTTTAACAAGATGTGACTAGCATTCAAAGAAAAAAAATTAAAACACTTGATCTTAATAGTTGCCAATAGAGAAAAGAATCAAAACTTATTTACTAACATGAACTTCACCAAATCATCAAGCCATTGTAACTCATAAGGTTTGTGATGATCAAGTAAGGGTAAAGCAAGTTTTCTTACCAATTTAGCAACATTTCCACAAGAATTGGCATCAACAATCATGGTGCAAAGCGTGTCACTAATCATGCAATGCATATGGAAGATGTTTTCACCAATGTTGTTTAGTTTCACCCATTTTAGGTTGAGCATTAAGGCTTAGCCTAAGAACAAGAAACTCTTTAGATGCATATTCTTCCTTATTACTCATGCAATCCTCTTTCTCTAGGTTCTCTTTAGGGTTATCTTTGTCCTATTCATTTTCAGATTCAGAATAACAATATCCACAATCATCCATGACCATGACACGTTTATTAGGAGATGCAATGTGACTAAGTCATTGACAATAAAAACATTTAATATCTCTAGACTTATTTGAAGAGTTAGAAAATGTCCTTTTTGGGAGACGTTCTCATCCAGTTCTTCCTTAGCTTTGTCCATGTTGGGTGCTATTTATGGAGGCCGAGAGGGACTGTTTATGTTCAAATTGATGCAGCTTCAGTTGTGCTCCTATGGTCTCGCTTGTATGAAGCTTGTCGAAGTTTCTAGGTTGAGTTTGCCTTCTTTTCGCTTGTTTTTCTGACTTTCTCCTCTATGTGCACTTAGAGTCCAAATGAGCATAGGGATGTAGTTCCACCATGTTAGCTATCTCACGATTTAAGCCACCAAGAAATCGTGCTATCGTAGCCTTCTCACTTTCTTGCACATTAACTCGAATCATCACCAACTCCAACTCTTTTTGGTACTCATCAATGTTCCTTGATCCTTATGCAAGGTGATGCCATGCTTAGAACTAGGACCGTTCATAATCTCGAGGAATGAAACACTTTCTCATGGCCCTTTCATATCCTCCTAAGTAACAGTTCTACCTTGTCCTATTATTTGTCTAACATTTTGAAGTTGATCCCACCACACAAATGCATAATCTATAAATTCTATAGTTGCAAAACGCACTTTGTTTCTTTCTAAAAATGAATTACAAGAGTACAAAAGATTAATCTTTCTTTACCACTAGAAGTAAGCCTTGAGGTCATTCTTTCTATGGAATGAGAGTATCTTTATTTTGATCCAGCTGACTTCTCTATCCTGATGTGGTGGGCTGTGTGGATGGTGTTGGTGCTATGGAGGGTAGAGCCCCTTCATCCAGCAACTCCTCAAGATGTTGATGCTCAAAATCATTTTGTCTACTAACCAATGGTGGTATCATCCTTTGTGCTCAGCCAATTCTCTAATTTCTTATTCGAGGTCCTTAATTTCTTCATTCAAAGTGGGCAGCCCTTTCTTTAACTGAGCTTTGGGACATTTGAACAGCCTCAATGTCTTCTATCTTTCTTATCATTGGCTCCATTTTATTCGACATGGTGGCCATCATTTTGGTTAGGTTCTCTAATGTCGTGAGATTTTCCTTGCATTGCTGGGGTATATGAAGTGGATATCCTATTCCATGTCATCCATATTCATCCTAAAAAGAAAACACAAAAAGTAAATGAAAAGAAAAAACTAACACAAAGACGAAAGAGGTGTGATTACGTTAGTGAAAACAAAACAAGTTTATAGTGCCTTTCCACTCTCGTGTCAATTCGTTCAATTGGATTTTAACTCCACTCTTATAATCTCACACACAAGCCATTTTCCATTCTTCTTGCGTTTCTCCCTCAAGATTGTAAGTTATAACCAATACGAAGTGTTAGAAACTGTAATCATAAAAGTGTACAGTGTGCATTTGTGTAAATTGACGAAATACAATCAGAACCGAGGCGAGTCTAAGGACTCTGTCCTTAAGACGATTTGCTCCGGTACGAAGTGCCCAACCAGAAAAAGCAAACGTCTCCCAAGATACAACTGCTACAGTTCATACAAAACGGCACAGCAACGTAAAGAACTCGGCGAACCTGTAGGATGCTCTGATTTCTCGAACTGGAAACGCAACAACAGTGCAGTAGTATGCAAAAATTGAAACAGTGCAGTAGTATGCAAAAATCGAAAAAATTGAAGCAGTGAAAACGCAGAGTGCAGAGTGTAGTGTGTAGTGAAGAAAGCCTGGAGAATGAGGCAATTTATAGGCGGGAAGGATTAGGCGGTTAATCTCCAGATTAAACCGCAGCCGTCGGATCAAACAGTTCTCATCCACAGCCGTTAGATCGTAAACTGCAGCAGTTTTAAACATAGACCGTCGGATGAAAAACTGCTGCCCAGATACGATCTCAGCCGTTAGATCATGATCCGTGTAGACTACGATCCACAGCCGTTAAATCTAGATGAAGAAACCGCTGCCCAAATACGATCTCAGCCGTTAGATCATGATCCGTGTAGACTACGATCCACAGCCGTTAGATCTAGATGAAGAAACCGCTCCTAGATATGATCTCAGCCGTTAGATCATAATCCGTGTAGACTACGATCTACACCGTTAGATCTTGCAACAGTTATGATCAAAAATATTTCAACCGTTGGATCACTTAATTTATTTTTCTGGAAAAATGTAAAAGAAAATTTCTCCAAAAAGACAAGACTGAGCCGAAGCCACGAGCCACGAGCCACGAGCCCGAGCCGGTCGGAAGGGCGGGCGACGGCGCCGGTGCGCGCGCGCGTGTGTGGTGAACCTTGCCTGAGCTGCGTCCTGACTCCGTCAAAAACTTCTCATGCCCAAGGGCACATTTTAGAAAGCTCCAACTTGAACTATATTTGATGGCCTTTTCATCTCAAGTGGCCAATGTGGTATTCCACTTAAGGGGTGATGTGTTCACTCCTCAAGAGGCCACATCACCACTTTTCTAATTTCCTTCCAATTTTACTCCAATTTTGACCATAAATTTCTCATTCACCCGGTATCAGAATCGAGTAATTCAAAAGCCTAAAATCATCTACTCGTTACGTAGATAATTTAGAAATTTTTAGTTTCTGTTTTTGATTAACGAATACTAATCATAATTAAGCTTAAAGTATGGTGGTTGTCAACTTTTGACAAACCCACTTGCCAAACTTTTCTAATTTACCTCAATTTCTCCAACAATCCCCCACATGAATGAAAATTAATGCAGATGCAGATGCGGACTCTATCGAGAAATCAGACAAGGATATGTTCCATCAGAAGAGGTAGCTTCTGGCTTTGAACCTTTCTTAATGATATACCATCGGATCCACTCAGCTGGTTAGTGACCTGATGTCTTGAACTATCAGCCTTTATTGTGAACCTAGACAATGATATTTACACAACATTTCCTTTGACACCCCTTATTGGTTCTCATGGTTGTGTTCATTTTGGCCATGAACAACCTGGTTTCAGAAAGTGAATTAGAGAATTCTTGCCTCTCCGAATTCTCATAGAAGCGGCCCCACTTCACACTTACATAGGTGATTCCTATCAAGAGTATTCTGCCATACCCCACTTGAATTATCAAGATATAGGACATCATTAAAAGCTCTAGCTTACCCTAACTATTCTCTGCAGATAGCACTTTTGTTTAACGGAATGAGTAAGTGCTAACTGAACCCTTATAACTTAGTTTTCCCATTGAACCTAGATTCCGGGATCTCCAGTCAACAAGGTTGGGTTACCGTTACAAACATTCTTGCTTCGTAGGTTTAAGTCCCATTCCATTTGTCAATTTAGACATCTGATCTCTAGGCAAAGCTTTTGTAAGCGGATCCGCAAGATTCTCCTTTGATTTTATGTAATCAATGGAAATCACGCCATTAGAGATCAATTGCTTAATGGTATTATGTCTCCGACGTATGTGTCATGACTTACCATTGTAGATGCTGCTTTGAGCTTGTCCTATAGCTGACTGACTATCACAGTGTATGCTAATAGGAGCGATTGGCTTAGGCCAACATGGAATGTCTTCCAGGAAATTTCGAAGCCATTCAGCTTCTTCTCCAGCTTTGTCTAATGCTATAAACTCGGCTTCCATTGTGGATCGAGCTATGCATGTTTGCTTAGTGGATTTCCATGACACAGCACCACCACCAACAGTGAATAAATATGCGCTTGTGGATTTAGAGTCTTTGCAATCTGATATCCAGTTTGCATCACAGTATCCTTCCAATACTGCTGGATATCTTGTATAGTGTAATCCAAGATTCATTGTGTACTTAAGGTACCTCATCACTCTATTTAGAGCTTTCCAATGATCTTCACTTGGATTACTGGTAAACCTGCTCAATTTGTTTACTGAACAAGCTAAGTCTGGTCTTGTACAGTTTGTTATGTACATTAGGCTTCCAATCACTTGTGAGTACTTCAATTGAGCTACTGGTTCACCTCGGTTCTCCCTTATGTGCATACTTAAGTCAAGTGGGGTTTTTACTGGTTTTGCATCAAACATATTGAATCGTTTGAGAACGGACTCAATATAATGACTTTGTGACATGATGAATCCTTCAGTTACCCTAGAAATCTTGATTCCTAGAATAACATTGGCAACCCCCATATCCTTCATGTCAAAATTCCGTGTTAACATCTTCTTGGTATTCAAGATGATGTCACGAGTACTGCCCATGATTAACATGTCATCTACATAGAGACATACGATCACATAGGCATTAAGTGTGTTTTTGATGTAAACACACTTGTCACACTCGTTGATCCTGAAGCCGTTTGTCATCATTACCTGATCAAACTTCAAGTGCCATTGTTTTGGTGCTTGTTTAAGTCCGTACAAAGACTTAATAAGTCTACAAACTTTCTTCTCTTGTCCTGGCACAACAAACCCTTCTGGTTGTTCCATGTATATCTCCTCCTCCAAATCACCGTTCAAAAAAGCCGTCTTAACATCCATCTGATGGATTTCCAAGTTATAGACTGCTGCAATTGCGACTAGCACTCTGATTGATGTAATCCTTGTCACTGGTGAGTAAGTGTCAAAGAAATCAAACCCTTCTTTTTGTCGATAACCTTTGGCTGCCAACCGCGCTTTGTATTTGTCGATAGATCCATCTTCTTTAAACTTCTTCTTGAAAATCCACTTGCATCCGAGTGGTTTACTTCCTGGTGGAAGATTGACCAGCTCCCAAGTGTGATTTTGAAGAATAGATTCTATCTCACTGTTTATTGCCTTTTTCCAAAATGGAGCTTCTGGTGTTGACATTGCCTCTGAAAAGGTCCTTGGCTCGTTTTCTACCATAAAGGTTAGAAAATCTGGCCCAAACGAAGTGGGTCTTCTGGCTCGCTTGCCTTGACGGGGTTCGTCAATTTCTTGAGCCGTTGTATCCCGAGCTCGCTTACTCGTGCTGGTTTCTTCATCATTTCTATCTTTCTTTGGAAAGACGTCTTCAAAAAACACTGCATTTCTTGACTCCATGACAACATTTTCATGTATGTCAGGAATGTCAGACTTGTGCACCAAGAATCGATATGCACTACTGTTTGTTGCATATCCTATGAATATACAATCAATTGTTTTGGGCCCTATTCTGACTTGTCTTGGTTTAGGTACTGCTACCTTAGCCAGACACTTCCATACTTTTAAGTATTTGAAACTAGGTTTATAACCTTTCCAAAGTTCATAAGGGTTTTATCCATCTTTTTAGATGGAATTCTATTTAGAATGACGTTGGCGGAGAGAATTGCTTCCCCCCACAAGTTCTGAGGTAAACCCGAACTTATCAACATAGCATTCATCATCTCTTTAAGAGTTCGATTCTTGCGTTCAGCAATACCATTGGATTGAGGTGAGTATGGCGCAGTCGTTTGATGAATAATGCCATGTTCTGAACATAATTCATTAAATGGTGCATCATATTCGCCACCTCTATCACTACGAATTATCTTAATTCGTTTGCTAAGTTGATTTTCAACTTCATTCTTATAATCCTTAAAAGCATTAACGGCCTCATCTTTGCTACTTAGCAAATAAACATAACAGTATCTAGTGCAATCGTCAATGAAAGTTACAAAGTACTTTTTACCACCTCTTGTTTGCACAAACTTTAAATCACACACATCTGTATGAATTAAATCTAACACTTCAGTGTTTCTTTTAATCGAAGGAAAAGGAGCCTTAGTTATTTTTGCTTCAACACAAACTTGACATTTTTTTCTTAGTCAAATTCAGTTTGGGCAACAAATCAAGATTAATCATTCTTTGAATTGATTTGTAATTAACGTGTCCCAAACGTAAATGCCATAAACAAGAAGACTCAAGCATATAAGAAGAAGTAGATGCATTCTCATTAGCCACTACGGGCACAACTTTTTCTTTCTTGGGTACAATGGTAATAGCATTCATCCTAAACATTCTATCTGCCAAATACCCCTTCCCCAAGTACAACCCATTATTTGAAATAATAACTTTGTTAGACTCTAACACAAGTCTAAACCCATGCATCACCATCAAAACGCCAGAGATCAAATTCTTCCTAATATCAGGAACATGCAGAACATTCTGCAGAGTCAGAAACTTCCTAGAAGTCAACTTCAAAACAACATTTCCTTCACCTTCAATCTTTGATGAAGCATCATTTCCCATGTAAAGTTGTGCACCATCAACGGGCTTGTATTCTGTGAACATTGCCTTGTTTGCACAAACATGTCTCGTAGCTCCCGTGTCTAGCCACCATGCGTGCGGATTTCCCACAATGTTGCATTCACTCACAACAGCACAAAGATCCAGATCTTCTGTTGCACCAACCAGATTCGCCTTTGCTTTCTCTTGCCTCTTCTTCGGCTTGCGACAGTCACTGCTCTGGTGCCCCTGAATGCCACAGTTGTAGCATTTTCTTGTGAAATTTTTGGCGATCTCTTTGCCTTTGTTGTTCACTCCCAACTTGCCTTTCTTTTTCTTCGTCGCCTCTGCGACATGAGCCTTTGCTTGACCAGAATATTGAGCAGACTTTTTCTCAGATCTGCGGTTGTCTTCTTCGATACGCAATCGAACGATCAGATCTTCCAAGGACATCTCCTTTCGCTTATGTTTGAGATAGCTCCTGAATTCCCTCCACGAAAGAGGTAGGTTCTCAATCACAGCAGCAACAAGGAAAGATTCACTAAGGGACATACCCTCTTCTTCCATTTCAGCCACTAACATCTGAAGTTCCTCAATCTGAGAAACAACAGTTTTGGAATCAGTCATCTTAAAATCAAGAAATTTACCAATGATAAATTTCTTCGCACCAGCATCCTCTGTCCTGTATTTTTTGTCTAAAGCCTGCCATAAAGATTTTGCAGTCTTAAAGGTACTATACAGTCCATACAAAGAATTATCGAGACAACTTAAAATATGACTCAAACAGACATAATCACTATATTTCCATGCTTCAGCCATCAAGCTATTCTGCATATTAACGTTCTGATCCTCGACTGGTATCACCACTGGAGGATCCTCGGTCAGCATCTTTGCCAGCCCCAGAGTTGTTAGAAAGAACAACATCTTCTGCTGCCAACGTTTGAAGTAACTGCCTCCAAACTTCTCCGGTTTCTCAACCTGTCCAACAACCGGAGCAGGAGCAGGAATGGCAGCGGGTGCAACTGGAACAACAGTGTTCACTTCCTCAGACGGACCAAGGTGCACGCCGTTGAAGGAGTTCGAACTTTCGTCCTCCATTTCAGATTCTGTAGGATAATACAGAAACAGAACAGGAAACACGCAACTGATTAGTTTCGTATCAATAGAAGCTGTAGGCGCATAGAGAAAACGAAACAGATTACAGTATATAAAACGCACAGATCGTCTTAAGAATGTTAGAAACTGTAATCATAAAAGTGTACAGTGTGCGTTTGTGTAAATTGACGAAATACAATCAGAACCGAGGCGAGTCTAAGGACTCTGTCCTTAAGACGATTTGCTCCGGTACGAAGTGCCCAACCAGAAACAGCAAACGTCTCCCAGGATACAACGGCTATAGTTTATACGAAACGGCACAGCAACGTAAAGAACTCGGCAAACCTGTAGGATGCTCTAATTTCTCGAACTGGAAACGCAACAACAGTGCAGTAGTATGCAAAAATTGAAACAGTGCAGTAGTATGCAAAAATCAAAAAAATTGAAGCGGTGAAAACGCAGAGTGCAGAGTGTAGTGTGTAGTGAAGAAAGCCTGGAGAATGAGGCAATTTATAGGCGGAAAGGATTAGGCGGTTAATCTCTAGATTAAACCGCAGCCGTCGGATCAAACAGTTCTCATCCACAGCCGTTAGATCGTAAACTACAGCAGTTTTAAACATAGACCGTCGGATGAAAAACTGCTGCCCAGATACGATCTCAGCCGTTAGATCATGATCCGTGTAGACTACGATCCACAGCCGTTAGATCTAGATGAAGAAATCGCTGCCCAGATACGATCTCAGCCGTTAGATCATGATCCATGTAGACTACGATCCACAGCCGTTAGATCATAATCCGTGTAGACTACGATCTATACCGTTAGATCTTGCAACGGTTATGATCAATAATATTTCAACCGTTGGATCACTTAATTTATTTTTCTGGAAAAATGTAAAAGAAAATTTTTCCAAAAAGACAAGAATGAGCCGGAGCCACGAGCCACGAGCCACGAGCCACGAGCCCGTGCCGGCCGGACGGCGGCGGCGGCGTGCGCGCGCGCATGTGTGGTGAACCTTGCCTGAGCTGTGTCCTGACTCCGTCAAAAACTTCTCATACCCAAGGGCACATTTTAGAAAGCTCCAACTTGAACTATATTTAGTGGCCTTTTCATCTCAAGTGGCTAATGTGGTATTCCACTTAAGGGGTGATGTGTTCACTCCTCAAGAGGCCACATCACCACTTTTCCAATTTCCTTCCAATTTTACTCCAACTTTGAGCATTAATTTCTCATTCACCCGGTATCCGAATCGAGTGATTCAAAAGCCTAAAATCATCTACTCGTTACGTAGATAATTTAGAAATTTTTAGTTTCCGTTTTCGATTAACGAATACTAATCATAATTAAGCTCAAAATATGGTGGTTGTCAACTTTTAACAAACCCACTTGCCAAACTTTTCCAATTTACCTCAATTTCTCCAACAGAAGTCATGAAAAAAAGTTTTGGTCTTCAAATTCAGCTTGTATATCTTGCTTCAGTAGAGGTAACTCACGGCAATTAAGAGCTTAAAGCAGTATAAGACTCAAAAAGGACTCAAGCACAACCAGGACAAACTAAGAATCAAAGAAACAAAAAACTTAAAGCGATGTAATATGGCGGAACCAAAGAATTAGTTAAGGGTTGCTTTGGGCAATACTTAATAAAACTTGGTTAAGAATGCAATCAAAAGTTCATCCTAATGGTCTAAAATGCATAAAAATGTTACAAATTTGCTAGGGTTATGTTTGGTTACTCTTAGGAACTTTGGGTGTTAGGGTTATAATGTGAGCAGTGTTGTAGCGACCCGTCTTGAACTCTATTGCACGAAATGGTTCACCCGCCATATTTCGTTAAGGAAAATATAAGTCGTCGATACAAATCAATTATACGTCAGCAGTGTGAGGCAAACTGACATCAGCGAAAGGCAAAAAAATAAAATCCCAAATAAACTTCAATATAAACTGTCTAAGCAATAATCGTAAATACTACAACTTCAAACTGATAAAGTACATGCAAAAATACTAAACTAGGATCCATAAGTGCAAAATCTGAAAAGAGTGCATAAACATAACTCCTCAGTCGCTCTTATGTCCTTAGTAGCCCGCTCCGACACGTCCTCAACAAACCCTAAGTCAAAGACCTGATTATCTGCAAGGTGGTGAAAAATAGGGAATGAGCGACAAAATATCTCCCAGAAAGTAACCTTCCAATGCTCATTATGGGACCATACACTTGGAAACAGGTATAATAGATAAGTAAATAACATATAAAGTAATCAAGTTTTTATTTGCAAATAATTTTACCTTTCTACACTTACGATAGTACTGCAAGCAAATCAACGATATCAGAAAATAAAATAAACATACAGAGTCAGTCTAATGTTAGTCGCCAGTCAAAATCCGATGATGCAATTTTTAAATCGATGCAATGCGATATGATAACGATAAGATAATGATGTGATGCGATAACGATAACGATACGATGCGATGGGCATAGTAATTTCCTTATAAGTAACTTATACCGCAAGTCTTACGGATCGATCACCCCAATGGTATGCCCAAGCGCTCTATCAAGATAGTCAAATATGTCTCGGAGCTCCAATTGGCGGTCAATATGCCCGGGTGCTTTATCGAAATAGTTAAATATGTCCGGACGCTCTGTTTATCTGCGATCAATCTAGCTCACCGATATAATTTCTGTGTAAGGATGAATTTCACATTATGCACGATTTTCAAAAATGGTTTTCAAAATATTAGATTTTTTTTAAAACAATTTCAAATATCGATATATACCAAGTGCGATGTTCAATACCGCTGGCCAACATAGCAAATATCGCAAAATATCACATTAGTCCAAAAACTAAACAATTTGCTAAGGAAATTACAAGGCGTCCAAATCGATACAAAAACACGTCAGCTATGTGATACAAATCGATGTCAGCGGTGTAGGATCTGCAAGACACCACTAGAAGGGGGGAGGGTTGAATAGTGGGTGCGCAAAATGTGGTTTTTAAATTTGTTTTAAACCAAAAACACAACTTCTGAAAACAGTTTCTGTTTTCAGGACCTGTTTTGAAATGTTTTGAAAACTAGGTTGCTGGTCTTTAAAAATTCTGAAATTCAGAGACATTTTAGTCTCAGATGTTCTGGGTATCTCCTAAAAATTTCAGATTAAAATTCAACCTCTAATCCCTTTAAAAATCGTTGATGGTCAGATTGCGCAAATCTGCCAGAAACGGTAGTCTGATTTGAAAAATTAATTTCTATTTAACCGTGACTCCAAATGCTCTGAAAATTTAATGACTAACCCTTATTAGTTGTATTTAATTGGGTTGAAATAGTTTTGAAAAATTCTTTTGGGAAGATAGCCAAATACGTTCAAAGTCTCAACCTCTGCAAGCCTGAAAATCAAACTGCACTAGTCTCAGATCTTTTGACGTTTGAATGACTTATACTTGTCTAAAAGGGTTGAAACTTGCGCCAAAAGAACCTTAAGATGTATGGCTATGTTTCCTAAAAGTTTTGTGATTTTTGAAATTCGTTCACTATTTTTACGAACGTGATAAAAACGGTGCATTTTGTTGGAAACTGAAAGTAAGTGCTGAAAGTAAAGAACACAAGGAATTTTATACTGGTTCGGTTAAAACAACCTACTCCAGTCTTCGAGGACACTTTCCTCGGTTAGCACTAATCACAAAACACAAATAACACCTTACCACATAGGGTTGATGGAGTTACACACCAACTCCAACCCTTTACAAACCTTGTAAATGACTACAATGATCACGAACACCACCACCTTGCATGTGCAAGATTGATCACACCTTGATCAATCTTTTACAATAATGAAGAGTATATGGTGGTATGTAAGAGGCCTATTCAAGATGTATGAATATGAATACAATATGCTTTTACAGAGAAGAAAGAAAGAAGTGTAGAAAGAGAGATTAGATGAAAACGTTTTGATCTTGTAAGCTTGTAAGACTTGCGTTGTATTTTGTTTACTCTCCTCTTTCCTTTTATCACTAGTGCCGCCCCCTTGATGCCTTCTCCTCGTCTTAAAAATTATCTTCTAAGTCCTTGGAAGAGTTTATTGCATCATTGTGACATTTCCTTGCTTACTTGGCAACTCTTCATTGGATGATCATTAAGCTCTTGCTTACTTGGCACTCATTGATTAGATGGAAGTTGTCATCATTTGATGACTTGATAAATCTGAAAATAAACCTTAAAAACATGTTTCAATTAGCCATAAAAGTGTTGCCATAAGTCACATAATCATCCCACATAATTAGCAAGACAAATAACTTCATTTTTCCTTATGAAAATCGGCCACATGCATGCTGAAATTTCAGCATGTGATTTTCACACTTAATTCAAATTTTTGCCAAGTTTGCATTTGATTTATTCCCTGAAAATAAAGAAGAAATCAATCATCATTTAGTACATAACATTTCTACTAATTTTGGAATAAATATTTGTCACCAAGAAGGCCATGAATTCGGCCAAGTACATTACACACATGTTGAAATTTTCAGCATGTGTGATATTTGAAAATATCACTTGATTATTTCCATAAAATATTCAAAACATTGCCATAACATCTTTAAATTAATCCACAAAATTCAAAGTGGTAAATAGGGCATAATTAAGTAGCAAAAATCGGCCAGCTCTATTTTACACATGCTGAATTTTCAGCATGTGTCACAAATGTGACAAAGTTTGAAATATTACCTTATGTAGCTCCTTTCTTTATGTCACCAACATTGTATGCTTCATTCTTGGCCAATCAAGATGCCAAAAAAGCTCCACATAGGCTCCAACATGGCTGTCTAGGCGTGTGATGATGAATATACATGTGCTGAATTTTATTTTTGTAAACTTTGTAAAATAGTGCACATATAATTATACACATATGGTATATTCCAATCAGCCCTTAATTGATTTTTCTAGAACACTTTAGAATGTATAGAATATGTAAAAAGTGTCTAGATACATGTTATATTCCATGCCAAAAATGTTCCATGTGTCGTGTTCGTAGAAAACTGAATTTTCGACGTTTGTCGATTACCCGATTTTTCTCTGATTAAATTCCAAATTTTTGTACATGTTATGTTACACATAATATACATAAATTAAACTTTAATATTCAGCACTTAGGGCTGATTAAAGTGGTGCGACATGTGACAAAAATTGAATTTGGAATCTCCATAATTTGGCCTTAATTTGGGGTGATTTGTGTGTGCCAACATAGAATGATTTTATGGCTGTATATACCATGTAAGCCACGAAATTTGTGGCCATTTTTGAAGTGTAGGGGCTGACCATCTATATATGGCAAGTACGTGACACGTTGGCGAAGTTTCGGTATTCACCCGATACGACAATTTTTGGTTTAGAACCTTTTAACGTGTCGTAATAAATTTTTCATCACCATGACTTATATCATATTATATAAGACCTGAATATACTCATAAATATGAGTTAACTATAGTGGTGTGACGTTAACGTACGTACGTAAAATATATAACGTGTCAATAGTACGATGGAATATATGTGTATGTGCCTTTTTATAAAATAATCTGAATATATATATATGGTAAAAAAGTGTAGCACGAGGGAGAAGAAGACTTTCCATTCTTCAATTTGTTGCCTTTGTGCCTTTTCCAAATATAGCTTCCTTTAATGAACTACTTAGTTTATTTAACTAAGTACTTCACTTAATGAATTAGTTTAGTGCATTAATGATGGCACCTGAAAATAATTCAAACACAACAAATGCTTGCCATTTGATGTAAGCTTTAAAGCTTCATGGCTCGTTAGTACGACAACATTATGTATGAACTATATAAGGCAAGTTTTATGCAAAAGCGTGTCATGTCTTAAAATATGTCATGCATTTCTTTAGTACACGTTATTTAAATCATGCATTTTGTAATCACTCAAACCCCCTTTTCCTCTACAATCTCCCCCTTTTTGATGATTTACAAAATAACCTATGGTCACGATTTAAATTTTATCGCTTCCCCTCCAATCATGCACAAATTCAAATTTTGAATTTCAAAATTCAAATTTCGAATTTTCTCCCCCTTCATTTGTGCAACCAATTTCTCTCTCCCCCTTAAATCATGCATTCTCTCCCCCTTTATTTTGGAAAGTCAATCAAAAATGCATGTAAATGTGGAAAGACAATCAGATCAAATCAGCAGGAATCATGCCTAATTTAGAACGAAGATTTTCATACATGGCCTGATTTAATGCTTTAGTGAAGATGTCAGATACTTGTGCCTCAGTGCGTACGTGATCTATGACAATATCACCATTATTTACGTGATCACGAAGAAAGTGATAGCGTACTTCTATATGCTTGGCCTTAGAATGTAGCACGGGGTTCTTAGATGGGTTGATGGCGTTCATACTATCACAATATATATTTACCGTAATTCCAAAGTCAGAAAGTTGTTGTTTTATCCATGGCAATTGTGTGCAACAAAGACTAAGTGCCATGTATTCAGCTTCAGTGGTGGATAGGGCGACGCTGGCTTGCTTTTTAGAAAACCATGAAATAAGTGAATTTCCTATAAATTGGCAAGTGCCACTCATGCTTTTTCTATCTATTTTACATCCACTATAATCTGCGTTAGTGTAGGCATGCAAGTTAAATTCACAATCTTTATCATACCAAATGCCTAAGGCGGGTGTGTGCTTAATATATCGAAATATTCTTTTCACGGCATTATAGTGAGATACCTTAGGTTTGCTTTGAAAACGTGCACATATACATACAGTGAACATGATATCAGGCCTACTAGCAGTAAGATATAGCAAAGAGCCAATCATAGATCTATATAAGGCATTATCAAAATCCGTACCATGTTCATCTTTATCTAATTTAGTTGTGACACTCATAGGGGTCGGTGACGGTTTTAAATTCTCAAAATTGAACTTTTTAAGCATATCATTTATATATTTAGCTTGGCTTATGTGTATACCTTTACTCGTTTGTTTAATCTACAAGCCAAGAAAGTAGTTCAATTCGCCAACCATTGACATTTCAAATTCGGATTTCATGCAATTTTCAAAATCTTCAACAAGTTGATGAGAAGTAGAGCCGAAAATGATGTCATCAATATAAATTTGAATAATGAGTAAATCAGATTTATCTTGTTTTAAAAATAAAGTACTATCTATAGTGCCTCTTTTAAAACCATTTTCTAAAAGGAAAGTAGCAAAACGATCATACCATGCTCTAGGTGTTTGCTTTAGACCGTATAATGCCTTCTTTAGTTTGTACACGTGATCGGAATGTTTCAAATCTTCAAAACCGGGTGGTTGTTTCACGTATACCTCTTCTTGTATAAATCCATTTAAGAATGCACTTTTCACGTCCATTTGATAAAGTTTAAAATCTTTCATGCAAGCAATAGCAAGTAAAAGTCGTATGGCTTCGGGTGCAAATGTCTCATCATAATCAATTCCTTCTTCTTGATTATATCATTGTGCTACAAGTCTAGCTTTATTTCTAACAACTTTTCCTTCATCATTCATTTTATTTCTAAACACCCACTTTGTGCCTATTATAGTCTTATCTTGTGGTCGTGGCACCAAATTCCATACGTCATTTCTAACAAATTGATTAAGTTCATCATGCATAGCATCAATCCAAGAAGAATCACTCAAAGCACCATGCACATTTTTAGGTTCAATTTCAGAAATCATGGCATGAAATTGATTTATTTCATCCGGATTTATTCTTCTACGTGGTCGTACACCATGAGTGATATCGCCTATAATGTGATCATTTGGGTGATCTCTATGCCATCTTGGTTGATTATTTTCTATGTTCTCATGCATTTCTAAGTGATCATGCATTTCTAGTGTATCATGCATATCATGCGTGCCATCATCATCATTCAACACGGGTTTCAATTCAAAATCATCATCATATTCTTTATCTTTATCAATCTCACCAAATTCATTAAACTTCACATGAATGGATTCTAGAATTTGTCTAGTGAGAGGATCATAACATCTATATGCTTTTGAATTCACAGAATATCCAACAAAGATGCATTCAATTGATTTAGATTCAAACTTATCTAAATTACCTTTCGTATTTAAAACAAAGCATTTGCAACCAAACATATGAAAGTAATCAATTTTAGGCATGCGATCATTTAGTATCTCATAAGGCGTCTTATTAATTTTCTTTCTAATGGACAAATGATTAACTATGTAGCATGCACAGTTTATGGCTTCCGCGCACAAAAATCTAGGCAATTTATTCTCACACAACATGGTTCTAGCAATTTCTTGTAATGTCCTATTCTTTCTTTCTACTACTCCATTTAATTGCGGAGTTCTAGGTGGCGAAAACTCGTGTTTAATTCCCTTTTCTTCGCAAAATGAAATCATTTCCTTGTTTTTAAATTCCCCGCTCCTTTTCACATTGACTCCATATTGATTTTTAAGTTGTTTTATTAGTTTCGCGATCTCAATGGCACTATCATCTTTATGTGTAAGAAACAAAGTCCAAGTATAACGAGAAAAATCATCAACAATCACACAAGCATAGTGACGTCCACCAAGACTCATAGTGCGACTAGGACCAAACAAATCAATGTGTAGTAATTACAAAACTCTAGTCGTGCTTATTTCATTTTTAGGCTTTAGCGACTCGCATGTTTGTTTGCCTTTTATGCAAGATTCACACAACTGGAAGTTGTCTAAATCAAGTGTAGACAATCCTCGTATTAGGTTCTTTCGTTGGAGTTTTTGAAGTGTAGAAATGCCAATGTGTCCTAAACGTCTATGCCACAAATTTACGTTAGGTTCATTTGACATGAAACACTTAACCTTAGCGTCTACCATATCATCCATAGAAGGCGTAAAAATGTTTCCTTCATGTTTTCCTTTTAAAACTGTTTCTCCATTTTTATTTATTATATTGCAATATGGATGAGTAAAACACACATCAAAACCACTGTCAATAAATTGTGAAATGCTAAGAAGATTATAGGATAAGTTGCTTACCAAAAAGGCGTTGGAGATTTGAAGGGTGCTTGGGTTTCCAATTGTACCTTTTCCGATGATCTTGCCTTCATTGTTGTCTCCAAAGGTCACGGATCCGCCTTTTGTGACCTTCTTCAGTTTAGTGAACTAGCTCGGGTCACCCGTCATGTGCCTCGAGCAACCACTGTCAAGGAACCACTTGATAGATGTATCTTTTGATGTGTGGGTTCCCTGCAATGTACAAATGTGATTTAGGTACCCTTTTAATTTTGGGTCCTTACGAGTTAGTTATTCACCTCTTAGTAAAAGTACATTTCGGTACCCATACTTGGGTGATCCTTCTCGGTCTAGCAAATGGCAAGAATGTAGATGATGGTGCACTGTAGTAGACATGTGGTGAGTGGACTTTGGGCCTTTGGCCGAGAACTCCTTTATATGCGTCATATTGAGTTCGTTTTTGATATGTCCTCGTGTTGGTGTGCATAGTGTGTGATCTAGATGGATGAAATGAATGTCGTGTATGCACCCCTTGTTTCTTCTCATATCTATATGGCACATAATTGTATTTTGCATGATATGAAGAAGAAGTATGACGAGATGAGGAGAGAGGGGGTCTTTGCGTCATCTTATATGCTGTATTTGCTTTTGGAGTGTCTACTTTCTTAGACTAGACAAACTTTGTTGGTTTAATGGATACTTCATTTGTCTCAATGTATCCTAATCCAGTTTTATCACTATCATGCTTTTGTGATAAAAAAAATACGATCTAGCATGTTAGATCCCGTATTAAACTGTTTCATCATTTTCTCTAAGTCCGTATTCCTTGATTTCAAGTTTGAAATCTCGGATTTCATTTCATTATTTTGTGTGGTCAATGATGAGATCTCTGTCTTTAATGCATTAATGATGCATGACGACTCTTCTTTTGAATCGTTTAATTGAGCGACAAGATTCTCATTAGAAGATTCTAACAGCTTCTTGTCTTCAATTAATCGCTTCTTTTCTTTCGCGAGAGTCTTAGTAAATTTATGCGATTCTAAATACTGACTGAAAAGATCATCATAAGAAGGCTCAGAGTCAGAATCAGAGTCAGAAGATACCTCGTTTGATGCTTTGGACACAAAGCATACTTGTGCAGTCTCCTCTTCTGTATCAGTCTCGGAATCAGATGTAACACTCCAAGTAGAGGCTTTGAGAGCTCTTTTCCTTTGCTTAGGTTCTGAGACGAGTCTATTTTTGGTTCGATCCTTGTCAGGGTGTTTGTTTGTTTGCTTGTCCTTATTAGGGCAGTCATATGATAGATGTCCAAGTTTACCGCATTCGTAACATTTAACATCCTTGTCAATTGTCTTGTTCTTATTTCTTTTAGTCGAAGTAGCCTTAGTTTTGTTTCTAAATGACTTTCTCATGAATTTTCTTAAGTCTTTAGCCAATAAAATTAAATCATCGTTGTCTGATTCAGAATCACTATCATCTACATGATCGGAAGAAGTAGAGATGTATTCATTTGATTTAAATGCAATAGTCTTACCTTGTTTTGATGATGATTCCGATTTCTTTATGGTGAGTTTGTTCTCATATACCTTAAGTGATCTAATTAGTTCTTCCATCTTAATTGATTTAGTTTCTTTGCTTTCTTCTATGGCCGTTACTTTAGGGTCCCACTCGGATGGAAGGCTTCGCAAGACCTTTTGTACCTTTTCCTGCATAGAGAAGGCTTTGCCAAGAGACTTAAGAGAATTGTAAATGTTAGTCAAGCGAAGATCCATATCAACGATAGATTCATTTGGCAATAATTTAAATGACTCGAGTGTGGACATAAGCATGTTGATTTTTGACTCTTTTACTTGACTATTGCCTTTGTGTTTCATTTCAAGAATTCTTCACATTTCTTGAGCACTAGAACAATTTGAAACATAACTAGTTTCACTTTTACTTAGTCCATTTAGAAGTAATTGCATAACCCTAGCGTTCATGCTTAGTCTCTTCTTATCATCACTAGTATACTCTTGTTTAGGCTTAAAAACTTCTAGTGTGACTCCATCTACAGTGGATAACTTTGACGGAACAAATGGACCATCTTCTATAATGGACCAAAGATCAATATCAATTGCCATAAGGAAAAGTTTCATTCTTAACTTCCATTGAATGAAAGACTCACCGTCAAAGAGAGGAGGCCTTTGACTGGACATACCTTCTTGCTCGGTTTTGAAGTTTGTGGTTGCCATTTCTCTTAGGTCGTTGGATCCTTTAGTTGTGAGTGTTCCTGCTCTCTGATACCACTTGTAGGATCTGCAAGGCACCACTAGAAGGGGGGGTTGAATAGTGGGTGCGAAAAATGTGGTTTTTAAAATTGTTTTAAATCAAAAACTCAACTTCTGAAAACAGTTTCTATTTTCAGGACATTATTTGAAACGTTTTGAAAACTAGGTTGCTGGTCTTCAAAAATTCTGAAATTTGGAGAGATTTTATTCTCAGATGTTCTGAGTATCTCCTAAAAATTTTAGATTAAAATTCAACCTCTAACCCCTTTAAAAATCGTTGATGGTCAGATTGCACAAATCTGCCAGAAACGGTAGTCTGAATTGAAAAATTAATTTCTATTTAACCGTGACTCCAAATGCTCTGAAAAATTAATGACCAACCCCTTATTAGTTGTATTTAATTGGGTTGAAACAGTTTTGAAAAATTCTTTTGGGAAGATAGTCAAATACGTTCAAAGTCTCAACCTTTGCAAGCCTGAAAATCAGACTGCACTAGTCTAAGAACTTTTGACATTTGAATGACTTATATTTGTCCAAAAGGGTTGAACATTATTCCAAACGAACCTTAAGACGTGTGGCTATGTTTCCTGAAAGTTTCGTGATTTTTGAAATTCATTTACTATTTTTACGAACGTGATAAAAACGATGCACTGTGCTAGAAATTGAAAGTAAGTGCTGAAAGTAGAACGCAAGGAAATTTATACTGGTTCGGTCAAAAAAACCTACTCCAGTCTTCGAGAACACCTTCCTCGGTTAGCACTAATCAAAAAACACAAACAACACCTTACCACACAGGGTTGATGGATTTACACACCAACTCCAACCCTTTACAAACCTTGTAAATGAATACAACGATCACGAACACCACCACCTTGCAAGTGCAAGATTGATCACACCTTGATCAATCTTTTACAATAATGAAGAGTATATGATGGTATATAAGAGGCCTATTCAAGATGTATGAATATGAATACAATAGGCTTTTAGAGAGAAGAAAGAAAGAAGTGTAGAAAGAGAGACTAGATGAAAACGTTTTGATCTTGTAAGCTTGTAAGACTTGTGTTGTATTTTGTTTTCTCTCCTCTTTCCTTTTATCACTTGTGGCCGCCCCCTTGATGCCTTCTCCTCCTCTTGAAAATTATCTTCTAAGTTCTTGGAAGAGTTTACTGCGTCATTGTGACATTTCCTTGCTTACTTGGCAACTCCTCATTGGATGATCATTAAGCTCTTGCTTACTTGGCACTCATTGATTGGATGGAAGTTGTCATCATTTGATGAATAGATAAATTTGAAAATAAACCTTAAAAACATGTGCCAATTAGCCATAAAAGTGTTGCCATAAGTCACATAATCATCCCACATAATTAGCAAGACAAATAACTTCATTTTTCCTTATGAAAATAGGCCACATGCATGCTGAAATTTCAGCATGTGATTTTCACACTTAATTCAAATTGTTGCCAAGTTTACATTTGATTTATTCACTGAAAATAAAGAAGAAATCAATCATCATTTAGTCCATAACATTTCTACTAATTTTGGAGTAAAAATTTGTCACCAAGAAGGCCATGAATTCGGCCAACTACATTACACACAAGCTGAAATTTTCAGCATGTGTGATATTTGAAAATATCACTTGATTATTTCCATAAAATATTCAAAACATTGCCATAACATCTTTAAATTAATCCACATAATTCAAAATGGTAAATATGGCATAATTAAGTAGCAAAAATCGGCCAGCTCTATTTTACACATGCTGGCCAGCTCTATTTTACACATGCTGAATTTTCAGCATGTCACAAATGTGACAAAGTTTGAAATGTTACCTTGTGTAGCTCCTTTCTTTATGTCACCAACATTGTATGCTTCATTCTTGGCCAATCAAGATGCCAACAAAGCTCCGCATAGGCTCCGACATGGCTGTCTAAGCGTGTGATGATGAATATACATGTGCTGAATTTTATTTTTGCAAACTTTGTAAAATAGTACACATATAATTATACACATATGGTATATTCCAATCAGCCCTTAATTGATTTTTCTAGAACACTTTAGAATGTATAGAATATATAAAAAATGTCTAGATACATATTATATGTCATGCCAAAAATGTTCCATGTGTCGTGTTCGTAGAAAACCGAATTTTCGACGTTTGTTGATTACCCGATTTTTCTCCGATTAAATTCCAACTTTTTGCACATATTATGTTACACATAATATACATAAATTAAACTTTAATATTCAGCACTTAGGGCTGTTTAAAGTGGCGCCCGACATGTGACAAAAATTGAATTTGGAATCTCCACAATTTGGCCTTAATTTGTGGTGCTTTGTGTGTGCCAACATGAAATGATTTTATGGCTGTATATACCATGTAAGCCACGAAATTTGTGGCCATTTTTGAAGTGTAGGGGCTGGCCATCTATATATGGCAAGTACGTGACACGTTGGCGAAGTTTCGATATTCACCCGATACGATAATTTTTGGTTTAGAACCTTTTAACGTGTCGTAATAAATTTGTCATCACCATGACTTATATCATATGATATAAGACCTGAATATAGTCATAAATATGAGTTAAGTATAATGGTATGACGTTAACGTACGTACATAAAATATATAACGTGTCGGTAGTACGTTGGAATATATGTGCATGTGCCTTTTTATAAAAAAAATCTCAATATATATATATATATATATATATATATATATATATATATATATATGGTAAAAACGTGTAGCATGAGGGAGAAGAAGACTTTCCATTCTTCAATTTGTTGCCTTTGTGCCTTTTCCAAATATAGCTTCCTTTAATGAACTACTTAGTTTATTTAACTAAGTACTTCACTTAATGAACTAGTTTAGTTCGTTAATGATGGCACCTGAAAATAGTTCAAACACAACAAATGCTTGCCATTTGATGTAAGCTTTAAATCTTCATGGCTCGTTAGTACGACAACATTATGTATGAACTATATAAGGCAAGTTTTATTCAAAAGCGTGTCATGTCTTAAAATATGTCATGCATTTCTTTAATGCACGTTATTTAAATCATGCATTTTGTAATCACTCAAACCCCTTTTTTCTCTACAAGCGGAAGTCAAAAAAAACTTTGAAATCGTCATAAATAATAAATGATGTACAAAGGACTAGGTCAAACTAAATCAATATAATGTCTGAAATGAAATAAATGTCTAAATCCCCACAATGTACGAAATCTGTAAAGTCATAAATCTTCTAAGCCCATCCTCAGAAATATCCACAATGGCCATAAGCAAACCAGCTATGTCGGTCCAAATCTCCATCGACTAGCTCGTAATCTTACTAATCTAAAATATATAGGAAGATGTAGTATGAGCGACACTTTGCCCAACAAGTAACCTCACTATACCTACCATGGAATCATGCATGGAGAAGCACGTGTAACAAAAATGAATGACAATATAGAAAATAGCATGCCTCTCATTCGCAAATGAATTCACCATTCTGCCTCTGTGATAATCAAACAACAAAGTCAACACGTAGACCAATGACTAAGCCAAACCAAACGATAGCTAATCAAATGTTAGTCCAAGTCCAAAATCAATGATAATTTCCAAATCGAGACGATGCAAAGTTCGATACCAAAAGTACGATGGTCTTTTATATGGGAATTACTCCCCTCCGCCGGCATACTTACACACAGTTACTTGCCATGAGGTCCTTTACTCTACCTATGAAATATCTGGGATCCTTTTTACATAAAGGGATTACCAGGGTTACACATTGTCAGCCTTTGTTACAACATGTGGATGTTTGGTTAGGAGGATGGCAACATCAGTTTCTGGGGGCAACTGGACGTTTGGTTTTGATACGATCGATCCTTTCCTCTTTACCATTACATATTATGGCATGTACCAGGTTGCCCAAAAGTGTGGTTACAGGATTAGAGCGTAAATTCTCATGTTTTTTCTGGGGTTCTAATCATCATCATTGGGTGAATTGGTGCATCCTTTGCTACCCTTATCAGGAGGGTGGTTTATCTATTAGTGATCTTCATACGCTACAGCTGGTATATGCAGCTAAGTTATGGTGGCTCTATCATACCTTGGATTCTCTTTGAGATCAGTATCTTTGTGCGCGATATGGGTCGCGTCCTGATTACCATCCTCGGTTTTATGATTCCTTGGTTTGGCATCGCATTTGTAAAATTCACCCCTTATGTCCATTGCAAGTGGAAATGGAGAGTGGGCTACCAGTTTGGCCATCGGTCACAGGAGAATTTACATTAAGTAATGCATATTCACTTTTCCGGCCAACCAAAGTTTCGTTGATATCACACTCCTATATTTGGTATAAGTCACAACGTCTTGCTATTCAAATCTTTCTTTGGAAACTGTTTCATGATGCGCTGCCTCTGCCGGATGTCCTTCAGCGATTTCATACTATCCAACCTACCATGTGTCCTTTTTGTTGTATGGAATCGGCATCCATGGTACATCTATTCTTTCCTTGCTGGGTAGTTCGTTTCATATGGGATTATTTTAATGCATTATTGGAGATTAATGTTGTTTGGTGCACATCATGGCGTATATATCTATTGTCCATCTGGTTTGCCGCTCCAAAATCTTTTTTAGGGGAGATGCAGAAAATATATCCCGGCCTCCTTCTTTGGCATATATGGAAAAGGTATGCGGCTATTATTTATGACGAGTCATCTTGGTCTCAGCAGAATGTTATTCGCTCAATGCGGCAGGATCTTTACTTCTGGGCTGCGTCTAGATTTGGCACGGGACTTGCCCTTTCGCATCCATGGCTTATTCATCTAGGTCTTTCGCCCCCTTTGCGATCAAGGCGTATGCAGATTATTCAATGGTGTCTCCCGCCCATTGGTCGCTTAAAGCTTAATATGGATGCCTTGGTGGGTCGTCATAGTGCAGGGGGTGGTGCAATAGTTCAAAACTCCTCTGGCCATTTTGTGCATGCTGTATCCTTCCCACTTCGTCGTGACCATCCCCTAAGAGTTGAAGCTCAGGCTGTTTTCATTGCTCTTCTATATTATATACCACGATACGGTGAGTTTGATATTTCTATTGACTGTCAAGAGCTGGTTCGCTATATAGACTCTTCGGTGACTCATTCGGCTCCATATCTATGCCGTATGCGCCTGCTACTCGGTATAGCTCCATTACATCTTACTTATGCCTCTTGCGAGGCAAATCAGCGCGCACAATTCTTAGCACAATTGGCGATGAATTCTCAATCCTTTCAATCTTTTGTCTCGTTGGCATCCTTACCTTTGCACGTTCGTGGTTTGGTTCACAGAGATTCAACATTACCATATTTCCGTCACTCTGATGCCTAGACAACCATCTATGGCCGTCTTCCGCATCTACGTGTTGTGTATAATTTTGCATTGTATTTTCGTTTTCTGCTTTCCATTATGTATTGGCGTAGGCCTGTACTTTTTACACAAACTGCATTATAAATATGTACACTTTTTCCTTCGTCCAAGGTTTTTCCACAAGGGTGGTTGCTGCATATCATATACTACATTTTGTTGTCCTCTCCCGCCTGTCATTGCTGTCACGATTCATTTAATGTTATCTCTGTTCTCATTTTGTACCATGGTATTCCTCTGCCGTAAGTGAGGGAGTCTTATATCTATAATAAACATCTTTCTTGCCAAAAAAATATATACAACAATAACAACAATCATACCCAGTATATCTCAATGACAGCAAAAGTTATCGCTAGGGTCTGGGGAGGGTGAGAGGCAAGCAAAAATATACAGTTTTCTTCCAGTGAGACCTCCGGCTTTATATGTCCCTTCATAGATAGCACAATAATAGGAATATGTATTAGTGAAGGGATTTTATTAAACATAAATAGCAATCTTTCAAAATTAAAACAATCATAACAGTGGGCATGCAAAAATGCTTGAAAGACAAATACCGAAACAAAAAAGTGCAAAGTCAACCTACAGTGTAAATACTATCTAATCCTCTAAGTATGCTCTAAGGTGCCCCTATATCCTGCCTAACCCTCCTTAACCTTAATCTTTTGCCTCCATAAACTCCTATCTGGACCATGTCCTTAGAGAGGTGCAACCTTAGTAAGTCATGCCTAATCTGCTCATCCCACGTCAGTTTGGGCCTGCCTTTACGCCTCTTCCCTTCTACAATGAGGCTTTCAATTGCCCTGACAGATGCCGTTGTCTGTCTTCTCTTGACATGCTCAAGTCATCTCATTCTTCCCTCTTTTATCTTATCTGTTACACTAGCCATCCCTAACCTTTCTCTGTATACCTCATTTCTTATCCTGTCTAGCCTTGTATGCCCACACATCCACCTCAGCATCCTCATCTCTGCCACTTCCATCTTTTGTGACTGCAACCTCTTAATGGCCCAGCATTCTGTTCCATATAACATTGCCTGCCGCACTGCAACCCTATAAATTTTTCCCTTTAATTTAGTTGGAAAATTTTTGTCACACAATACCGCTGAGGCCACCCTCCACCTACACCAACGTGCCTGAACTCGGTGTGCTATGTCACTCTCTATGCCCCCATCTTCCTGTACAAATGATCCTAGGTACTTGAACTTACTTACCCTTGGAACCACTTGACCTTCGATGGTGAGTGGGCTATTCTCATTGTTGGCTGCGCCGCTGAAGTCGTAGTGCAGATCCTCGGTCTTAGAACGACTAATCCTTAGCCCTTTTCTTTTTAAAGCACCTCGCCACTCCTCTAGTCTCATACTTAGGTTATGTCTACTTTCCGCTACTAATACAATATCATCACCAAAAAGCATACACCACAGGACTGTCTCTTGGATCGACTTTGACATCTCGTCTAGGACAACTGCAAAAGGAAATGAGCTCAAAGCGGACCCTTGACGGAAACCTACCTCCACCGGGAAGAAGTCTGTATTCCCTATAGGTGTATGAATTATATATATACATATATATATATACACACACACACACATACATATATATATATATATATATATATATATACATATATATATATATATATATATATATATATATATATATATATATATGCGGTGACCGTGTGTTTACAGAAATGATACATATTGATATTTGAAATCTATACTCAAATTTCTAGAATCCATTTTATAACCGATGTGGTATTTTTTTTCTTCTGATTTTGATGCCCTCCTGTGTATATGTTTGGGGGGGGGGGGCGAAAGAAAATGAAGGGAAAAAAGAGGGCTTCCATTGGATTAATTGATGCCGTGTGTATTTTGATTATTTAAACATGTATGTAATAATATATATATATATATATATATATATATATATATAGACTCCAACAACGTTATCTTTTTCCGAAACTGTATTGGCTATGTATCCCAATTTATAAATATGTACGCTTTTTCCTTCGCCAAGGTTTTATCCACAAAGGTGGTTTTACTTGGCAATGTTTTAATGCGACATATCATATACGATTGGAGACTAGACCTCCTTAGCTATTTACATTATTTATTTGCGTATGATGACGACTTGTAATATGGCTTTCCTCCGCCATAAGTGAGGCATTTCAATAAAATCAATATAGATTGTTTTTTTTAAAAAAAATGGGTATATATATATATATATATATTTTTTTTAAAAAAAATGGGTATATATATTTAGTATGGAATGTCAGAGGCCTTCGCGCCTCGTTACCTAGAATAAAGCATCTAATTCATGAACACCGATTACATTTGCTTGCTTTAATTGAACCAAAGCATGCTCCTTCACAAATAGCAGCGTTTGCTTTAAGACTGGGATTTTCGCAATTTTATGCTTCACAGTCCGAACGTATTTGGTTTTTTTGGAGAGACACTGAATTTCGTTTGCTTACTACTCAGGATCAAGATCAAGTGGTACATTTTACTATGCAGTCCTATTCGCTACAATGGACGTTTGTTATATCCATTGTCTATGCGAAGCACACTACTCAGTAGCGGCGTCCATTATGGCATTCATTATGTCAGTTTGCAGAATCGTCTCAGTTACCCTGGGTGTTGGGAGGTGATTTTAATACTTTTCGGACCATTGAGGATCATAGGGGCCATTCCACGCCATCGTTAACATCATTACAGGATTTCAATGATTGTCTCGAAACATGTTCTTTAATGACGCCTCCACATCATGGTTCCAGATTTACTTGGGCAGATGGCAGAGGCCTTGGACGGATAAGTCGTCGTTTGGATTGGGTGTTTATAAATTCAGTTTATCAGGATGTCTTACAAGATATTCAGTTAACGCATTTGCCAAGGGTTACATCGGACCACATGCCTTTATTATTACTATGTCGACATGGTGCCTCAACAGGCAGGAGATCTTTTCGATTTTTGGATGCTTGGCTCCACCACTCCGACTTTCATTCTTATATGACACAGGCATGGTCATCTTATCCGACTACTGGTGGCATGCACGGATTTTATAAAAAGCTATTTGCATTTAAAAAAGATATCCAGCGGTGGAATAAAGACATCTTCGGGAATATTTTCAGCAATCTGGCTCATGCAGAGACGCAGCTTAATCATGCTGAGGCAGCATGGGATTCCAATCCGACTGCGGATACCAGGGAAGCATACCATCGGTCAAAGGCAGAGTACTTGCAAGCCTCGGCTTATGAATTGCAATTTTGGAAACAAAAAGCACGAGTAAAATGGCTTAAGGAAGGGGATGCTAACTCACAATACTTTCATTCCGTTGTTAAGGGGAAGAGAACAGCTTTGCGCATTCAGCAAATTAGCACTGCAGCGGGCACACTCTTGACTGATACGGCAGACATTATGGCAGCTGGGGTCTCTTTTTATAGGGAGTTATTTGCCTCCGAATCCACATACAATCATTCGGCAATACTTTCTTATATCCCCCGACTGGTAACAGATTCTGACAATACAATGTTGACACAGATCCCATTGGAGGCGGAAGTAAAACAGGCCGTGTGGCATCTTGATTCACAGAGTGCCGCAGGTCCAGATGGTTTTCATGGAGATTTCTATCGGTCTTGTTGGTCTGTCATACATTCGGATGTGGTTAAAGCAGTGCAAGAATTTTTCCTCAGAGTCCCACAGCCGACTGTCATGGCCATTGCATTAATCACTTTAATCCCTAAGACGCAATCTCCAGCGACATTCAGCGACTTCCGTCCAATTTTCCTTACAAACTTTTTGAGCAAAGTTTGTACACGTATCATTGCCACACGCTTGAGCACACTCCTTCCGAAATTGATTTCTCCGGAACAAACAGGTTTTCTCCCGGGACATGATATTTCCACACAAGTTTTATTGGCACGCGAAATGATCCATATGTTGGATAGAGGGGGCTCTCAGTTGTGTTTGAAATTAGATATGATGAAAGCTTTTGATCGAGTGAGTTGTGACTATTTGGAGAAATTGCTGCGCCAGTTTGGGTTTTCCGGTTTTTTTAATCGGCTCATCATAAATCACCTCCGAGCAACAACATTATCAGTATTGATCAATGGGGAGCCGTCACCTAAATTTCGTCCAGGCAGAGGAGTGAAACAAGGGGATCCTTTATCTCCACTTCTATTTATATTGGCATCGGAGGGATTCAGTAGAGGATTAAATTTTTTGGTTGCATCGGGAAATATTCTACCATTCCGTCTAGGCCGTATTCCTTTTACAATCACACATCTGGCATATGCGGATGACCTGCTTATCTTTCTGCAGGGGACATGGCGCAATTTATTGCGATTTCACAAGTTCTTAACGGACTATGAAACAGCTTTGGGTCAAAAGGTCAATTTTCAGAAGAGCAATATCATTCCTTCAACAAATATCACTCCTAGTCGGTGTCGCTCTTTTCAAGAAATAACGGGAATGCGCCTCTCTAGTCTCCCTTTTCGATATCTGGGCTCTTATCTTCACAGAGGGATTAATCGCTCCAGATACTGTACTACACTAATACAGCATATTGATGAGCGATTACAAGGTTGGCACTCACGACTTCTCTCATCAGCAGGCAGATTGGTTTTATTACGATCAGTAATTTCTGCGCTTCCACTTCATATTCTAGCAGCAGGAGGCTTACCTAAGTCGGTCATTAAAATGATACATCGAAAGATGGCATCCTTTTATTGGGGCAAACGATATCATTGGGTAGCTTGGTCGAAATTAACTACTCCTACAGAAGAGGGCGGTCTAGGCATAAGGGATCTTAATTTTCTCCAACAGGCATACAACTGCCGGATTTGGTGGTTATATCACAAGCAAGATACGCTATGGAGTCGGTATATGCATATCAAATATGGCCGCAGAGGAGATTATCGGCCAGGGTTGCCGGATTCACCAATTTGGAAACTTATTTGTCGCACTCATACATTTTGCTTGACTCAGACAACAGACATGGGGACTCATCTCATCTGGAATCCATCATCTATGGGAGAATTTACTCTAAAATCCGCTTATGATATTTGTCGACCTGCTGCCGCTACCGTAATTTCATCAAAGTTTATATGGTTCAAACATCATTCATCCGTTACGAAAATTCTCCTGTGGCGTATATTTCATTCGGCTCTTCCCTTTGAAGATTGCATTGGTTGTTACTCGGCTGCTCGGCCTACACAATGCCCATTTTGCAAGCATCATTCTGCTACGGTTGATCATGTCTTCTTGTATTGTCAACCAATTCGTCACCTATGGACATTTTTTGCAACAGAGTTGAGTGTCATCTCCCCAACAACTCTGACTCTCTGTCAATATTTACTAGCATGGTGGTATCGTTCCTCTTATTCTTCAGTGGTTGGAGTATTGAAAATAGTGGTTCCGGGAATCTTGGTCCATAATATATGGCGCAGTTATACTAATCTAGTTTATGGAGAGATGACAAGCTTTTCACTTACGGCACTCCGAGCCACGATACATTTTGACATACATATGTGGTTCCATACATTGCATGGGTCAAAGCTGGCAGCAGGGCCATCTCCTTCTCTCTCCTGGCTTCCCTATCTTCGACCGCCCCGTCTTAAGATCGTCAAATGGCTCACTCCACCACCAGGAAAATTTAAAATGAATGTAGATGCAGCGGTTGGACGACACTATTCGGCAGGCGGTGTTATACTGCGTGATCAATCGGGCACTTGTGTCCGCGCGATATCATTTCGGTTGCCCACTAGCACACCATTGATGGCGGAAATCCAGGCTTCTTTATTTGGCCTCCTTTATTTCCTTCCATTATATCGCACACTCGTTCTGGAGACTGACTGTGCGCAAATACCACTTCGCTTACGATAGCAACAAACAGTCTATGGCAACTATCATTTGCATCTGCTACAGACCTTAGTTAATACTCATCGGTTGGAGATTACGCATATATATAGAGAGGCTAACATGGCTGCACACTACCTGGCCCAATATGCGCTCGCATCGCCGGATGCAAACTATTTTAATGCTAGCAGTCTGCCGGCGATGGTCAAAGCTGCAGTCCATTTAGATCTAACAACTTCGAACATACGCACCCATTAAATTTTGAGCTTCCATATGGATTGGCACACTACATTATTTACTGCCTGTATTTTGCTAAATACAGGCAGGGTCGGTATGTTTTCTCTCCTATGTTCTAGTATGGTATCATCTGCCCACCTCTAATATGATGATCATTTTCAATGGTGCATGGCCAACATTGCAAACTGCTTCCATCTTGATTGGATCGACACACTGCTCTAAGGTCTTCCATAAGGATTGGCATGCTGACAATATCTCTGCCTGTACTCTCATAGGTACAGGCAGACTCGGTGAGTCCCTGTTACCTGTTCTTACATGCTTATTTTCTATTGGGGAGATCTCATATCTTTACAATAATTATACTGCTACATATCTTGTCTTCCACATGGATTGGCTTTCTTTTATTTCCTCTGCCTGTACTCTGCTGGGTACAGGCAGAGTTGGTATGATTCTAATTCCTTTGTTTGAGTGCCGATTGACACATGTTATTACTGGGCTCTTCTGTTTTCGTGATGCATGGGCGGAGCCAACAACTCAACTATGTTCTCTTGGTCAATATAATTACGGATGGTTACACCATTGCCCCCTGCGCCTTCGACCTCCTAGACGTCTGCTGCAACTTTTTACCTTACACCTTCTGCCCCTGCTATGGATTGCATCTCATTTCTGGGCCGCTGCTGCGGTTTCTAAACACCGAAGAATCAATCATCAACAACATATATTTAGTTGGATTTTACAGTTCTTATTTCCATGTACTTTTCGCATTCTACTTAGTTACTTATACTATAGCGTCTATCAACATTCCATTGATATAAATATGTACGCTTTTTTCTTCGTCAAGGTTTTATCCACAAGGGTGGTTTTACTTGACAAGGTTTTAATGCGGCATATCATATATTCTATGGATGTTGATAACCATATACTGCTAATATCGTCAGACTTTTACCATGTAATAAGGTTTTCCTCCGCCATAAGTGAGGATTTAAGTCAATAAAATCTCCTTTACAAAATATATATATATATATATATATATATATATATATATATATATATATATATATATACGCACACATATTAGACGTGGCGCGCGGACCGTATGTTTGTAGGGATGTCTGTAACCATTGTAAAATTTCCATTCCATAGTCAGATTCCAATGGAAATTAGAAGGGGTACTTAACATTTAAAGTGGCTGCAACGATGTGATACTCAAACAATTGAAGTTGTTGCAACTTTCTTAATAATTGATTATAAAAAAAAGAATAGCAGGCCGTGTATGTTGCATATGTGTTGAAGAAGTAGAATTGCCATGTGCATGGCCAGCGGCCGAGCAATGCGTGTGCGTAAATATGGTTGTACATGCATGATATATATGTATATGATTATGTAGGCACTTACATGAAAATTGCATATGTGATACATGTGTTGCTCGAATTGATGAAGTAGGCCGAGAGAGTTACGTGTACGTATATATGTGAATATGCATATGTATGGGCGTGGTCATATGTACGTGTATACATACACGGTTGAGAGTGTAACTTTTGGTAATTTGGAATTTTTAGACTATTTGGTATATTAGTTTCGAATCTTCGACATTTGGTATCGTTTGAAAATTACTTAATTTCGGAAAACATTTGGAAATTGTTTTGGAACATCAAACCTTTAAAATCGTGCATTGCATATTTTGGGAAAATGCGCCCTTGCATGGAAAATAGATCACTACGCTAGATTGGTTCCGAAGAAACAGGCTGTTCAAGCATATTGGCTATTTTGGTATATAAAACGCTAGGACACATTTGACCGCCAATTGGACCGACATGCACATTTGGTTATTTTGATTGGCCGCCTGTGACACGTTTGACCAATTGGGGCATCAATTCGTAAGTCTTGCGATATAAGTCACTTGTACGGAAAATGCCAAGGCCTTTGCATTGAAAATCGATTCGATATTTGGATATTTGGACATTTGATAATTGGACTGGTTTGGAACCAGATATCGTATTTTGATTTGGACATTTGATCGAATCGTTTTGTATCGAATATCATTTGGTTTTAGAACTTGGAAACTTTGGAATTTTGGTATCGAACTTTGCATCGCATCGATTTGGAAATTGCATCATTGATTTTGGACTTAGACTAACATTTGATTGGCTGTCGTTTGGTTTAACTTAGTCATTGGCCTACGTGTTGACTTTGTTGTTTGACTGTCATAGGGGCAGAATGGTGAATTCATTTGTGAATGAAAAGCATGATATTTTCTATATTATTATTTATTTTTGTTACACTTGCTTCTCCATGTATGATCCCGTGGTAGGTATATTAAAGTTACTTGATGGGCGAATTGTCGCTCATACTACATCTTCCTATATTTTTCAGATTCGCAGGATTACAAGATAGTCTACGTCGAGGGTGATTTGGACCGAGATAGCTGGTTTGCTGGTGGCCATTGTGGATATTTCTGAGGATGGGCTTAGAATATTTATGATTTTACAGATTTCGTACATTGTTGGAATTTAGACATTTATTTCATTCCAGACATTGCATTTTATTTAGTTTGACCTAGACTTTTGTACAGAATTTATTATTTATGATGATTTCGTTATTTTGACTTCCTCTGACATCGATTTGTGTCACATAGTTGACATGTTTTTGTATCAATTTCGACGCCTTGTATTTTCCTTAGCGAAATATGGCGGGTGAGTCGTTCCGCGTACTAGGGCTTGGGACGGGTCACTACAGTTGGTATCAGAGCATGGCTCTAGATCCACGACAGAAACGTAAATTTAGGCCATGATCTTAGAAGTTAAGTTACGATTTTGTCCCTAAGTTAATATTTTACACAATCATTTGATATTAGGTGTTGACTTTAGAATTAGGTTTTGAACATTAAACTTAAGTGATGATCGCGCGAGGCATGCATACATAGTTATACTATGCGTTTTAGTTGCTTCTTTTGGTAAGTTTAAGTTTCACCTTCCGTTTACCCTTACTCCACTATTGCACTTTATGATTAATTATTTTAAGATCATAAATGTTGGTAAATTGTGCATAACTATATTGTTACAGCATCATGCCATCGAGGAGAGATCATAATGGTGATGGTAACGACAACAATCAGGGTGCGGTGCCTCAGACCTTGACAGACACGTTGATGGCCATAGTGTAGTTGTTGGCCCAGCAACAGAACCAGCCATCACCACCTCCTCCACCACCGCAGATGGGTCTTCGATTCTTCTATCAGGAGATAAAAAGGGCCCATGTTCCGACGTTCAAAGGCAATACAGATTCCGACAAGGCAGAGGCTTGGATCAAGGAGGTAGAGAATAACCTCGGGTTGCTACAGGTACCCGAAGAGATCTGGGTTGAAGTCGTTACACCGTTCCTACTGGAAGAGGCTGAGGAATGGTGGAATGGATTAACGCTAAACCTCCCTCAACAGGTTTTGTGGCATCAGTTCCGGGAAGAGTTCTATGATACTACGTGCCAGCAATAGCGATCCTTCAGAAGATGGCTACTTTCCAGGCTCTGACATAGGGAACCATGACGGTATCAGAGTACTCCGACAAGTTCCACGCTCTGGGAAGATTCGTCCTATCCACCAAGGCAGACACCCGTCTGAAGATGCTGAAGTTCGAGACAGGTCTTAATTCTTGTATCCACTAAACGCGAATGCGAGGAACTTTGGAGAGCTGTTGGAAGCATGCCACCAGTTCGAGGCGTACCTGCAACAGGTGGCAGCAGAGGAGAAGAGCAATAGGCCCCGAGAAGAGAGCAACGGTAGTGGACCCAGAAGATGGATCAAAGTGCCAAAGATGAGTCAGGAAGATCTACCGCAGCAGAAGCGGCCCAAGATCAATCCGCAAAATATAATTCCTACCTGCCCTATATGCAACCACCAGCACATTGGGGAATGTACAGGCTTGGGCATTCATCTCACCCAAGGATGGAGGAAGCTCACAAGCTTGATAATTGTATACTAGTTCATGATAAAACTGATGCTTGTACAATTTGCCCTGTAGCTAGTATGAAAAGGAGTCCATTCCCAATGTCTGAGTCTGTAACTTCTGAGCCTTTTCAGTTGATTCATGTTGATATCTGGGGGGCCTTACAGGCACCCCGCCATGTATGAGCAGAAATATTTCCTCATAATTGTTGATGACTACTCACGTTATACTTGGATTTATTTACTCAAGAATAAGTCTGAAGCTAGGCTTATCACTCAGAGTTTTTGTGAGTTTGTTTTTACTCAATTTGAGACTAACATAAAAATCTTGAGTGACAATGGCCAAGAGTTTAAAATGGACCCTTATTACACGAAAAAGGACATTATTCATCAAACTTCATGTGTAAACACGCCACAACAGAATGGGGTGGTTGACAGAAAACACCAGCATATCCTGAATGTTTCCAGGGCATTAAGGTTTCAAGCCAATCTATTTATAGACTTCTGGGGGTTTTGTGTTCAATACGCAACCTATCTGGTTAACATCTTGCCAACCCCTCTCTTGAAACATTCTTGTCCTTATACTATGTTGTATGGTGCCAAACCTGCTTACAAAAATCTCAAAGTGTTTGGGTGCCTAGCATTTGCCTCATATACAAATCCTCACAAAGCCAAGTTTGCTCCCAGGTCAATTCCTTCAATATATCTTGGACTTCCTCACTCTACTAAAGGTTACATTCTACTCAATTTAGCCACTAGAAAAGTCTTCATCTTAAGGGATGTTCAGTTTCATGAACATACCTTTCCCTTCTCTTCTGACTCCAAGCCACAACCTTGTTCATCTGATATGTGTTCATAACCTAATATATAATCGCATGCTACACTCTATCATCAGAATGTCACAATGCCAAATCCCATTATTACAAACTCCCCAACCTCAGAAAGTCATCATTCAATTTCAGAAAATCTACCAAACTGTGAATTGCTTGGGTTCCAAATAGCTCAGCTATGAAACAATCTGTTACACCTACTGAAAATATGCTGAATTCTGATGAGTCAATTCATAGTGCATCACCAACTGAAATTTCACATCCTCAAGGGACTCTAGAAATCATTCTGCCCATACAAGCTTCTTCACACCCTACTAGACAGAGACGTCCACCAAGATACCTAAATGATTGTTATTGTAATTTGCTGCATTCACCTACTTCTTCATTCTATTCTGTTTCATGTTCTACTCCATACCCTATTGAGACATACATGACGTTTGATGCATTAGCTCCTAATCATAGAACATATGCTCTTAGTATCAGTTTGCAACAGGAACCTTCATCTTATCAGCAGGCTGCCATGTCAACTACTAGCAAGAGGCAATGCAACAAGAACTGGCTACTTTAGAAGCTAACCACACCTGGTCTCTGGTGACTTTACCCCCTGGCAAGACTCCAATAGGCTGCAAATGAGTTTATAAAGTAAAGCATAAGTCATATGGTACCATTGAGAGGTATAAAGCCAGGCTTGGGGCAAAGGGATACACCCAGCAGCCTGGAATTGATTATACTGAGACTTTTTTCCCTGTTACAAAAATGACTATTGTTATATTGCTCTTGGCAGTAGCTGTTGTCAAACAGTGGCATGTGCATCAACTGGACATTAACAATGCCTTCTTACATGGTGACCTTGATCAGAAAATATACATGTCTGTCCCAGAAGGCTACTCTACTGTGCCCCCTCATATTGTTTGCAGATTACACAAATCTCTCTATGGGCTCAAACAAGCCAGTAGGCAGTGAAATCCTAAGGTTACTGCCTTTCTACACAATCAGGGTTATGTTCAATCAAAAAATGATTATACCATGTTTGCGAGACAGACATCTGCTGCTTTTTCTGTGCTTCTTATATATGTGCATGATATCATTGTGGCCAGTAATTCATTGGATGCCATCACTTCTCTTAAAGCCACATTACATCAGACATTCAAAATCAAAGGCCTATGATCTCTCAAATACTTTTTAGGTTTGGAGGTTGCTAGATCGCAGGGGGGATCTCAATATACCAGAGAAAATATGTTGTAGAGCTAATACAAGAAGCAGGTTTTCTGGGTGCCAAGCCAGTTAGTACTCCTATGGAACAACACCTTAAACTTTCACATAATGACTCTCCCCTGGCTGGGGATGTATCTGGATGTAGAAGGCTGATAGGCAAGCTATTGTAGCTCACCATTACCAGGCCTGATATATCATTTGCTATACAGCAACTTAGTCAGTTCCTAGACACTCCTATTGAGCTACAGGTTCAAGCTACACATAGACTCTTGAGATACATTAAGGGCACGGTTGGTCAAGGATTACTGCTTCCTAGCAAAGGGGACCTGAGGCTCAAGGCTTTTGCAGACTCTGACTGGGGAGGTTGTTTGGAGACAAGAAGGACAGTTACAGGCTACGCATGTTCATTGGAGATGCCTTGATATAACGGAAGGCAAAGAAACAAACTACTGTTTCTAAGTCATCATCTGAGGCAGAATATAGGGCCCTAGCATCAGCCACTTGTGAGGTTCAGTGGATATTGTATTTGATGAAAGATTTGGGGATTAGCCAAGATCAGCCTGTTGAGATTTTCTATGTTAATAGAAGTGCATTTTATATAATGGAGAACCCTTTCTTTCATGAAAGAACAAAACATATAGAGATTGACTGTCATATTGTTAGAGAACAGTATCTGGAAGGAGTAGTGAAACCTATGCCCTCATAACACAGTACCAGCTAGCTGATGTTTTCACAAAGGCTCTAGATTCAAGGAGGTTGCACAACCTGACTTCAGCCTTAGGAGTGCAAAACATATTCCTGAAGTCGGGATTTGGGGGGGTGTTGAAGATAGAGCAAAGAGGTTGGAGGAAGGCACAAGCTCTAGCATGGAAGCAGCGTGCCAAAGCTAACGTGCCAAGGACAGCCTGCCAACACAGCGTGCGTCGTGCCAACACAGTCAGCGCGCTAGGCAGAGCATGCTATCATGCCAGTGCAGTCACTATACCAGGCAGAGCATGCCATCGTGCCAGTGCAGTCACCATACCAGGCAGAGCATGCCATTGGACGAGACATTGCTGAGATGAAGTATAAGGGGAATCAGACATTGACAGTGGGCGTGATACAGGAGTAGTAGCATTCACGTGTGGCAGTAGAGGGGTGGCCTATCATCTTTAGCTGGAGAGATAGCCTAGTGCCACGCCGGATTAATGGCAATTACTTAGTTGTTATGTAGTAGACTATATGATTAGCTCAATTGTATTCATAGCACGTGTGTTATTCATTTTCTAGTAGATTCTATTCATGTAGTACATAAGCTGAAGGTGTTGTAGACAAAAAGAAATTCTTGGAATATCAAATCAATTTTTCCATAAACAGTTTCTTTTTCCATATGCTCTCTCTGGCGCAAGTCGTTGGCGCCATTTTTGGCAATTCAAACTTCTCCACTTTGATTCTTTGAATTGTTGTCTATTTTGTTTGGGATTCATTGTGATCGATATTATCTTTGATCTTGTGTAAAATCTTGATGTAATTTGGAGATTTATCACAAGCATAATACCAAAATACGAACTTTTAGGTATAAATGAAATAAAAAGAATATTCTTAGAAGATATATGTAGAAAATAAAGAAAGAAAGTAAAGGTATATGTAATGTTAAGAAAAGTGTACAAAGATGCAACTTTGGTATATTTGTTTATGTATTTCTTTATGATGATCATCAAGTATGCATCTTCTATGGCATTTTGATTTTCATATGTTTTATGATCTTGTTTTTAGCATGTTTATATATGCATCATAAGCATGACTAACATACTTGGTCACAAGTTTTGTTTTTGATGATCATCATCTTATATACATACATACATACATACACACGGCCACAAGGCCATTTTTGGCATCTTAATTGAGCTTCATCATCCATTTTCAAAATGTGTATGTAAATGATGTTTATGGCTCGAAAAGTTCACTTTTCATGGTTTGTATCATTTTTATGGATTATGTGTTTCATTATGTTCTTACTCTTGAAAATAAACATGTTGATGGAAAATAATACATACAAGGTTAATAAATACATATTCAACTCATAATATGTATATAAAATGAAAGAAAGATAAGATTCAAGTGGTTTTGTGAATACATATATTTATCGTCCATAAGGCCTAAATAAAGATAAATAAGGTGTGACATGTTAAGAAACTATATATGTAAACATAAACATATATACATACACGGCCAAGAAAAATTTTTGAAGTTATAAATGAATTATTAAATGTTATATATAGGCATAATATTGTGAATATATATATATATATATATATATATATATATATATATTAAATGTACATACATGGCCTAAGGCCTATTCATGTTGCATAAATAAAATTTTGAAAAACTACTTTTACCGCATCACATGTTTTAAAAGTTGATCCGCGTACAAATAATAAACACGATAAGATTGATTTCAACGACACATGTTTATCTCATGTCTATGATTATGTTATGTTATGGTGCGCTGTTTTGACATCGGGACTGCAGTGGTAGGTGTCAGGGGCGTATGTCTTTCTTAAGACCAAGCGTAACAGCAGGTCCGGGACACGGGATCTGTGCCATAACGTGTAACCGTTATGACATGTATTTATGTTTTTTGATGTACATGTACTATATGAGGAATCATTTGGTATGTCGTGCAATATTATTCTTATGCACAGTGCTATAGCCATTAATGAAAAATGTTATATCTTCATGTTTATGAAAATGACATGTTATGCAAGTTTATGGAAAAGTCAGGTTATTTTTATAAAAAGTCAAGTTTTATGCATCATATTATGAACATGTTACCTTAGGGTACTTTTAGAATATTTTTAAGTTTACGATGTCATTAGGTTGATCAAGGTAAGATTTATGCATTGAAAGTGTAGTTGCTATAAGCTTATGACCTTAGTTTAGGATATGGATTAGAATATAAGTATGGACATGTATGTGATGTTTATAGATTTAGGTAGAAGATTTATGATTCTTATGTTATGATGCTAAATTCTTATGTATTGCATGTTGCTTACTGTATTTATGTTATGGTGCTTTATTTGTTAAATGGAGATGCATTTTATTATGTTCATTATCATGTTTATCATTACTTTATTATACCGTCTCCCCATGCATGATCCACATGACGTAGCTAGTATGACTACTTGCAGGGCAATTTCGTTTTATCGCTCATACTTACTTCTAATAACTTGCAGAGGATAGGGTCCCCGAGATTGGATATATAGGTGACGAGCCACGAGTAGAATACCCGTGAGAGATATGTACATCAGGACTTAGTTGTTGAGACCGATTTATCGTATTGTATTTGTATCATCTGGGACATCGGATATTTTGGACTTGTGCTATTTATGATGATTTGTGCGTTATTTATTGTTGTATGTTTATCTTTATGTCGCTTCTGCTATATCAATTCATGCTTCATGTCAACATGCACATGTATGTATCGACGCCTTGTACTTCTCGTAGTAGAGTACGACGGGTGCACCAGGCCAAAACCCTAGTTTAGGGCGGGGCGCTACAGGCATGATATCGGAACCCAAAGGGATTGATGTCATGGACATATAGTATGTTTCTTTATAGGCCCGAGTGTAACACCTTGTCAAGGGCAATGAATCTCCAATATATCGAGTAACCATTAGTTTATTTACATTATGATGTAACATGTGGACTCATCGGGATTCATATTTTGTACATGTGACTATAGGGGGGATTATTCCGTTACTATTACGATATCATTCGCATGTAAGGTAAAGTGATGTAGCCATCATATCAATCAATCCATCAATCAATCGAACCCAGTATTTCCCAACGACAGCAAAAGCTATCGCTAGGGTCTGGGAAGGGTAAATGGCAGGCAAACAATACCTCTATCCCAAAGGATAGAGAGTTTGCTTCCAGTGAGACCCCCGGCTCTATGATTGATGTGCAGAAATAAAATGGATGAAGACAGAGTGGAAAACATGCTTTTAATGGCTTGACCATTCTTTGGGGCATTTCATTGAACACCTGATCGAAAGCGTCGAACATGTTTTCCAGGGATAATTTCAGTTTGTCATTGTATATATTTATGTTTATTCATCTTCTTATCCTCGTATACAGATCATACAGTAGTAAAATCATCATTTCAATGATTGATAGGCTGATTACCTGATTAAATTTTGTTAGAAACTAATCGTTAGAACTAGTCTTGTCTTGGAGGTTATAGCCGTTAGCTCCTTGCTCCTACTCTTGTATATATATGTGTATACGTCCGTGTATGTAAAAGGAAGTGAATAAGATACATTTTTTTTTATCTCATTTATGAAGTTCTTACATATTTGAATTCCATATTGTATCAGAGCCATTGTTTGCTCTTTGAAAAATTCTGGAAATTTTTTGAATTTCTTGATTGATCATCATCTTCTTCTTGTACTTCTGTATTGTGTCTGAGAAATGGAATGCATTAGAAGTGAAACTCCAGCAGTTCATCTGGAGTTATATCATCACAGCCTACATTGATTCAACTCCTATCACAATCACAAATCACAAACTAAATGGGAATAATTATCTACTGTGGTCTTGTGCAGTAAAAATGTTCATTACGCGGAAAGGCAAAGAAGAGTATCTCAATTCTGACACAGATATTCCTAATGAAACTGATGCTCAAGTCAAAATATGGAATGTTGAAAACTTGATGATTATGTCATGGTTAATTAGATCAATGAGAATAGAGGTGAGTGATAATTTCATTCTGGATTATTCAACTGCTGAAATCTGGAAAGCAGCTCAAGAAATGTACTCAACTGGACAATGTCTCTGAATTCTATGAACTTGATACCATACTCCATGACATCAAGTAGGGAGATTCACCTGTGAGTATTTACTTTGTACAACCCGAATGAATTTAGCAACGAATTGATGTGTTTGATACTTACAAATGGCCAAATTAAGAGGATGACAAGATGTACACGAATATCACTGAAACCAAGAGAATGTTTAGATTCTTAGATGGTTTAAATAAGGAGTTTGATGCTATTTGTGGGAGGATTCTAGGCACCAAGCCTTTACCTTCAATGAACAATGTCTTCTCTGAAATTAGATAGGAAGAGAACATGATTAAGTTAATGATGAGTTCAACATCTTCTGAAAGTGTTGCAATGGTTATTGATAGTTCAAAAACTGAGCAAACAGATCCTATTTCTACTAAAGTTGCCTCAAGAATATATGTACCCTCAACTCCAAACTATAACAGAAGACCAGCTGATACCAGATACTTCTGTAATTTCTGTAAGAAATATGGTCATACTGAGGATAGGTGTTTCCATAAGTATGCGAAGCTACATTCCAAGCCTACTGGAACATGGAGACCCTCAGATAATCCATCATAGAGGACTCAGTCTTCTAATGCTGGAAACTCTGGCAGCTAGAGAGGATCAAGCCCAAACCTGAAGAGCTACTCAAGCAATTGTGCTCAGGGACCTTCTGATATTCCACTTCAGAGTGAGTTGGATTCTATATTCAAGTTCATGAAAGCACAATGTTCCAATGCTAAGCCTCTTGATATAAATCATGAGGCTATTCAGGCAACCATGGTCATCTCTTGTAATAAATCTAAACTTCAATTTACATGGATTGTTGATTCAGGAGCTACTCATCATATTACAGCATCTAACAACTCAACTCATGTAAAGATAGCTAATGGTACTGAAATTAAAATTGGTGGAACTGGACATATTCAACTTACAAATAAACTTAAACTAAAGAATGTCCTGTTCATTCCTGGACTAAGCTTCAATTTGATCTCTGTTGGTAAGCTTACTGAAGACAATGATTGTGATGTCAGATTCTCAACTTCTGCTTGTTGTTTTTCAGGATTCTCCAAGAAGATGATTAGCAATGTTATCAAAGTTAATGGACTCTACAAATTGCAAGCTAATGATTCATCATCTCTCAGTAGTCAAATTAGGATTGAAGTCTGTACTGCATCTAGTAGGAGTACTAAGAGTATTTTTCTTAGGCATAAGAGATTAAGACATCCTAACTTCTTATTTCTCAAGAGGCTTATGCCAAATATATTTTTGGATATCAATTAAAAGGAATGATTCTATGAATCTTGCCAATATGCTAAAAGTTGTAGATCATCTTATCCTAGAAAGAATTACACTTGTAATCATCCATTTAGTCTCATCCATTCTGATGTGTGGGAGCCTTCCAGGGTGGCCAACATCAATGGTGCACAATGGTTTATAACCTTTGTGGATGATCACACTAGGATGACTTGGTTATATTTGATGAAATATAAATCTGAAGTAGGAGATATAATTAAATGGTTCATTGCTATGGTTAAAAATCAATTTGAATGTCCTATCAAAACGTTTAGGACTGATAATGGTCGTGAATATCTAGAAAAACAACTGAAGGGGTATCTTCCTGAGAGAGACATTCATCATCAAACATCCCACACCTATACTTCTTAGCAAAATGGGATTGCTGAAAGGAAAAATAGAAATCTCCTAGAAGTGACAAGGTCACTTATGATGTCTATGAATGTTCCAAAGCACTTCTGGGGTAAAGGTGTTCTAACCGCAACTCATTTAATTAACAATATGCTTCTCGAGTCATTGAGTTTAAAACCCTTAAAGATATGCTTTCCCAAGTTTATCCTATGTCTAACATGTTGTGATGCGCGGATGTCACGCCTCGTACGGATCGTCTCCTTTAACACTTGGATCCTTAACGGTTGTAGGCAAGAGTTTAACTCCCTCCTAGCCGTTGATCACCAAGGTTTGTGCCTCAATTTTATGAAAGAACTATGATTCAAAGACTAACCCAACTCAAGCAGGGAAATAGAACTGTTGATGAATACTATAAAGAAATGGAGTTGTTGATGATGAGAGCACAGATTGATGAAAGAGAAGATGCTACCATGGCACGGTTTCTAGAAGGACTGAACAAAGAAATTGCCCTTCCTGTGGAGTTGCAATCTTGTGCAACCTTAGCATCGATGGTACACTTGGCAGAAAAGGTGGAAAGACAGTTGAGGAGGCCTTCAACACAAGGTAATATTCGGCCCTCTACCCAACCCATGAACAGGTTTAGCACACGACAGAATCCACTGTTTACACGGTCAAGCCAAGCTCCACACCGTCCACCACCACCATTTCAAAGCCGTGTGCAGCAGCCACTACACCGTCCACCTCAGCAGCAAGGTCGTACACCACAAGCTCCCTCCCGAATCGACAAAGGCAAACAAAAGGTTAGTGAACAACCTCAAGGTAAATCTTCTAACTCTTCTAGCAGATCTAGGGACATTAAATGCTTTAGATGTCAAGGTTTAGGTCATATTGCATCTGAATGTCCTAATGTTAAACGTATCATGTACATAGAGGAGAGTGGAGAGTATTATTCTGATTCTGAGCATGAAGAGGAAGAGCATGTTGACGAGTGAGTAGAAGAGAATGTGGTTGAGGAATGCACTATTGAGGAAGAACTTGCATCTAGTGAGCTTTTAGTTGTTAAGAGATCACTTAACGCACAAACTAAAGTAGATGAGCATGAACAAGAGAGGGAGAACATATTTCATACACATTGCATGATAAAAGGAAAAGTGTGCACCATGATTGTAGATGCAGGATCTTGTACTAATGTTGCTAATGCAGAATTAGTTCGGAAACTTGACTTACCCATGACTAAACATCCGCGACCTTATAGTTTGACATGGCTTAATGACTGTGGTGAAATTAAAGTGAGTAAGCAAGTTTTGGTTTCATTGTCCATAGGTAATTATAAGGATGACATACTTTGTGACGTTGCACCCATGCATGCTAGTCATATTCTCTTGAGACGACCATGGCAATTTGATAGAAGAGTCATTCATGATGGTTACCTTAATACATATTCATTTAAGATGGATAATAAGACGTATATATTGCGTGCATTGCCCCCGCACAAAGTCTATGAGGATCAAAAACGCCTTGCCCAAAAGCGTTCAGATCCTACTGAAAGAGAGGCTGAAAAGAAGTTTCTTGAAAGCCTCAAGCAAGAAAAGACTTGGCTCGATTCCCGTAAGGGCTTGGCCAAGGAGGGGACAACCAAAAGAGGGTTCGGCCAAGGCTGAATCTTCGGCGAAGAAAAACTTAATCAAGCAAGAAAAGAAGCATGTATTCTTTGCTAGTCATTCTGAGGTTTCACATGCTTAATATGATCGAAAGACTGTTTATATGATGCTTTACAAAGAATCATTGTTTTCTGTAAGTGACTTACCATCTACATTGCCTAGTGGAGTTGTATCTTTGCTTGAAGAGTTTTCAGATTTGTTTCCTGAGGAGGAACCTGCTGGATTGCCACCTTTGCGCGGGATAGAGCACCAAATTGATTTCATACCCGGTGCTATATTGCCTAACAGACCAGCCTATAGGGCGAATCCCGAGGAGACAAAAGAGATCCAACGCCAAGTAGAGGAGCTACTAGCCAAGGGCAAGGTGAGGGAGAGCATGAGCCCATGTGCTGTATCAGTGATTGTCGTGCCCAAAAAGGATGGCTCATGGAGAATGTGCATTGATTGTCGTGCTATTAATAAGATCACGGTAATGTATCGGTACCCTATTCCTAGACTCGATGACATGTTAGACGAATTGCATGGAGCTAAATACTTTACTAAAATTGATTTGAAAAGTGGGTACTTTCAAGTGCGCATCAAAGAGGGAGATGAATGGAAGACTGCATTTAAGACTAAGTTTGGTTGTATGAGTGGTTAGTAATGCCTTTTGGTTTAACTAATGCACCTAGTACATTCATGAGGTTAATGAACGAAGTCTTACGTGCATTCATTGGGAAGTTTGTTGTTGTCTATTTCGATGATATCTTGATATATTCTAAGACATTGCATGAACATATAGGACACTTAAGAGCTGTTTTGAGACTTTACAGAAAGAACAACTATATGCTAATTTTAAAAAGTGTTCCTTTTGCTTGGACAAAGTGATATTCTTAGGATATGTTGTTAGTGAAAATGGCATTGAAATGGACCAAGAAAAGGTGAAGTCAATCCTTGAGTGGCCTATCCCTAAAACAGTTGGTGAAGTTAGAAGTTTTCATGGCTTAGCCAGCTTTTATAGGCGGTTTGTTAAGGATTTTTCATCTATTGCTGCCCCTTTAAATGAGATTGTAAAGAAAGATGTTGGATTTCATTGGGGGAGGCACAACAATTGGCGTTTAATGAGCTTAAAAGAAGATTAACGACAGCACCTATTCTTAAACTACCAAGCTTTGAAGAAACATTTGAGATTGAATGTGATGCTAGTGGTATAGGAATTGGAGCCGTGTTAACACAAGCTAAACGTCCCATTGCATACTTCAGTGAGAAATTAAAAGGTCCTCAATTGAATTATTCTACATATGATAAAGAGTTGTATGCATTGGTAAGATCTTTGCAAACTTGGCAGCATTACTTGCAACCTAAGGAATTTGTGATTCACACGGATCATGAATCTCTTAAGTATCTTAAAGGCCAAGGTAAGTTGAATAAAAGACATGCTAAGTGGGTGGAATTCATTGAACAATTTCCTTATGTGATTAAATATAAGCAAGGAAAAGATAACGTAGTAGCTGATGCATTGTCTAGGAGATATTCCTTTATTACTACATTGTCTTCTCGTTTGCTTGGATTTGAACTAATTAAGGAGTTATATGCTAGTGATCATGATTTTCATTCTATCTATGCAGCATGTGCTAAATCATCTTTTGGTAAGTTCTACATTCATGATGGATTCTTGTTTAAGGAAGGTAAGTTGTGCATACCACAATCATCTTTGCGTGAATTACGTGTTAAGGAGGCACATGGAGGCGGCCTTATGGGTCACTTTGGTGTCTTTAAGACTTTTGAGGCATTGCGTGAGCATTTTTTTGGCCCCACATGCGTGCAGATGTAGAAAAGATTTGTGCTCATTGCATTACGTGTAAGCAAGCAAAGTCTAAGTTGCATCCACATGGTTTATATCATCCACTACCCGTAACCCTTTCACCTTGGGTTGATGTTAGTATGGATTTCGTTCTAGGACTGCCTAGATCAAAGACGGGTAAGGATAGTATTTTTGTTGTTGTGGATTGTTTCTCTTAGATGGCTCACTTCATATCATGCAGAAAAGTTGATGATGCATCCCATGTTGCTGACTTGTTCTTTAAGGAAGTTGTTTGTTTGCATGGTATGCCTAGAACTATTGTTAGTGATAGGGATACAAAATTTTTGAGTCACTTTGGCGTGTCCTTTGGGGTAAGTTGGGTACTACGCTCTTATTTTCTACTACTGCTCATCCACAGACTGACGGTCAAACCGAAGTAGTAAATAGGACGTTGTCTCAACTTTTACGTTCTCTAATTCAGAAGAACTTAAAGAATTGGGAAGATTGTTTGCCACATATTGAGTTTGCATATAATAGGAGTGTGCATAGTGGTACTTTGTATTCTCCTTTTGAAATTGTTTATGGCTTCAATCCCCTTTCCCCACTTGATTTATTGCCTATACCTACAAATGAAAAATTAAACCTAGATGGTAAGGCAAAGGCTGAATTGGTGAAGAAGTTACATGCCAAAGTGAGACTACAAATTGAAAAGAAGAACAAGCAGTATGCTAAGCAAGCCAACAAAGGAAGGAAGAGAGTTGTCTTTGAGCCAGGCGACTTAGTATGGTTGCACTTGCGTAAAGAGCGGTTTCCTAATGAAAGGAAATCCAAATTGATGCCAAGAGGTGATGGTCCTTTCAAGGTGCTTGAGAGGATCAATGACAATGCCTACATCATTGACCTCCCGCAAGGTAAGTATGGTTCTGTCTCAAATACTTTTAATGTTTCTGATCTATCTCCTTTTAGTGATGCTTTAGATTCGAGGTCGAATCCTTTTGAGGAGCGGGGAATGATGAGGTACAGGTGCCAAGCGGCAACAAAGACGAGGCAAGTCGAGGACAAGAGACAAGAAGTATGACAAAGAGTTTGAGCCAAGCAGTTGATGCATTCTTGTTCAGACATGTGCAAGACGAGCCTGTAAACAAAGAGTGTTGTTGGGTCACTACTTGAGCCCAATCTTTGAGTTTTTATGTGTTGTAACATATATGAGTCGTTCGTATTATTTCTTTCATTCATTGAGTCGTTTGCTTAAAGTTTCTTGTTTGTAAAGGTTGTTCTTTCGGTCTTGCATGACCAAACCTGAGTCTTTTAGCTTGTTAGGCCTTTAGGGTTGTTTATTATGTTTCTATATTTATTATAATTATTTTAAGGACTTGTAAGGTTGCTGGAGACGTTTGAAGACCAAAGGAGTTGAAGAGAAGCAAGCCCATTTCAGAATGTAATTTTCTGGCAGAACAAGTTTTCGTAAAACAGGCGTATCTCTTCAACCACAAGGGCAAATCAAGTGATTCAAGTTTCGTTGGAAACACAAGACAAAGACCTAGCACATTCATGTTTCGCACATTTCCAAGATCTGTCGTATAATGGTCAAAACAGCAATGAAATTCAAGTATTGTTTCTGCCGAATTCTGTGACACATGTTTAGTAACTTGGACTTATCTCTTTAATGGATGGGCCAAATTCAGAGAACTGCATATTTTTATTTTCTACACTCAATTGACTACAATTCTCTAAGAGGAGTCAAGGACTAATTCGAGCTGCAAGTGATCCAAAAACAGGCCACCATTCATACAAGTTTTCAGGAGCCCGTACAGAAAGCATTCAGGACACCCAAACTTTGGAGGGCCATATCTAACTCATCCCATATCCAAATGAGGTGATTCAAAAGTCCAAATTCAATTTTAAAACGTGATCTACAATTCTCAAGAAGTAACAAAGACCAGAATCTGCTTCTAGAAGGGGTCAAACCGTTTGTCAACAGATTACACATTTTTAGCCTTTTTTGTAGCCTTTTGACTAGCCTTTTCTTTAGCTTTGTAGACTAGACTTTTTTTTGTTCTTCTTGGCCCTATTTAAAGGAGTCATGCACGTCCAAAACAGAGTAAGAAAGCTGGAAATTTGATTCATAAGAATTTCTTGGGCAAAATTAGCCTATTTTCTCTTCATAAACACTTGTGAGTTTTGTTTCTTTTTGATTCTTCTTAAGAACAAGTTGAGTGTTTTCTTTGTTTCTTTGAAGATCAAAGTTAGAATCCTATCAAGGAGTGAGCAACCTTGTGGGGGATATCCAAAATCAAAGGTGTGGCCGTCCAAGAGGGTGCAAACTTGCTTGGGAAACGGGTAACTTTTGAAGGAGGAGGGCTCAAACAAAAACCTTGGTGATCAACGGCTAGGAGGGAGTTAAACTCTTGCCTACAACCGTTAAGGATCCAAGTATTAAAGGAGACGATCCGTACGAGGCATGACATCCGCGCATCATGTTGTCTGGTCTTTTCTCTCATGGCGTTTGGATTGTACTGTATATAGACACATTCTTGCATCATTTAAAGGAAGATTGGATAGTAGGTTTGAAAGATGCATATTCCTTGGTTATTCTCACACTTAAAAAGGATATAAAATTTTTTCCCTTAGAGACAGAAAAATGCATGTTTCTCTTGATGTTGTATTTGATGATTTTAGACCTTATTATATGCATAATTCATCTGAAAAATACTGTGATGGGGATAATAACTTCTGGAGTGTGATTCATCTATTTGTTCTCCTTGAAAACACAAAACATATGCATCAGCCTCGGGGGAAAATGCTGATCCACTAGTAAGTGATCAAAACAATAATGACATTGTTGCTGATCAAGTTGATGAGTTTGATGGATCATCTTCAATCAGAGAAGTTGTTTCTCATGATCATAGGCTTATTGTTCTCAGAAAGGGAGTAAGAGCATGTGTAAAGAAACTATATCTTGTAAACAACTATGTTAGGTATAATTGTTTGGGAAAGAAGTGCAGGGTATTTGTTTCCAAATTCGATAATACTCA